>CM034151.1:292670964-293870964 GCA_019776745.2 Taxus chinensis
TTTAATATATAACACTAAATACCTATGTTTCACAGGGACACGTCCCCTATGTTTTTTAGCTCGTCCCTGTACCGGGGACGTTTCACAACCTCGGTGACAGGTAGGAAACGTCCCCTTCCCATCCCCAAACTTTGCAAATTTTAGGAAACGTCCCGGGGACGTCAAAAAAAAATAGGGGACAGCAAGACGTCCCCGATACGTTTAGGGGACGGCTAGAAGTCCCCTAAACGTACCGGGGACGTCCAGTCATCCCTTGCCATCCCCTAAGCAAACAGCCTTAAAAAAACACATTTAAAAAAAAAACACACTTTTAATTAAAAGTAAAGCAATGTGGCGGCCCACAAGGACGCCCACTTTCATTTCTAAGTGCCCTAAACCTAAAACAAACATCAAAACAAAAAAGAAGCTCATTTCTGAATAACAAATTTATTGCATAAGGTAGAGTTCAAACTTCAATACAATCACTTGGTACAAGAAGGAACTATCACATCAGTGCCCTTCCCCTGAAATGAATCATTTTGTTTATATGAAAAAAGAATCAGAGATCAAATGGTTTTTGGTTAAAACACAAATGTCAACTACAACTAAACATAACAAAAGAGTCGATAAGACACTACTAAAAGCCAACAAGAGATTAACAATAACAGAAAATAGTTGGTTACCAAAACAATGTTTATATTTAAATCAATGGTCTGCATTGATTAGATAATTGAGGAGATTGAAGATGAAATGGGCTGGTATATTCCGCTATTAGAATTGAGAGAAATACTTTATATGCTATTAAATGTCACCCCTTTGTTTTGGATATCTTCAATCAAAGTTGCATGTTGGCTTCGTTCAAATGGTCAACAACAAACCTTTAAGAAGTCATGTGTGGTTAGTCTTAGTTATCATCCATTGGTATAATCTATAAGTTGTGAGAGAAATGAATAAAATAGTTCTATTATAAAGTATGGAGCTTATACTTGTAGTCTCTTTAGATTATATGACATTGATATTGATAGGATTCTTCTCGTGTGATTTCAATTTTGAATTTTGAAGCCTGCATGTTGTTTATCATCCATCCTTAATAAATTTATATGCCACCACACAATTCAAATAGTTCTAGCAACATTTACTTTATGGATGTCTACAAGAAAATATATTGTAGCGCTTTTCTTTCCATAGAAATACGCCACAAAATGCCAGACCTTTTGGTCTTTGATCTTGGTATATCATATTCTTGTTACAAACCAATTTTTTCCTACACAAATGGGGAGTTTTCATGCAAGAAGACAGTGAGGAATGCTTTAAGTTTATCAATGTGTTATACTTATCATATGAATATTTGAAATTTCCTATATTTTTAAGGTTAAATGATAAATCTTATGTGAAATCTCAATTCAACTTTAATTTTATGTATTAAGGTTTGTTTTAGCAATGTTATCATATGAATATTTGAAATTTCCTATATTTTTTAAATTGTCCCTTATTTTTTAATAGCCGTCCCCTGTCGTCCCCGTCCCCGTCCTAGAAACTTGGTGGAACATTGGTTTATACCTAATGACTAACTAACTAATAAATATAAGTATAAATGTTATATAAGTCATATGTTAGTCCACACTTATATCTATATATGTGGTAGGTTAATCTCTTATCACATTTTTTCCCTAAAACCGTTGACAACAATCAAAAGCCCCATGATTTTTTGAAAAAACCACCAAAAAACGTGCAACTTATTAAATAACTTGCAATTAATCATACGTTATTCAATAACTCGTTTGACGATTTTTTCAAATCTACTTTTTGGACCATACAACTCTTTTTTTTGTTTTGATCACATTTTCACATATCCAGAAAATTATAGAGTGCATGTGGATTGAAACATTTTCAAGTTGAAGATTCAAATCCATAAGTCTACACCAAAACAACTAGGGCACATTTCCCTCCACTAGGGTATGGCATTTTTCATTGTTTTGATGCTTTTGCACATTCCTTCCGCACATTAGGTACACAAAAGAGATAATTATTAATTTTTGTTATTTTTTATTTTTTGAAGTTTATTATTGCTAGGGTTGGGGTTTAAAATGTAAAGTTTAAAACCTAACCCTTGTAATTTTAACTTTGATTTTTAATTTTTTTATATATACTAACCTTAAGCCTAAATTTATAAATAAGTTTAGAGATAGAGTTAGGTCATTTAATTTTTTAGATTTTACTTAATACTAACCTTGAACTTTTTTAGTTTTTACCAACCCTAACCTTATGCATTTTTTATGTAATGGATTCCACATGGATCTATTGTGAATCCATATCCAACTCGTCAAAGCTGAAATGTAATGTTTGTGGCCATGAGTCTGGTTGTGGTATTAATCACTTCAAATGGCATTTAACGAAGTTGTCAAGACATGAGGTGGTGACTCATAGAAAATGACCTAATGATGTAACCCACCAACTAATAATGACTCTCGAGGCCTTTGCGGAAAGCAAAGTGAAAAAGAGAAGACTACTATTGGAATATCCACAAGCTCCTTCCCAAAAGCCTAATAATTCACACGGCAATGTAAGGTCTTTTTTGTGGTACACTCCAAACCTAGATCTCAACCAAGTTTGGAGAGCATAGGGTAAAAGAAAAATCTGTCTGCACAAGCTAGAAAGGCAATAGCCTATGTTGCCAAGAAACGGAAACGGGTACGGAAACGGAAACGGTAATTTTCAAAAAACCTTGGGTACGAAACGCAGAAGAAACGTTTGTACAATATATATATATATATAGTACTCATTTCATAATTGTACTACATGGACCATAAGAGATAATTGATAAATCACTTAAAATAGTTTGTATTCATTGAAATTTGAAGTTCTAAAGAGTCATCATTCAACATGGCTACAATTTCAATGATTCACATATACATGATAATAATCTAGATTCTAGAATATATCATCTAAATTTTCCTCATAGTCATCTCCATGAACACCACTAGCTCCACTCTCCATCCCTTGTGCAAAAGCTCCCGATTCTTCTTCATCAATATAGCTTTATGAAGTGTGATTTAGAATGGACCCAAGATGTCATTATATAGCTTTTAAGAAGTGTCTTGAGCAAGTTTAGGTAGGTAGATTAGGTTTAGGTGCAATAAATGAAGGTATTTTTTATTTTTTTTGAAGTTATGATGCTTTAACAATTAAAAAAGTGGGGAAAACACCTGGGACGTTTTTGGAAACATCCCAAAAATGAAGCTATTTTTTATTTTTTTGAAGTTATGATGCTTTAACAATTAAAAAACTTGTTTGCTCAATTGTGACTGGATTTGCGGCCAACATTCTTGCATTACAAAACAAATCATAACACCTTCCAAATAACCCAATTTACGACAAACAAGTTGTACAGTTATAGGTATACAGTGAAGCTAATTTTTTTAAAGATTGTTCAATGTCTAAAAAATTACTATAGACGTCTGAAAATATTTTCCCCAAAATAACAAATAAATATTTTCACCAAAATAAAATATCATATTATGCCCTAGCATCTAGATCTTCCAAGTAACCAGAAATGGCGTTCCTCTCGTGATTTGACACACATTATGACCTAGACAACTTCAATTTGTGCCTTAGCAATTTCTGACACACATTATCTGTTACAACTCATGACACTTGTGCCATAGCAGTCTGTAACTCGCATTTAATGGTTTGAATGGCATTCTCCACACACTCTGTGGTGTTTTCTATTTGTCTTGTGCCCTTGACATTTTTGGACACTGCAATTGAAAATGCAAGTAAATATGCAATTATCCGCTGGAAAACTTCAAAATCTGAGTCGTATGGGTTTGTGGCTGAAGATTTCCAATCGGTTTTGTCTACATACCTTTGCCCTTGCAAGACTATGCCCCTTGATTGGTTTTACACGCTAGCAATGGTTGGTTTTATCATTTTTACACAGTAAGTGCATTTTGCATGCCCTAATGGCTAAAAAACCAAACTTCTTACTGTAATTCCGCACGGCTTCTTTCTCCCTCGAAATACTTCTTTACATCTTCCTCCTCGCTTGTCCAGCTCTGATACCAATGTTACAAGATGTGAAAAAAGAGCAAATGAGGAGAATCCAGAACGCTCAAATTGTAGATTGTGTGTCCATCATTTTATCATGCACGACATAGTTACAAAATGGTTGAGAAGGCTACAACCTATCTTTAGCTAATACATAACTAATAGTGACTTAATAATAAACAATAAGCCTTATATTCTAATATTTGTTTGGTTGACAAAATGCTCACCTCTCACTTGTGATCTGCCAAGAATGTCGAATTTAGTGCCTACTTGCTGATATAGAAATTTCTTCGTACTTTGAACATTATTAGCGAGGAAAGCTTGTCTCTTCCCATTTCATTAAATATTTGATGGCCTCTATGATATACTTGCACCAATGCATCTTGTTTACTTCTAAAGGACCAACACAATCAAGACCCCATCTTTCAAAGAGTTCTTAAGGCTAAAAGTAAAAAATGGCCAGAAGGTCATAAATTCCTTTTTCAACATAGTTACCTAATCTCAGAGACTGGAGGCGTGGGAATGAGGCTTGTTAGACTGAAAAAAATATCTGAATTTTGAGGACATTGGGACTATAAAAATGATATATAAATATTAATATTTTAACTTCATTAAATGAAATTCATGGGTTTGAACTTTATTTAAAGTTTTTTAGGGTACTTTTGGGATTAGGGTTCAATGGTTTTTAAGAAATAACAACTTTTTGGGGAGAGATTTGTTTTAAGTAATAGCATCAAAAGAAAATTAATAATTTAAAAACGTGGGTACATCCCTGAAATGTCCAAGACATCACCAAAATCTAGTGGGCACATCCCCATGTAACACTACTTTTTAACGGCTTCCTAATCCCATGGCAACTGCAAGTGTCACACCCTAAGACTATTCAATGTCAACCACCATACATCTGCAAGAAGCAATTTCCTTGATGTGGCAATGGGTTCCATATGGCCTTTGGTCCAATCTTCGTGCACCTCTTGAAATAGCTTGTTTACCAATTAAAATGTTCTAGCCATCCATGCCAATTTCCTACGCTTGGTTAGTTTCATGTCCTTGGAAAGGTTGTCAAACATAATCAACAATATTATTGTACCACAAATGATAAAAAAAGAATTTGGAACAAATGACCATCAAGAAAAAAATTGAGCAGATTGTCAACTGATTCGCTCAACTTAATTCTCAGGCGATATTTTGCTATGACAAAACCTTTCTCTAGCCTAATAATAATCTTGAACATTAACTATTATACCAACATCAATCATTTGTGTACCCGACCTTGGATAATAGGTTTGTTTACTAGGTACAACAAGGCTTGATGGTCCACATAAAATGTGAACAAAATTGCCACCAAATAGTGTCAGAGTTTCTAAACGACACATACCAAGCCTCTTATTTGGTGGTTTTATCATTCTTCTCCGCATTAAACAACAATAGACTAGTAAAGTCACAACATGGGCTCCTACTTATGTCGGAGTTGCATGAATTGCATAATGGAAAGCATCAACATGCACATGAAAATCTTTATCCCAGTTTGGATATACAAGGATTGGAAAGCCAATAAGGTGTACCTTTAGTTTTACGAACGCTTGCAACTATCTGTTAGATGATACGAATAGAACTCCTTTTTGTAACGCATCCAGGGGTGATTAACTTGGGAAAAGTTCTTCATGAAGAGGCATTAATATTTGAGATGGCCTAAGGACGAATTCATCCCTATGACATCTTTGGGTGTTTTCATTTCCATCACAACCTATTGTCACGGTCTATATTTGGTCCAGCTTTACAAAAAATGTATCTAGGAAGTTTAACTTGTTGCTCCATAAATCTATACTTCGTGTTCAATTACTACAATGTTGCTCGACAACGTTGCATGCATGACCCTTGGCCACAATAGATGGGCTAATCATCTAGAGAGGCTTTAATGTTGCACGTAGACATCTTGTCAAAGATATGCAAGGCAATCTATTAGAAGGTAGTTGGTGCATTTAGTCCAAACAACATCCTATTCCACTTCAAACTTCTCTGAAAGGATATTCCAAGTAAATTGTTGATGAAAAACTTTTCGTTCATAAAATTTGAATTCATTCCATGCCCACCCGATTAAGAGTGATTTTGATCAGATTTTTTTTGAGTTATGTGTCAGATAGGACGTAAGTGGGGGTTTCAGAAGGATAGGAGGGATCGTTTATGATGCATGGGGTGTATATAACATGTCAAAACTGGACTAAGACATCTCATCAAAGAAAACATGTAAAACCTATTTTCAGCATGCGCAAGCCATCTTTTTAGAAGTTTTGGGTGTTTTTAGGAGTTGCGGAAATATAAAGAGCTGAGAAAAAGATGGGTAACACCCACAAGACTTAATAATGGTGTTGCAATGCTAAAAACTATTCCCCTACTGAAACAAGGGAGAGCACTTTTTAATGGTACAGGAAGAAAAAACATTTTTTCTTGGAAGAGAAAGGGGCATGAAGATTGGGAAGTTTGGAGCAATCTTAGAGGGCGCCTAAGGTATCGACACAAAGCTCTCAACATAGAGAACATGTAGAGATTGATTTTTTTAAGTTTCAACAAGCCTCTTTGGGCAGTATAGATTCTTTTAGGAAAACATAGGTGTTCTTCATATATCCAAACTATCAATATTTGGCTCTTTATCTTCATGAGGCCACCACCCTTTCGCATAGACCCCTACAAGGAAAGTCTAGAGGCTCTAAAGCCCCATGTTGATCTCCTCAATTTTCCAACCCACCTAGGCAACAAGCAGCTTAAGCACCTTTTGGACACTAGTACTTTGCATATTAGAGTTGATAGATAAGTTGTGCAGCTTTTCCCTCAACGCACCATTACCACCCAAATTACTCAGATCCCCCAACCTGCTCTCCGTCCAAATTGTGGCTATATTCCTTCCCATCGGCGCGGCTCTACCCCTTTTTGTTGACATGAATCTACTACTTACCAGCCACCCCCAAGACCACAGGAAAACTCATATTATGAATTTCTTTTCTACTATGGGAGCTACATCGGCCTCTGATGTCAGGGAAGATTCCAAAAGAAGCACTTTGCTTCCTCCTAGGGTCTCTCATCCTAGCCTCTCCAACCTTGGATACTCCCCAACAAGTATCAGATCTTTCATAGTGATAGTTGATGACTCAAATGACTCCACTTCAAGCTCAACGGAGATATTTGATGAGATTTCCTTCTAGTCTTCATCGGGACATGCTTTTGGTGCTCTGATTTTCCCTTTGTTGCTATTTGCATCGGTTTCAACTTTCATTACCACCCATGTTAGTGGCCCATTGCTTTATTTTGTCTTATGTACTTTTATTCCTTTATTTTGCTTCTAGGATTCTCTCTTTCTGGAATTTTTTATTGTTAACTAATGTATCATCGAGTCCCATTGACCTACTTTTGGCCATTTGTGGACATTGATAGGTTTTTAGGAATTTGGTTGGATGTTTTTTGGCAGAGGAATTTTCATTGAGGACGTGGGTAGCCATTTTTGCTGGATGTTTCTGCAGTGGATCAAAGCACACAAAACCTAAAGACAATGATCACCATTGAAGAAAGAAGGAAAAATATACCACATGCTCATAGTAATATTCTTCCTACAAACAAATGGCCAGTTAAAAACACCTTAAAAACACCCAATCAAATTCCTCTGCCAAAATACCTTCATTCAGGAAAAAATATACCACATGCTCATAGTAATGTTCTGGTCCAGAATCCGTACAGCAGCAGGCACAAGTACTCTTCTGCAGATTTGAATACAACACCAAGACTCAACACTTCTTACTCATCCTCTGAAAATAATCTGTGGTCCTCCCTAAGAAAACACTACTGTAGTTGAATATCAGATATTCTACTACTGTAGCTGCTCATTTTTTTCAGCAGCAATAAACATGATGCTCCAGGCTCTCCACACTCTCAGATTTAATTCGCCTGCTTTGATATGAAATTGTTTTCATTAAAATCATACCCGATGATTTTTATTCAATCTTTTGAGGAACATTTCATATAATCCTTAGTTTCTTAGTTTCTTGCATACAACATACATTTTGTTATGATCCTATATTCCTTCATCCAAGCTTATCATATTAACTAATTCTATTCTAGGAGGGACTTATAGTAACCACCCAACAACCTTACCAAATGGGATTAAACAATAATAAATATATAATCATACCCCCCAACCAAACTTTATTGTTCACCAGGTATAATAATTATACTGTAGCGTAATACAACTTATAACAAAAAAATGAAGAAATCAATACCAGCAACCCAAAGTTCTCAGGGGAAGAAAATCTGGTAGAGTTGATGTTATGGGAGTTGAAGATGGAAGAGTACTTTCTGGAGAAGAAAACTAAAGACCCCTTGAGAGTCAAGTTTGTTTGTTTGAGAGTGAAGGGATATGCAGCCATGACTTGGAGAGATCTCCAAGACAGAAGACAAAAAAATAGAAAAAAAAACTAATAACATGGGAACATCCAATTTCCAAATTGGTAGGGCAGGTACTGCACTCAAGAATGCAGTCCGAGCTGCTGAGAAAGCTGCACACTTTGAGGCTCAAGAGTGGAGACAAGAACATTGCCATGAAAGGCAATGTGAGATGATGAAGTTGCCATATGAGCAACAGAGATCTTTCCTAATAAGCAGATAGAGGGAAAGCTGTTTTGACCAGTCCTTTAAGAATGGAAAGGCAGATGATAAGTGTTTTCTCAAAAAAAAATGAGGAAAAGGCAACTACAAGTTGTCATGAGGAGAAGTTGGAGATGGAAGAGCTCAAAAAAAACCTTGCAAAGGCTAGTTTGACACAGAATGTGATTACAGCAGATTACCATCCATCTAATATGGAGACAAATGAGTGTTTGAGGAGCAAACTTGAAATGAAGGTGATGGTGAAGGTGAAGAAAGTGCTAGGGAATGCACATAATGAGGCTTCTGAGGGAGCAGAGGTGGAGAAACCTCTTATGAGTTAGAGATTAAAGAAGAGTGAGCAAAAAGAGTGCAAATTTATTTGCACATGGCACTCAGTTAGTACCAAAGAGGTTGAAGAGCAGAGGAAACAATCAGTCCAGAAAAGAAGAGAAAAGGATGAAAAGAGATGAAAGGAAAAGGAAAGAAGAAGCAGTTGATGTTACCAGCCCAAAGCATAAGTAACAGAGGGCGTTGTTGCGGCCAAAGTACAAATAGGATCTCTTGATTCCCATAATAATCCTAATCACCAAAGTCTCAAGGACGGGGTTTCAAAGACATGAAAATTTTCCTGGTTTTAGGGGAAGGAGAGGAGACGGCTATCAACATAATATTTAAATAATTTAATTTTATTCAATGAAAATTAGGGGTTTAAACTTTACTTAATGTTTTACAGGATACTTTCGAGATTACAGTTCAATGTTTTCATTGGGGGGTGGCAGTTCCGTTTTGAAGTAAAAGCAACAGAAAAAATGTATAAATGTATAAAGAGTTGGGGCATCCTCTTTAAGTCTCTGCATCCCAAAATGTCGGCAACATCACCAAAATCTAGGGACACATCCCAGCATAACACTGACTAGTGTTTTTGATGATTTATGCACAGGTACTGAAGTAAAGAAGACTATGAGTAGGAATCAGAAAGCTTTTTGAAGCTCTCATCAATGCAGAACCTAATTCAGAGGATAAAATGAGCATAAGGTGGAAAGTTTGTTTGAAACTACCATGAACTCAGCAAAGGAGAATGACACAGATGTACTATTAAAGTAGACGGTGAAGATGACAATTGGTCAAGGAATTCAAGAGAACCAAGAATGAAAAGGACAACAGAAGGTAATCAAAAGGTGGAGCTGGTTGTGCAAGTGGAAGGGTTGGCCCATGAAAGCCCAATATTTGACAAAGAAGATGAAGCAAAGGATTGTCTACTACAGAAATCTAAAATCAGCGGAGAAAGAAGAATATAAAGATGATGATGAGAAGCATCTTGAACTTTGGTGGCGAAGGTCATCTGGAACTCCAGCAGCAAACTGGCAAAGAGAAGAGAAATGGAGAAAAAAGAAGAAGGAAAGGGTAGCTTCTAGGTGGAGATGGACAGACTACAGTCCAGTAGCGAGCTGGAAAACACAAAAGAAGCTGAATCAAACCTTGTGTTGGTACCCAATTGGGTGCAAGGGCATGGGCATGTCATGGCCTTACTCTTCAGGTCAGAAGGGTGGTCCTACCACTTAGTCTTGATTGTGTGCACTACACTCACAGACCATTTCATTTAGGTTGTCTAATGCAGAAGCATCCAAATAGGCAAGATGGTAGAGGTCACCTTTGACTGCTATCAACCCGCCACAACCCAACAATGCATCATAGACTTTCTTGCATAATGTGATGCCCACAACAACTAATAATAAGGGTTAGGTTCCAATAACACTTTTTGTGCCAATGAGTAGCCCAACACCTTTATGTCATTGTGGTCGCCTCCCACCCTAATCAAAAGGTCAAAGGCCAAATAGTTGGCTTCCCAAGACTTTTCCAGGTATCCTTTGGAAGAACATTCACACCAGAACCACCATCTACAATAATGTTCGCTAGGTTTCTTCCAAGCATTTCCATGTGTACAATTGTCAACCTTCCTACTAAATCAATTATCAATAGCATTGGGTTAATCACTTGGTCGCCCAACAATAAGGGCTCAAATATAGGTTCATTCTTATGGGTTTTTCTCTACACATTCTCTAACACTATACTATCACTAGGTTCATTGTCGCATGCTCCACATATGGACCATTATCAGGTACAACAATGGTTATCACAATCTTGGGTTTCAAATGGTTAGCAATAAATCAGCTAACTTTATTAGCACTGTAGTTTACAAGTCATTTCTTGCAATTGCTTTGTCTAATTCAATTCATATGGTTAACGTCGTACTTGTTTGCTCGTAGGATTGCCCTCATTCTTCAACTATGACCCACCATCTACGATAATGGTTGCCAGGTTTCTTCTGAGCATTTCCATGTGTACTATTGCCAACCTTCCTACTACATCAATTATCAGTAACATTGGGTCAATCACTTGGTCGTGCAACAATAAGGGCTGAATATAGGTTCATTCTTATGGGTTTTACTCGACACATTGTCTGACACTATACTATCACTAGGTACATTGTCACATGCTCCACATATGGACCATTGTCAGGTATAATAGTGGTTATCACAATCTTGGGTTTCAAATGGTTAGCAATAAATCAGCTAACTTTATTAGCACCATAGTTTACAAGCCATTTCTTACAATCGCTTTGTCTAATTCAATTCATATGGTTAACGCCATACTTGTTAGCTCGTAGGATTGACTTCATTTTTCAACTATGACCCTCTTGACTTTCACCCAAGCTTCACCAAGTCTTTCTTACTTCATTCTTGGGTCGAGTACATGGATTTCTTCAATTGTGTTGAAGTGATCACCATTAGTTTTGTCCTCGTCTAAGACAATAATGTTGAGATCCACCCTAAACACTTGCTTCGAATTGTTGGCATCATTATTATCCCTAAGCCCTCACCATCTAATGAGAAGTCCTATATTATTCATGTTTATGGGACAATCTCTTACGTGATGTCTCCAATCATTACACTAATGTCTTTGCACGATTGATCAACCTTGGGAGTGATACTAAATTAACTACTACCTTCACCACTATTAATGTAGCATCTATTGTTAATTTTTATTACGATAACCACTACGAGACAATCCCCCATTGCTTTGATATGATTATTTTGGGGCTTGACCGGAGTAGTATGTGGTGCAGATGGCTCCCATTGTTGGAAGCATACTTGGGAACTCTTGTTTCGTAAATTGTATAGGAAATCGTTGACTGAATACACTATAACTTGGAAATATCATAGAAATTTTCTTTCAATAATCAGCCTTGTTGTGACCTTTTGTGTTGTAGTCAATTTACCAAAGATCCTTGCTTCTTTCTTGGTGTCCTTTAACTCATTCATAATTCAACACATGTCCCTTTTGAGAGCTTGGCACTAATTTTTGTTCATTGTCATCATTGAACTCCAAATCATCATCTTTGCTCCTCTTTCTCGACTGTAAGGAAGTCTTATTTCCGCTCTCAATATCCATTGCTCTATTATATGCATCTTCTTAAAACAAAGGTGGAACCACCTTCATTTTCCTCCACACTAAGGGATATAACTACCTCAATGAACTGCCACATTTTTGAGCCGTCAGTTGGTTTTTTGCTAAGTTTTGCAAAAAATCTTTAGAACTTCTATTATAGGCCCATACAATTTCATGTTTAACTTGTCTGATGTTGTAAATCTCTTCAAAACTTTCATTCTCATCTCTCAAGAACTTGCATTCTTTTTCGAATGCCTTTTACAAATTGTCCCATAAGGAATTGTCACTTGGTGCATCCCTAAATCTATAGTCACCCCTCAGGAGTGGTCGAAAACAACCACATTCTGTGACATTCATGTCTGCCCATTTGTAGTCTAGATGGTAGTATGTGTTGTTCTGCAATGCTGCACTGGGTCTTCCAATCCATCACAAATAAACTTCTGTGTTTTTCTCTCTGAATTTGGACTTGGTGGAGTGCTCATAATCTATGTCACAGAATTCCCCGAATATCAAACAATAAATTAAGATTTGGACGATTTTAAACTAAACCTAATAAATTTGATTAAAAATGTCTTGAAATTCATATGGCTGCAGAAACCCTTAAAAAATTACAATTTTACAATCAAAATCTCCAAAATAATCGATGAAATAGTTGGTTACATGTTCAAACCTCGTCTTCAATGTCGGCCATAATCTCTGGGGGCTTTTATTTGTCTTTATGGTGCCTCCATCTCCATTTTTGGCAATCACAAACAATTTGCAGCAAGTTGTAGCCGGTGAATGATTTGCAACAAGATGTGAAGATTTTTTGTTAACTGTGATTCAATGAAATGCAAATAAATTTGTAGTTGCTTGCTATAACTTGAGGTGTCACTTATTCTATGACATGCACAGTGATTTTTTTGCTGCATTGAAAACCTATGTTCCTGCACTGCGTTCAGTTTTAGACTTCCCTCATCCTTAAGTTTGTTTTTAATTACTTTATAAACATGCAACCTCCTCAAAAGTTTAAAATTTAATTGTAGTTTTATTTATTATTGTTGTTGTTTGGATATTGTTATAGTTTTAACTCTTATCAAATAGTTGTGTTAAATATATTCACTTTTAGGGTTTTCATTTAGCTATAGTTTTAATTTTTAGTTTTATTTTCCTAAAATTAAAGTTTTATTATACTGGAATGTGTTAGTAAAATTAGGGTTTACGTTGAGTGATGGAAGCGGTGAACGGCTCTGGCAATGGCTCTGGAGGCTTACGAACAAGAGAACGCGCATAGAGCAAGGCTTGCCCCGAAACTAGGAGTGGATTCATGACTGGCACAGGCATCAAGGGGGATCAGGGGATCCTTCGTGCCTTCAACTCCTTGCATAAGGACGATTGGTTGGCCTATATTGACAATCTGAAGGCTAAAGGACTATTGAAACCTAACCCTAGTCATCCCCCTGTCGTAAAAAATAATAAGGCCTCTCCAATCTCGTTTGGTGGTTCAAGCGCGGCATCCTCTGTTGGGTGCAGGGCAATTCACAGCAAGCAATGTGGAGAGGAGCCTTCTCAAGCTGCTGCCACCAAACTTGCTTCCTTCAAGGATGTCATGCAGCAAAAAAGACTTCAGCCAGATTAACCCGCAAGCGTATATCGTCGATCTTGCAGAGGAGATGCCGCTATTAAGCTTGGAAAACCCTAAGGTAGACACCCACCTTCAATTGTTGTCTCAATTGGTAGTTATTGGAAGATTCAATGGATTGTGGCCGGCCTCCTTAGGCCTCTCTCTGTGGGTTTCAGAAAACTAGTCCAAAAACTTCAAAATATCTTTCTACTCCAAGGGTTTCTTTGTGGTGCAGTTCAAGGAGGCAAAGGAATATCGGAAATGATTATCAAATGGCTTGTGGTTCTGGGGCAATGCGGGATTGTTTCTCACACCTTGGTTCCCAGAGTTTGATCTGAATACTTTATCCGTCACAAAAATGCGTGTGTGTGTGTTCGGCTCCCAAACCTTCCGCTGCATTTTTGGTATGCCCTCAAAGATATCGGTAATGTTTTGGGTAGATTCTTTAAAGGTGGGTCATGCCAGGTTAGCGGCAAGACTCCATACCTACGCTAGATTTTGCGCAGAGATTGATTTAAGCAAAGGCTTGCCTGATAAGATTTTACTGAAATTGGGGAATCTTCATCACGTCCAATCCCTAGATTATGAGAATACAGCTTTCCAGTGTCATATTTGCAAGTCTCCTGTTCATTTGCAGGTGTCTTGCCCGCAAGGCCAAAAGAACACCCAACGGAGAAGAAATATGTCGTCTCCTAGTAGCTGGGACAATCCGTCCCCGATTCAAGCACATGATACAGACCATATGGCGGTCCCCAGAGAGCCTTGTCAATCAGATTTAGAGAAAGGATTTGAGCGTCTTAACGAAAGGACCTTCATGGATGGGCCAAGGGGTTGTCCAATCGCAGCAGGTGATGTGAAGAGGGGTTATGAATCTGATAAATCGGACTCAGACCGGGAGGGTGTTTCTGGTAGTTTTGAGTCCCCGTTGGGCTCAAATAATCTTATGTTGGTGGTGGCCTCTAATCCGGGTCAGTGGCAAGAGGTCAGAAAGAAAAAACTTGATTATTATCCCTCGCTCAAAGAGCAATATTAATTGGGATTTGTCTTGTATCGTGTTTGTTTGTTTGGTTCTATTGTTGTGTTGGGGTCGGCTTGTTGGCCCCTTCTTGGTGTTTGTACTCCGGTTCATAGCTTCGGTCAACAGCATTTATCTATAAAAAAAATAGGGTTTACGTTTAGTTATACACTTGTACTTTTTATTTTTTATTTTCTTAAAATTAAAGTTTTATTATATTGGAATGTGTTTTTAAAATTAAAAGTTCTAGTTTAAGATTTTTAAAAAGCTCTAGTTTAAGATTTTTTAACTATTTAAAACACATTATTTATTATTTTAGATTTTTTTTATTTTGTAACCTATGTTAAATTCACGGCTTTAAGGAGTGATGTAATTAGATTAGTGTTTTATAATATTACATTAATATTTTTTTATTTTTTATTTTTTATTTTTTATTTAAATTAATTTGTATTGGATTTAAATAGATTTTATTTTTTCGTTAAATTATTTTTTGTTTATTTGATTTTAGATTCTCATTTTAGGTTTTCATTTAATTTTTAATTGATTTTCAGAAAAAAATTTATTGTTTTATCACTAATATTAATTTGAACTTATTGATGATAATTTTATTATTATTAATTAAAAATAAAATAATAAATGAAGTTGTCTATACTTTGAACTTATTGACGATTTTTTCCCCGAATTTTATTAGGCGACGAACTTATTTCAGATTTTATCCTCACCAAACACGAACCTGGCGACTTAGGTCATAATTGTCGGCCTTATGTAGCTTTGATGCGGCTCTACTGGTATAAACATCCTCCTTAGAAATCTCTATTGCAAGTTTTCCTCTGCTCTCTCTACAATGTCAGACACGTCTCAATCCTCAACCCTTGCTTTAACCTGAGCGATTTGTACACTGCTTTTTTTGCTGCTAGATGCCTCTCTTGCATTGCCCACTCCAATTTGTCACATGCTCTTCCCTGGTCTTCTTGGCTCAACTTCTTCAATTAATAGATCTTCAATGCGCCATATAATTCTTTCGTAAGCAGGTCTCTTCTCACGTGAGGAAGTCATTTTAGTATAACTTTGACTCAAGATAAAGAGTTCCTTCAAAGCGAGCGGACTTTGGTAGGGTTCTCATTCGATAACTCTGTTGATCCTTCATTTCCCACTGCAGATATATGCTTTCCACCTCCCTTAGGACTAACCCTCAATCCTTTTGGCGTACTGTCTTTCCCCGCCATTCCCCCTCTTCCACAACGATCGATCCTATCTCCATTTTTTCCCACACCTCTACCCTTTACGATGTTATGGGGCAACAATCTACCCAGATTGGCATTCCGCCGCCTGGTAATCCCTTCACTCACCGTAATATCAAAGAGGCAATAAGGATTTTGAACTGTAGCAAGGCAGCGAATGTCGACGGTTTCCAGGCCGAGTTCTTTAAGCAGGGCTTTGAGGTTTTCAGTAACTATTTGGCAGATCTTTTCAATCAGGTGGTTAGCGTGGGCTTCCCTCCTACCTGGTCTCATCATATCATTCACCCGATCCACAAAGTTGGGTCCATTTCTTATCCGAACAACTACAGGACTATCATGGTGGGCCATTCTTTCTCCAAACTCTATGCTACAGTCCTCCACAGGTTGTCCGAGATTTTGGAGCAAAAGCAGCTCAGAGCCAAAGGGCAGGCTGGTTTTCGCCTTGATTACCACACCATCAACCAAATCTTCACCCTTTGTGTTATTATTGAGGAGGCTCGTCACCGCTCTTCGAAAGTCTATTGTTGTTTTGTAGACTGTCGAAAAGCTTTCGACTCCGTACCTCGCATAGCCCTTTTCGAGCGACTCCTAGACATCGGTATTTCTGAGACTCTTATTATTGCCATCATGCACCTCTATGAGTCCATCCTTGGTCGTCTTCGTACTGCACACGGATTGTTTGATCTCATCAGGAGCACCATTGGGGTTAAAAAGGGGTACCCCTTGTCTCCCACCCTCTTTGGCATTTACATTGATGAGCTGGAATCCTTTCTTCGGGATCACATTCAGGGAGGGGATGGTTGCCTTCTTCACCACGTCTTGATTTCTATTCTCCTTTTTGCCGACGATATTGTTCTACTCGCCTCTTCTCCTGAGAGGCTTCAGAGACAGCTTGATGCACTTGCTTTATTCTGTGATCTTCGGCATTTGATGGTCAATCTAAGTAAGACCAAGGTCATGGTCTTCAACGGGTTGCGGATATCACACCTCCATTTCTTCTTCAAGGGGCAGGAGGTTGAAATTACTAATACATACACCTACCTAGGAGTCCAGTTCTTAGGGTCTAGATTCAGTATGAGGCATGCTCTTCAACCGAGGGTGAACAAAGGGTATGGGTCTCTTGCCATTCTCGAGAGACAGTGTTTTCGGCACCACTTCCAGGACATCTCCTCCAAGATGTTTCTTATGAACTCCCTCATCCGCCCCACTGTTCTCTATGGGTCTGTCGTCTGGGGGGCCTCCCTTTTGGACACAAATTGGGCTTCAACTGAGAGGATTCAGACTCTCCTCCTTCGTCGTTTCATCAGATGCAAACAGACGGTCCCCCAGTATATTATTTTGGCAGAGTTCGGAGCTCGACCTTTCCGTCTGGAGACTATATTTCACATATCATCCTTTCTTCACCGTATCAGGAGTTTGGTGATCTTTCCAATGAGCAAGATAGGTATCCATATCTCGCCTATTGTTCCTCTGTAAGTATTGCCCAAGCTAGGGGCCGTTGTTGGTTTGTCGAGACTTCTGCCTTGTTGGACTCAGTTGGTATCCAGATTGATCGTCTCCCCCCCTTCCAGTATTCTCTGAATGCTCCCAGTCATCTCTTGCCCACCAAGCAAGTGTTGAACAGGTCCATCCGGGAGGATATCTACAGGAGCTTCATTCAGACTACTTGGGTGAACCCCCCTGGGGGTTTGCGCCCTAAGATGTCTTTTTATGCAGAGCACTTTCTTGAAATCAGAGATGGGCTCATCATCTGCCCTCAGTACACCTCTCGTCACTGGGTGCATGCCCTCCGTATACCTTTGGGTCAGTTTCGAGTCGGCTCCCACAGACTCCAGTGCAAGACTGATCACCACATTGATCGGATGGATAGACTTTGTAGGCTCTGTAGCCTTCATGAGGTGGAGACTGAGACTCATTTCATCTTCCACTGCCCCATTTACTATGAGATCAGAGGACGCTTTCACCGTCCCTTCAGAGGGATTCAAACTCTCCCGGTCTTCTTCAAATATATCGACCAGCAGTGTCTTGCCCTCTACATCCGTAAGTCTTTGTTGTTACGAGACCAGATTCTTCATCCCCCTCCGCGAGTCGTCCCCACGAGACGAATTACAGCCTTCTTTCCAGTTCTACCCACTGGTGGAGAAACTAAACGACAGAGCCTTTCTGGGCCAGATTCAATGCGTAGATCAATTCGTCCCCGATTGGACCTTCACACCTCCCTCGATCACCGCCAACAACATCAGATGCACACACATACCAGAGAGCAGTCCAGCTCCATTCATCCCCCTCGTCGTCGCATCAATCTCAGATCTTAGCTGGGGAGGAGGTTTTCACCCCCCTCTTCAGGTTGCCAGTCCATCAGGAGCTTCTTTTCGTCGGCCTCTAATGTTAGGAGGGGTGTGGCTACCATTCCTAATTAGACCTTTGGTCCTCATTTGCCCCCCCCCCCCTTTCATTCTCTTCTTCGCTTCCGTCGTTTTTCTCCCCCGCTTGCTCCTTTACCCACGCCTGTGGGGGCATTGGCTTCGGGTTTCCTTTCTGCTGTCTTTTCTCTTCTTTTCTGTTTTTGGGAACTCGTTTTGAGTTGTCCCCGCTCGCACTTTGTATATTGTTTGGGCTGCAGTCCCACTGACCTACTTTTGTGGTCATTCGTTGGACATTAATATATTTATCTTATCTTATCTATGTTGCTAGGAAACGCCCACCACCCCCCGTATCCAGCCTAAACGTTTCCGGTATGGAAACAGGTATGAAACATCCCAGAAACAGACGTTTCCGGAAACATCCCCAGCGTTTCCGAGACATTTTGCAGCTTATATATTATAAGGAAGAGTTTATTCCAGATTGTTGTTGTGTTACTCCACTTAACCTTTTCAAATATAGCCTATATTTCAGATCAGAGAATTTTCCAAACCCAAGAATAAGTTACAGTGTACTCAATTGTAAAGTCTTATAGCATTGAAACTATACTAACAACGAGGCACATTAAACAAGCCTAAAGATGGATTGGGTCAGAATAGTAATCCAAGGAAAGCAGGAAGAATCTAGCAGAAACCAAGAAATGTCAGGCTAGAAAGCAAGATTTGACTCAGTATATTACTGCTCCTTAGACTAGAATTTTCCATTGGAATCCTCAATCAAATGAATACAAAGAAGCAGGTTACAACTATAATCTTTGAAACATGGATGCATGACAGATGATTATGAAGAAAATCTAGATGATATATTCTAAAATCTAGATTATAATCATGTATATATAAAACATTGAAATTGTAACCTTGTTGAATGATGAATCTTAAGAATTTCAATGAATACAAAATATTTTGAGTGCTTTATCTCTTATGGTCCATGGACTAAAATTTTGAAAATGAGTACTATGCATATGTGTGTGTGTGATATATATATATATATATATATACTATATATATATATATATATATATATATATATATAATATATATATATATATATATAATTTTTATAATATATTGTATGGATGTTTCCATAACGTTTCATACCCAAGGTTTTTTTGAAAATAGGCATTTCTGCGTTTCGAATCCGTACCCGTACCCGTGCCCATTTCCTGGCAACATAGATTCTTATACATCACCCACAAACCCAAACTAGTGGACAAGTTTTGCACTTCCTCCAAATGGGGTAGTTGTCTCTATTCACTCCTCATCCATGAGTGGCACATGATCTCTAATTGTGGCTGAACCCTTAGTTTCGACTCCGGCACCAACTTCTACTCATGCTTCAGCTTCAGCTTTCACTACAGCTCTAAACATGTCTTGATGGATTTCTAGAAATGGTTGCCTCTGGCAGCATTTGTCTTCTCCCTCTTTCCACCAATCAAGTAGACCATCTAATTCCTTGGTCCACACCCCGGTCACGTTGTCTTCTTCTACCAGCTTTGTTTGATTTTAATGGCATTTATTCCTTCGTGTTTGGCATCAGACTGTCGGTTTTCAGGTCTTTCCTCATCTTCTTGACGACACCTCTCATACCATTGTAAATCTTTTGTCGTGCTTCATGGTCACATTCGGCATAGAGATCTTACAAGATAAGATAATTCCTTGCAAGGAGTCTAGGAAAATTATCCAGCTATTGATCAACTTCTTTAGTCATGGCCAAGTTGCCCCAGATACAATATGCAAGGACTAGGGTTCCTCTTGGATTCTTCTTTGATGTGGTCATGTACCGAAAATTCCCACAAACATAAGTCTCTCTAGCTAATTCATCTTCTCTTTATTTCTTAGTCTCTAATGCTTCTTGAATCGGCTGAACCATTCACTCATTTGTTAGACTTCCATCCTTTAATGTGTCACCACCAATGGTTATTGTCAACCAACTTTAGCCTGAACCGACTTTGCAAAGGCAATGCCACCAGAAATGTTTACTATCAAATGCTACACTAACAAAGGACACTGCTTTGCATAAATATGAATACATACCATCAACATAACACAGCAGAAGAGGAGAAAAGATCTTTATTGCATAGGTGGTATAAAGTAAAATGCTTGGTACAGCAAGTACATATCAACTTGTTATTTATAAGACCAATAGTACAAATGGTCGCCTTTTAAAACACGAACATCAACCTGATCATTCATAACTACGGATTAACTAAAACAATACCAAAGTAACAATACAATCATCAACAACAGAATTAAGTCCGCTACCAAAACATAGAGTTTACTAATAAAAATGATGATGGTCTACAAAGTTGAAAAGGTGTTTCATTAAAAAAGATATAGATTTGAAACGTATACCTTCAAATTCTCATAGTAGTAAAAGAACAAAATCTATATATAAATTATTCTTGGGGTTGGTAAAAACCTTTGCTCTAAGATTTAAGATTCGCCATTACTCTCATGCTTCATTTGCATTTGCATGCATTTCTATAATAAAGAATCCTCTAAAATTGTAAATGAGGGATTTAAAAAGCATACCCATCACAGAAATGAATCGTATGCAACTCATGACCACTAAGCATGCCTATGTTGTCAACAACTGTATCGAATTGAAATGGGTAATAGATTCATTCAGTTTTACATACACCTCTAAATAACCACCATATTATCTACATAAATTTACATTATGAAGTACCTTGTCTCTACCAGCACTCAAAAGAATCCATCCGTTTTCAGAGATTGCCAAGCTAGTCACGGCAGAAAAATGTTTTTGCAGCACAGCAACACACTTCTAAGCTTCAAGATCCCATATTCGAACTGTTGTATCATCACTTCCAGAAATCAGCTGCAAACCACATAATCAACGATTTCAACTTCTAGCTTCCCATATTGTACATAGCTCGGTGTTTAAAAATAAATAGAAGAATACTTTAAAGAAAATACATATCAAACTCGCATTTCAATCCACACAATATTTACATTTAAGAAGGTTCTCCTACTCCTCCACTCAACAAAGTAAAGCTACCAAAACAAAAGCTTCATGAATAACTCAATAATAAGTTAATAATGCCTTACCAAAAGGCGACCACAAGGATCTAGATGAAATACAGCCATTTTAACAACCGCTTGGTGGCCTCGAAATGAATGTGTGCAGAAACCTCCATCCACATCCCACACAAGAATTTTTCTGTCAGTACCAGCAGTAGCAAGCAATCCTCCAGAAGCATCACAGGTCATGTCTTCCACAGGGCCATTATGTGCCTACAAAATTAATAAAAGCAATTTCAATATAGTACATAAAATATATTTTTTTAAATATCAATTAGGTCAAAAACTCATAGTATGACAAGCTTACAATGTTAAGAATCCCCACCTTTTTTCTGTATATGACTATAGTCTGACATTGGCATTCAGGAATCATGAGGGATTAATTTCAGATGTTGCTCGTTAATGATAAAATTTGTATGCATAAAACTGAGTTTTGTATACTTCCAACATAGATAAACAAATAAAAAACACACGTAAATCAAGGAATCCAGTGAAAACTGTGACCAACTCTTCGTTCACTCATTGAAAAGCAATGGTGAAAGGATAAAATCTTGTGAGGGTTTTGTACGCACCCAGAATTTACATTATGTAGTGTCACATCCATGTCAGTGATTTCAAAACCTCCAATTATATGCATAAAACTGAGTTTTTTATTTTCAGTCCATAACTTTCGTATACTTCCAACATGGATAAACAAATAAAAAACACACGTAAATCAAGGAATCCATTGAAAACTGTGACCAATTGTTAGTTCACTCATTGACAAGCACTGGTGGAAGGATAAAATCTTGTGGGGGTTTTGTACACACCCAGAAAACTCATTATGCAGTGTCACATCCATGCCAATGATTTTAAAACCTCCAATTATATAGTCACGTACTGTCCCATTAAGCAGTCTCCAATTATGGTTGATTTTCAATAGTCCCTTTTTTGCATCCTTCGCACACAATTGATATCTTCTTGACCATACCCATAATTTGATCAGCCCTTGTTCGGAGGAAATAATAGTGTATTTGATATAACTCTTTATAATGTAATGCAATGTAATGTGAACCTTGATTCCTTTGAGAGATGTTATGTGAGTTCGAATAGTTAATGGGCAGTTTCAGCCAGCCTGTACAGGATTATATGATGTATTTAAAAATTTGTAATAGAAGAGAAAAGGATTAGAGGGTAAAAGAGTGCGAGACCCATGTACTGTCTGATCTGAATCAATGGAATACTCATTTTTTGATCCATTATGTTGCCTTGCATGGTTATATATTCAAGATCGGGCAATGGTTGGCATGAATGGATTTATCATTTATATATTCCAGATATATTTATTTGCTTATTTGCAGCTGTCTTGAAAAAGTAAATGGGAATAATCAATTCAATTCTATTTCAATTATACTCTGTTATATTCTCTTTAATTCTACAATTGATTTGCACCAAGTAGAGAAACTACAACACCTTAGTATGACTTTGCTACATAGCCAAAGTATAGCTTATATTCTCTTTAATTCTACAATTGATTTGCACCAAGTAGAGAAACTACAACACCTTAGTACGACTTTGCTACATAGCCAAAGTATAGCTAGCAATAGTTTCATTGCCGAATGAGTATACTTGAGTCATTGCAGAATTACAGTGGTTACCAAAAAAGTTGCACAGTGAAAATCAAGTGCAAAGGAATCAAATATTTCGAACAAACCCAGCAAAGATAATATATGATAACCATACAAGGAATTTTCAAAGATTAAATAAAGAGTTTGATTGATTGATGTTGTAGGAGCCTATGCAAAGAAATGGTTCGCAGGTCAGGGAGGAAAAGAAAAGTCGAGTCAGTTTGGCAGAGTATGCCATGGTAGTAAGACCGGATGCGAATCACGAGTGAAACCTAGCTAAAAATCCGATAGGAGCAATAACAGCGCACCAAACTATTCTTATGATGGTATTTTACATATTAACCCAATATGATTTCATTGCAAATCCGGATAACTATTTATTCAGTTGCAAAAAGCGATGCAAGTTAAAAGAAATAACAGATATGGGCCAACAATTATGCAAATTGATTGGATCTCGGCAAGGAAGAGCTTTAGAGTTCTATTGTTCGATCAAGGATCAAAATTGGCACTCCCAAGTGTCAAACAAAAGATAACTATAGAATTTCAGAAATACAAGTCAGACAGTGATACAATTCAGCAGCTAAAAAAGATTGCACAAGAAACTGGTGAATCGGTCAAAGACTACGGTAAGAGATTTACAGAGCTTATGAATCAGATGAAAGTTTAAGTTTGATGATAAGGAAGTAAACCTGGATTGAAGAATGACTCAAGCAAAGAATTGGCTTGAGTTTAGCACAAAATTAATATGCAAATAGGGTAGAAGCATGAACTGCTGCTATGAGACAAAAGAAAAGGAGATGTGAGCAGAGTAAATTCATTTAATGCAGCCACGAATGCAAAGTTGGAAGCAGAATTAAGGAGGATGGATGAGATGCAGGAAGCAAGAAGGCCAAGGTCAGAAATATGGTGCACCAAATGCAACTTGGAGAGGCTTCTCACAATGAATGCCCAAAGTTGGTTAGATTTTGACCACCATTAATACAATTACGAGATAGCTGCAAAGAGCATCATGACATCTATAGTATGGGGCCCCTCTCCTGCGAAGTGTCACCTCATGACAAGGTATACAAGGCAGCCTCATGTTAATGTGGGATTCACGAGAACACAACTGATTTTATGGAAGGTTGTAAAGCTTTAAGAGATAAGGAAAGGCATCAAAAGGGATGTTTTTGCAGTTCAAGCTTGAACCTACACAATGCCACAACAACAAGAATAACAACATATACCTTAGCAGCAGATGCAACAACAGATGTCTCCATAAGAAAATCAGCAGCAAGGAGGATGGAATCAAGAAGGCCAAGGAGGCTAGAATAATCAGCAACATGGCGAATGGAATAATCAAAGGAGACATAACAATCCTAAGCAATGGAATCAAGGGAAAAGCAACCTAGAATCTGTTATACGAGTGGTCAGGCAGGGGATATGGAATCAGATTGATGAATCCCCAAAGATCTATTTTCTGCTCATACTGAAAAGTTCCAGGTTTTGCAAAAGATGTGAGAAGTTAAACAACCACCTATGTTGCCAGGAAATGGGTACGGGTATGAGTCCAAAATGCAGAAACGCCGATTTTCAAAAAAAACATTAGGTACAAAACGTTATGGAAACATCCATACAATATATTATCAAAATATTAATGGTTCTCATTTTCAAAATTTTAGTCCATAAGAGATGAAGGATCATAAAGCGCTCAAAATATTTTGTATTCATTGAAGTTCAAAAGATTCAACATGGTTACAATTTCATATATAATGATTATATAGCTTTTAGGAAGTGTCTTTAGGAAGGTTGGGTGGGTAGATTAGGGTTTGAAACAATAAATGCAAAAAAAGAGTGCTTTTTTTTGTTTTGCTTTTTAAAATACATATTGCCACAAGTTCAGGCCTGGAAACACCCCCGGTACATTTCCAAGCCGTACCCGGGGCATACAGGCGTTTCAGAGCCATGTCAGCTCCAATTCCATACCCGTACCTGTTTCCAAAACGCTTCTATGGGGTACGGGCAGGGGGGGACATTTCCATGCAGGGGCGTTTCAAGGCCATACCCGGGGCATACATGTGTTTTGGAGCCGTTTCGGTTCCAATTCCATACACATACCCATTTCCAAAATATTTCTATAGCGTATGGGCAGTGGGGGACATTTCCATGCAACATAGACAACCACGAATGGTAAATATGACAAGTGTAAGGATGTAAATGGAAGAATTGGAGAGAGAATTGGTGCGAAAAGCACATGTCAAAGCAGTTACAAAGATTCGAAGGAGGGAACAAAGATTGCTTATTCCAAAGATACCTACAAAAGGAAGAGACAAAGGGCACAACAAAGTTGATATCCAAAGGCTAGTCATGAGAAGATGCAGAAAATAGTAGAATTGTTGAGATCAATTTAGAATGAGGTGCAAAAAGATCGTCCCCAACTGCAATTAAGACTGAGGCCCAGATATATGGCGAAGTGATCGACAATATAAGAGAAAAAGGAGTTCTTGCAGCATTGAATAGACTTTTAGAGTTAATCAACATATTGAAGAAGCAAGATATTTCGCAGACTCTTACAAACTTGCTGTAAGTGTTGATATTGCAAGTAGCAAAAGGGGGCAGAGCGCTGAATAAACCTGTTTAATTTTAAAACAGTGAAGCGCTAGGATGTGGACACAAAGATTGACATAGTCTTTGTTGGCTACGAGATAGATGATAAAATAATTAACTTTGGAACAACCGTGAATATCTTACCTAAACCAACTTGGGAGGCGATTGAGAAACATAACTTTAGACTATGCTACAATGAATACCATAGAAAGATTGGAAGGTGTGGAGATCCAAGTGGGAGATCTCACAGTCAGGGAGCTTTGAGTGATAGATTTGAAGAATCTTGGAAGTCATTATACAGCATTAATTGAGAAACAAATAGACATATGATAGCAGGATGTACATCAATACAAATGAAACTTGGTTGGAGTCACATCAGCCCAATGCTGTAAAAGATCCGTATGAGTAAGGACCAAGGAAGACTTTACACCATTCCAAGAGAACCAGATTCTTCAAGAGAGTGAATGCGGGAGAACCTATTCAAAGCCATAATGCAAAAGAGAAATAGGGAACAAGAGCATAACTAGTACAAATATCTTAAATACATTTATTTCAAAAATGCCGATAGATATCAATTTTGGCTCTTATCATTGATTTTACGCATATCAAATTGATTAATAATTTTATTGCATTCTCTTCATATTTCTCACTCGCTGGTGACAAAAAAAATGTTTTTCGAAAAAAGAGCCCCGAACTCTACCATATGGTCAAGATATTATTATTTTTTGACTGACTTTTCAAAGTTGAAAAAACTTAAAAGTGACAGCCAGATAGACGTCAAAATTAATGCTGAAAATTAAAAGTTGACAAGGTCACACCATTAGATCCCACCCCTTGCTACTATTGTAGAATGCCTATCGGCATAATGAGCAGGAGAGAGTGTTGTAAATTTCCTCAAAGATGCAGGAAAAAAGGTTAGAACCAAGCTATACTCCTGAGGTAAGATCGCATACCTACTGTAATACTGATACAATTTCTAGCTCAGGAGTGGGAATGGAAGATAACATCCAAGTATAGCAAGATGGACAAGTACCTTGGACTTATACACCACCAGTGAATGGGGATTCAGATGCTGTTATGACAGGTTGGATGAAGAGCAATTATACAATAAAACCACTGCAAATGGACTTCACAAGGGAAAAAAAGATCCCTCAGCACTATGGGTTGGAAGATTTGGAGGAATTTTTGAGAAAGATTGAAAAATAAATGCCAAATATGATATGAGGATAAGTGCATTGGATTTTGAACCAAAAGAAATAAATGTGAATTGGTGGGCAAAAACATAAAGAAGAATCGCAGATATGAACAGAAGCAAGAGCAGTACTTTAAGAAAGGTTTGGACCACAGCCAATAAAGATCAGGATTCAAAAATTTAAAGGTGGTGAAAGACCTAAACGACATGTAGATTCTTGTAAACGAAAATGGAAATAGAATGATATTTCAGTCATTCTTTGGGTCCAACTATTCCCAGCCACATAGAATACAATAATTATTAATCTATCATGGTATATTCACATGAGTGAAGAAGAGAAACAAGATTATGGGGACAAGTCTAATATAGATTCAGATAAACATTTCTATTTGATGATTGTGACCCAGAAGTAAATATCACCTTACTGGGTTCATGAGGATCTACACAGAGATAAGGAGCTGCACAGTATGCTGCTAGGTGCTTCAACGCATTCAAGGGTACGGTGAGGGAAGTGGGAGCTGCCACAAAGGTTGGGATGTACAGGATCCTTAGGAGAGGAGCGTAGGCCAACGCGGCTGCACTCAGATCATTCACCCATTCTCGAGGAGAGATGGTTACCGCCACGTCTTTGGTTAGTTGTAGAAACTGAACCCAAAGTTGTTGAGGGTTATACCACTTTGCCTAGTTGGTGTCTAGGTAGTCAGATACGGCTCTTCAAGTAGGGGGAATGGGTACGTGGCCGGGTAAGGCGGGAAAGTGCAGGATACGTGTTTCAGTACCCGGGTACGTACCCCGGTACTGAAACACATACCTGGCGCATTTCCCCAGCATACCTGCTAATTTTAGGCATTAAAAAAAATTCTCCCTTTTTGGGCCAAAATAAAGTCAAAAACAACTTTTCAGACATAAAAAACAAACCACATGATGGTTCTAATGATGCTCTCGCTGAATACTCTGGAGAGCATCATATGACTCAAAATAATTAATATGCTGATTTTTCTTGATATTTGTGTATACATTGTAACATTTGCACAGTATATTTTTTCTAAGTTCGACCAATGAATATCATGACATGTGGCATTGAATTATCGTTATGTTATGGTTTAGTTTTTTTTACTCCATGCATATATGGCTAATTTGATTATTTAGCTATATATTTTTATATTTTATATATTTTTTGTACTGACATACCCAAGTCCCCCAAAAGAACTGTCGTACCAGGTTGTCATCCCCATATCCATACCCGTACTGGATACCTAGATCAGCGTATAGTCTAGCCTTGACCACTCTAGACAACTAAAGTTTGCCTTCACAGATGCATGTTCTTGTGACTTTATCAATCTGATCCGTTGGCACCATTTACAAGTGTTCAGCATCCAAGTCTGATGGATGTCGAGTTGTTGTTGGTTCAAGAAAAAGTGAGAGCTGAAGGAGTTCCACATTACTTACTAGGTGAAGACCCTAGTATTGTGCAAGAGCAAGAAAGAAAACCTTCTCTCCAGATGAGCACAATACAGTGTAAGACCCATATCGCATTGGCTTGATCTCCTTATGAGGACCCTTAAAGTGTTCCTTCTAAGATCTAACTAGACTACAAGAAGGAAAAGAGTTTGGCCTAATCTTGTCTTGATCAAGGAGCTCTTGGATCTGACAATTGATTTTGTCATTATCCTAAATGGACTTGTGGTACAATGGACGATTCGAAAGAGTGGATCTAGGAGCCAAACCGATATGGTGTTTTACCACACAATGTGTTGGAAGGCCTTTCCTATCTTCAAAGGAATCTCTAAATTGTTGCAATAACTCATCGAGTTGTTAAGATAATGGCATAATAGGGTGCGTTGTCAATGCTTGTTTGCTCAACTATACAGATGCTTCCGGACAAACCATGACTAGCATAAACATCACCATGTGTGAAATAAACTTGTGGCATTGTTTGGCAGAGATAAAAGCAAGGTCTGTCTTTCTAGGTGACTCTTGAATGTTGAAGATGCAACATACAGCCTAGATGGCCCATTGTTTTGCCTTGGCTTGATATGTACCATCAAAGTCATACACATAGGGCCCTCCACATAGAATGTTGTTGATCTCCAGTGGCTCGACGTTACAAGTGACTGGGTCCTCCATTAGCTTGACTACATATTTGAAAGTGCATCATTGCCGAATCTGGATATCTTTCCTTTGTTGCATACATCCCAGAGAATATGGTCGAGGATGTGCTTAAGTGGTAAGGCTAGGCATTGGACTACATCTTGTGCAATGATGTTCTTTTGGCTCCCACTAGCAATAATGACATGTTGGTCGTTGACCCTTGACCCAACACTTGGTGTGAAAGAGGCATTCTCATTCCTTTTAAGTATCAACGACAATGATGTTCGTGTTTTTAGAAGTAGCATTTGGATTAATTCTTCCATTTGCATGGGAACTGGTGTAGATTGCATAATCGAAGATTGTTGTGCATGGCACTCAAAAATTTTATGCAAGTTTGTGCAATGTCTACGAAACCACTTGTAGCCTTGGTTCTTCTTGCCTATGTATGATGCGGAAGGTGTTAAGAGCCTTTTCATGATGCACACCCTTTCTAGGCTGCTCTCCCGTGCACAGCATGTTCATCCACAACTCAAGAAGGTTTGTTGGTGCACTGGGCACAAGATAGCTATTGCACGTAGCACCAAATGAAGAGGAAAACTTTTTTTCATCTTTGCCATAGCTTTGATCTTGGTGGCGTTTAAGTATGCCTGCCCCAATGTGTTAGAAGTGAAGAACTCCATTTTTGCAATTATATAATGGGAGAGTGCATTGATGTGCTTTAACACCTTATGTTGCTTTGTCGTGTCCTCACAAAAGCATGGAGTTTAGTCATGGAATTCATAGGTGTAATCTTCAACCGAATGCTCCTTACACTAGTGCAACTACTTGAGCTTTATGTGCTCATCTCTCTAATGCTTGACAGAGTAATACTCCTACATGGCACTAACAAATGAACTCCAAGTCTCTATGGGCTTGATGAGGTCTTTCTCACATTGTAAGTTTCCCACAAGTGAAACACTCAATTGGACATCCTCAATGCTACAAAGGCAATCTTCTCTTAGTCAGTGATGCAGTTGACAAAGAATTAGGCCAGAGAAGTAGACCTCCAACTATTGAATCCAAATACCCAATGTTGTGGCGATGATTTAACCTTCGAACACTGGAATGTCGATATTTTCTTGTACTTTGAAAGGGATTTTATGTTAGAGTTGTGGGTTGACAAGTTGCACAAAAGAACGAGATGTTGAGTTCGCAAAATAGGCCAAAGAGTTTGGTGCATTGCTTTTAGAGTGTAAGTTGAATGAGCTTTCGGACGCTTGGGGATGCCTCAAAGAATTGTTTTTGTGTGTTAGCCATCTTGCTCTTGCAATGACATTCTTCTGAATACTCTGAAACAGATCTGAGTAGATGTCTTTTTTGCTATTGTGCTCATGTATTTACAAGGATGTGAAAGCTCTTGCTCTGATACCAATGATCTGCACCACACGGCGTAGGACGTCGATGTAGGGAACAACCCTATAACTTGGCTAGAAAACTATGGGTTATTGAACATGCAATGGGAAAATTAACATCAATAAAACAAAACATGTTCATACACAAAATATTTGCAGAATAATGCATCTTCTATTCAACCGAAAAGAATAGGGTATAGTATATAGTCATACAATTTTCAACGAGGAAGAGAATGGTGGTTCCCGTAATCAGAGAGAGGGAACACTTCTAATTGTTTTGCCTAGGCTGCCATGAAAATACAGATGACCATCCGATATTTGATACTCAAGGCATGTTGTCTCGTGAATGTTAGCATGCCCTGTGTATCTATTATCACATGATCATTTGTATTTTCATGGCAACCTAGGAAAATCAGTTAGGAAGTGTTTCCCCCTCTCTAATCACCGGAATCTTCATTCTCATCCTTGTTAAACATTGAATGACTGTATAAAAATAGTATTCAAATGTGAGATAAGGGACATGAGTTCCACAACAAAAAGAAACAAGCTACATTATAATAATTTGCACCAATATAAAAGAAAATGCCATTATCACTCCCATTGTAAAAATAAATGTGTTCCATTTCCCTGAACTCTTGCAAGAACAATTTTGATGTGATGTGTTCCATTTACCTATACTCTTGCAGGAAGTATTTCTGTGTGAAGTTAGCTTTTTGAATGTAAGCACCCCATTATTCCTAATTGAGTAGCCCAATTTTTAGATTGGTTTTTGAATATGGACATGTCAATTATTCATTATCAAACATTCTAAGTTTATATTGGTATATTAATATATTAAGACAAAATTTGATTTTTTGTAACTTAAAACACAATGGTCGGAGTTGTTTATGGCATTGCGGGATTTATGTTGTAACGAAAATTCCTTGTATCCTTTCCAATAATTGCACCTCAAATCATGAAATTTAAGTTATTTGTCTTAAGAATTTGGCTGGTGGGTTGCCATATTCAAGATGGGCACAAGTGAAGAGTTGTTTTGGAGGAGCTTTGAATTGTAAACAAACAAACAAGATAGGAACAACGACTGAAAATTCAAGTATTACAGCCTCCAATGCTGAACCGAGGTTGCTCTTGATGAGCAATAGGACCCAAGAAATGGCGAGCCGATTAGACATCATGGATTACGATGTGATTGAGGAAAAATCAGGGTAGAAATACCAAGCACCCTAAGATCCTAAGTAGCCGGTTCGGATGCAATTCGAGTATGGGTACGAAGTACCTGGTACGCAGGTACAGCAATTTTGTTTGCCTTGGGTACGTCTTGTGTACATCTATACAAAAAATATTTTAAAAAATAAAAAATATAGAAATTACAAAATAATAAATCAGAGAATATAGACATTAACCATATAGTATGCATATAAAAAACAAAATAACCACAAAAATGAAGATATTATCTGAATGCCAAATGTCATGATAATCAAATATCTCGAATGCCATGTGTTGATCATAATTAATTACATCAAAATAAATATTCACAGCCATCTTGCACTTCATCTGGAGCATCAATATCAACATCATGTGGTGCATAGTTTTTTTACTATTACCACTGCTGAGTATAAATTCCCTTGCACCTAATATCATTACAAGTTTGTAATCAGGAAAAGCAGCAGATAGGACATCAAAGGCTTCCTTATCCTTTTACTCATCTCCAAATACAGGAACAACAATCTCTTTGTTTGCAATGTAGATGTTTATATATTATGCTGCAAATCTGGCTCTGGCAACACTAGTTTACACATGCCATCTATGTTACAGAATTTGCCGAATATCAAACAATAAATTCGGATTTCGACGAACTAAACCTAATAAATTCGTTTAAAATGTCTTGAAACTCGTACGGCTGCAGAACCCTAAAAAAATAGAATTTTACCATTAAAAATCTCCAAAATAATCGTTGAAATAGTTGGTTACATTTTTAAACCTCATCCTCAATGTCGGCCGCAGTCTCTGGGGGCTTTTATTTGTCTTTACCGGGCCTCCATCTCCACTGTTTGGCAATCACAAACAATTTGCAGCAAGTTGTATCCGGTCAATGATTTGCAGCAAGATGTGAAAATTTTCTGTTAACTGTGATTCAATGAAATGCAAATAAATCTGTAGCTGCTGGCTAGAACTTGAAGCATCACTTATTCTATGGCATGCACAAAGGTGTTTCTGCTGCATTGAAAGCAGGTTTCCTGTGTTCCGCGTTCAATTTTTGACTTCCCTCATCCTTAAGTTTGATTTTAATTACTTTGTAAACATGCGAACTCCTCAGAAGTTTAAAATTTATTCCTATAGTTTCATTTATCATTATAGTTGTTTGGATATTGTTATAGTTTTAACTTTTAGCAAATAGTTGTGTTTAATATATTAACTTCTACGTTTTCGTTTAGCTATAGTTTTAGTTTTTAGTTTTATTTTCCTAAAATTAAAGTTTTATTATATTGGAATGTGTTAGTAAAATTAGGGTTTACCTTTAGTTCTAGATTTATAGTTTTTTATTTTTTATTTTCTTAAAATTAAAGTTTTATTATATAGGAATGTTTTTTAAAATTAGAAGTTCTAGTTTAAGATTTATTCATTATTTAAAACACATTATTTATTATTTTAGATTTTATTTTGTTTTGTTTTTATGTTAAATTGACGGCTTTAAGGAGTGATGTAATTAGATGTTTAGTTTATAATATTAAATTTATATTTTTTATTTTTTATTTAAATTTATTTGTATTGGATTTAAATAGGTTTTATTTTTTAGTTAAATTATTTTATGTTTATTTGATTTTAGATTCTCATTTTTAGTTTTTATTTGATTTTTAATTAATTTTAATTTTTTTAATCGTTAATATTAATTTGAACTTATTGATAATATTTTTATTATTATTAATTAAAAAATAAAATAATAAATGAAGCTTTCTATACTTGAAACTTATTAACAATTTTTCCCAAATTTTATTAGGTGGCGAACTTTTTTCGAATTTTATCCTCGTCCAACACGAACACAAACATGAACACGAACCTAGTGACTTAGCATGCAATTGATATGTTTAGAAGGATCAATCTTTCCTCAAAATTCTCACTTGCAGAAACAGAACTATCAATATTTATTATTAACCCCTAATGCAATTTCTTCTTCCCTTACAAAACGGAACTATCTCTAGAGATGCATGGCTCATCCATTGAGGAAGGACTGCAATGATATTTTGCTTGTGAGAAGCTCCAGTAACAATACTCCAAAGTTTTTACTATATTTTTTAGTTTTTTATGTTTACTTTACAATGAAAAATTGATTAAAAAAAAGAAAAACATGTTTAGACTGTGGGTACCCCTTGGGTACACCCGGGTATCTGCACACGTAACAGGGTGTACTCATACGTCTAGGATGTACCCAACGGGTACCACCCCTGTACCACATGTTGGGGGTGTACCCAGGGTGGATTTGAGTTAGGAAGAAGTACTAGCTACCTACCTAAGATTCTATCAGCCTTTCAAAGATGACAGTGAAGATCCTCTAGGAGATGCGACTACAACAAAGGCAATAAGCAGATGTCCAAAGCTTCCCTTTAGTCATGCATGTCCGGTGGTGACTTGGATTTTACACAGCATCTTTGTTTTTACCCAGTGTTGCTAGTTACACCACCCCTATTGCTAGGGTGCACATATCTGCATGCCAAATATGGATACAACTTGGGCTCTTCTCAAATATTGGACACATCCATATCCAAACATGAACCCATAATTGTGCCATATTAGATACAACTGGATATGGTAAGCAGGGCAATTATAGCCCTATCTGATTTATAAGTTTAAAAAAAAAAACAAAAAACCCCTTAAAAAGGCTAATAAGATGCTAAAAATTTGTAAATGATCTTCTATAATACATTTTAGCAACTCAACAATAGAGGACATGAAGGTGAGAATGTTGATTCACTCTTTTACTCCAAGCTTTCACATTGGTTCTGATCAAGAAGCAATTCGTTTGATATGTTTATTTTGGTCTACTCTACTTTGTTTCTTTCATTTTGTCTATTTTCCGTTGGGCTACACAACTTGCAATTTTTTTAATCCATTGAATACTCAACGTCCTACCTTCCCATGGGTTGGGAGTGTGTAATTTTCATGTAATTTTAATGTAATATATAAGTCCCTCTATAATTTAAAATTGATAATTATTATTAATATATTATTAATTATAATCTAGATTATTATAAAAATTTAAAAATTATATATTATGCCATACCCATATTAGGGGGCATTAGAAACTAGTCGTATCCATCTGTATCTAATACTGTATCTGTATCAAGATCCGTATCCATATCCATGCAACTCTATTTTTACTATGTTGGTGAATTAATGCTTAGGTAGGGGCCAATAAACAATAGATGGGTTTAAAGTAATTATTACGCCGAAAGGTGTTTCTACAATGGGGAAGGCATGCCCGGGCTCTGACACAGATAGAGTTATCAACGAGCAAGATTGATTGGTTGACGAAGTACGGATGATTTTTGGGCGTTGGATATGGGATGTTTGCTGGAGTAAGGTACAGGCCAGGGACAAGTCATTCAAATGGCAGAAAACGTATGGTCGCCCCTACTGTGAATGGTCGCCCATGCTCTTGACAAGAATTAGGGTTACGGAGGAGCAGTCACGACCTGGAAGAGCCGTCGATGGGAGGAAGGAAGTAGGGTTTGCCATTTGTTTTTTTGTTTTTTAATATATTCATTGTAGTTTGGTGTTTAATTTTTTTCTAGGCGGAGGAAGCGCTAGATAAATTCCATGCATTTTCCCTAGTGTTCTCCCGAACAGAGGAAGACAAGCGATGGCGGGTCGTTGAAGATGTAAAAATCACGAAAATGGCTTGTAACTATGCGAGAGAGGTTGTTTAAGCTGCTGTAAAATCCGCGGCTAGTTTTCTCATTGACAAGAGTCAGTCACCTCGTTTAGAAAACCGACAGAAAAGTATTACTGGGGGTGGGAGATCAGAATGGTGGATTGAGCGGTGGACCATTGCAAACGATTTGTTAGCTACCGGATTTAGTTATTCATGACAGGGTTTAAATGTGATGAGGGAGTTTCAAGCGAAGGCCGTGGAGGGGGGAAGCATGCTTCAATGGTGTAGGGTGCAAGTTTATGAAACTCCCAGTCCCTGCTTCGAGTTTGAGGTTGTGGTGGATGATTTCAGATAAATTAATTTGGGTTTCTTCTACCACCGTAGACAAATTAGATTAAGCTGAAGCTTTGGGTTGCTTTTTAAGATTGATCTGTGTAAAAGGTCTATCAGTTGACGAGAGATGATTCAAACCGTAGATCTGATTAATTCTATTCTTCATAATGTCGTCGTCTTCTGCCCAACTTCGATTGATGTCCGACTTAAAATACATTTGAAACAAACCTCCTAAGGTATGTTTATTCAATTTTCATCATTACCCTGAGTTCTTTCCTCTCTCGATTTAAAAATCTCCTGAAAATGAGGGTTTTGTGCTTTGGGTTTTTCTTTAATGTTGTATTAGCTTATTTCTTATGATTTTCCATGTCGGTTTTTTTGTTTGTAAGAACGTTTCAGAATTTGGGTGTTTTTTGCTTGGTGGGTGTTTTTTAAATCAAAGATATTTTGTGTTAAAACTGCTTTGTTGTTTTGTCATTTAGGCTTGTAATGCAAGTCCTCACTCTGATGAAAATATCTTCGTGTGGAGTGCTACCATTTTTGGTCCTGACGAGACTCCCTAGGAAGCTCGCTTCTCTATACTCAGATAAAGTTTTTCATTAAATTCACGGGTTTCAAAATGTCAATCATTCCAAGCTTTAAAGGATATGTCTAGATGTGTTTTGGATCACTGAAGATGCAGGTTCTTCAAAGGATCTTTGTTGGTTCCAAAAGAAATTGGCATAACCATCATGAATATTTGCAAGGGATACAATTGCTATTGTGAATACATAGATTGACTGGAAGGAAACTCCTGAAGCTCATATTTTCAAGGGCGATCTTCCAGGTATTTTAAAATTTTAGTGATGATTTTCAAATCCCCTCATTTATTTTTCAGTTTTGTTTGGAGAACCTGATTGTAACGAAATATACGCATGATTTTGTAGAGTTAAAGAAAGAGGATGTGAAAATAGAAGTGGAGGATAGTTGAATTCTTTAGATAAGCAGAGAATAAAGCAAAGAAGAGGAGCACAAGAAAGAGAAACATCACCGTGCGGAGCGGCGCTGTTTGGGAAGATTCCTTAGGTAATTCAGGCCGCCGGAGAATGCGAAGGTCAAGGAGGTGAAAGTTGTCATAGAAAACAGAGTGTTGAATGTCACAGTGCCCAAGCAACCCAAGCCTAAGGCCGAGGTTAAATCCATTGAAATTTCTTTCTAAATAAATGAAAATCACATACAAAATTGGAACTGAGGACTTTTAGTTGCTCAGATTTTGTGTATGAAGATGGGATACGAGGGGAATATGGTTTTGTGTATAATTATGTAATCAAAAACAGGGAAAGGTTTTGCCATAGTATCGTTGTTGATTGTAACCGTGTGAAACAATTTGTTTTGCCTTTTTATTTTATATCATAAATAAAAAATTTATTTACAAAAATGAGTTGACGTTACATTCTAAATTTTTGTTGGATTTTTATTATGTTCAACTCCCCTGAACTATAGTCACATGAAACTCTACAAATAAAGACTTTGTTTCATTACAGAAAGAATTCTTGAGGGCGTGGTTTTTTCTGTTTAGAATTTTTCAATTGGGACGACGTATATTCATAATATAATTGTTATTTCATATCAAGAAAGACCGGAATTTGTCCCACGACAAACATTGTTATAGAGTTTGCATTGTTCTGCTTGATCATTGTCCTTTTTTCAGTTTTATTGAGTGAAAGCACTTACAAATTTTGCATTGTTATGTTAATCATTTTCCTTTTTTCAATTTGAGTGACATCCACTTCTTGTATTTTGTTGGATTTCTACATCATGTTAAGATACATTTAATGTGAAACAGAACACTGCAATTAAAGGAGGGAAGCCTGAAAATCTAAAATTAAAAACAGATGATTGATGTTCGAAATCCAATAAGAAGGATAAGATAAATTAGTAAGACAAAAACCTGATTGAGAATTAGCCCATCTTGATCTGGCGGTAACTAATAAGAAACAACCCAAAAGCACAAATCAACATATTGAAATTTTGAGGCCCTTTCAACGCCCCTGGATCTCTGTAATTCTGCTTTACTGTTTATACAGGGTATAAGCTAGAAACCAAAACTTGAGGCTTGTAAAGCAGGAACAATTTTTTTTATAGAACATTATCTTAAAAACAATTAGTAAGAACCACCAGAGGCCCCCTAAATATACATGCATTGAGTCTAGAAAGCAATAATGGGTTTGAATAAATGGTGCTCATGTCAACCACAGAAGACTGCCTGGTGGTCAGCACTAACAGAGGTTTGAAGACCACCTAGGTTTGAAGGCCATCCTTATTAGTTAATTATAAGTAATTTACTTTTACTTTTACAAACGCTGAGATTCTCAAGCGCTGTATAGAGGATCCCACAAATGTTGAGAATCTATTTGACATCTTCACTAGGTAGGTGTTTTAATGCTTTTTTTATTAACCCATGCTTTTAGATGATAATTTTGTGGGTGCCCGCTATTTCAACAGGACAAGCAGATTCCCTAGGTTGCAAGGTATACAATGTGTAATTACAGGAAAGAATTTGTACATGATATTCAACTATTTCACTAAAGATGTGTGGGGATGAATATGGTCTCAAACGGTGTTCAGAATGTCTTAGATTATCTTCACACTATGTGCCCTGAAATGGATGTAATCAATGTTTCTGGTAATTATATGGGTTTTTAGTCATATGCAATTTATGTGTAGACAAGAAGCCCATAACAATGAACTAGATTAAAGGAAGTGGGATTTCAATAGTTTGTTTACAAGTTTCCTGCACCTGATCTTTTTTTAGGAAGTAACATTGTTAATTTTAAGTAATTTACTTTTAGTTAAAAGTTTTGAAATAAATTTGATGTAACTACAAAACTATTCTCTAAAAAAGAAAAATAGTTAGTTGCTTTTAGGTTTTATCATGCCAAAGGTGTTTTCCCTACGAGAATTACCCTATGGTCGTTCATCATGCCAATCTCCACTATTGATTCATGTAAGCCTCTCCACCGTTGATTCATGCAAGCCTTTTAATTACCCACATGGTTGTCTTCCATCAATTACAATCATCCACGTGTTTCCAAATGCCCCACATATTTCATCCTTTACTACTAAATTTACAACGTTAACTTGGGTTAACGCCTCGAGATCTCAAATAAAGTGCTTGTTACACCGAAGGCATTTACTCTGCTAGAAGCATGCCCCTCCTCTGACGTCCGTGCAGATAAGAAGCTATCACGGGCATCCACGTGGCAGGGTGTATCGTCGACAAATTGATCCCGCCCATCCACGTTTGAGTTTGTTGGGTCTTACACCTAGCGGCGAAAGAAAGGTATGGCAAACAACAATTTGTGAGAACTTCATTTAACACAGTTCCCCGTAATGAGTGTTAAATTTACAACATTAACTTGAGTTCTAGCACGTGGTTAACGCCTCCGGATCTCAAATAACGTGCTTGTATTATTATGCATGGAAAATGACAGGTGTGAAGGGCCGTTTAGGATGTGTTGGTCTCTATGTTCTGCTTTGGGTTTTGAAGAGCGCTTAACCCAATTGGTGGGTTTGTTTGACATGGGTCTATTTTTCTCACTCAACTTTTATTTTTTTGTTAAATACATGGAAAACCAAAACCCTACAATTTTATTACATCATGTTTTGTAATTTTTTAAATTATTAATTTATGTATTCAATAAATATAACAAATTATATTTGTATATATATATATATATATATATATATATAATGTTTTGTATATTGTATATTGAATTATTTTGCTAATGATATTGTTTTCATGTTTTTATTAAGCTCGATTTATATATAGAACTTGGAAATTCCAACTTTCGATTCAAGTCTTCATTTTATGTACCAAAGAAAATGTCCTCTGATACATGGACTTGAAACCACATACATCTAGGCATTTAATTTCCGCCATATTTTTGGTAACATTTTTTTCATATCTTCGTTTTCATATCTACCAATGTGTAGAGAGAAACCCTAAGATGGTGGAGAAACATTAACACAGTTTTATAATCCATACGAAGCATGTAAATGCAATAAAGTCCACCTGCCATAGATCGAGAGCGGTAGAGAATTGAAGTAGAAAAGGACAACCAAAGTTAAATTATTAAGAGATGAGCCAAAGTTTTATTAAAAGACCTAACATTAATAGGAATGTTCCTACAATTACCTAAACTTGCAACTGAAAAAGGGGCTACAAAGTTTAACAGGAAGGATTTTTGGCTCGGTCTCAACCGGGTCTTAGACCATGAACCTTTTGGAGTTTTCCCTTTTTACCCTGAAGGCGATTCACAGGTGGGTTGGGGTGTGGGGCCTGCGATGCATGCCAGAGAGACATTTGAATGAGAAGAGGCAAAAGATGAGGACGTCGATCACGAACAAATCCGAGTTGTTCAAAATTTAGTCCGCACCAAGCAAACTATCAGACAACAAAGCATTGCACGGTTTAAGGATATTTAGATAACTAGCAATAGTGTTGGGTGGTGAATAGTGTGGGGGTCCTTGCAATAATCTATGCGCCATGTTGTGTTGTTTCATAACGTATAGTCAAGTCACTAGCGCAACAGGTGAGACAGGCTAGGTGTCGAACAAGATATAATAAGGCCGCAATAAACAAGCCTCGTAAAAAACTAGCATAGATTTAGATTTAATTTGGATCAATCCTTTGATAAATTTTGTGGAAGCAAATGACTCAGTGTTTAAAAACTTAACTCTTCATTCACGATCAATATATAGACGTTTACATGACAAGGCCCACTTTTTGCAAGTGTTGTAGATTTTAATGAGATAGAACCGTTTAAAGGTGTAAAATTTGCATTCACAAGCAAACAATCACTACAAAAGATTTTATCCACGTCTAATACACCTCTTCCTTATTGATCACGCCCCTTAATTTTTCCCATTTTCATTATCGGCCTTTGTTCAATGTATATTTTTTCCTCATGATGTCATGGGATTCATTTCAGTCAGGCCGCATGCAATCGGATAAAGGAAATCCACAAAGTGGAATTGAAGAGACAAAATATGAAGTCTTTTGGCAATTATATAATGGTGGGTTACCACTGGAGAAGGGTAAAAAGAAAACGCAGCAACAAATGGGGAGCATCAGAAAGCAATCAAGAAAATCTAAAAAGAAATAAAAGGGAAGAAAACGTTTAGAAAATTATGATATATAAGGCTATGCATTTGAGCTTGGAAGTGGGCGCAGCTTAATAGATAATTACTCTTCCCACAATCCTCCCTTAAAGAATAAATCCTACAAGTAAAAGCATGAATATGGAGTAAAATATTTGGGTGTCCTGCATTTTGCATTTGATAATGTCGTTTAAGAGAAAGGTTGGTTATCGATTAAGAAACTGAATTTCCAAAAGTAACCAAAGGCAGTTACCACTTAAAATGAGTTGGCATTTTTTATCAACAAATATGAAAGGCTTACTTTACAGTGAGCCACTATTGACATTGGGGGCATGGAAATACAGGGGCTTACATTCACATCTATATCAAGAGTTCCCTCCTTATCCACCCTTCGGATTTCACAACTTTTTCATCCAGCCGTTATGCCAAAATGTCCTCGACACCTATTCTATAGTCACACGTACAAGAGGAATCCCATATTCACTCCCTATCCTTAACACTCCCCTATTAATCCCTGTCGAGCCTTCCCTTTCAAGCTTCACCACTTTTTGTCCAATCCAGATCTTTTCCACTACTCTTGTTTCCATTACTTCCTTCTATTTTTCATTTTCCAACTACATATATCATATTACTTTGTTGTATGTTTCACTTTCCTTCTTCTGTCACCCATAATTCACTTTCGGCGTTAACATCGCACACCTCACGTGCGATTGCTAGTTTATAGACATATGGCCTCAATACGAGTACTTTTGGTGTACTCTGTTCATTCCAAATCATTGTAGCACGAAGTTGTAAGCTGCCAGAAATGGCAATGCCAGAGAACCCGACATTTCTGACATCTTTATAATTTTTTATTTTTCAAGTTCTAAAGTTTAAATTTTTAATTAAACAAATTAAAATTAACATATGAATAAGAATAAAGTAAAAATAAATAGTATTAAAAATACAGATGACTGAATGTAAATTTAAAACTTATATGTTGTACGAAAAACATGTTTCTTATATGCAGCATCTCTCGATCATGTTCCTCTTCACGTTTATATTGCCGTCACATTTTTCTGTTGCCATCAAAATTATCCGTTTCTTGTTTCTTGCAACATAGGTCTAAATAGCATTCTGTAGCAGATCCTAAATAATCTTTATTCAATAAAAAACAGTCTCACTATCCAAAACTCTTAAATATATGGTTGCAATTCCTATATATGGGTAGGGGGTCCCAATGGATGCCTCAACCGTGGACTATAAAAAATATACAGAAACAACAATGGAAATGAACATTTTTTTTTATTTCAGCTTAGTCACCATTGGATAATCAGTGTCCAAGGTTTCTAACTTACATTGGAAAACGAAAATTACCGGGGGGCTTATATATTTACATATGCAAAAGATATATAATGCATTTCAAAAATTAAATTTATAAAATCCCTTGCAAAGGAGGTCAAGAATTTGAACCCTTGTCCCAAATTGAATTCCTAAACTGAACTGAAAACCTTCCAATGAAACTCCCAACCAGATCTCATATAGCTAAACCACTCAAGAATTTTTAGAACCATTATAAGATTTCTAAAAAGTATAAAATAAACAGTGTTATAAATCTTGGCAAAGGGTGGGGGTGGTTGTTGGGGGTTTCAAGGATGGCAAAAATAAATTAAATTTTGGGGATGGTTATTAAAATAATATTACAATAATTAATATTTAAGACACAAATAAAATAAAAAATCATTTCAAGATGGCAGGACAACAGGGGGTATCCCAAAAGACCATTTTATTTCATTTTTTTAAGGGACGTGGGTGACGTCTCCTCCTTGCCCCCCATTCTCAAGACATTTGGAACATCACCCAGACCCCTGAAAACACATCCTCAAGGAACCATGAATAATATGACTTTAACTTAGTATGCAATTGGATATAACCGGCTTGGCTAAGGGGCAAAGGCAAAGTGATGTCATAGGGAAGGTTGAGGTTTGAGCTTGACTGAGCTAACTGCGAGCCCCTGGTGGATTTGATAGCCTAGTTTTCCCTTCATCTGTGGCACTGTATGACAAATGGAGATATAAGCTCAATGACACTCTGGTTGAATTTCTCCCATTTGAAAAGGGGATTCCAGTGACTTGTCTTCCACGCTCAAGAGAATTCGTCTTCGTCTATACAAAAATTCACTACACAGTTAAAAGCACCCCTTGGCTACTCAATTTTCAAGATTATGTAAGTTACTGTCATATGGAGGAAAACTATCTAAGGTTTTGTAAATTACAAGAAAATGAAATGAAGCATCTAAGGTTGTAAATTACCATATCATGTGTGGATCAATTTATCAATGGTAATGTAAATCAATTGAAAAAAATCATGTAAGCCATAAATTGCTTTGTCTCAGTGAGATGAGCTCAATGTTGGTGTCAGATTTCTTCATTCAGGTTGCAAATCAATAGTTCTTTCATAGCAGAACTGCCAGCTCAAACCTCCAAAGAAATGTTCATGTGTCAATAATATACTGCATCCAATTGAAACTAGCACTCAACTAGCCCATGTTGGACTTAAAGATGAAGTCGGTCAAGAAAAAAATGACAAAAACTCTGCAGGAGTCGGTAAATTAAATTGGTTGAATCTCGACCAAAATCACCCATTATGGCCAAAAAGGAATCCTCCTTAACACAAAATAGTGGTCTTCTCTTGTTGGTCATGCAGGACAGAATTTAAATGTTGGAATGAGAAAGGGAGGGGTATTTTTACAACTTCCAAGTTTTCTATCTCCATTATTTTTTAATGTTTTACTTGAGAGTCGAATCTCCCGAGTCAAGTCTGCTATAGCTCAGGACCTTGGGAATTTTCATCATTACTATGATCCAATTTAGGAGCAAAGTAAGTAATATAAAAACATTCAATTTTAAATGCGTTGTACCCCATCTCACTAGGTTTGTGCAAGTGACAGGTCCCAAGTAAATTTGACCTTACCTATACCCTATAACTGTGGTGTCTAAGCCAAGGGTCTCCGACACAAGGCGGTAATTTCAAAATAATAACAATAATAACAATGATAGTAGAAATGATAATAATAAAGATATCTATGTATTTTTTAGTGAGATGAGCTCAAATTGTAAGAGCGTCCAAAGTTTTACACCCACAACAGCTGTGAAGAGAATCTGAGAACGTCAGGTGCAAGTCCAAATTGAATTTGATGGAAAATATGCACTTGGTCGTAACACTTAAGCCTAGGGTTTCCAGCAAAGGGAAATTTACCAAATTAAATACATACAGGGTTTTTAAAACATTCGTGAGTTAACATAGAAAACGTAATTTAAACCCAACAAATTGATTAAAGCAACGAATTAGATTTAATTTTTTTCCAAGGGAAAACATATAAAATAAAAAGCAGTTAAAGCTTTAAACTACCTTCCAAGAGCGAATACAGGAGAGTGACGATAAATCCCGGAGTTTAACTTGCGAGCTGCGACTAGCGGCGAAGAGTAATTTGTCATCGAGAGTGAGTGCGAGTGCCTTTATAGGCTCCGAGTCTCCTTCGAGCGTGCTTCTGACAGAGCCATTGGCCACCTCTATAATTTTTACTTCGTCATCGCAAGCACACACTAAGAAAGAGCCATCCGAAGAAAGCTTGAAGGGGCCCCCTATGTAGAATTTCTGCAGAGTCGGTGTGCATCAAAAGTTTTTCTTGAAATTTACAGAACCGATCATGAGTGGAATAAGCTAATGCTAAATGAGATCAACATTGCACTATTGTTTTCTCTATTGAGTGTTGTGCTTTGATGCCTCTCTGCATTTCAGTAGCTAGGGTTTTCTAGGGGTTTAAGGAAGACTCAAGAAAGAAAAATGTGGCATATTTAGTGAAACCCATTTTTTCGTTGCCCATCAGCAAAGGAAAAATGTTGGTTATTATTGAATTGTTTTGAAGTAATTTAATATTTAATTGTTTTAAAGTAATTATAATTGTGTTAGAGTAAATAGAAATTTGTTAAAGTATTTTAAAGTGGTTAGTGGGTCACTAAATGATTTTAATATAATTATGTCTTAAATAAGTGTGAATGAAGATTAATAATTTTTTGGGTTGTAATTGTGTTTGAGTATAATGATTTCATTCGTCTTGGGTCCTTATAGATAAAAAGTTGAGATGCTTAAAGTATCTCTGTAATAAATATATTTATTAATGAGTTATAGTTATTTGTAAAATAAGATAACTTCTTATGTTCATGTCACTTTAAAATGTATTCACAATGAAATTTTAATTCACAAGAGACAAGTTATTCAAGGTATTATTTACACATGCTCATTCTACATTTTAAAATTGTTTTCGTTCAAGATGAACAAAATAGTAATGATGTATCTAAGAAATGAAGTGAAATGTTTATTTGAATTGTATTATAACTAGCAAATGTATGTCGAATGTATGATGAAAACACCAAAGGGGATGCATCGAAGAAGTTAATCTTGAGTGAACGAAATGGGGAGAGGAACAACGGCGGTGAAGAAGGGGTTGGAGGGAGGAGAAGTCGAAGAGGGGGGAAATGGAAAGAGTGTAGGGTGTGCAAATAGGCGAGGTGCCATATTTTGGGGATATCTGGAAATGTAAGGAGTCGTCAATCAATATTGGTGATCTGTCAATAGTTGTTTACAATTTCAACCCTTGTATTTAATGGGTAGTTAGAACATATGTAAATGTAAGGGGAATTCAATTGCATGTATATCATGGGACACTTAAGAGAAGGGATATGTGGAGTGGACCTGACATCCCAGAGTAGTGATTTCATTCACATTTGCGATTAGGATTTCTCTCTAGCTATCAGGGTAATGATTAGGGTTTCCCTCATCGATAGTATTCTCGGTGTTATTCGTTAATGACCAAAGTTGTCAAGGCTTTTGATTGTATGGCATCTAATTTGTTAGATAACACAAAGACATGAATGGAAAGTTACAAATAAAAGGTGGCAATTAAATATTTGCATGTCCCACACCTATTTCATGGCTCAGATCGTTCTTGTCATCATTCCTACCAAAAAAAAAATCTGATATTTGTGCTCCATAATATAAACTGCATTCCACTTTGAAACTATCACTCAACTAGCCCATGTTGGACTTAAAGATGAAGTCGGTCAAGAAAAAATGACAAAACTCTGCAGTAGTCGGGAAAATTAAATTGGTTGAATCTCGACCAAAGACCCATTCTGGCCACAAAGGAATCTCCTTACACACAAGTAGTGTCCTTCGCTTGTTGGTCAGGCAGGCCAGATTTAAATGTTGGAATGAGAAAGGGAGGGGGTATTTTTACAACTTCCAAGTTTTCTTCTCCATTATTTTTTAATGTTTTACTTGAGAGCCGAATCTCCCCGAGTCAATCTGCTATAGCCAGGACCTTGTGGAATTTTCATCATTACTAATGATCCAATTTGGAGCAAGTAAGGTATATAAAAACATTCAATTTTAAATGCGTTTACCCATCTCCTAGGTTTTGTGCAAGTGACGGTCCCAAGTAAATTTGACCATTACCTATGCCCTATAACTGTGGTGTCTAGCCAGGGTCCTCCGACACAAGGCGGTAATTTCAAAATAATAACAAGAATAACATGATAGTAGAAAGGATAATAATAACGATATCTATATGTATTTTTTTAGTGAGATGAGCTCAATTGTAAGAGCGTCAATTTTAACAAAACCCACAACAGCTGTGAATATAAATCGGACGTCAGGTGCAAGCCAAATTAATTGAATGGAAAGATGCACTTGGTCTTACACTTACGCTAGGGGTTCAGCAAAGGGAAATTTACCAAATTTAACTACATACAGGGTTTTTTTAAAACCTTCGTTAGTTAACATAGAAAACGGTAGTATTTAAACCCAACAAATGATTTTAAGCACCGAATTTATTAATTTTTTTCCAAGGGACACATATAAAATAAAAAAGCAGTTAAAACTGTTAAACTACCTTCCATGCGCCTACAAGCAGAGAGGTGACGATAATCCCTGAGTTACCTTTGCGAGACTTTTCTACTAGCGCGAAGAGTAATTTGTCAGCGATAGTTGTAGTGCTAGTGCCTTATAGCTCCGCAGTCTCCTTCGACGTGCTTCTGACAGGCCTTGGCCACCTCTTAATTTTTTTACTTCGTCATCTGCAAAGGCACACCTACGAAAAGAGCCATCCGAAGAAAGCTTTGCAGCCCCCCTATGTAGAATTTCTGCAGAGTCGGTGTGCATCAAAAGTTTTTCTGAAATTTACAGAACCGATCAGGATGGAATCAAGCTGATGCTACATGAGATCACCATTGCACTATTTGTTTTCTCTATTGAGTGTTGTTTCTTTTGATGCCTCTCGCATTTCATTAGCTAAGGGTTTTTCTAGGGTTTAAGAATCTCAAGAAAAGAAATGTGCATATTAGTGAAACCCATTTTTTCGTTGCCCATACAGCAAAGGAAACTGTTGGGTCTTAGTGAATTGTTTTGAAGTATTTTAATATTTCACTTGTTTAAAGTAATTATAATTGTGTTCGAGTAGATAAAATTTTTTGTTTAAAGATTTTAAAGTGGTTAGTGGTCACTCAATGATTTTATATGATCTAGGTCCTTAATAAGTGTGAAGGACGAGTAATCGTTTTTGGGGGTTGTATTGTGTTTTGAGTATAATGATTTCATTCGTCCTTGGGTCCTTATAGATACATTTGGATTCTTCAGTATCTCTGTAATAATATATTTATCAATGAGTTAGAGGTATTTGTAAAATAAGATAACGTCTTATGATTCTCGTCACTCTTAAAATTATCACAATGCAATTTTAGATTCACAAGAAGACCAGTATTCACGGATTAGTTACCCGCTCATTCTAAACCTTGTAAATGTTTTTCGTTTCAAGATGACAAAATAGTAATGATTTATCTAGAAATGAAGTTAATGTTTATTTGTTGTATTATAACTAGCAAATGTAAATGCGAATTTATGATGAAAACACCAAGGGGATTCATCGCCGACGTTTAAATCCTTGAGTAACGCAATGGTAGAGAACAACGTCGGTGAAGAAGGGTTTTGAGGGAGAGAAGTCGAAGAGGGGGGGAAATGGAAAGAGTGTAGGGTTTGCAAATAGGCGAGGTGCCATATTTTGGGGATTCTGGAAATGAGGGAGTCGTCAATCAATATTGGTGATCGGTCAATAGTTGTTTGGCAATTTCAACCCTTGTTTTTAGGGGTAGTTGAACATTGTAAATGTAAAGGGGAATTCAATTTGCATGTAAATATCATGGACACTTAAGATAAGGGATCTGTGGAGTGGACCTGACATCTTCCCAGAGTAGTGATTTGCATTTCACATTTACAGATTAGGATTTCTCGCTAGCTATCAGGTAATGATTAGGGTTTCCCTCATCGATAGTATTCTCGGTTATTCGTTATGACTCAAGTTGTCAGGCTTTTGATGGTATGGCATCTAATTTGGTTAGATAACCCAGACCATGAATGGCAGTTACAATATAAAAGGTGGCAATTAATATTTTGCATGTCCCACACCTATTTCATGGCTCAGATCGTTCTTGTCATCATTCCTACCAAAAAAAAAATCTGATATTTGTGCTCCATAATATAGTCTCTAGTTCACTTCTATTATTCACATGAGTGTAATTTACGCTTAACGAGGTCAAAATAAAAAATGGGAAGAATCCAATAGGTTCCCAGCTTGAAACCCATATGGAATGTTCCCTTTCTGGTAGCACTTTGATCCCCCCTTTCAATGTAAGCTTGAGTAATTGTAATAATAAAGATGAGATGTGCAACAAGTTCGTCCTTTGATCAAAACTTACGAATCATGGTTTTCATGGACTGGCTATCTGGTGAGACGACACATGACTACCATAAATGGGCTTTCTATATGTTTGTGTGTTGTGTATGTGTATATATATAATTATATATATATATATATATATATACATATATGAATACATACATGTATGCAATATATATATTATGTTATGTGGTATGCATGCAGGCATGTATGTATATGTGTATATAGGTGTGTGTACATGTGTATACATACATAATTATATATATATATAGATTATATATATATCATATATCTTATATATTTATATAATATGTATGTATGTAGATATATAGTATATGTATGTTATACATACATATTATTATATGTATTTTATATAATACTATATATAATCATATATATCTATGTTATATATAATATCTATATATATGGATGTATCTATATATATGTATATAATATCATTATGCTATATATAGATATATACATATACATATCTATAGATATATACATATATATACTATACATATATATATAATAGCTCTCTAGCTCTCTCTTCTCTCTCTCTCTATATCTATATATCTATCTATCTTCTGTATTCTATATATAATCCCTCTCTCATCCCTCTTCTTGTATATACCATACATATATATATATATTATATATATATAATATATATATCATATATGTATGTATACCACATGTACCACACACATTATACACACTATACATACATGCATCATGCCTACATACATACCATATATAATGCATACATAATCTATTATATATATATATAATATATAATAGATTAACATAGATATAATATATATATATCTACATATATATATATATATATAGATAATATACAATGCATATATATAGATAGAGATATAGATATATATATGATATAGATTATGATATATATATGTATGTATTACTGTATGTATGTAATCATGTCATGCATGCTGTATGTATAGTGTAGATATGTGTGTGTCATGTGTATACATATATATCTTCACACACCTAACTATAACTTATGCATAATATCTATTATGCATATGTAGACACCAGTTTTTGGTTTAACTCTTCTTCAACCCACATTTGTTCTCCGTCATGCAACTTACCTCTCTCGCTTTCTTAATCCTTCGTTTATAAATCTCATCCATTTACTACCTCAAATTTAAATTAATAATGGGCTTCCATTTAAGAATTCAAATGTGGCATTATCTCACCATTTTTAACCCAAATTTTAATTATTAATTGCTCCCATAGAAACCATTTATAATTGAAATTTTTGGCATTCTCAATTTTATGCAATTCATGGTAATAATATACCCTTTGGCACCCATGCTTACGTTCAAATGCATCCATTAATCTCACCTACCATGTCAATCAGGCTCCCCACTCCCATCTTAATAAGTCAGATTGTGCAGCCTGTCTGATCACATCACCTCTTTAATCATGTTACTTTATCTAATCCTATTCTAATAGCCACAGTATACCTCACTCTTAGGCTATAAATATGGGCCTTCCCCCCCTCATTCGATCAAGTTAAAATTTTTGGGAGGATGTTGTTGTGAATTTATTTAGTCTCTTGTTTATCATAGTATCCTCATAATGTCCTTGTAATAACACGAATCCCACGTATATGCTTAGATTTTGTGTTTACTTAAGCGTGGTCATGTTCATGTTGTGCTGGATCAATCGTAACTCCATCTACAACAGACCAACATTTTCAGTTTTCTTTTTTTATCACTTGCAGTTATCAAAAATTTATCTTGCATTTTATCATTATTATTTATCACACGGGGGTTGACAGCCACTAAGGAAATTAACACTTCTCAGGTCCGCTTTGTCGGGCAGCCCCCGCATAAAATCTCTAAGTAATTTTTCTCTAGTGTCTTTGAGTTGTAGGTTTGCTGATATCGCAGCGAGGAGCTCATCATCTACTTTACGCCCATATCAGTCGTCACTATCTCTAAGGTACTAAGCCCTTACATTTTTGACGTTGTTTTGTGTTTGTTGATTTCTCGTACACTAATCTAGACATGAAGCAGGAAATTACGATCAACATTTGGCACGCCCGGTGGGACCAGACCCAAGTTCTGGTCACTTTTCTTATTTCTCACCTTGTATAGGTGTCGTAAGTATAATAGTAATTGTATTTCATAGTTTTTGTCAATCTAGATATATGTTACGCATTTTTCGTTTGTAGACTCACCCGTGTGTAGGAGCTTTGGTATTGTCTCCGTCCATGTGTTGTGGTTCGTACATGTAGTCATTTGTGTCGTCATTGGGTAAGTGGATTTGTCATTTGAAAGGTCTCTTATTGACTTGTTTATACTAGGTGTAAAATTTTATTGTTATTGTTATTAAATTAAAAAAATCATACTTTTGTTCTTGTTTTACAAGTAGTATTGAGTTCATTTTTAATATTTAAATAAATAAAGGAGAGAAAAAATATATAAATAAAATTAAAAATAAAAATAAAATAATAATAAATTATCCCACTCCCACTCATCCAACTCACATCCCAACTCTCAACCCACACAAACTCCCACCTTCCCATCTCTCTACCCAACTCTCCACTCACCCGGCGGAGCCTATCTCTCACGCACGTTCGCGTGGAGATAGGCGGATTTGAACTCTTGACCTCCAAAAAGGTACGCTGGAGGCCAACCACTGCACCAAAGCATTTGCTAATGTAAGATTTAACTATTTTTAATTAAATACAAGACCCCTGAACGTGCGTGAGGGATAGGTAGAACGCACTCACCCCATCTCCCTTCTAACTACCTCACTCCCGATCCACTCCCTATCACCCATCTCCCTTCCTCTTAACTCGTTTCCAACTCACCACCACCTCCCTCTCACCCACGAGCCATTCGGATCACCCACTCATCCACCACCTCTCCCCACTCTATCTCCATTAATCTTGTCCACTTCCTCCTCCACGTTCTCAACTCCCAACGCCGACCTCGTTTCACTCAACTCCCCACTCCCTGGACCCTTCAGCCTCGTCCCCGAGTTATTATCCCACCTATTTCCCTCTTCCCGAGCCCATCTCCTCTCCCACATCCCCGAGTCCCTCTCTCCCGAGTTCACATCTTCCTCTCCCGCATTTCTCCTTCTCGAGCATATCTGTCCATAATCCACCTTACCATATCGTCCAACCCTTCAAGCTCTCTCCTCATCTCTGCAGACACACCCAATCCTCCAACTCGCCACTCAACTCCTCTCATCCAACGCCCTCGATACCAACCACTTCAAAACGATTCCACACCCCCTTCATCGAGCTTCATTCCCAACTCCACACAGCCACTCGACCATGCCCCTGCGCGCATTCTACACTCTGAGCCCAATAGCTCCTCATCCACATCTGGCACGAGATCTCTGCCTAGGAAGATCATGCCCAGTTCATTGCACTCACGGTCAAAACCTTGAGTGCAAACTTGATAACTTCATGCGTTATCTTTCCCGTATTGTTGGTGTTAGAACCGAATGAATTGACGAGACTGGAATTTCAAACTATCTGTGCCTTTTAAGTCAAAATTCGTTGACGGCTTAGCTCTTCCCGGTGGTTGAAAATCCCATATATTTTTAGATATGTATACAATATATTCACATATATATATTCTTTAATAAAACACTCATAAAGGTTTACGGTTTTCAAAACTTGTTACCTATCATTATCTACGATTTGTAAAACAAAACGCAAAAAAAAAATTGTATTCACTTGTACTATACGGTTAAAATCCCAAATTTTCCAGATGGCAAAAATGAATATCCTTGAAGACTTACAAGATTCCAAAGCGTGATGTTTCCAATTATTTTCATCTCACTATCAAATTCACACAGCTTTGTAGGTAGTGACTGTACAGGCACTTCATAGCAATAGGCTTACAAACACAGTTTTAAACGACATTTCTTTAAACCAAAATTGACTTGTTTTATCACAGTCGTTTCCAGCTCAGTTTCAAATTCATACAAACTCTATGGGCATTGGTTGTACAGTCTCCTTACAACAGGAGACTTACAATTCTTTAGAACACATTAGCTGTCTCCAAATCTTTTAAACACATTTATAAACAACGTATGTAGCACCATATCTAATTATTTTTTTTCTCATTTAGATTTTCTGTAATTCTCACTATGTCATCGTACATGTGAAAAACCACGTCCATGTGCAGTTTGACCCACCAAGCCACATTTCACGTCTCCCTTCTTCTCTAACTGTATTACATACGCTAGACATAGTCTACAATTTCAAATTATTTCCTCCATTAATTTTCATTAATTCCATCGTTTCAATGATGTCATACATGGTAAACGTCAAGCATAGTTAAGTCAAACGTGGCTATCTTTTCACCTTGGATTTTTCCTCTTGATTATCAACACTTGCACTCATCATCATATACGGGTTAAACTTTCTTATTTATTAGCTTATCATCTTCCTTAAAGTCTCCTCTCTCCACCCACTTTTTCTCTTATCCTCTCAAAGTCTATATTCATGTCCTTCAAGTCTATTCTCCCCACCCACTTTTCGTCTTTTCCTCCTAAAGTCAACATTCAGTCATTTTATCATTTATTTTTATAGTTATTTCTATTTATAACAATCTAAATGCACACATTAATATTTTGTCATTTATAGGTTTTCCTATTAAAACATAGTTCATTTAATAATTTCATATCACCTCATCCTTAATAATTTGTATCATATGCTTTCATAATTTTATTTAATAAGTTTATCTCATACATCTATTTCGTAGTTTATAGTTAGTCTATCGATTCATTTTCACAATTACTCTAATTGATTAGGAACGTTTCATTATAATGTTGTATTAATCCATTAGATTAATTATTTTTATTTTTATTTATTTCCTACGGATGTACTTTTTGTAAACAATGTTTTTTATGACCGTTATGTCATTTTAGCCACATCAACTAATTACGTTTATTTTCTTTTTGCAGGTGAAATCTACGATACTACGACCATTAAATTATGCCATCAAAGATCATTTGTCGAAACATAAAACACACCACAAATCATTTTCGTCAACCCCCTCCGCAATTCTGAATGGTGCATTTTTAAGGTACCTAGATGTTCCTGGCCACTGACGATTGCTTTCACAAACGACATATCACATGCAGTCAAATAACAGGAGAGAGTGTTCTCCAAGTATTCCTCATTTTCCCCTATTTTCTCCTTTTTGCATTGTAATTCCCTTTTCTGAGCGATTGTCTATATTGAAATTCACATTTCGAATTTGGTCTAAAACGAACCTCGTGCATCCTGCTTGCTCACATAGCCTAAATAGGGGTTTAACCTTTTGCATCCCACATTATCACACACAGCATAAAACTTCACGAACACAATCAACACATCAAAACATTCATTTCCCCTGGTTAACTGATTGGGATTTGATCACCCAACAGGAAACCGTTTCAGACATTTCCCAGCCATAACTTATCCGAAACCAAACATAGTTTACCTTCTTCTAGGTCCTCTTCCAACCATTTTCTTTGTCTTTACACACGTGTTCTTAATCAAAAAGCAAAAAAACAAAGAACAAAAAAAAATGTTTGCCTCACTTGTTTGTTAATATAACAATAATTTTCTTTTTATGCCCGTAATTACGCAATCCATCACTAAGAAAATGGAACACAATCACACCTCACACAGCGCTTCATCCCAACCAATAACCACCTTAGCAACTTCATCATCCATACCTTTCCCTACCTCCCTCATAGACACTCATCCTCTCGCCATTATGCCTCACCAGATATCCTTCGATCACACTTCGGTATTAGACCAACATTCCATCCCATATAGGCCAGTCACTCCATGTTTTGTCAAATTAGAATTTGATGATACTCTCATCTTCCCTCTTGTTGATCCAGGATTCCAACAAATTCTTGACACCAATCTTATAGCTCTCCAAGACTATCTTTTGAAAAGATACATACAAATTCCTCTAGATGGCCCTCCGCTTCAACAAGTTTACCCTTATAATACTAGTTTTGAAATCATTTCTTCCATGACCATTCGTGATTTTGCGTCATCCTCTATCAACTCCCCAGCCCACCAGAATACTCAGATAGTCACACCCATTCCGCTTAATCTTCCCCAAATCAACACAACCATTGTAACTACTGTCCCCATCACCACTGCAGCCGCAACTATCACTAGTACTCTTATCTAACCTCCCCATGTATCCTATCCTTTATCCAAACAGCAAATTCCTTTCACGTCACAAGTCTATGTCATTACTTCTCAACTGTCTTCGACGTTCCCTTTACAATATTCAATGTCTCCTCTAATATATCAACCTATTTATGCCCATATCCCCATTCAATAGTTACAATGACAACCTGCACAATCCCAACAATTACATCATGTTCTCATTTCCCAGCAACAAATACTATATCGACCTCTACCCCAATCGTAAATTTACCCTCACCCATATCAAGTTCCTTAGACACCCACACATCTGTCAATTCAACCACCACTTCTTATTTCTCAACAAATGATTCCTATCGATTCCATGCAGGTCTTAGTAAGTTGGTTAGCCATCCTAGAGGCCGCTAATTTAGGATCCAAAGTCACATTATCTTATGAACAAATATGTAATGAACCCATTCATCCATCTGTGCCTATGAAACCCTATCCTCTACACTGGGAGTTTCTAAAGTTTTCCAAATTTAACAATAAAGAGGACCCACAACAACATCTCTGAGCATTCAAACATGTGTGTTATCTTATTGCACATGACTAAGATTTGATGCTCCACACATTCCCCATGTCTTTGGTTGGTATGCCTTAGATTGGTATAATAATTTTCCCCAATATTCCATATTTTCCTTCTCCCAGCTTGCACAGTTATTTCTCAAACATTTCTCCATTAATATTACACGCAAGGTAACCATCAACGATCGGTATACCATCCGACAATTTGAAGATGAATCCATCATGGATTTCATCGCACGATGGTCCAATATTATAAACCAATTATCTTTTCCTCTTCCTCAAACAGACCTAATCGAACTATTTGCATGCTCTTGTGCGAAGCATATTTCATGGACTTTGCAAATTTAATCATTTCAAACTTTTAAAGAAGCTTTCACCATGGCTCGCAAGCTTGAGACATGTGCCCTCAAACGGGGGAATTAAAATTAAAGTCAAATAAGCCCAAAACGGAATTTGTCAAACCATCCACATCAAATGATAAGTCAAATATAATGGCCAACGTTGTCATTGTCAAATCATCTCCTACATCTACATCTACTACAGTAGCCCAACAATGATTCACATGACCAATGCCCAATTATACTCCTCTGGGAGAATAATACAACACCATCTTTGACAAATTAATAACAACGCATTTGACCACGTTGCTGCCTATCCAACCAATTGATGAATCTAGACCAAGACCTGTGTGGTATCGCGAGGACCATTATTGCAAATACCATCAAGTCCGAGGACACGACATAGAGAGGTGTCAGACTTTCAAGGATTCAGCCCAAAGACTCATTAATCAGGGAGATCTTCAAGTAGATAATCTAAATTCTTCACCTAATCAACCACTACATATTTTTAAACAGCCATTTCCAAACCATACACCCACATTAATAAGTCAAACCACTATTGCTTCTACATCGCAAGTTCCCAATACACACACCATAAATACTATACCCACCGATGGTAAAAATCTAGTTTCATCTGTAGATTTACCTTCTTCATCAACCACCATATCCACCTCACTAAAAGCTCCCCCTTTCTTTAATCCGTTAACCCTCACCCCCATACCAACCTCAGTCCTATATACGTCCACCTTAGCACCTCTTCCCACATCCACCATTGATTCCACATCGTAATATACCTCATACACTCCATCATCCACATCTATTCCATTTTTACCCATAATGCCAACCATAGATCCAATCCTAGTTCCTACACCTACCTCATCAGCGCAACCAAATCAATTTCCACCTTCCTTAGATTCCAATGAACAAATATTCCTTCCTACGCCTCTATTGGCACCACCTCCAGATTCTCTGGTAGAAATTATTGTCGTTCCTCCCAAGGATGCAACCTCTCAAATATTGCCTTAAAATTCCCTTATACAGGAAATTAATATTCCTTCTTCTAAACAATCCAACCCCACACCCCTTCAACTGACATCATCCAACACTATGAAAATTATGTCTGGCTTCCAGCCATCAAGACATGAACATGCTAAAACTTTGTCCTCAACATCTGAATTGTCTCAAACATCCACTCCTTCTCCAAAGACAAAGATATTCTGCACAAACCAAGCACCTCCTAACGCTTTGGTTGAATCATGTATGGAATTTTTTTAACACTTGTTACAAATGTCTACAATCACACTTCCACCTATGAGGGCCTTTGACCCTAGTAATAAGAAGTCATCCTGGTTTAATTCGAGCCTTGTTCGCACATATCATCGTACCCTTAGACATGATATTGAAAATTGCAGAGAATTTCAAGCCATTGTTCATGACTTCGTTAAGGAAAGATACATCCTTCCCAAATCAAATCAATCTCTTCCTTCCACTTCAACATCTACATATTTAACCTCATCTATCCAAATGCAAAGGTCCTCTCGTTCTTCACAAACTTCCACATTCATGTCACCTCCGAATGAAGAATATTTTAAAGAGGATCCTTCATTGTCCATCAAAGTTATTCAAGTAACTCCCCAGTCCGGTCCACATGACCTTGAATCATCGACTAACATTAAAACTGAAACCAAAACACTGAAGCTGCAACGCAATCCATCCCTATCCTCATCATCTATACTGATTCAAACATCGACATCCTAGACTTCCACGTCTAAATCCAAGCCAAAACATCATCTTAAAACCCATAAGAGTTATCTTCTTTTTGACACTTTGATCGGGTCCTACGCAGGCATCCTTCAACATTTAATTCAAACTTTTGTGATCATGCTTCCTCCCATTAGACATTTGGATCCTTACAGTAGGAAACCTCGATGGTTCAATCCTAATTGCATTTGCACCTATCATCATGTTCTGGGCCATGATATTGAGTTGTGTAGGGCCTTTTAGACCATCGTCCATGACCTCATTAAGGAAGATGATTTCCTCATTCTGGGGGAACATCCTTCCCCATCCACAATGAGTACAACTCATCTTTTTACATCCTCATCCTTTGGGTTTCCTAATACTCCCCCATCCTCATCTATTCCACCTTTTCCTATCATACCATCTATTGATTCTATCTTAGTTCCTCTTTACACACTTCTACTCATGTCAACCATATCAACTATTGTGACTGTTACCACATCATCCTCTTCTTCCACATCAGCGCATGCAACCACATCCCAAGAAATTACATCAAGATCTAAGTCAAAAGATTCTAAATAAAATACATATACTAATGTATCAATTGACTTGTATGCAGAAACCCTTCAACACTTATTACAAATTTCTGCCATCACGCTCCCACCTGTCAAGGCATTTAACCCAAATGGTAGGAAGCCAATGTGGTTTGATCCCCTCCTCATTTGTGCCTACCATCACACCCCAGGTCATGGCACTGAGTGTTGTAAGGCCCTTTATACTGTCATTTGTTATCTCATTGAAAGAGAGGACCTTTTTGAGGATTATCCCTCTACCATTTTATCCGCAACTAATTCCACGTCTATCGAAATATCTAAGTCTTCTCCTTCATCCTCCATTAACATCTCTCCTTTGTATGTTATTCCTCATACAGAAGGTTCTCTCTTATTCATCAACATTGTTTTCCTATGATCCCCAACACATCTACCTAATCCAAATCTAAGGTTATCATCATCCAATCTCTTTCACCTATCCACATTTAATTTTCCTAAAGTGATATAATATCTGTCACTGGGTGAGTAGCCTCCCCTCCTCCTTAATCATGTCATTTGTATTAACTCATTTCATATCTAAACAACTCTCCTTCGACGCTGGGGGGCTTTACTCCTTGATATTGTTTTATTTACCTCATCCAAATCCATCCAATCTAAATTTCATCTCATTTTAAGCCCACTTATGTGGTCGAATGCGTCTATCCCTTCGAAGATCATTTATTTTCATCTTAAGCCCACTGTTGTGGACATGTTTGTCCTTTCGTTAAGGGACCATATTTCTATCCTTTTCAGTAAAGTCCTCCTTTGAGGAAATGTTTGTCCTTCCAATAAGGGACCATTTATGTTCATCAAAGTCCTCTTTTGAGGCCATATTTGTCCTTCCATTGAGGGACCATATTTTCCACCAAAGCCCACCCTTATGGTCATGTTTAATCTCGATGGGACACATATATTTCTCTTGTGTATTCACTTTTAAAAGAAACACATAGATTTTATCTCATCTATCTCATGGTGCTCTATCTAATCCATTCCATCCTATCCAAAATCCACCATTGTGGTCATAATTTCCCCTCCTTTAGAGCACCATCTATTTGTCTCGTTAGGGACGCATAGTTTCACTTCCTTAAAGGGTAGCGCATAGTCCTTTTTTCCTTCACTCATTTATCTCATTGTATCATATCCTACTAAGTTCTTATCTTATTTAAAATGTGACGTTAATCAGGGAGCCAACATGGAAAGTTTTCTCCCAACTCGATTGGACCATCTATCACTTGGCTTCCCTTGATGGTAAACTAGAAATTAAACCTCTTAATGCATTGCACTTACGACCATTCTATTGTTAGTACATGCACCTATAAGCATAGTCATATCTTTAGATCATTTCTCCACCATTAGCCCCTTCCATCTATCATGGTAATGACATGAATTATGTGGTCTACCGTCACTACTTTGATATGACCTTGATTATGAGTACCACAGCTCTACTCATAGCATATTCACTATGGATAAGTTATCTCATTTGGTAATAATCCCATAATCATTACATCCATCACCCTCTCATTCTCCTACTGCAGTCATGCAAAGGGTCTAGGGGTGTCTCTTATACATTCATTATCCTAAGTGGTCTATTGAGCTATTCCCATCTCTCCCCCATGTAAAGCTAAAATTCATGCATGCGAAAAGCAAAATCAAAGCTATTAAAAACATATTGATCCCTCGAAGGACAACTGTTCATGCAAAAAGAGAAAATAAATAAAAGGAAAATAAAAAGAAAAACATGTAAATCAAAGTCAAAAGAAAATCACAAGAAATAGATTGATCCCTCAAAGGACGGCTATCATATTATTCATACCATCCATGTGTTGTATAAAGTAGACCATACCCGTGAAGGATGGATACTCTTTTATTATTGTATTTAGAAGGTTTCCCGCATTGATCAACCTTCCTTTAGCATGCTCATAATCTTCTCGTATTAATCAACTTTCTTATTCTTCCCTTTTCCCAGAGTTGGGGCATAGACATAAACAACACCATCTTTAGAGAACCCTCTTCCCGCGTACAATATACATCTCAAGTTCCTTTGTCATGACAACAGTAGGTTTATGAGAATCTTTCATTCATACTTCCCTCGGGGTATTTTGGTATAATCAAATGTCATTGGTTATGTACTAACACTTGTTATCTGCTACAAGTGTTATGTCTTGAGTAGTACCTTTTCTTGTTTACTTCCTATCCGGTTAAAAACATAACTTTCTTACATGGCCCTTGCTATGGTTATGCGACATTCATCTCATCAAAGTCATCTTTTATCACAATTATATTCTTAGAAATAAAATTTCATATCATAAAATCTACATCTATATTTTTACTCTTAAAGATGTCCCCTATTAACATCATCCATAAATCCATGAAATCAATTATTATCTTGAAACACTCTTTTTAATGCACTATTCGGTTTGGGAATTTTACTTGATCTATGTTGCAGTTTGTGAATTCTACTTGAGGGTATCTCTCAAGTAGCATTCATTATCCAACAACTCCTCATCCCCTATCATGGCCAACATGACCTTTCTCCATCTATTTTCTTGCATAGTCTTTCCCTTTTCACTAATTATCCACCCATTACTCCTCTCACCCTTTTTATTCTTCTCTATTACATAACACAGATATCATATTCTTCACCATCTCAGGCCTTTCATCCCCAGCTTGACATGTCCACGTAACTGCCCAAGTAGCACAAACACCCTACTCAAAGTAGACATGTCATTCTGGACAAGGTCTCATTCGGAATCATGTCTGTTGACCATTCCTTCCTCCTAGTCTTCTTTTTTAACCAATTTTTCTCCTAAAATTCACCCATCTCATTCTCCGCTGCTCTTCTCACCCACTTCATCCTTCTCTGTTGTTTCTTCATTCCTTCACCCGTCCTCCACCCAGATAATTATTGTTGTGTTTTTCCTCTGATGTCTTATTAATGACATCTGTTTTATCACTTCTTTTCCTTTTCGTTCTTCCAACTTTTGGATTGGCGATATTACTTAATCACCCATTTTGCTTAGGGATCTTATTTGAAATATATTCCTTTCCTACGATCCTGCTGTTGTAGAAAATCCTTCACCATTTTCCATTCTATCAAAGGAAAATCATCACTACAAATGTCTTCCCGCTCTATCTCTTTCGCTTAACAATCTAGCGTCATCATTCTCACAACATGGGCATCCCAATTAAGGATTTCCCTCACACTCTCCATCCTACACCACATACATTCCTCCATCTGTTTATGCTACACTCCTTTGTTTCCTTCTTTCCTTATTATCACCCCTTTCCACCTCTTGTCTTACTCTAGTATACACCACTCACTCTTTTCTCATCCTTCCTAGTATCCATCTTCATATTGGTCACCTTACTTATGCACTTTTGTCATATGGCAAATATACTCAAGGGTTCCGCTTCAGTCCATCTTGTCATACACTCTTACCATCAACCTTTCCAATCATCCGCTTCTTTTTAGTGTTCTTCTTCTTCAGCTTGGCAATCCTACTTAACCGTTCCTGCAGCATGAAAATCTTACTTAAGAGTCTCTCCTAAGGAGGATTTGTCTCCTTACCTTTCCCCATCACTCCACATTACCACCATCCACATTTTCTCTTCATTCCCCATAAACAGGTCCTCTTCCCTCCTCTTTCTTCCTCACACAAAATATCTCAGACTTCCCCAAATATCATCCCCCTCATCCCTCATTTGGGAATCTAACTTAGCCACTTCATACCATTTCCTTCTATGTCTCGTTCCTTCATCTTTACTTCCTTCGTCTTCATGCACATCTTCATCCATTACATCCTCTCCTCATCGTCATCACCACATAAATCATTATCCCTCCTTTATTTACTCTCTCCACTCCACTTTATCAAGTTCTCCCACATATCTACACGTCGTTTACCCACCATTATTATTAATATTCCTCTTACATTTTTTCATCATCTTCTTCCATTTTCATGCTAATAATTATCGGTGGACTTCTCCTAAAATTCATTCATCCCCATTCTACACGTCCCTATTCACTCCTTTTTACCTCTTCCATTTTCTCTTCCTTCCTTTTTTCTTTTGTGCCCTTTGATCATTATTGGGTGATTTCTCCTAACATCCCTTCACTGGCATTTCTTTTCCATATTCCCTTTGCCTTCTTTAATATCTCTACTATCTTCATCATACACCCTATCCTTATTTTCTCATCATCAATTCCGCATCTTTTCCAATTCGTGTCATTCCTCCCCTCCAACTTCTCTTTACATTCCTTATAATGGTCACTCTCTACTAAACATCTCCCAATTTGGTTTTCTCTCTTTTGCATCATTTTCTCTATTTTCCTTTCCTCCTTTCTACTCATGGTTTTCTTTCACTTCCTATGTATCATCTTCATCCCATTTTCCCTCGCACTTTTATCGTACTTCCCCATCGATAACCAAACTCCTCAGCATTGTCCCACCTGTTTTATCATCCCACCATCCACATACATTTCCATGTGGTCAGTTCCATATTCTTTGCTTAGGTCTTCCTCCTAACACCTTGGTTAAATATTCTTCCCATTTATGTTCTATCATCTCTTCTTTCCCTATCATTTTCACCTTCCTACTATCAAACCTCCTTTTTTATCTCTACCACCCCTACCTCTTCCATCGTTACGTATTAGTTTCTTTTCCATTCTCTCTACAGCCTCCTAACCCCTCGTTGTTTCTTTCTTTCTCTTCTTTATTCTACCTCCTTTTTCGCCTTCTTTAACTTCTTCATCTTCTTCATCCCCTTCATCTTTCCATCCTTCTCTTCCTTTTCCTGATGTTATCCCCTGCCCTCATTATGTCTTATTGTTCATCTCTGCTATCATACTTCTCTTATATTCTTCACCTCTTCCTTTTCTTAGATCTGTCATCTCTTTTGTGATCCATTCTTTCTCTCCCTTCATTTTTGATCCCCATCTCCCTTTAACCCTCTCTTATGTCATTTTCTTATCTTCTTCTTATCTCTATCTCTTATATCCTTCTCCATCTTTCATCTTTTGTCTCCTTCACTCTTGAATTTTCTTGCTCTTCTCATAATCATATTGTTTATTTCTTGGTTTCCACTGCTTTCATATTGCACATCTTTATTCCATTTTCACCCTCGACTATGTCATCTTCTCTCTTCTCTTTCCCTTTTACTTTTCCTTGCTCCTTCACTATCTGCTCTATCATTTTCTTGTCCTCTTCTTTGTTGTCCTCCATCATTTCTTTCTTCCGTCATCTCCCCTCTTTATTATATATGTTGCTCCTTTACTATGACACCTCTTTGTTTCTCTTTTATGCTTTCACTATCTCCTCTTATCCATTCCTTCTTCTCATCTCACCTCCTTCTTATAGTTCTTCCTCCTTCCCTCCTTCTCTTATTCTCTTTCTCTATTTTCTTTTTCTCCAGGTCCATCACACCTTCTCTATTTCTTCTCCTCTTATTTTTTCCCACTACCTTCATAGTATCTATCTGTTTCCTTCTTTTATGCTTTCATCTATCTTCTCACCTCTCTTACCATCCTTCTCTATTATTCTCTTCCTCTTCTTTCTGTCACAATCAAGCATAGTTCACACTCCTCATCATGCACAGACGATGGTTTCTCCGTCTTATTACACCTCATCCCCTTTATCCTATTTCATTTTCTTCTCCTCCTCCACCACGTCCGCTCTACTCCATTCAATGTCCTCTTCCTCTTATCTTTATCCTCTATCCTCTGCATCCCTTATCCCATCTTCCTTTGACATTTTTTTCTTGGAGGATACCATAATGACCATCACCTATCTGATCTTGTTCTCTTACATGAATGTTTGCTCTACTTTTTCACAAAAATAGCTTAACTCCTTTTCCTATTTGTCGAATAAGCGGGTCTACTTTCCTTTTTCTTTGCCCCATTATTCATCTGCCTTCAACTGCAAACCTTTCTTAAGAAACATGTATTCAACATCCTATTTAACACCCTCTTGGGCTATTTTATCCAATATGTTCTTCATTTCCACATTCATGGCCATACTCGTTCCCCCTGGGATATTTTATTTCAACATCCATCTCCCATTATGTCATTTTCGTGTTTTAAGTTGGGGCACATTTTCATCCTCGTACTTGTGGATGCATATAACTCACTTTTTTTCCCTTCTCGTGCCCTATGTTGGGGCATCATTATTTTCATCCTTGTCCCTTTTGCAGATGAATGATTTTTTGCTCGATTCCTCACAGACAAAGGATTTTACATACCTTTTGTATTCAGTTGCGCATATTTTGATGTCTTCTTATGATCCATTGGTCATCACATATTACATCCATATTGCAGTAGTCTTCACCCACTCACTGGTCTATAGAACGTTGTCACCTATCTTTGTTGAGACCACAATTATCCTATACCGAAGCGATATTGGAGTCACCACCATATTTTTCATTGATATTGCGATCCTTTTTCACCTAGGGCATCTTGCCTTTGGTCATGTCTTTATCCATCCTCAAACACATAACTTCATCCAATCCTTTTGTTTTTGTCTCGTGGCTTGCTATCACAAACCACTCAACAAAAAGGGGCAAATGTAGACACCAGGTTTTGGTGTAACTCTTCTTCTTCACCCCACATTCGTTCTCCTTCATGCAACTTTACCTCTCACTTTTCTTTTTCCTTCTTTGAATAAATCCCATCCATTTACTCACTCAAATTTTAATTAATTAATGGGCTCCATTTAATAATTAAAATTTGGCATTATCTCACCCAAATTTTAATTAATTAATGGGCTCCATATAAACCCATTTAATAATTGAAATTTGGCATATCTCAATTTTATTCAATTCATGGGTAATAATATACCCATCTGACACCCCATTCTTAATTTCAAAAATGGCATCTATTATCTCACCTACCATGTCAATCATGCTCCCCACTCCATGTAATAAGTCAAATTGTGAGCCCCACTGAATCACATCACCTCTTTTAATCATGGTTACTTTACCCAAACCTGATTACTAAATAGCCCATAGTATAACCTCACTCTTAGGCTATAAATATGGGCCTTCCCCCCTTGTCTAATCAGGTTGAAAATTTTGGGAGAATGTTGTTGAGAATTTATTTTGTCTTTTTTTTTTTTTATCATAGTATCTTCATAATGTCCTTGTAATGACACTGGAATCCCTACAATACTCTGTTTATGATTTGGTGGTTTACTTAGCGTGGTTCATATTGCATATTATGTCTGGATCATATCGGTAAATCCATTTACATACCAACATTTTCAAGTTTTCTTTGTTCATCAACTTGCAGGTTATCCATTTATCTTACATTTTATCATTATTATTTGTCACACAGGGGTTGACAGCCATTGAGGAAGTTAACACTTCTCGGGTCCGCTTTTTCGGGTAGCCCCCGCATAAAATCTCTAAGCAATTTTTCTCTAATATCTTTGAGTTGCAGGTTTGCTGAGATTGCAGCGAGGAGCTCATCATCTACTTTGCGCCCGTATCAATCGTCACTATCTCCAAGGTACTAAGCCCTTGCATTTTTGATGATATTTTGTGTTTGTTGATTTCTCGTACACTAATCTAGACATGAAGCAAGCAACTCGGATCAACAACATATGTGTGTGTACATGTATACATGCATATATATGTATATACATATATGCATATATATCTATACATGTACGCATGCATATGTATGTATGTATGTATATATGTATATACATACATACATATATGTATATGTAACATATACATACATATACATATACATGCATACATACATGTGTGTGTGTGTGTGTGTGTGTGTGTGTGTGTGTGTGTGTGTGTGTGTGTGTGTGTGTGTGTGTGTGTGTGTGTGACATTAAGGATTTCAATTGGACAATGTTTAATTTGCTATATATGGTGAAGACATGAATGGAAAATTTGAAATAAAAAGGTGGGAATCAAATATCTTCATGTCCTACACCTATTCCTCAACTCAAACTATTCCTATCCAAATAATATATGCTATTTGTTCTCCACTTTATCGTCTCAATCTCACTTGCATTATTCATGTGAGTGCAATTTGCACTTACTTATTATTTCATCATCCTTGGGTAGAGTGCAAGTATTGGAACTAGAGTCATTAAGATAATTGTTCTCTTTATATGTATTAATGAAAGTAGTGGAGATGATATTAGAAAAGACTAAATCAATAGGGTACGTGTAGGTATAAGTATTATAAATAATATCAGTATAAGTGGCATATGTGTAATCACACTCATAATAAGAAGAGGTATAAAATTGATATAAGTATCTCCATGCACATCAATATTGGTGAGAGAGTCAGACGTGGACACACCACTATATGAATAAGTAAAAGGTACCATGGAGTAAGACATGAAAGCACAAAAGATAAAAAATCGTAGGGCCAACAAGAGAATCATACACCGATAATAGAAGGATAATCCCTAAGAATGCATGGGGTTCAAGAAATAATTCGATTCACCAAATGTTTACACCCTAAATAAATAAATAAGGGTTCGGTGTTAGGTTGTTTCCTAATTAAAAGCCACAAGGGTTGTACATGTTGTATATTTTGGATTAATTAATAAACATTAATTTGCAAAACATAATATAGATTTAAATATAATGTGTGATATAGAAAAATGTAAACAGTTGTTTAAAACAAAAAGCAGGAAGATAAATTTGTTGAATAGAGAGGTACAAATATGATTTGCATGTGTAGACTAGATGTGTAGAAGTGCTTAGCATTTGGAATTATGACAATAACCTACACTAGTACATAACCATACAACTTATCCTAAGGAACAATATGGTTTAGTTCTAGGTTGGATGGTATTGGACGTATATATATTCTTGAGCTCTATAACTTTTAGTGGTTTTTGGTGGCCTAGAAATATGTTTCATTATCTAATGTTAAGGTCTCCATTTGTGTGAATCTTTCTTATAATGACTTGAAATGGAAAAAACCATAAATAACTGTTAGGAATATTAATGTTCAGATGGGTATTAATATTTATGTTTGGTAAATATTACGGTTATATGTAGAATATATTGTTATAACAACAATATATTCATATAGTTTGGTTGTGCCCATAAAGCTATTAACGGGTTATTTGTTTGTATGGATTCCTATTTTATAGGATATCAGTTTTCTATTTCAATGGCTATATAATAACCTTTGTAAATGGTCTGAAGAAGATAATACAACATATTATTTTCGTTGTACGAATTGCTCATACCCAAGATTTGGTATCAGAGCGATGTCATGGTTTTGAATTATGAAGGGGGAAACTTGATTGGATTGGTTTCCCTTCTATGAAATTTAAGAAGCTAAAAAGATTTGGCATTGTATGCTTTGCTAGAGATTTTCATTGTCGCTCCCCTATATCTTCTGTACACAGTTGTTACAACCGTCTGGTTCTGCCTAGTGCCAAATATTATTTTATAGCTCTTGTGAAATAACATTAGTTATAACAAAAACTCGCGGTTCACAATAGTCGAGAGCTAGTTTTATCTCCATGTCGCATACAGTCCTTCAAGCCACACATCCAAAATCCCTTCATAGAAATATTTCTGTTTTTTTCGCTCGTACATGGGAGATCTGGCAGTGTGAGCGACTAGGATTTGCATAAGAAGTATATCATTTGGCGGGAACTGTTTTATTGGTTAGACACAACTAGATGATGCATTCAATACATGAATAGATTGTCGTGACGTGTAACATTGAAAGCCTGATACAAATTCTCGGTCAGCACGTCTCAGATTGTCTCATACATTCTATACGTGGCCACTCAAATGATTCCCAAAATGGTTTGTTGAGTTTTATATTTCATTTATTTTTAGTGTCATCGCTACATGAGATGCCAACAAATCCAGCTAACTGGATTTGAGTGTCCATCAAAATTATCAAATTATTCGAGCATTTGGAGGAATCACGTCATCAAATATTTCAATGCACCAGTTATCAGTGGCTGCGCACGTGAGAAGTCCAACATTTTTTTATTTTGATAGAGATTATTTGGCCTGTTATTCTATTCGGTAAACAACCTGTGGCAGCGTTGAATCCTTCGGTGGTATCTTCAACGATGGTCTACCTCCATTCAACACTCTAGCAATATCTTTCGATTGGGACACTTTTACCATGTCTTTTCCTACATATTCCAAAATTTGTAGTTGTAGTTCGATTGGTTATCTTGTGAGGACCTGTCATGCATGCCGACATGCATACAACATTTTAGAGTCAACAAGCTCAACATTTATTTGTGTGAAAATCAAACCTTCTGTAGCAACTGGAATCTGATATCCCTCCTCACTACAGGGGGAACGTGATCCACTCGGAGCTCCAACTCGCACCCTCCAAGACACAATGGCCCCCAGTCTCAAGATTGACACGATCCGCGTTTTCAATGGAACTCAGACAATTTACATGCATCGTTGTCAAGCTTTGGTGTTTATTGATTTTGATAACACCTTTAGCACGAGTCTTGTCATTGAGTCACTAAGTCTAGGCTTGTTATGTATTAAAAGTCATTAAATTTCTATTTAGCAGTGTTAGACCTGTTTCAAGTCAATAATAGTATTGGTCTTAGTTGTAGTAGTTTGGTAGATTTACATTTGTTTTTTTGGTCGTGTGGTCTTAGTATCATTCAATAGTATTTTTAATACTATTTGTTATAAAAATGCGAGTCAATAGATATAGTTTTTATTTGTGTTAATAATTGTCTTTTAGTTTATAGAAAGTAAATTGAAATTATTTTTTATTTATTCGAGTATTGTATGTTGCCTATTAATGTAATAGTCATTATTCGTTTGTCGTGTGTCAAATAGGTGATTTTAGGATTATTGTCTTGTCAAGTGTTAAAGTCATGTCATTGTAAAGAGTGTAAAAAAAATGTATCACCGACGCATTTTTGGTGTTACTCGATGTCTGCAAAATAAATTATTTCACATTGTGGGGGGAAAATATAATAAACAATGTGGAAACAATTGAGATTCAAAGATTTATTCAGCTGAGTTAGCAACATGTATGATGGAGGACAGAGGCAACGGAGGTTGGAGGTCATTTAGTGACCTCTCGTCAGTCATCAACGATGGGGCCGCACTTTTGGTATGACGACATTCGTTTCAGTTTTTTTTTTCAGTGTAGCAAGAAAAATAAGAATAAATGATGTAAATTCATGTTCACTTGTGTGTATTTCTCATGTAACCCCTTTTGTAGAAATATTGTAGAATATTGATCAAAATGTATTGTAGCAATTATGATGCGAAAGTTATTGGTAAACCAAGAAAACCAATTGTGTAAGGTTTTTGGTGAACCTGTAAAACCAATTTTGTAAGGTTTTTGGTAGAAGCCGGAGAAAACCATCAATGGAAGAAATGTGCATTGGCACATGTGCGATTTTTGTGCATGCCCAATGTTGCACAGTTAAGGAGTTGATCATGAGCACACAAAGATGACAAACTACAGTCAAAGAATGAGATATATTTTACCATGTAAACATTAAGGGGGGATGTTAGGAATATTAATGTTCACATGGGTATTAATATTTATGTTTGGTAAATATTATGGTTATATGTAGAATATATTGTTATAACAACAATATATTCATATAGTTTGGTTGTGCTCGTAAAGCTATTAACAGGTTATTTGTTTGTATGGATTCCTCTTTTATAGGATGTTGGTTTTCTATTTCGATGGTTATATAATAGCCTTTGTAAATGGTCTGAAGAAGATAATACAATATATTATTTTTATTGTACGAATTGCTCATACCTAATAATAACTACACTAATACTTCATGAACATGATTAGATAACAAAAGGAGAAATCAATGTGTCGTAGAGTTGGAATGAACCTAGTAGTCAACCATTTTAGATGATCTAGGTTCTACACTATATCCCCTCAAAGGAAAGTGTAGACCATGTGTAGTTCTCTTAGTGTAAGTGCAATCATGTATGAAAATCTAGGGCAATGCCTTATGATGCCCTCATATATCTTGATAGAAATTATAACTAGCAATCACATGTTTACAATGTAATGTGAACGTCAAACGGTATATGTTATTTGATTTAGAGGGATAGATAATTACTTTTGTTGTTGATGTTGATAAGGGGTGTGATTGATAGTGTAAGTGTAAGAATATAGATGAAGCATTACATTGAAAGGTTTTATTTGTACATATCAAATTTGTTACAAATTCGTAAGAGAAATTAGCTGCATTGGGTCCCAAGTCTTCCAATAAGTTATTTTGGAAGGAAGTGCAATTGGAGGGAAAAACATCTACAACGAGTGCTCTATGGTTAGATGGCCTAAAAACATGGAATGCAGGAACAAACATTTACAAACCCCCACCCATTTGAGTCATTGGAACAAGTCTCCCTATGCAACACATGCTTCATTTTTTCAGGAGGAGATTTTATTTTTTGTAGTTGATAAAAATTAAATAAACTATGGGACCACTTGTTCGTACAAGTTCCATGTAGTTGCCCCGAGCATGGGATCGCTCCTTAAATTTCTTAAAATCATAAATTTGAAGTCTAGAGGATTTTCACAATTTCTGCATAACTTGTCATGCATACTATTTGGGGTGTAATCGATTTATCTCCCAAATTTGAAACAAATGCACTAAATAAGTGGCAACCTGGGAAAATGTACGTATGGAGAAGATTAATTTGGGAATGAAATGGATGTTGAGAATCTTGTGCTTTCAAGGAGGAGTGGTCTTGTTCCTCATCTAGTTGAAAACAGTTCTTTGGACTCAAATTCTTCAACTCTTCTACACAGGAAAGAGTCATCTAGAATTTTCTATTACATCTCCCTCATATTGCATCCTAATCAAACACAATTAATTGTTGAACATTATTAAAGAAAGGTTTCTAGTAGCAAATCCAAAATAAAATTATGATTCCATGCTTTGTAAGAAAATGAACTTGAATACAACCTCATTTGTTACCCAAGAGAACTTTTTATTTCCGTTTTTTCTGCAGAATTTTTTTTTGAAATTGCCATCTCTTGGTTTACTTCTTGTTCCTCTCCAGTTTTTGCCAACAATGTTTATATCCCTTGTGTATCTTTTGATCCGTCTACTAAGATCACATCCATAAAACTTCATTACTTTAGAAACATAACCGACAACAGATTGGAAAGGTTTATATCCCTCATTCACTTATAGGAAAGAACCTCATTAGAAAAAAAAGTAAAGGCAAGGGCAGTTAGGTAAAGAACAAGGATAAAATAACTTATTTGTTTCTGAACTTAAAATACTAAAGATAGGGGAAACTTGAATATTGATTAATGACAATCTTATCAAATTTCACAAGATCAAAGATTTACATCTACTACAAAACAAAAAATTATGGAAAATATTAGCATCATTGAGTTAATAGACTCTCATTTAATCCCCTGGCTCACAAATTTCAATCCTATCACCCTTGCTCCAACTTCTACCTCAATTTGTGTTAAAAATTTGAATCTTACCATCCATTTTTGGGGAGATAAATCTCTCATTATCATATGAAACACCTTGAGAAAATCTATATCCATTACCAATAAAAACCGGCTATACATTCTCAATTTGTGCAAATCTTTGTTTAAATGGATTTGATCAAAGGTGTGTCAGAATGAATCAAATTAATTATTATGAACGATTGAGATGAGGCCTGAAAAGATGGGAAGGCTACAAAAACATATTTTAACATATCAATTTAATCACACAAAATTTGTAGGAAATGAAACAAAATTAGGCCTTTTGTGAAGAAAATTAGGCCTGGAGGTAAACTTTGCGGCTATTCTCACCTCCAGGTGCTTTGCTGGAGTTGTTCCACTTGACTTTACACAAAGTTGCATTGTATCCCGCCAGCTTTAGGTTTTTATCCAGTAACTGCCAAATATAAATATTGTTGCAGTTTGCACCCATGCTTTGCCCTACCAAATATGCTAAGCTTACATTCATCAAGATTGTTGAAATATTGGAGAACAATTCTCTCTTCGATGAACTGATGCCCGAGACCAAAGCCTGTGTAAGAATAAAAGATATCGTCATTATTTTGTCCTTTCGTTGAAGAAAATGCACAGAAACCAAAAGGGGAATGACTAAAAATTATTTTGGGGAATGGCTAAAAACAACAAAAACATGGAAATGCCGAAGGGGATGGAATGAAGGATTAAAATTGAGGAAGTGAAAAAGAGAGAGAGGATGAGAGATGATTGAAAAGGGATTTGAGGGAGGAGAAAGGCAACGTGTTCCACTATATTATCTATATCCTGAGTGCATAATTCACATGAGTGAATTACATTTATAGGGGACAAACCAAAAAAAGGGGAAAACCCAAAATGTTCCATGTTTGAGACGCAACTAGAGAATTAAATACATGTATTTTCCACACATATTCCATGGCTGAATAAAAATAGGTGACCATTAAAAGTCTTGAAAGGTTCTATGTGTAAATTTCAAATAACCACAAGCTATTTATGCTTATAAGTGGATTAATGCAAGAAATAAAGTCTATCTAATTAATCTAGAGTGTAGTCTAGCTAAGCAAAACAGGGATCACTAGAATTCATGATGGTAAATAACCACAAGCTATTTAAAAGAAAATTAATATTATTTGACTACATTCAAAGGTAACAACTAATTTTGAAGTTAAGATGACTTTCCTGAATATTTTTGTTGTTATTTATGACAGTTATTGGTTACTATTGTATTATTCTAAGTTATAGTGCCCTTTAACAACAAAACAAGCACTATCATCCTTTAGGACATAGGAACTAACATACAACCATCAAATTCTCAAGAGTATAGAAAAAAGTGGCAATAAATCTAGAAAAAAATTTTATAATATGACCACATGTAATTAAAGTATGCTTCCTTTTCTTAAAGAAGAGTAAATGTTAGTAATTATCTGTGTCATTAATTGGTAATTAAGAATATACATAATATTTAATGTCATTGGTCACAATACGTAATGACACTTTAGCTATAGGTCATAATACGTAATGTCATGGCAAACTTTACAAAATCACAATATATCCTTGTAGTTATCATATCAATTCATATGTAGAATCATTTGCAAACATTATTATACATTTATAAAAGCAATATTAAATTGATAAGCTCTAGTAAAGAAACCCACTATTTACCCTTATTTATGCATTCTATTAGATAGAATACATCCACAGTTCCAAGTACATTAGACAAGACAAGATTAGTACATATCAAACATATTGATACCATGTATCCACATATACATTGCCTTGCAAGCCTATTCACCTTTTCAACTTTTCTTACATTGGTATAACACAACATCATCCACTCATGGATCCTTATTAGGTAAAATACATAGTTCAAGACCTCATTTTTGATAATGTATAAATTAAATTTGTCCACTGTAGTTCTATTTTTTTTTTGAAAATTTCTTCTTATCTCAATTGTTACGCATATGCTCATATTAAAACCCTGACAAAATGGACATAAGAATACCAAACATAAGTTTAATGTCATCTGAGAAGATCTATGAAACAACAAAATTCTATCATATATAACTGATTGAGATATTTTGATAACAACCAACCTTTGGTGAGGCACACATCTAGTTATTAAACATACTAAAGATGTAAATCCTGAAAGTTATGATCAACTAGTTCATTTTATTTTTTCATGATGAAAATCCTGTGTATCTGACATATTGAAGAATCATTTTTTGAAACTGTAGCTTAGCTACATGAACAAAGTGTCCTGTTCTGGATTGAAGGTATTTTTTCTAGCTTGACCACTAGACAATATGCATAGAAACAATTGACATAGAATAAGATCTGAGAGGGTAAGAAGAGTAGGACAGAAGTAGCAACCAAATTGACAGGTTTAGAATAGAAAGAATAATAAAATTGGATGGCATTCAAAGTAGAATTCTTTGGGGTATTTTGAGGAAGTTCATCACAAAATTAATGTTGGACCTACATTTATGCTTTTCCATGTCAACATGACCTGGGATCATGCAAACAAAACATTTAAAGAGAACACAAACCCAATAAGCATATTATTCTTGTCATTTATATGTAATTATATCTACAATTAAAATGTGTATGTACGATGACATAATGAGAACCACATAAAATCTAAACAAGAAATATATAATTGGTTATGGTGCTACAAGCATTGTTTATAATGCGTTCTAAAGAATTGTAAGCCAATTGCTATAAAGAGACTGTATAGTCACTACCCAAAAAGCTTGCGTGAATTTGAAACTGAGCTGGAACAGGTTGGGAGGATGTTGGCAAATGTTGTGTAGTTTGTCTTTAAACCTATTAATTGCATGTGCAAGGATAGGAAGAGTAGGACAAAAGTAACAACCAATTTGACAGGTTTAGAATAGAAAGAATAAGAAAATTAAATATGTAGATCGCAAAAAAATTAAATAGAATTAGCAATGGCTCTAATGTGATAGCTTGCATCCAACTCTTTTCAAGCACAAAAATACAAACCTTTCAACACGAAAGACACTTTACCTAGGGTGACAAATTTCCTAGATAAAGATTAGTTGTCTGAGTATCCCCATCATCAAATGATCCCACCAGTCTTGCACTTGGATTAAGTTCCTCTATCATTTCATCAAAATGACTTATAGGCTGCATAATGTCAACAGTAATGAAAACATATATATGAAAATCATGAATCCAACAACCACCAAAAAGGTGCTTAACAACTAATAAAAAGGTGTTTAACATTGCAAAAATTTGTTCCCCATCAATTACAATATGGCACAAATGATTCATATGGTTAATTACTAGATACAGATGCTCAAACATTTGAAGCTGCTACAAGATGGCTCAGACTATATAACAAATTAAACTAGCCACAACTACAAAAGGGAGTTTTAATTGAAGAGCGTTCAAATTTTAATAGAAGAGCATTGTATAATGGTGTATTCCAGGAGACCATATAGCCATAACTTTAGATTTTTTAGAATACTTATCATCTAAAAAATTTAGGGAAAAATAGTGAAATTACACCCAGCCAGGCACCAACCTTTCTCAACCTGCAGAAAACTTGGCTGCTGCATCTCCGTGTGGCAAGCCTCCTTTGTTATACCCTAGAGAAATATGAACCTATAAGGGGAAGGGTTTTTTATTACAACATATATTAGGGTTTCATAACCACTACTATCACCACCATACCCTCCACAAATGCTGTGATAGCCTCCTCTGCTACTGCCTCAGCCTCCTCCTCCTTTGGCCACCCATAACGATATTGCAGTTGATTGACCAGAGATTCAAGACTTTTTGAAAACAATAATCAAATTAACGAGCTACCCATAAGATTGACAACATATCCAAAGCCAATCTCGAGCTTGGTGTAGGTTTTGAAGGTATGCTCCTTTAGAAGTGTTGCTTGTGCCACCTGTAACATCTTCGTTATGCCTTGTTCTCACCACTACAAAAGTCACCCTATTCCATGCAGCTAGCCACCTCTCTCTACCATACAGGAACAAAAGTAGGAAAAACAGAAAATGTTGATGATTTCGTGAACTATCGTGGATTTGAGAATTTTTAGGGTTAAAACATGAAAATCTCAAAACGCCTGTCAAATTTATCCCAATGCCGTGAACGACCAGAAAGGCCTTTCCCATAGGGAGAATGCCTTCAATGTAACAAGTATAAATATAGACACATTATAATGTTTTCTAAGTGACTTGACATTTTGTGTTACACTTCATGTGCTATATTGATTCTATTTTACTCTTTAAAACTTTGGTAATGGTTTGTATTGACTTTCTCTTGTTCTGACTTAGCTCTAGGACCTTTGGAGGATTTTAGATGGGGGATATATACTATTGAGTTGTGTTTCAGTGACTCAAATATGATTATTGGTTCTTCTTACAAATGTGTTGATATTTTAGGGAGATTTAGGATAGCCTCGAGTGCTTTAAGGATGTATTTTACAATAAGAGTTCTTAAGAATTCTAGGTGAGTTAATAAGTGTATTAAAATTTCTTATATATACTACCGTAGGTTGATTGTCACATTAAGGACAACCTATAGAATAAAAAATGACCCAAAGAAATATATAACATAAGGAAAAGAGTTGTTATAGAGTGGATATAGGACTATATGGGTCAACCCAAATTATAGTACAACCTAGTCCTAGCCCATGCGGTTTTATACATAAAGTTCATGATTATTGATAAATCTCATGGGTGAGATGCTTGGGAGTAATATACTTCTATTGAAAAATAAAATTGAGTGCATGAATGTATGAAAAATGTGTGTAGTAAAGCAATTCATTCAAGAGAGAGAGAGAGGGAGAGAGCTAAGTCAAGTATGCTTAAGATGTGTGTGCAAGTCATTTTGTACAGAAAAATCCAAATTTGTCTTTACCAAAGGATAAGTTTATAAATTTAGGTGTCTACACTGAGAGCGGTGCCAAGAATTTTGGTAAATACCTTTATAGTTCATTTTCTTGTGAATAATAAGGGGTCATCTTGTTGCACCCAATTATAACCTCCTCCAATAAAATATGCATCGTCTTTACTAGAAAATGAGTTCCCTTGTCACTCATTGGACTTAATGGAAACCATACCTTGTAGAAATGTTATCCCATAGGAATAATGCAATAGTCATTGTTGTAGAGTCTCTACTTTGTGTAGTTTTTACATTTGGTTAGGTAATTAGTGGACATAATTATACAACTTACCCTAATCTACGAGTTGGTAAACTGATTGGTCCCACAATATCAACAACCCATTTGTTGAAGGGTTTTTGTGTAACCATTGGTACTAATGACATCTCATATACCTTATTTGGTTTCTTGAGGTCAACTACAAAGGTCACACTATTGTGTATAACATCATGCATATATAAACACTAAAGACAACAAATTACAAACAATAATATTTTTCATGATGTTATGTCTTTAATATAACGACCTCCATCAACTCCCTCGTGGCACTCTCACAAAATTTTGTCTTATCCATGCTTTGTAATTTACCTCCTCATAAATTCATCTCTTTTGTTTGATATAGATCTCCCCCAATAAATTGATAAAGGGTGGCCTTAACTACCAATTACTTTTTCTATACAACTATCCATGATCCAGGTACCATCCCTAAATTATAAATTGTATAATTTTTATCATCTCTCGATAAAACACAAAAATTAGAAAATATGGGCATATAAAAAAACACTTCTCCAATCAAATGTGTAGCCTCCTTTGTGTTAATTCCTAATAAGTGGTTGGGTTTTGTGTGTAATCTCCTCATCTTAACCATTACCATGGACTGAAATTCTTAACATAACAACGACCCTCAGAAAATATTCCAATATAAAATATGTTTGTTAACCAAATAATTTAGAGCCTCGTGGTCAGTATAAACAAAAATAGTGCCAATAAGAGGTACTGTATAAATTTATATAGTTAATACACCATGCCTATAACTTCTCATTAAGTTACGATGCAATTCCTTTTTGCATTAGATAATTTCCTTCTTACTAACTAAAAAGGATGGTCAATTTTATCTTCATATGGCTGGGAAATAATCAACATAATTTACATTCTATATGTATCCACATGAATATAAAATGGTTTCTTCTAAGCAGTGAGATACAAGATTGGTGCACCAAATAACTTGTCTTTTAGAGTGTCAAAAGCCCCTTGTTGTAGGTAGGTCATGTAGTCACAAAATTATGCACTTTCTATTTACATCACGCCTCTAAGTATGTTATTATATGTATGATTCATAAGTAAGAAAACTAGACATTAACAACACTTGTTTTACTTTTACTTTTCTTTATCCCTTTTTATACTCTTGACATTTGTTTTTCTCGAATGATCACTTTACTTTTGGACATTGGACCACACATGAGCCATCTCTGTATTCTATATTATATTATATGAGTATCTCGGACAGTACCGCCCATTAGGGAAAAGAGTGCTCAAACACCATTGTCCCTTTTGGGTGTTTATGTTCTTTTCCCGCTGTTTCTCAATTTTGAAATGCCACATCATTTGTTATCTTTTCTAAAGTCTCTTTTATCACTTTAGGTTGGCCTTTTTGGTTTTTAATGATGAAATTCAAACAAGGGGATCATATATATACATGACTTACTATTGTTAGAGATTGGACAACTTTGGGCTATTATTTCTTATCTACCACTTGGGTAAAGAGAAAAATTCAAGGGCTGCATTATTCACTACATAGGAGGGGCTATTTATGAATTTCATCTCACACATTCATCTTGGGGGAAAAGTAGTTATAGTTTGCTATCTTGGTGTTACTGACACAAGGGAAACCTAGTTTCAAGGGACATAATACAATCACACACACACACACACACACACACACACACACACACACACTACATAAAGTCTAAAGTGTAGTGCACCACTCAATGAAAATTATGTTGGGGTGACCACCAAGGTCAGTTTAACTCAAGAATATGTATTATTTATTCCATTTAATGTTTTTTTAGCCTTGTGCAGGTAGCTAGAGTTTTTTTCGCAGGTTCAGGTGTGATACACGAACCCTTCAACAAAGTGGATGTGAAAGAGAGTGAAAGTAAGAAGATGAGTTCAAACCCTGAAAAGATCATAAGCAGAGTTGTTGTTAGGATACTAACGCCCAGGCAGTCCTATCTGAAGAGGTTCCATATCCCAATTCATTAGACAAAGCATACACAATTCAAATCCATCCTTCTCAGTATGTTTCCCAACCCATAATCAACCTGGATCTCCAAACACAAGCTAAGTCACTCTTATCTCAATATTGTTCACACTTGTTTGTTTCTTACATGATGGACCTTTCTTATTACTACTATATTCATTTGATCGCAGTCCTCTTATAACAATTTAAATTTCTTAAAATCATTTAGTGAACCCGATCCCTTTCATTCTCTTTAGCAGATCCATTCTTATCCAAACCCAAACCCTAGTTGCATTATGGTTAATATATACATTTTATATTTAAATTCAAACTTGAGTTTCATCTATCACCTGTCATAAATCAAAACTACTAAAAAAATCATAGTGTTTCATGCTTCATCCTACCCTTTAGGTCACTTTCGAGGGCTCCCAAATTTCAAAACACCATTTGTTTCATATCTCGAGCATAACAACTCTTTTTTAAAATTCCTTTGAGGTTATTTTTCATTTTTTACATATTTACTGAAAAACCTCTTTTTGTTTTCCCTAATTTTTTGCATGATTTTTGGAAATTCAAAATTTCACTTTTTGGTAATCAAGGCATAATTCAAAAATACATACTTTTGAGCAAATCCTTTACATGTTTTTATTTTACATCATTAGATTAAAAAAGCCTCGTTTTGTTTTATAAAATTCAAATTCTATTTTTAGATATGGTCATTTTATTCATTTGATAATGTTGGTGAAAAAAATTGTCATGGGGTAAATTGACCAAAAAGGGGTCATAAGTGGACGTCATATTGCAAAAAATAATGAAATTTCAACTTGTAGGGATTATTAGCAATACGCGCACTCAAAATTAGAAAAATTTATATAAATATGAATCGTAGCATCCGGAATCTAGTTTCTAAACTACTAAAGTTTTTTTAAAAATAGACAAGTTTAGCTATATTAAACAATCAAAATTATATGACTTGGTTTTTTTTTGAAAAAACCTATAAGATTGTAGTCCGTTTGCCCACGATTTGGATGACCAAATCTTGATATTAGTTTTTTTCCTTTAGTGAAAAGTTAGATGTTGTTGTCTATCTTGGGATGGATTTTATTTTGTATTTTTTCGAGCAATATTTTTTTTTAATGATTTTTTCCGTGAAAGTGGTCTAAATTTTTTTAGAAAATAGAGCACTTTCCATTTACCCGCCATAACTATATCAAAAAATATCAAAATCATATATATTTTTTTAACGTATATATAATTTTTCCATGCTTGGGATGGTATAGGTTTTATCACATTTTGATAAGAAAAACAAAAGTTGCAGTCTTAAACGTAGACATGAACATTCATGGGAAAAAATGTCTTAAAGACCTACTGTTAGTAAAAAATTATAAAATGATATTTATCTTATTCTATTCACTTTAAAATCAATATTTCTACAAAGCTAACAGTCTCCCCTATGTGATGGTACCATTTTTGTGAGATGTTTTCAATTTTTTAGCATGGTTCAAGTCCACAGAAGAGCAAATTTGAATTTTTTGACCTTTTACACGCCATAATGACCTCCCATAGCTCTGGTTGGGGAAAAAAAAGATTTCCTGAGCCTTGAGGGTCGGATTTGATGATATAGATAGAACTGCGATCAGTGGTTTTATAAACCATGATCGCACTTTATAAACCATGATCATGATTTATAAATTGCAATCATGATTATTAAATCATATTTACATGCATCCTAATGTTTGAATTATCATGTGATTTTTACTGTTTGGCCTTAATATATGAATTACTGTGAAATTCTGTCACTTTCTACACGTTTTTCTTATCACCGGAAGTAAAACATCATGGGAGACAAGAAATGAAGTCAAAAAAGGAAGTCAATAAGTAAAAAAACACCAGACGAATTAGAGGTAAAAATATTTCAAAATGCTGAGTGAATGCAAAATCTTCATGAATCAAGAAGAGGTTCATCTTCAACCCCTACTATTGTAAGCAATGAGGAACCATGTAATGTTTCTACTGTCAATGTTGAAGATGAATTAAATACTCGTGATGAATATGTTTTTATTGTCAATGTTGAAGAAGAATTAAATACTCGTGATGTAGCTGATGTTGAAATTGAAGGAGACAATGAAAATGTGAATCAAGAAATTCAGGTTGAAACTGTAGACAAACAAAATTTGACAAAAACACCTCCTAGGATTTTACGTAAGAGACCTAATTATTTTATTGAAATTGATGAGAACATTTTGAAACCAATGTCTGAAAAACTTTTTGAATGGTAAATCAGAAGAAAAGCCACTGAAATTTGAGATAATCATTTTAAAATTTTAAATGATTCCCAACTATTTCAGTTGTTAGTTAGTTTGATGAAATTGAATAAAATGAGACCTACATTAAACACCTTAGGATTGACAACATCTAATATACGTGGTCAAACCTCTACAATTGTTGAAAACCTTCATGATGCATATCACACTGTTGGTGTCAAGAGATGCACAAGGGATAGTAATATTGTGCGTCATGTACTTGCTACTAGTGTTGTAAGTGAATCAACAAAAAAACAACATTTGATTAGGCAAACAAGTCGAATGTTGAAAGTTAATCGAAAAAATCTAATGAAAGCAATTGAAAGACGTAATATCCTTCAATCACTCAATAACACTGATTTTTGGGCATTTTCTACTAGAGCACCACGTAAGGACAAAGATATATCTGATGTTATAAGAGAAGTTGTTATTCAATTTTGGCATGATAACACTAGAGTTTCACCTAATACAAGAGATGTTGTAAAATGGAGAGTTGGTTCTACTAATTGCGAACCACATCCAAAGCATTTCTTAGATATGACTCAAACTCAATTTTTTTGTAAGTTTGAACAGGAGCATCTAGAAATTAAAATTAGTCAACATTTTTTTGAAATGTTGAAACCATTCTATGTGAAAATCAACCACGCTCACACCACTTGTTGTTGTAGGCAACATGTTGAATTTGTGATGCATTATGCTAAATTTTTACGTATTCATTCTGATTTTCATTCTGAAACTATGTTATCAGAATGTGGTGTTCAAGTTCCACCAATATCTTCCAGGGATTTCATTCCTATGATATTTTGTGAAAGAGAAGTTGGACAATTTTTTTATAGTCAGGATTGTTTAGATGGAAGTTGTGGTACGTGCAACGGATTACCTAAATTGGAAAGTTGCATCCATGAGAAAATTGGAGGTGCAATAGGACATAATTTAGTTGAGTTTGATAAATATAAATCAATACCATACTAGTTGAAAGATGGAAAGGAGTCTAAACGGTGTGAGCTAGTTACAGAACATATGCCTGTTTTTCAATTTATGAGAAAATTTAAGGATGAAATTGTTTATGAGTATGTTAGGCATACACACAGAGCTCGATGGTTGGATGAATAGTTCAAGATATGCAAGGACACATTTCCTATTGGTACTATTGTTTCAGTGGTCGATTTTGTAGAGAATTACACATTGCAACCACAAATGGAGGTTCAATCACAATATTACAACTCAGTACAGGTTGCCATTTTTGTGCATATAACATTTATACATTCTCCTGACAGTACAAAGAATGATCAATTTTTTTTAAGAGAGTACCACTTTTATATCAGTGATGATCATACTCATTCTACTGAATTTGTGCAAGGGTGTTTCCAGTTATTTTATGGAAACTTGTCTGATAGGGACATCTGCTTCAATCAACATTATATATGGTCAGATAATTACACGTCTCAGTTTAAGAATGCACGAATGTTTTATTGGATGAGCAGGATGCACGTCAAGATGGGTGTGCAACATATTTGGAGTTTCACTGAGGCTGGACATGGAAAAGGAGAGCATGATGGTGCAGGGGCATGTGTGAAAAGAGCTCTTGCAAGAGAAGAGTTGAAGTACAAAGATGGTGCTAAATTGAAAGATGCAAAGAGCATAGTGGAATGGTGTATTGACAACATGGCCCGAGGTTCTCAAGAAAATTCCACAGTTCACAGATATTTTTGGTTGATAGAGGAACAAAAAATTGCTAACTACGAGGATTGTATGACACTCACAGGGTCCAGTGATATGCACTCATTTTGTAGCTCAGACACTACTTCGTGGGCCACATGGACAAGAAAGTTGGCGTGTTTTTGTGCATCTTGTATCGAATTTTTCACTGCTGAGTGTGATTCACAAGAATGGGTGGATGGATGGATTTGTAGGCCTCTAACTCTGCTTCCTAGTTATCAACCTCCACAGGCATTACGACTTGTTTCTCTAGATGAAGTTGCAACATCCAAGGACTTTGACGAAATTTTGATTTTGGTGCGACAAGGTAAATGGTTATTTACAATTTTTGTATTGAGTTATGTCCATTGAAATTAATATGTAATTTAAATTTGAGTTGAAACCTTTTTTTTTTGTAGGACATGTGTTTGCAGTTATTGTGACAGAAGACAATGAAGAAGGAACAAACTATTTCTTATGTCATTGCATCGAGGAAAGAAAGAAGTTGACTTCTCCTGTTATAGATGGTGAAGATATTGAGTACCCTACAGGGTCAGTGGTAGTTACTGGAACTTGGCTTCGACGGTATCCATTAAAAAATTCCTCTGTTTGGGTGTTTGAAGACTTTGAGACACACATGAAAATACTCTTATATTCACATCTAGTTCTAGCGACAAATATTCAGCTGTATAGATATCGAGGAAGGCCTAATAACAAGATTCTTTGGAAGGTTTGAGAGTCAGATCATGAAGCAATCATGTCCGCTATTCAGAGTAGATCCGATCCTGATGGTTCATTGGAATGAATTTACATGCTCACGTCTGGTATATATAATTTCTTTGAAGTGTTTAAATTTTTCAACTAGATCTTCAAGTTCATATATTTTATTAATTTTTTTGTATTTTTATATATCTAGTATGGTTTTGATTTAACTTAAATTTCTTTGACTTTAACACTTTTATGCAGGTTAGTGGTACCAGAAAAGCTTCCACCTTCATGACCTGATGGTTCATTGGAATGAATTTAGACATGTTCGTCTGGTATATATAATTTCTTTGAAGTGTTTAAATTTGTCAACCAGATCATTCAAGTTCATATATTTTATTAAATTTGTGTATTTTGTATATATCTAGTATATGGTTTTGATTCAACTTAAATTTCTTTGACTAACACTTTTATGCAGGTTAGTGGTGCCAGAAAAGCTTCCACTTTCACATCCTGATGGTGAACATTGGAATGAATTTACATGCTCATCTGGTATATATAATTTCTTTGAATTGTTTAAATTTGTCAGTTCTAGATTCAAGTTCATATATTTTATTAAATTTGTGTATTTTGTATATATCTAGTATGGTTTTGATTCAACTTAAATTTCTTTGACTAACACTTTTATGCAGGTTAGTGGTGCCAGAAAATCTTCCACCTTCATGTGGTTGGCACTGTTAGTAGAGAATTTTATATTCTCGAAGCTAAGAGAAGCTTTCATTGTTTTACAAGAAAAGAGAAGCAACTAACAACGGTTTATGTACCTGTGGAGGGGGTTCTTGGCTCTGGAGGAGGTAGCCCGAAAGCACCGGGAGCATAGGGAACCAAAAAATGCCTCCCCAAGTGTTTACAAGGCCATCCCTACGTGTGTGCACAGTCGGTTTGGTGCCATGACCCACCATTTGCAAAATATAGTGTTTGACAGCCTTACACTGGCTCAAACTACACTATTTCACACGTGTTTGCAAACAATAGGGCAACGAGAGCACTGATTGGAGATGAAAAAATCTGAGACAGGATATTATAGAGGGTCCCTACATTGAGGTGTAAGATCTGATGAGACATCTCTAGGTGCCACAGAGACTGAGTAATCACCCGTCGAAGTTGAACATTTTTTGGTCTCAGGGCTCTTAAGGGACTATGCCCAAACGAAGTAGCCCGGAAGCAATGACATTGTCATGCACCAAAACGATGCCTCCTCTAGTGTTTACCTAGCCACCCAGACATGTTGGCACACTCGGTTTGGTGCCATGACCCACCGTTTGCAAAATATAGCATTTGACAGCCTTACACTAGCTCAAACTGCACTATTTCACGTGTTTGCAAACAATAGGGCAGCGAGAGCACCGATTGGAGATAGAAAAAAGATAAGACAGGATATTTTAGAGGGTCCCTACATTGAGGTTTAGGATCCAACGAGACATCTCTAGGTGCCATAGAGACCGAGTAATCACCCGTCGAAGTTGACCATTTTTTTGGTCTCAGGGCTCTTAAGGGACTACGCCGAACGAAGTAGCCCAGAAGCAACGACATTGTCCCACACCAAAAATGACACCTCCTCTAGCATTTACCTAGCCACATAGACATGTTGGCGTAGTCAGTTTGGTGCCACAACCCACCGTTTGCAAAATATAGCGTTTGACAGCCTTACACTGGCTCAAACTGCACTATTTCACGTGTTTGCAAACAATAGGGCAGCGAGAGCACCGATTGGAGACAAAAAAAACTGAGACACACTATTGTAGAGGGTCCCTACACTGAGGTGTAGGATCTAACAAGACATCTCTAGGTGCCATGGAGACCGAGTAATCACCCGTCGAAGTTGAAATTTTTTGGTCTCAGGGCTCTTAAGGGACTACGCTCGAATGAAGTAGCCCGAAAGCAACGACATTGTCCTGAACCAAAAAGACACCTCCTCTAGCATTTACCTAGAGATGTGTTGGCACAGTCGGTTTGGTTCCACGACCCACCATTTGCAAAATATAGCATTTGACAGCCTTACACTGGCTCAAACTGCACTATTTCACGTGTTTACAAACAATAGGGCAGCGAGAGCACCGATTGGAGATATGGAAAAAACTTGAGACAAAATATTATAGAGGGTCCCTACACTGAGGTGTAGGATCTAATGAGATGTCTCTAGGTGCCATGGAGACCAAGTAATCACCCGTCGAAGTTGAACAATTTTTTGGTCTCAGGGCTCTTAAGGGACTACGCCCGAACGAAGTAGCCTGGAAGCAATGACATTGTCCCACACCAAAATGATGCCTCCTCTAGCATTTACCTAGCCACCCAGATGTGTTGGCATAGTTGTTTTGGTGCCACGACCCACCGTTTGCAAAATATAGTGTTTGACAACCTTACACTGGCTCAAACTGCACTATTTTGTGCGTTTGCAAACAATAGGGCAGTGAGAGCACCGATTGGAGATGGAAAAAATTGAGATAGGATATTGTAGAGGGTCCCTACACCAAGGTGTAGGATCTAACGAGACATCTCTAGGTGCCATGGAGACCGAGTAATCACCCGTCGAAGTTGAACGATTTTTTGGTCTCAGGGCTCTTAAGGGACTACGCCCGAACGAAGTAGCCTGGAAGCAATGACATTGTATCACATGAAAAAATACCTCCTCTAGCATTAACCTAGCCACCCAGATGTGTTGGCATAGTTGGTTCAGTGCCACGACCCACCGTTTGCAAAATATAGCGTTTGACAGCCTTACACTAGCTCAAACTGCACTATTTCACGTGTTTGCAAACAATAGGGCAGTGAGAGAGCACCGATTGGAGATGGAAAAAACCAAGATAGATATTGTAGAGGGTCCCTACACCAAGGTGTATGATCTAAAGAGACATCTCTAGGTGCCACGGAGACCAAGTAATCACCCGTCGAAGTTGTATGGTTTTTTGGTCTCAGGGCTCTTAAGGGACTACACCCGAACGAAGTAGCCCAGAAGCAACGACATTGTCCTGCACCAAAATGACACCTCCTCTAGCATTTACCTGGCCACCCAAATGTGTTGGCACAGTCAGTTTGGTGCCATGACCCACCGTTTGCAAAATATAGTGTTTGACAGCCTTACACTGGCTCAAACTGCACTATTTCATGTGTTTGCAAACAATAGGGCAACGAGAGCACCGATTGGAGATGGAAAAAACTAAGACATGATATTGTAGAGGGTCCCTACGCCAAGGTGTAGGATCTAATGAGACATCTCTAGGTGCCATGGAGACCAAGTAATCACCCATCGAAGTTGAATAATTTTTTGGTCTTAGGGCTCTTAAGGGACTACGCCCGAATGAAGTAGCCTAAGAAGCAATGACATTGTCCGCACCAAAATGACACCTCCTCTAGCATTTACCTAGCCACCCGGATGTGTTGGCATAGTCGGTTCAGTGCCATGACCCACCGTTTGCAAAATATAGCATTTGACAGCCTTACACTGGCTCAAACTGCACTATTTCACGTGTTTGCAAACAATAGGGCAGCGAGAGCACCGATTGGAGATGGAAAAAACTGAGATAGGATATTGTAGAGGGTCCCTACACCTGAGGTGTAGGATCTAATAGATCATATCTCTTTTATGGAGGAGTAATCACCCCTCAAAGTTGAACGGTTTTTTTGGTCTCAGGCATCTTAAGGGACTATGAACGAAGTAGCCCAGAAGCAATGAAGATATTGGACATTTATTGCACACCAAAACATGCCTCTAGCAGGTGCCACCCAACGATGTGTTGGATTTTTTGGTGCCACGACCCACCGTTTACAAAATATAGCATTTCACCTTACACTGGCTCAAATTACACTATTTCACATTGTTTGCAAACAATAGGGCAGCGAGAGCACAATTAGAGATGGAAAAAACTAAGATAGGCTATTATAGAGGGTCCCTATGCTAGAAGGTAGCCCAGGATCCAATGAGATTGTCTCTAGGTGCCACGGAGACCAAAAACTCGTCAATGTTAAACTAAGTTTTATTTTATCATTGGTCTCAGGCTCTAAGGGACTAGCCAGTAAATGAAGTGCCCGAACAATGACACTTGTCCACACCAAAACAATGCCTCCTCTAGTTTACCTGGCCACCCAAGATGTGTTGGCATGTTGGTTTGGTGCCATGACCCACCGTTTGCAAAATATATAGTGTTTGACAACCTTACACTGGCTCAAACTGCACTATTTCACGCGTTTGCAAACAATAGGGCAACGAGAGCACCGATTGGAGATGGAAAAAAAATGATATGCTATTTTAGAGGGTCCCTATGCCAAGGTGTAGGATCTATCGAGACATCTCTATGTGCCACGGAGACTGAGTAATCACCCGTCAAAATTGAAAGGTTTTTTGGTCTTAAGGCTCTTAAGGGACTATGCCCGAACAAAGTAGCCCAGAAGCAACGACATTGTCCCGCACCAAAACAATGCCTACCCTAGCATTCACCTAGCCACCTAGATGTGTTGGCACAGTTGGTTTGGTGCCATGATGTCCCGAGGCATGAATTCTCACTACTCACCTCTGTTCATTTCCTAGGACTGCCTAGAAAAGGTAGTTTGTAAACAATTATGCCACGAAGGCTCAAGGAATGCCATGACCCTGAATTCTTGGGTGTGACTAGAGGCCTCCTTCACTCAAGTTTTTCTCAGATGGTTCTTGGTTTGGATGACTGAGTGCCAAGTTGTGATCGTCATAAGTTTCCGTTGAAAATGTGAATTGGGATTAATAGGGAAGGGGTTCTTGGCTCCGGATCGGGTGGTCTGACTCCAAACCGGGCCTCCCTAGAGCCCTCCATAGCACCCAAAGGCATATACCCCCCCAATCAGATGCGTTGGTGGTGAATTTTTCTCCCATGACATCATGGGGCATGACTTCTCACTACTCGGCTCGCATCAATGAGATTGCAACAAGGTAAATACATTACCATGTAAATACTCTAATGATTGTTTGATCTCTTTTTAAAGCATGTAAATACACAATAGAGTGTTAAGAATATTTTTTTCATATCTTGTGCCAACTAAACTACAATGTTTTCTGTATTTTTTTAAACAAGTGAATTCAAATTAGGACCTTATTGTTACACACATCAATAACACTTAATTTGGACTAATACTTAACAAATAAATTGTAAGTACACTAAAAACATATAAAATGACTTGTAATAAATCCCTCAAGACCATTTTTAATTGTGTACATTTTGTCCCACTTTGGAGTGTGTTAACCATGTGCTTAAAATAAGAAAATTGATATAAGTCCACACTTGAATCTCTTGAAAAAAAATGATCTTGCACCCAAGAACCTTCAAAACCATTATATAACATAACATCATATATCATAACAATAACATAACATCATATATCATATATATCATATGGATAATGGTCACATAATCGAGGCCATCAAATCAAATCAAACATAGAACTAATATGGTTATGAAAACATACATAGAAGTATATCATGTGCAATGAAATCAAATCAAACATAGAAGTAATATCGTTATGAAAACCAACATGGATATAATGTATCAAACTAAGTGTGCCACGTGTCTCTGAAAATATAAGTTCATAATGTATCGAACTAAGTGTGTCATACATATAGGACCACATGCGGTCGCATAAGGCTATATACATGGACTATGAAGAATCATGAACTAGGACCAGATGGCATATATATCTATACATGGGTCCTATGAATCTAATCATGAAACATCTTCCCTCTCTTCGCCCTGCTAGAAGAAGCATGTCCATGACCTGTGGATGTAGTGGAGGGAGATGCCACTACGGATTTCATCTGTGTGGTCCTAGGCATCTCTAAGTAGGCCTGCAACCTAGCCTGCACATTCATAAACATCAAGTTTTTAACACCCAAATTTTTAAAATACATTCAAAATTTAGAAACTTAGAATTTATAATGCATGTGAAATCTTACCGCAATCTCATGATCCCTATCAATTTTTCGTCGACGCATTGCAGGGTCAATGGTAGACTCACGAGGGGTAGGCTACATACAAATAAATAGTTCAAATTAAATATTTCATGTACAAAATTTGATATTGTAGATAAGTAATAAGAAAAAATTCCTCCAAAATTTAACAAATTTGAAAAATTGTACCTGAGTTAGTGGATCTGCAGATGCTATGGCAGCATCTACAACAGCCTCCACAGTCTGCATATAGGGAGGAGTCTCTCTGGAAGTCATAAGCTATACAAAAAACATGTAGATCAATATTAATTGAAAACTATCTAGCAATGAGTATTAGCATGAGAAGAGGACTAGTAGCAATAAGGCCTAAAACAAAGAGTTATGTAAGATTGCAAGTGTACATGACCGAACCAATAGTCTAAACACCTTATGATAAAGTAGAGAAGGATAATTAGTCCTATTTATTTGCATAATCTCTCTTGACTATTAATATGGAAAGGTCCTACAGGTGATGTAGATCATAGTCATAATTTTTATGTGTCTTGAAATTGCATAATTTGGTTTTTAGAGAAAATTGTAGGCTCTCGGGCTCTATCTAGGGATTTGTGTAACTTTTGATTGTATGGGTGAATCTTGCTAGAAATTTCAAATTATCTCTATTTTTGCATGAATTAGAAGACCCCAAGATTTCATGGTGATTGATACAGTGTAGTGAAAGTTATCTAGATAACAGTTATTTCGAGCAACCTGGTAAAAGTACAGTGTACAAAAATGAAGGCAAAAGTCAGGCTTCTCACTATAATTTGATAAATCATGATCTTAGACTAGGTATGAAGGTGATATCAGGTATGAATGAGATGTTTGAATGATCTTAGGGGTGTAGGAATAAATAAAATGCCATCAGTTGAATGAAATATGACTGTACAGGACAATATTAAGTCACAAAAAGGGTTATTAGAGATATTCAAGAAGTAATTCATTAAAGATGTGGAATGTATTTCCAGTATGTAGAACTTGGTTCTAGGCAGGTCACCAAGCTATATCCATTGTGTACATGAGAATGCAAATATAGAGAAACTTGATGAATAACAAATATATAATATGAGATTGGGTGTATAGAATTGCATAGGGAGTATTGGTGATAAACATGAACCAAGGGACCCATGATATATTTAGAAGTGTAGGTAACTTATCCCATATTTTCATCTCTTTGTTGTTTAGAGAGAAGAGGGTTAATAAAGAATGCATAGAACTAACAATGTTGGCAAGGTCAGTTATGCATACATCCTAAGAAGCTAAAAGAGATCCTCAGAGGCAAGGGATGATGGAGAAAGCATTAGAGATGGAGTGCTCTAGAAACATGTCTAGCATAGAGGTAAGTGTCCATGATCATGATAAAAGGAGAGTTTGTATATCTAGGAGAGTGTTAAACTTAACCCTTGCATCATAAGAGCTTAATGTTATGATCAAATTGTATTGGCTAGAGTTATGGGATTGCAAACTACTAGAGAATTCCACAATTAGAAACAAAGTGTAAAGAGAAACTAACCTACGTAAAATTCACGTGAGGCATGCCAGTAGCCTCAGTGCCCAGAGCAGATGATGACCCACCAGGCTCCTGCGTATAAAAGACAAACATATTAATATGTACATGTACACGTGAAACATTATACACGAACATTAAAAATGTGTATTTAATAATAAAAGTGCAATCAAATGAAATTTGAAATGTAAGTAACTTGAAACTTACGTCTGTAACATGCCCAACTGTAGTAGCTAGCATGTCGATGTCAGATGTGTCCTTCACTGGCTCTTGTTGTTTAAAATAAAAAAATATTAGTTTTTACATGTATGTACATGACGTAATCAAATACATATATATTAAAATCTCAAATGAAATAAATTATTGTATATTAAAATCAAATATATATATATATATATATTATATTTATTTAACATTTACCTGTGAAAGACCAAGATAATTTACACCAGTTCCAAAAACATCCGCCATCATCTCATCTAGAGAAAAGAAATCATGTGATCTAGCAAATGATGTCTCACCCACAGTGCATACGACACCACATGATCCACAGTGGTGTGGTGTGCTAGAACTGGTGCCTCCACCAACATCACCAGATGCAATCTGGCCACTATGTTGGGTCAGAGTGTCAGTGAGCTCCCTTAATGCATGTAGTGTGTCAATCTCCACAACCTCCTTCACTGTAGGAGGGATAACTGAAGGCAGTGGGGGTTTTGGGGCATGGGGGATCCTTGGTTGACCAAGATGTGCACCAGGTCTACTCTATGCAGAGCCACCTCCTCGCCCATAAAACTCAGAAAAGTCAAAATAATTTGGGACCTCATTAAGCATGAACTCACAATATAATTTCTTCAAAAAATAGAGAGGAACCTCATTGTTGTTGCATGGTGGATAATCAAAAACCATCCACCATCGGTCCCAAAAATTGTTCTTGATTCGGTCATCATGGCACCAATGGATTGGGAACCATTTGCAAGTAGTCGGGGGCAGGGGGGCATTGGTTCTCGGGTCAGTAAATAATGCACAAATGTGGTCTTTTAAAATTTTTTTGTCTTTTACGGCCACATGGGATAATTTATCTGCATACCACCACCTACAATCACCTCTAAAGGTATTCCATCTGTCTATTTGGTTGGTTGCGGAGTCGACTTTGCCAATCAATGTTTGCAATGTGTTGGCTAAAGTCATGCGGGACGGATTTGTGGCATGATTTTGTCTTATTGTCTGAATAAGGTTCTCAATGGAAATTTTATTTTGTCGGATTCTTCCAACGATATCAGCTTGTGTTCCTGTTGGTTCCGTGGGGACAGAAGGAGCCACATGAGGTGGATCTACATTTGGAGGAGGGTTTTGAGGAATGTTTGGAGGGTTTTGAGGAATATTTGGATGGTTTGTAGGATTACGAGCTTGTGAACAACTGACAAAACAAAGAAATTGTATACATAAACAAAAAATTGAAAAACCCATGAAAATCACAAAAAAAACCTAAAATGCAAGAAATTTGATCAAAATCGAGGGCTTACCTCTTCATCTTGGCGGCATCGTTGAAATTTTCATGGTCTAGTAGTTCAAAGAGTAATTTGTAGGGGGTATTCAAAGTCGAGTGCCAACAGTGGAGGAGAAATCATGGTTCGTAGGGGAAAATGGGGGAAAATGAGGGGTCACGGGTCTGTTATTTTTGTCTCAGAGGACCACGATCGTGGTTTTAGGTTCAGAAATTCCCAAACCTATAGAAAATAGTCCATGATCACGGTAAACCACGATTTCAGGTTTTCATGTCCACTTTTTGGTCCTACACCCTACATACCTAGGGGAAGTTCTTAATTCCTTATATCATTTTACATGGATTATTAAGCTACAAGTCCCATCTTGGCACCAGGCATGCAGGGAAACATAAGGAAACTATTTCACACCCATGCAAAAATATCTTACTCACTTCTTTTGGAATGTCTCTTTTATCTTTTGGGTCATCTTATTTTCTTATGGGTGAACTGGCCTTCTAGTTTTCAATTATGAAATTCAACCAAGGGAATCATATAAATACAAAGCTATGTGACTAAAATAAAGGACCAAGCTCTAAGCATCTATTATCATCACCTAAGGTTGCATCCAAAGGCATATAAGAGCATCAAAATAATCCATCTAGTATCCTTTTAAGGGATAAGGGAGTACATTATTTTGCATACACTTCATGTGAAGCGGAAGTTAATTATTCCATCCACACATCTACTTACATTGGTACATCTAGTATATCTCCCACTATCACAGTGCACTTGAACAAGGGCTTCCTAGGGCACGATTCTATCACACATGCACAAGAACTACATGGAGTCTGTGATGTAGGGTAACACTTGGTCATAAGTTCACTCAATCGAGTGACCACCAAGGTCAGTCTGACTCTACATATTGCATCTTTTCTTTTTGGGATTTGATGAAGTTTAGGGTTTTACAGGTCATCTTCTCTTTGAAGGTTACATTTGAATTTTTTGATCATCAGTAGCAACATATAGCAAACCAACAATGACTATCATAGACCACCTTGTGACACAAGAACCCTCAATTAATTTATGAGATTCTGCATAGTCACAGGTGCCAAACATAGGTCTATGGCACCTAGGTGCCCTTGCCCTAGTCTAGGCGCCCTGATCTGATCCTATCCCAACAACTCTAGATTTTTACGTGAGGAAATTACGAAAGTCTACTTCTCATGTTCAACATTTGTTCCAGTTGCTATCAATCTAGGGATAACATAAAATCCACTAAGTCATTATTTCCCTCTCTTGAACTCAAGGTTTTATATTTATTTATCTTATTACTTTGTCATCTGTATTCTAGAAGTTGTTTAACATTTATTTATCATATGTTACTCTGTAATATTAGGTTTAAAAATTCCATTTTTGTTAAATCATTTGGTGAACCCATCACATTCAAACCCTACCTTATTATTAATCAAAATCTCAATTTTCTTATTCTTAATTCATGGATCAATTTCTTATCCTTCTTTCACCTCAACTAATGTCTCTGGCATGGTTACTACTCCTGTTGATTTTATCGAAGTTTGTACGTACATCTTCCTTGCTTCATTACTCTTATGTCTGATGAAACTATCAATGTAGTCAACTCGCCACACTCGTCCTTTCAACATGTTTCTATCACCACCTATCACTTTTATAGTTCCTACCACCACTTCTAAGGATTATGACATCATAGAACAACTTAAGAATACACAGGAAAAAGTATCCCTTTATGATTTATTGCATAGTACACCCGATTATCGTCAACCATTAAAGTTCTCCCTTTCACTCTATTCTACATTTAAAGTAATAATTCTCTACTGGCCTTCGCACATCTCACTCATTCTCATAAAAATATACCACATGTTATATCATTTAGTGATGAGGATATACCCTCATCTATTGTTGATAATCCATTTGCACCTTTTCTTATCACTACTACTATTGGTACCATTTGTATCGAGCATGTACTCATTGACAATGGATCCACAATAAATCTATGTGCTCACTCCTTCTCTGGAAAATTGGCATTACTGCTAATCTAATTACAAATAATTCCACTCTCATTCATGGTTATGATTCACTACTCACACATGTCTAGGAAATATCATTTACCTATACAAGTTGGGCATAATATTATTCCTAAGGTTTTCTTTGTTATCAATTCCTCATTTCTATTTAATCTCTTGTTGTGTAGACCTTGGATTCACACAATGCATGTTGTTTCATTCTATTTTTCATTGATGAATTAAATTCTTACATGATGGTTATGAACATACCATTATTGCTGACCCGGATCCTATTCTGTTGAAGTATTTTATCGCATAGAAAATGTTACTACTATGCCTATTCCTCCATTCCAGTCTATTCCATATAGCAATATTAGTACTTATGATATTGGTACAATCTAGCGCTTCACTTCCTTCTTCCACCTCTAGAAATCATACCATCCATTCCCACTCATACTACTAATATAATTTCACCACCGTGTTTATTCCATAGTTACCACTATTCCACTCTACTTGATAACTCCTCTCGCTCCTACATCTAGCTTGCTTCCTACCAATATCCTTGATACTGCTATCAACATGACAATTCTAGAACTGATGATGCTGATGACAAGATTGATACCATTGAGCTTACTAATGAAAAATTACACAATCTCAATTTTACTCCTTTAGAGATAGATGACTCATACTTTAATGATAATTTTTTTTATTGCTCTTGGTGAATATAAATTCAAAAAACCCCCTCATACTAATGTTATGATAATTTTACAAGGATCTTTCCATACATTGGATTTCATATCACTTGTTTCATCTCCCATGAACACCTACAATGACATTCCTCCTTTCACATGCACTCTTTTCATAAATAATTCTTATTCACCTCACATTCCATTTGATCATATTGCTTTGATACTATTTGCACACATGATGGCTTAGCTCGGCATTGGTATTCACACTATATGATTTCCTCCCTCCACCTCATTCTTGTCACCTCTATTACAGATATTTTAGCACATTACTAAAACTTATGGCCTTCGTGTCTTCCATGTATCAATATTTGTTGCACATCATCACTTCTCCACTTATTCTTTGGGCAGTCTTGGCTTGCCTACATTGGTAGCACTTTGGATCCAAATCATATTGATATTTTATTTCCCATGCTTTTTTCCCATGTTTCTATTTTTAATGATTCATTTCTCAACTATAAACAAAACCTTACTCACTTAGCGTGCTTCCACCGTTGGTATACACATGGATCTTAACTACCACCTTTCTCTAATGAAGATTACACAATGACCATGTACAATTTACGCCACAATGGCTCTTTATATGATCAGACCCATACTATCGCTTACCATGTCTCTGAAGCTTCTCCGTTTGGATTTGACGATGACAATGATGATCTCTTAGACAATGTTGCTTGATTCTTCCCTATATCATACACTTTAGGGACATCACACTTCCCCCTATCATTATTAAGTGTCTCTCATTTTTAATATCACAATTATGCCACACATCTAGTCTTTCTCATTCATCTTACATACATTGATACACCTCTTGGATATCCATTACCCTATGATGTCTCTAGATTCATAGTTCATACTGAATGTTGAGGGTCTAAATAGAAATGAACTTCACCATACTCACTATTCACATTCTATGCTTCATGATCTAGCTTTTTGCACATGTTCATCATTACCCTATGATGCACTCTTGTCTAAGGTTCACACTTTACTACTGAGGGAATACTACATCCATGAACCTCACACACTATACATTTCACATTCCATGCTTCATGATACATCTTTCTAGCTTCTTACTTTCCAATCATTACCCTATGACACACTTTGGTTCCATGGTTCATACTCAACTATTGAGGTTATAAATCTGAAATGAACCTGACCTCTTCTCCACTTTATTCTCTATGCTTCATGTTCTATCTATCTAGTGTACATGTTCAAACCATTTCCTAATGACACAATCTTGTTCTATGGTTCATTCTTGACTATGGAAGGTTATTTTATAAATGAATTTCATCTCATGCCACATCCACATCGGCTCGGGGGCAGCGTTACTCCTATCACATTCACATTGCATACCATATCATCTCAATCATTCACAACATATTGCATATGTTAGTTGTAGATACTCTTTCTTACATATATTAGTTTCATGAACACTTTGTTTCACATCCTAGAGAGATACTTAGTATGTCAATATATTTTTCTATATACATATGTGCATTCACTTGGTCTTTAGTTGTGAATACACACTTTCTACATATATTTACAAGTAGACAATGATGCTTAGTCATGTACATATTACTAGTCCCACCGAGGCTCTTGAGGGCATCTACTTTTACATCCTCATACATTATACATGTGTTATTGTTTCATTTTATACTACTTCATTTTCTTACTAGCACACTACTTGTTCCATTGATACATACACATTTTCAAATACACTTTATCTTTCTAACATGCTAAAATGTCATTCATGTGCAGCATTTTCCTTGTAGGAACTATTTGCCACCATGGTTGTCTATTACATCTTGCTTGAAATTGTTTTCCATATCTTTCTACTAGTTCACTATTTTTGCGAGCTATACCCTATGTATTTTTTTATCATTGCTTATATGTTTTTGGCCGCTTCGGCCTTAATTTTCTTCTGTGACATTGTGAGTGATATCCCATGTTTCAAACCCTCTTTTTTTTATTTAATATTTATTGCATTATTGTTTGTTTACATTGTTTTCGATAACATGATTTCCACTTTTTCTACTAAAACATGTGTCTAGCCACTTTTTTTGCATGTTACTTGGTTTCTACCATGCAAAATCCCCTTCCTCCCTGCAAGGTATCAAATTTAGATCAGTTTTACGTCCTCTCTTTGGGCCAAATACTCCTAGAAATGTCACATACACCCAAAATGAGGGGGACATACATTAGGTGAATAAGTCACACCATAAAACAACTCAGAGCTATATTCATTATAGGCCTTAACAATACAAGAACATAATAGAGTTATAGTTACGGAATGAAATAAAATCTAACTTGGGTCCGCAGTTCATCACAGACACAAGTTCCTAGACACTTCCGACCTTTCCTAAGCATGTATGACCTCAGGGAACTTATAGTTACTTTATCATATCAACATTGTTCATATAATTTAATATAGAATTTTCACAGGATCAAGCGCTGGCCTTAGAATACAGAAATGCAATCTCTATTATCTCAATTTCAACATGAAAAAATATAGAACAACACAAAACAAAACATGATACATACCATCTGTAGTGGTGCTTATTCAAAAAGTAGTCATGGAAGGAGAGTAACACTAGACTTGCTCTCCATAACACTCTTCTTCCGTGGAGTGATATCACCAAAAAAACTCGCATTTGGCATGAGATCACCCAAAACAACTCATTCTTAGAATGAGATAACCCAAAAAAATCACTCTTAGCATGAGATCACCAAAAAAACACGCTCTTCACAACAGTTGAGGACATTTTTGAATATCCTTTTACACTCTTCTACATCAGGTGCACACTTTTACTACTTTTTATTTATCATACCTTTTACATGAGTTTTCATAATACATGACTTTTATTACTCTTTCGCTCTTCTTTTCATGTCTATCCTTAATACACAATAAGAAACAACCCTCATCAAGCACAATAACAAGTATAACACACTACAATGCATATGCTTCACCCCTAGGTCATTTCTCTTTCTTAGCTTCCATGCTTCATTGTTATCACTCATTCACGCTTTCACTTTTCTCACTCGGCACGTTATTGCCATCACGCTCTACATGTTTATCAGGTATGCATCTCTTATCTACTTTATGTTATCGAGTATTCATTCAACAACATAAAGTGGGGGAAAATGTAGACACAAAATCACTGCACTTGGGTACATTTCTAGGTCCTAAAACATACTAGCATTCATATGATTCCATAAGCAAGAAAACTAGTAATTGACAGACTATCTTTGTCCTTTTTTCTTTATTTTTTTTCTTCTTATTTGGTCTTACATGCCCTATAGCCCACTCAGTATTTTACTTATTTATCTTCTATGGCTTCAGACACTACCACCTAGATAGGACAGGAGCGTTCAGGTGCTCCTTTCCCCCTCTGGGCACCCCTGACCCTTTTCTAACTTACTCACTTCTTTTGGGACTCTTTTATATTTTGGGAACCTTTTTTACTTATGGGTCGACCTTCTCAGTTTTTAATTAAGAAATTAAAAGAAGGACTTCATATAAATACATAGTTATTTGTTCAAAATTATTAAGGGCCAAGCTCTAAGAATCTATTAGCATCACCTCAGGTTGCATCTAAAGGCATCTAAGAGAATCAAGGGAATTCATCTAGTACTCATTTGAGGGACAACGGACTATATTTTCTACATACATGCATAGGAAGGGGAATTTCATTTTTCCATCCACACATCTATTTACATTGGTACATCTAGGTATCCCCCATTATCAAATGTGCACTTATCAAAATGGTTCCTAAGAGCATGATTTTATCACACACGCACAAGAACTACATGGATTCTGATATTTAGTGCATTTCTTAGTCATATGTTCACTCCGTCAGGTGAATTTCAGGATTAGTTTGACTCCCTATATTTCATATTTTATTTTTGGGATTTGATGTAGTTTGAGGGTCCAGATTTTACAGAGCACAATTATGATAATCTACCATTCTTGTTCACTAATCTTCCAGTCTAAATCAATTCCAGGAATAACGTGAATCAACTAAGTCATTATTTTCCTCTCTTGCTTTTAGGTTTTCATATTTAGATAGCTTGTTAAATATATACTTTAGCATTTATTTATCATACGTGACTCTGCAATTTAAGGTTTATCATAATTATATTTTTGTTAAATCATGGGTTCACATTCAATTAGAAGAATCTAATTTATGCAAACAACAATGAGATCGATAAACTAAAGACACAAAGTTCCATTAGTTTGCTCCTCAAAAGTTCAAATCCTTTCTTTGGTTGTCCAAGATCACTATGTTTGCAAATATAAGAAATAGAGAGAGAATAGAGGAAAACATAAGCAAATAAATATAACGCTTATTTCTTGTGTAGTGGTGATACAAAGCTCTACACATACAACAATCCACAATTGCTATCTAAAAGCTAAAACTTCAAAAACTAAGCTTCAACTCCTTTGGAATGGAGAAGTTATTCCAATTTATAACTTAACAAAGAAACTCTTCATCTACCTCCCACATGACTCTCCATGTCCCATCACTTGTGACTTTTCAATTTCCCTTAGAAGAGACAAATTAAGTACCTCTCTTATAATTTAAGAGAGTACTTTAACATTTTATAAATATTTTATCGTCACTTAAGTAAATAGGACAAAATAGAAAAAACATACATTCTCAATTGAAAGTTAGAATATGGAGAGAAAAAAGAGAGCAAGGGACAAGATCTATTGATCTGTGGGGGGTAGATGAAGAGTTTTCTTGCTAGGCTATAAATTAGAATGAATTCTCCATTCCGAAGGAGTTGAAGTTTATTTAAATTTGAAGTTTTAGATTTTGGCTAGCAATTGTGGATTGTTGTATGTGTGGAGATTTATATCACCATTGCACAAGAGATAAGAGTTACATTTATTCCATTTCCTTACTTATTATTTCCTCTATTCTCTCTCTATTTCCTAGGTTTGTAAGCGTAGTGATCTTGAACAACCAAAGAAAGGCTTTGTACTTTTGACGAATAAATTAATGGAACTTGTGTCTAAAGTTTGTTGATCCCATTGTTGTTTGCATAAGTTAGATTCTTCTAATTGAATGTGAACCCACTCTAGTTGATGTATGTGGATTATGGAAGCCTACCTAGAACATTAACAATCTCTCCTTATTTCTCCTATTCCCTTATACTTCCCTTCACTGCAAATCCATCCCTTATACCTTCGTATAAACACCTTGCCATAGGTTTTGTGGAATGTCCCTGTGTGATCCCTAACTTATTGGCCACCCCATAGAATTATGATAGTTTACATTCAATAATAGGAGCCTCCCTTTACCCAAGGATGGGCTTACCCATATGACCATTAGTGGAAACCCATAATTTACCCCATGAAAAATTATTTCACCAACAATTTTTGGTGACTCTACTGGGGAGAGGGATTTTCAAATGTTGGCTAGGTTGTCATGACAAAAATTTAAAGTTTTTGTGCTAGACATTTTACATAAAAACAACTGGATCTAGCTTGGGGACTTGTTCTAGATCAAACACAATGAGAACAAGACAACCAGGAACTCCAGAATCTCAAGACACTATGTGGACCAGTGCCTTTACATAACAGTGATCTTGAATAACCAAGAAGGAACTTGGTGTCTTGATTGATGAATATAAAGAACCGTGTGTCTCTATTTTGTTAGTCTTGTTAATTGATTAAATTTTTGATTTCTTATAATTAAATGTGGACCTACTTTAGTTATTGTGTGTGAACTTTGTTGGTGCCTACTCACAACAATAACCCTCTCTTTCCTAATTTCTCTCCTTTACCCCTCATTGTTACAAAATTCCTCTCTTGTACTTTGTATAAGCACTTTGCCACAGGCTCATTGAAGTGTTCCTATGTGATCCTTGGCCTATTGGCCACCCCACAAAATTAGGATAGTTTACACTCAATAATGAGATCCTCCCCATACATGCGAAGGAGGGGCTTAGCCCTGTGACCATTGGTGGAAACACATAATTTGCAACATGAAAAATTATTTCACCAACAAACAACAATCAATTTTTGATCAACATCACCTTCAATACAAATGTATTTGTTTATTTGGCTTGCTTATGTCAAATTATTTTATGGTTTACCATATAATTGATGATAATGCTTATCCATTGTATATTCAGGTTCATATTCAAAATGTGTTTGTTAAGTGTGCATTAGTTGATCTTGAATATGGCCTTAATATATCCAACATTTTATTTCTCCATCAACTAGGCCTTCCCATTGCTAATATGACTCCATCTACTCTCTGTATTCATGGATTTGATAACACACCTACACTAGTGTTGGGAGAAATATTTTTACCTATTATTATAGGACCATGCATTCTTAATGTTTTATGTCATGTTACGCCTAGTAATTTCCATTATAATATCCTCATAGGCCACCCTTGGTTATATACTATGCATTTCATCCCTTCTACTTATTCCATAACATATAATTCCTTTGCTACACCTTCTTGCATGGACAATGCTACAATAAACTCCACACCTCATGTTGCTATTCTTTGTGATATCCCTCTCATACATGATGATGAAAACACTACTTATATTACACATCATTCTCCTCTTATGATGGGCTATAGTGCTACTAGTTTACATTATTGTAGACACAAAATCGTGCACTTGGGTACATTTCTAGGTCCTAAAAGCATACTTGCATTCATATGATTCCTAGGTGAGAAAACTAGTAATTGACAAATATCTTTGGCTTCTTTGCTGTATTTCTTGTCTTCTTTTTGGTATTTTACACCCTACAACCTAGTCTGTACTTTACCTGCTTATCTTTCATCACCTCATACACCAACGCCCAACCAGGTAACTAGCACCTAGGCATCTTCGTCGCCTCTGGGCGCCCTTGACCTCTTTCCACTTTACTCACTCTTTTTGGGATTTTTTTATATTTTGGGCTTCTTATTTTCTTATGGTTCATCCTTCCAGTTGTCAATTACAAAATTCAACCAAGGGAATCATATAAATATAAAGATATGTGACAAAAATAAAGGACTAAGCTATAAGCATCTATTATCATCACCTAAGGTTGCATCCAAAGGCATCTACGAGCATGAAAGACATCCATCTAGCATCCATACAAGGGACAAGGGACTACATTTTCTGCATACACTACATAGGAAGGAGAAGTTCATTATTCCATCCACACATCTATCTACATTGGTACATCTAGATACTACCCGCTATCAAGTGTGCTCGTACAAGGGCATCCTAGGGCACAATTCTATTACACACTCATAAGAACTATATGGAGTCTAAGATGTAGTGTGGGTAAGTGCATGAAGTTGGGGGGCCAAAAAGTGGACAAAAACTTGAAAAAAATTAAAATGCGTATGTGTTCTATTATAACGTGATTGCATTTTAATTTCTTAGGTTTGAGATTTACCAAACCATAACTTGTACGTGTTATAACACGTACGCATTATAATGTGTACATGTTATGTCTGTTATAAATAAAAAATAGGCCCGAGCCTCTATCATTTTATCTACCTCAAATGTGAGTTTCAGAGCTTAACCATGCCCTCGCATTTTTTCATTCAGTTGGATATCAAGCTCAAATTATTATCTCTGGATCGCTAGGAAGATCTGAATTGATGATGGCACCATAGAGAAGAGGCAGGCACAATTATTTTCTCAAAATTGCATTGAAATATTATAATTATAGAGTAGAATTTGAATTGAATACATTTTTTTATTGCTATAGTTTGAGGTCAAGGGAATAAACCAAAACTAAACCTTGTTATTCCTTTCATCCCTCCCAACCCTCCCACAATTTCTCAACATCCCCTGGGTAGTCAAGAAGATTTAACAACCCACATAGTTGAAAACAAAATTGAAATTGAGGATTTAATCAAAAGAATGAGGGATTCACAATCTACAAACCCCCACCGCACCTCTCTTACAAACACATTGGAGGCATTACTTGCTCAAGTTGATGCGGAAATGAGGCAAATTGATCATTGAAAAACTTACAGAGAGGGTTGTAGGGTTTATTATTCCAACAAATTGTCATATGTGGATGTAAAGAAAAAAGAAATTACAAAAGACCTCATATGTGCCTTATTCATGGACCCCCGCACTAATTTACCTGTTCCGTTGTGATGCAAGTGGTTTCCCATCCATTGGTGCAATAATAATTTGATTAAAAATAATTTTCGAGACTGATGGTGGATGGTGTTTGATTTTCCACCTTGCAATAACAATGAGGTGCCACTATACTTTTTGAGGAAACTCTATTACGAGTTTATCCTCAACGAGATCCCAAATTGTTTTGATTTCTAAGATTTCTAGGGCCAAGGAAAAGGATCTACAAAGGATCGACTAGGTGCACAACATGCACCTATTCAGTAGGGTAGAGTCCCCACACAGAAGCCCCCTCACTCGAAGATTGTCCCTCCAGTAGTGAAGATTGACCCTTGTTTGACATACGAGGGATATTTCTGAGCCAGATGCTCGTGGAGGTACATAGAGTATTCCCTTAATGAGTACTAGCATGAGGCCACATCTTTACTCATCATGTGGTAGCATATGTTTGGGGCCCGAGGAGGACAATACTCCCATGCGTACTAATTTTGGTGGAGTTGGTGCTAGGGGTGCACATGACAATGTCACTATTTTAGATGCCTTTTTGAGTGAGACATTTGGATTATAGTCATTGGTGTCACCTTTGCAGGTATTGGTTATGTTTTATTATGTGTGTTACAAAAAGTTTGGAGTACTTGATTTACTTATATATGTTAAATTTTTGAAATAATTGTATTTGTACATGTACATGCATTGATATTACAATGTGTGGGAGGTGCATCTTCATCCCAACCACAAGAGACGAGCACCATGCGTACACATACATTCACATAGGTAATTTAGAATGTTAATTGTGTTAAATTTTCACATACATGCATATATATATATATATATATATATATATATATATATATATATATATATATATATATATGCATGTATGTGAAAATTTAACACAATTAACATTCTAAATTACCTATGTGAATGTATGTGTACGCATGGTGCTCGTCTCTTGTGGTTGGGATGAAGATTATATATATATATATATATATATATATATAAAACTTTTGAAGTCAAATATATGTATGTTCTTGTATGTTCATCTAACTCACATGATACATGTTTGATAAAGATGTTGACTTCACTAGACACCCCACCATCTCTGTGACAAGTAGAGAAAGGTGTTGCCACTGCGATTTCATCTGCGCAGTAACTCACTGATGTATTCAAAAAACATGTAAATTTTGTTAAATTTCTCATGTAATTCATATAATGTTAAATTACATGTTAGTAATGTCTTTCATTGTAGAATTATTAAATTATGTTAATAATGTCCTTCATTGTGTATATACATGAGTTACCTGCGATAGGTAGAATCCATGTTCATTTGATTCACAGGCGTGGGGGGGTAAAAACAATAGTTTTATATTGATAAAATTAGTTAAAATATTGTCATTACATATACATGTAAATAATTCTATTTTTGCTAATTCTGATGTTAGATTTTCTGATCTTATGTGTATGTAGGGAACTTCAACCCCCTCCATTTTGACTTGGAGGGCACAGACTCCTCCATATCGTCATCTTTGTACCCCCGTTCGTACTCCAGGAGCTCTCGATGACTCATCTGAGCATGAGATGTAGATTCAGCGTGATCGATAGCTTGCGGTAAGTTTGTGTATTTATGTAAATACTTTAATTCTAGCATGGTCTTAAATAGATGTTGAAAACATATATAAATTAAGTTTTAAAAAAAAAGCATTGTTTGCATTTATAGGCTCATTTACAGGTGAGTATTCAGTGGAAGAGGACTCGTAGCATGGGCTTGGATGATCCAAAGTCATCTCATAGATCTCCATCTTCGTATAAGGGAGGGCCTTCTTTGAGCAGGACCAAGAGAGGGATATATTTTGATGATTAGGAAATATATATGTCTTACATGACATTTTTTTTGTATGTCTATGTGCATGGCATTGTATGTACGCCTATATGGCATTTGAACTTGATGGTATATGACCTATTTTGGCATTTTTATATTTATTATGCACATTAAAATACTATTTGGAACTTGATATTTTTATATGAGACCTTACATTTTTTAGATTATTTTTGCATGAAACTAATATGATGTGCACTTGATAATATTTAAGACATTATGGATTATTTTTTCATTTATTTGTGATGTATATGTACCAGCATTTTCAATGTATAATATGCATCAAACTTTGGAAATCAATATTTATATAATGTATGTATATAAAGAGTTACCTAATATGAGTAATTATTCATTCAATTTATTAATGTGTATATGTGTATTTACCTTACTTGCGCTTCTTCTTGTTCATGGTCTCTTTGTACCAGTTCCTATCTTATTATGCACCTACTACATTCTTTAATGCTTCTTAGTCTTATCCCCTGTTAAAACACATGAGATTTGTCACAATTTGATGCCTTTCATTTGTTGAGATTTTCAGAATGTATCTCCATATGCATTACTCCAATGCTTGAGAATGTCTCCAGATGCAATGACATTCTGATTCAGACACTCAATGATTCTTAATTGTCTAATACTGTCCAATTCGTGTTACCTTTAAATCTATAGGCATTTCAAGTTATTTGGAAATCACATCACACCCTTCACTAGGCTTGATGACTACCCTATCTTTTTGAAGGCACTTTTGAAAGAATCCATGGGTTTATCATAGCATAAATTATCAATGAATGGAAGGTCACTAAACCGTAGGCCAGCTGACTCCCGTTCAGAACTAAACAAGAAAGATTTACTAGGTGATTGATAACTCCCGTGTGTTCTTAGGAATTCCCCTATTAAATTCATTCTTAAGAAAATATAGTCATTGAACAAGAACTCCTAGATGAGGTGTCATATCTGACGAGATGTTTCTAGGTTCCACGAAGTCCAAGAAATCACCTGTTGAAGATATAACGTGTTTTGGTCTCAGGGCTCCTAAGGGACTACACCCAAACAAGGTAGCCCAAAAACATGTGGAGTGTAGGGAACCAAAAAAATCCTCCCCTAGCATTTACCTGGCCACCCAAACATGTTGGTGTAGTCAGTTTGGCACTAAGAGCTTCCATTTGCAAAGTATTGTGTTTGACAGCCTTACACTGACTCAAATTACAATATTTCATGCATTTACAAGCAATAGGACAACGAGAGAACCGAATGGAGATGGATAAAAGCGTGAGAGGATTTCATAGAGGGTCTCAACATGGAGGTGTCAGATCTAACGAGACATCTCTAGGTCCTATGGAGTCCGAGAAATCGCTTGTTGAAGATATAACATGTTTTGGTCTCAAGGCTCTTAAGGGACTACGCCCAGACGAGGTAGCCTGAAAACACAAGGAGCATAAGGAAATAAAAAAATCCTCTAATAGCATTTACTAGGCCATCTAGACCTGTTGGCATAGACGGTTGGGTCACACGAGCTACCATTTGCAAAATATAGTGTCTGACAGCCTTACACTGACTCAAACTACACTATTTCGTGCGTTTGCAAACAATAAGACAACGAGAGAACTAAATGGAGATGGATAAAACTATGAGAGAATTTCATAGAGGGATCTTGACATGGAGGTTTCAGATCTGACGAGATGTCTCTAGGTGCCACGGAGTTTGAGAAATCACCTGTCAAAGATATAACGTGTTTTGGTCTCAGGGCTCTTAAGGGACTACGCCCGGATGAGGTAGCCCGAAAGCACTCTTGGAGTTTAGGGAACCAAAACAAATCCTCCACTAGCATTCACCAGGCCATCCAGATGTGTTGGCACAGACGGTTTGGTCCCACAAGCTACCGTTTGCAAAATATAGTGTTTGACAACCTTACACTAACTCAAACTACACTTTTTCGTGTGTTTGCAAATAATAGGACAAAGAGAGAACCAAATGGATATGGATAAAACCATGAGATAATTTTGTAGAGGGCCCCGACATGGAGGTTTTGGATCTAATGAGACATCTCTAGGTGCCACAGAGTCTAAGAAATCACCTGTCGAAGATATAGCGTGTTTTGGTCTCAGACTCTTAAGGGACTACGCCCGGATGAGGTAGCCCGAAAGCACGGGGAGTGTAGGGAACAAAAAAAATCCTCTAATAGCATTCACCAAGCCATTTGAATGTGTTGGAATAGATGGTTCCATCCCATGAGCTACCGTTTGCAGAATATAACGTTTGACAACCTTACACTGACTCAGACTACACTATTTCATGTGTTTGCAAACAATAGGACAATGAGAGAACCAAATGGAGATGGATAAAACCATGAGAGGATTTTGTAGAGGGCACTGACATGGAGGTTTTGGATCTAACGAGATGTCTCTAGGTGCCACAGAGTCTGAGAAATCACCTGTTGAAGATATACATGTGTTTTGGTCTCAGGGCTCTTAAGGGACTACGCCTGGACGAGGTAGCCCGAAAGCATGGGGAGCATAGGGAACCAAAAAAAATCCTCCCCTAGCATTTACCAGGCCACTTACACTAATATTATTTCATGTTGGCGAGATAGATTTCATAGAGGGCCCCGACATGGAGGTTTTGGATTTGACATACCGTCTCTAGGTGCCATGGAGTCCAAGAAATCACTTGTCAAAAATATAGCGTGTTTTGGAGCTACCGTTTGCCATCTAGAAACGGTTATTGCAAATAGTGTCTGGCCAGTTTTTACACTGACTCAAACTACACTATTTCACGTGTTTGTAAACAATAGGACATCGAGATCACCAAAAGGAGATGGATAAAACCACAAGAGGATTTTGTAGAGGGCCCCAACATGGAGGTTTTGGATCTGACAAGACATCTCTAGGTAGAGTCTGAGAAATCACCTGTCGAAGATATAATGTGTTTTGGTCTCAAATCTTAAGGGACTACGTCGATGGACGGATAATTGAATCTGGTTTGAATTGATTTTTTCTGTAGGGAACCAAAAAATCCTCCCCCTAGCATTGGACAGGCCATCCTTCGATTGACATGTGGTACTGGTTGTAGCATTTCAAGAGCTTCTGTTTTAGAGTATAAAGATCTCCTTTCTGGGTGCCTAACTGGAGTATTTGATGAATTTTCAATCATAGGACTGTCAGAACTCAAAGATGGATAAAACGTGAGATTTTCATAGAAAGGATTGACATTGAGTCAGTTAAGGCTGTCAAGACATCTCTAGGTGCCATGGAGTCTCCCACTGGTATCCAATGGATATGGTGTGCATTATGCCTAAAGAAAAAGGAGAATTGGGGTTACAAGACATTATTGCGAGGTAGCCTGAAAGCACGTGGAGTGTAGGGAACCAAAAAAAATCCTCCACTAGCATTCACTAGGCCATCCAGATGTGTTGGCGTAGACAGTTTGGTCCCATGAGCTACCATTTGCAAAATATAGCGTCTGACAGCCTTACACTAACTCAAACTACACTATTTCGTGTGTTTGCAAACAATAGGACAACGAGAGAACCGAATGGAGATGGATAAAACCATGAGAGGATTTTGTAGAGGGCCCCAACATGGAGGTTTTGGATCTAACGAGACATCTCTAGGTGCCACGGAGTCTGAGAAATCACCTGTCGAAGATATAACGTGTTTTGGTCTTAGGGCTCTTAAGGGACTACGCTCGGACGAGGTAGTCCGAAAGCACGGGGAGTGTAGGGAACCAAAAAAAATCTTCCACTAGCATTTACCTGGCTACATCAACATGTTGGCGTAGTCAATTTGGCGCAAAGAGCTTCCGTTTGCAAAGTATTGCATCTACAAACCTTACACTGACTAAAACTACACTATTTCACGCGTTTGCAAACAATAGGACAACTAGAGAACCAAATGGAGATGGATAAAACTGTGAGATAATTTTGTAGAGGGTCCTGACATGGAGGTTTCAGATCTAACGAGACATCTCTAGGTGCCATAGGGTCTGAGAAATCACCTGTCAAAGATATAACATGTTTTGGTCTCAGGGCTCTTAAGGGACTACGCCCAGACGAGGTAGCTTGAAAGCATGAGGAGCATAGGGAACCAAAAAAATCCTCCACTAGTGTTCATTAATCCATCTAGATGTGTTGGCACAGACGGTTGAGTCCCATGAGCTACCGTTTGCAAAATATAGCGTCTACAACCTTACACTGACTCAGACTACACTATTTTGCGTGTTTGCAAACAATAGGACAACGAGATCACCGAAAGGAGATGGACAAAAATAGAATAGGATTTCATAGAGGGACTCAACATGGAGGTTTCAAATTTGACGATATGTCTCTAGGTTCCACGGAGTCCGAGAAATCACCCGTTAAAGATATAGCGTTTTTTGGTCGGACAACCTTGAACAAAAGTCTATTTTATAAAACTCATATAACTTGAACAAATGACCTAAATTTGACCTAAAATTTTGTAGGAAGCATCATGAACACCTTCCTCTATCATCTCCCATAATTTCTAGAAAATAATAGTTCTACATTTTTCTATCCCATCTCATTTGCATGCTACAATAGTGCATGCTAGAATAGTGTAAGGTTGCTAGATGCAATATTTTACAAACGGAAGCTCTTGGCACTGAACCGACTGTGCCAACATGTTAGGGTGGCTAATTAAATGCTAGGGGAGGTGTCATTTTGGAGGCTAAAGCTCTAGGTGCTTCTGGACTACCTTCTGTAGGTGTAGTCCCTTAAGAGCCCTGAGACCAAAAAACACTATATCTTTGATGGGTGATTTCTCAGACTCTGTGGCACCTAGAGATGGCTCGTTAAATCCAAAACCTCCATGTCAGGGCCCTCTACGAAATACTATTATGGTTTTTTCCATCTCCTTTTGGTGATCTCATTGTCCTATTGTTTGCAAATGCGTGAAATAGTGTAGTCTGAGTCAGTGTAAGGCTTCCAGACGCTATATTTTGCAAACGGTAGCTCATGGGACCGAACCGTCTTGTGCCAACACATCCTTATGGCATGGTGAATTCTAGTGGAGGATTTTTTTTGGTTCCCTACGCTCTCTGTGATTTCAAGCTACCTCATCCGGGAGTAGTCCCTTAAGAGACATGAGACCAAAACACATGATATATCTTCGACAGGTGATTTCTTGGAGTGGCACCTAGAGGCTCGTCAGATCCAAAACCTCCATGTCGGGGCCCTCTATGAAATCCTCTCATGGTTTTATCCATCTCTTTTTGTTCTCTCATGTCCTATTGTTTGCAAACATGAAATAGTGTAGTCTGAGTCAGTGTAAGGATGTCAGACACTATATTTGCAAACGGTAGCTCGTGGTACCAAACCACTGCCAACATGTCCGGATGGCTTGGTGAACACTAGTGGAGGATTTTTTCTAGTTCCCTACGCTCCCTGTGCTTTTGGGCTACCTCGTCCAGGCGTAGTCCCTTAAGAGCCCTGAGACCAAAACATGCTATATCTTCGATGAGTGATTTCTCAGACTCCGTGGCACCTAGAGACATCCGGTCAGATCTGAAACCTCCATGTCGGGGCCCTCTACGAAAGCCTATTCTGGCTTTATCCATCTCCTTTTGGTGACCTCATTGTCCTATTGTTTGCAAACACATGAAATAGTGTAGTCTGAGTCAGTGTAAGGTTGTCCATTGCCAATCACCTGAATAATATAGGTGGTTCATACAATATAGGTGGTGAAATGAGAATTTTAATAAGATATTTTTACAATATAGGTGGTGAAATGAGAATTTCTATTTGTTGTTCCTTTCTAATATTTAATTTCTCTTAGCTTCACTTGGCTTCGAGAATAATAAATTCTCTACTGACAGTGCCAACCACATGAAGGTGGAAGCTTTTTTGGCACCACTAACCTACATAAACATGTTAGTAAGAAATTAAATAGAATTTTAAATCATACAGAATTTAAACAAAATCATTAAAGTAAATATTCAAATTAAATTCATGAAGAACATACCTTTGCAAATTCAATCCAATGAACCGCAAGGATCAACTCTACTCTTGACAGTAGCAAGAATTGCTTCATGATCTGATTCACGAACCTTCCACAGATTCTTGTTTAATGGCTGACCTCGATATTTGATCAATTTAATATTTGTTGCAAGAACCAAATGTGAATAGTGAAGTATCTTTCGATGTACTTCATAGTCTTCAAACAACCAAATGTTTGATTTTTTGATAGGATATCGTCGAAGCCAAGTTCCAGTGACTACCACTGACCTAGTGGGATACTCAAGGTCTTCACCATCAATGACTGTGGAAGTCAATTTTTTTCCCCTCTACACAACGAGACAAGAAGTAGTTTGTTCCCTCTTTGTTAAATTTTATCGCAATAACTGCAAAAACGTGCCCTACATCACAAAGTAAAACTGAAGTCAAATTTAAAATACATTAAGAGTTGACCATTTAATAATTTATAAATCTAAAACATGGCATGTACATATATGTATGTACCTTGTTGCACTAAATCAGAGACTTGGTCAAAGTCAGGTGATGTTGTCATTTGATCTGAAGACCCTGCAAGTTGTAATGCTCATGGAACTTGATGTGTGTCGAGTGGAATTAGAGGTCTACAAGTCCATTCATCCACCCACTACTGTGACTCACATTCATTCCATAAAAAATCAATGCATGATATAAAAAAACATGTCATGCACCTAGTATAAATAGTCCAAGCATTTGCATCTGAACTACGGAATGAGTGCATATCACTTGATCCTGCAACTGTCATACAATCTTCAAAGTTTTCCAGATGTTGTTCCTCTATCAACCAAAAATATCTATGAACCATTGATCTCTCTTGAGATTCATGGCCCATATTCTTGACACACCAATCAACAATATTTTTTGCATCTGTAAATTTAGCACCATCCTTGAACTTTAACTCTTCTCTTGCAAGTGCTCTTTTCACACATGCTCCTGCACCATCATGCTCTCCTTTTCCATGCCCTACCTCAGTAAAAATCTAGATATGTTGTACATTTGTTTCTTTGTGCATCCTGCTTAGCCAATAAAACATCCATGCATTCTTGAATTGTGATGTGCAGTTGTCTGACCAAATGTAATGTTGATCGAAACTAATGTTCCTCTCATTCAAGTTCGCATAAAACACCTAGAAACACCCTTGTACATATTCTGTAGAATGTGTCCAATCATCACTGATGTAGAAATGATACTCTCTTAATATTTTTTGATCTTTCTCAGTGCTTTCTGGAGAGTGCATGAATGCTATATGCATGAAAATAGCAACTTGCACTGAGTTATAATATTGAGACTGAACCTCCATTTTTGGCTGCAATGTGTAATTCTCTACGAAGTCAACTACTAAAATAATAGTACCAAGTGGGAATGTGTCCTTGCTTAACTTGAATTGTTCATCCAACCATCGAGCTCTATGTGTGTGCCTTGCATACTCATAAACAATTTTCTCTCTGAATTTGACCATATATTCTGATACAGGTAATTGTTTTGTAACAAGCTCACACCTCTTAGATTTTTTTCCATATTTTAATTGATATGTCATCGATTTATATTTGTTGAAACCAACCAATTCTTTTCCTATTGAATATGTACTCTCCTTATGGATACAACTTTTCAGATTTGGCAAGCCACCACATACATTGCACATTCCATCCAAACATGCTTTGTTATAAAAAAATTGTCTAGTTGATTTTTCACAAAATATTGTCAGAATAAATTCCCTTGAATATTTTGGTGGGACATTTAATCCACACTCCTACAACATGATGTCAGTATGCAAAACATGACGTATTTGATAAAAAACATCATAATGCATTGAAAATTCAACATGATGCCTGCAACAACAAGTGGTACGTGAGTGATTGATTTTCACATAAAAGGGTTTGCTCATTTCAAAGAATCTTTGGCTAATGTTAATTTGTGGATTTTCATTCTTAAACTTAGAGAACAATTGTGTTTGAGTCATATCTAAGAAATGTTTTGCACACGATTCATGATTACGAGAACCTATTCTTCTTTTTACCGTATCTCTTCTATTCGGTGACACCCTTGTGTTCTCATTCCAAAATTTTACAATTAATTCTTTTAGAATATCAAATGTATTATTGTCTTTATGTGGAAGTCTGCTAGAGAAAGCCCGATAGTCAGTGTTATTGACTGACTCAAGACGTTTACGTCTCTCTATTGCTTTCATTAGTGTTTTTATATTTAACTTCAAAGCACTGCTTGTTTTTTCTAATCAAGCATTTATTAACTGTTTTATTACTTACTATACAATTAGTAAGTGCACGCCATGTATCATTACTATCTTTGGTGCATCTTTTTCCACCTACAGTTTGGTATGCTTTATGTATGTTTTCAACAATTGACGCATTTTGATTAGCAAGATTAGATGTTCTTAATCACATGGTCTTCATTATAGGTATCATCTTGATTAATTTCATCAATGTAACAAATAATTGACATCTTTGTGTGTCATTTAAATTCTCAAAGTAATTATCCCAAATTCCACTAGCTTTTCTTCTCGCATTTCTTTCAGACATTTTGTTAGGCATTGGTTTTATAATGTTTTCATCAATTTTAATTAAGTGAATTGGTTTTCTTTGCAAAATGGAAGGAGGTGTTCTTAGAGGTGAAAATTCATTTACAAGGTTACTTTCTTCATTCAGTGTTTTCATACAAATTTCAGGGTTAACATTTGGATTCTCAGGAAAGGATTCAATAATGGGATTTATATCAATTTCTTCATCCATACCAACATTATCATTCAATTCAATATCATTATTCATTGCAAAATCATTATTCTCTACATTTTCATTATGTATTTCATCCCCATTTTCTAATACATTAGCTACATTTGATATAGCAGATGTACCTTGCCATACATGAAGTTTTTACATTCTCTTCAATTTCTTTATTCTCATCTCTTCCAATTGCTCTGGTGTCTTTTTCTTGACTTTCCTCTTGTCCTTAGCTCGAATTTTATCATCCATGATTAGAAAAAATCAACTAGTGGGGTAGGGGACAAAATGAACTACTAAAAAATCGTGCAAGAATGTATAGAAAATTATAGACCAAACAGAATGTATGCAGAAATCCCGTGAAAGAGATGAAAGGGACGTTGGGGGACCACAATATATAAACAAAGCATAACGCATACGCATTATGATTTTTCCCTTTTCCAACACATGCCTCAAGGCTTGGGATCCAGTTTGGATCCCCAAGCCTGAGGCATGGACCTGCACAAACACAACAAACGCGTGTTTTTGTAGAAAAATGCAAAAATCCAACTTCTGCCATGATAAATCAACATCAAATGATCGATTCGTTTAAAAAAATTATACCACGACGTAAAGCAGAGTTTTTTCTTTGTATAAATATTATTTTTCAAATTTTCTAACAAATACAAGGTTTCCATATTATTTATTTTCTAACTATGCCTTTTTATAGCTATTTTTTGAAGTTTAAACATGTCTATCTTTTGTCGTGTATCTTTTTTTTGACTCATCGAAATTGAATAAAAGTTTTTTAGGCACAAACTAGGTGTAATTCTATACATATTAAAAAAAAAAACTAATTTTTGATATTTTTTGAGGTAGTTAGGGGGGGCATGGTTGGAGCTCTGTTATTTTTCAAAACATAAAATTTTTGTACTAGAAAAATCATTAAAAAAAATACTCGCTAAAAAAATCTAAAAAAATTCTAACACAAACTAGATGCTCCTAGCTATCTTTCTACCAAAGGGTTTTCAAAAATACTAAATGGTGCTCAAAAAATGGTGGGGGGCACGAAAGTCACTCTATTATATTTTTTTAACAAAAAAAGGAGCACCTGTTGGTATTTTAGTTATTTGACCCACTTAAACTTATCTGTTTTCAATAAAATTTAGTAGCTTAGAAACTAGACTCAAAATGCTACGATTCATATTTCTACAACATCTTCTACTTTTGAGTGTAATTATTTTGAAAAACTCGTACAAGTTGAAGTTTTTTATTTTTCTGAAAAATACGTTCATGTAAGACCCCCTTTTGGCCGTACTCACAAGCACCCAATAGAAAACTCTAGTGCCCAGGTGCCCCTGACCTAGTCCATGCACCCTAGTTTAGCCTCCTTCAACAAATCTAGAATTTACAATGCACATTTGGGATGGTCAGCCCTTCCTATTCATCAGTTTTCCAATCCAAACCAGTTCCAGGAAAAGTGTGAAATCAACTAAGTCCTTTCTCTCTCTCTTGCACTTAGGGTTTCATATTTATTAGCTTATTTTCTTGTGTCAAATATTTAATTTAGCATTTATTTATCATACGTGACTCTACATTTAGGGTTTAACATTATTCTATTTTTGTTAAATCATTTGGTGAACCCATCACTCGAATTTCACCTTCTTTTTAGGGTTTTCTTCTTATACTTGCTACTCGTAGTGGTCATTTTGGGTCTTTTGAGCATATAGAGCTTCCTCCATTTACCCACAGGGTTTTTAAATCAATGGATGAATCTGATGAGTCCTTTTCCAACTCAAGGAATGTTCATCTTGAATATATTGAAACATATGATAGTGAACAATCATACGATGAGGATACTGTTGGGGTTATCACACCGGTTGTACAAATATATTAGACGTGGTTCATCTAGTGTGGGCTAAGTCCACCAAGAAACAACCAATTTACTATCACAGAGGAAATACAATGAAGATTTTAAATCTTCCACACCTTGGATGTTATGTACTTTCTTCTCTACAAATTTTTCTTTTCTCTCAAAAGGAAACTTCTCTCTATTCTCAATTGAATTTTTGCTTCTAAACCCTAGCTTTATGTTTATATATGTATCTACAATCTTAGGACACTTTAGATATGAAATTATAACAATTAGATTCACTTTACAACTAAAGATAGATATAATTCCCGCAACTTAATTATAATAGTCACGCACATGAAACTGATGTCAGTTAGCCCTAACTGATGTCAGTTCCTCCTTGCCTGACCAATACTGATCCATGGGTGACTAACGATGGTTCATCAACCGACGTCGGTTACTGTGTATTCCAGCAAGTCTATAAAAGTATGCCAGTGAAGTGATTAAGCTCCATAAATCAACAATCTCCCACTTGTAGATAAATTACTACACTGTACTATATAACTCCACCCTCTAATCCTTTCCTTTGGCCTGTTTCTCCCTCTTCAAGTCCCAAACTCAAAGACCAATAGAAGTTGGAGAGTAGCTCCAACTTCTCCTTTGCAAATGGATTTGTTAGCATATTTGCATGATTTTCCTTTATATGAATTTTCTCCAATTTCAGCTGCCCATCCTCCAATACCTCCCGTATGAAGTGATATCTCAACTAAATGTGTTTTGTTCTAGAATGAAATGCCGAGTTCTTTGACAGATGAATTATACTTTGACTATCACTGTACAATCTATAATCCTCTTGCTCTTTTCCCAACTCTTCCATGAACCATATAATCCATATCATCTCCTTGTTAGCTTCTGTAGCTGCTACATTCTTAGCCTCTATAGTAGACAATGCCACAACCTTATGCAATCTAGAAATCTAACTAACTGTCATGCCTCATACTGTGAAAACATATCCAATGGTGCTCCTCCTGCCATCAAAATCACTAGCCATGTCTGAATCCACATAGCCACGTAAAGAAGCATCTGACCCTCCATATCATAACTACATGTCAGATGTCCCTATCAAATACCTGAGAATCCATTGGACTACTTTCCAATGCTCTTTACCTGGATTAGCCATAAATCTACTCACAACTCCTACTTCCTGTGTAATGTCTAGTCTGGTACAAACCATAATATACATCAAGCTCCCAACTACTGAAGCATACAGAACTCGTGCCATGTACTCAACCTCCTTGTGTGATTTAGGACAATATTCTTTGCTCAATTTGAAGTGTCCAGCCATAGGTGTACTTACAGGTTTTAAATTTTACAAATTAAACCTTTACAACACCTTATTGATATAATTCTCTTGAGACAAATATAACTTCATGTTCTTCCTGTCTTTGTGAATTTACATGCCAAGGATTCTCTCTGCAGCCCCCAAATCCTTCATTGCAAATGTGTGAGCTACCTTTTCTTTAAGCTCACCAATGTCCTATATACTAGATACTGTAATAAGCATATCATCCACATACAGTAAAAAAATAATATAGCTCCCATTTCCAAACATCTTGAAATTAACACAATGGTCAGATTCATGTCTGAAATAACCATGCTCATACATGGAGATATCAAACCTCATATACCATTGCTTTGGAGCTTGCTTGATCCCATATAGGCTCTTTTTCAGTATGCACACAAGTTTCTCCTTACCCTTGGCTTCATACCAAAGTGACTGATTCATATAAATATCTTCCTCTAAATCACCATGAAGAAATGTTGTCTTCACATCAATTTTCTCTAAATACAAATCCTCTACAGCTACTAAACTCAATACAATATGAATAGAAGACATCTTAACAATAGGAGAAAAAATTTCACCAAATTTAATACCTGCTTTCTGTGTAAATCCCTTTACTACAAGCCTTGTCTTGTATCTCTTCTATCCACCCTCTTCTTCCTTGATCCTGTAAACCCACTTGTTCTGTAATGCTCTTTTACCTACTAACAACTTAACCAAATTCCATGTTTGGTTGTGCTCTAAGGAGTCCATCTTCTCATTGATGCCATGCTCCCATTGCTTGTGGGATTTATCCTGCATTGCTTCTTCAAAGCTTTCTGGTTCACCCCTATAAGTCAATAATAAATAAGACAGGGAAGGTGAAAATCTTTCTAGAGGTCTACTTACCCTTTATGACCTTCTCACTGAGATTTGGGGTGCCAGAGGCTCAATCTACTCATCCTGTAGATTTATATCTACTTCTGACAGTGACCGGCACTGGTCACATTCTACCGACGTCGGTTCGGCTAATTAATGTTGGTCTGTCTCCTCTATAACCGACGATGGTACAGGGGACGATGTCGGTTAGGGGTAAACTGATACCGGTTACTATGTAAACCTGTAAGTGTTAATTTTGAATATGAGTTCATTTTCATCCAAAAAATTCTCCACCGATTCACCTTTGGGTACCAAAACTCAATCCCTGTACATTCTATTTTCATTCCAATCAATCTCATGACTACTAATTATCTTAAAACCTTCTAAATCCCAAAACTGGAATCCAAAATCATCAAAGCTAAGAAAGTACATATTTTGAATTTATTATCCAATTTCTATCTATTTTCCTTATCAATATGCACAAAAGCTTCTGAGCCAAATACTCTAAGAAAATAAAGATCTACCTCTTTTGTAGTCCAAACTTCTTCTGGTATTCCACTATCCAATGTACTTGAAGGTCGATGGTTAATCAAATAAACCACCACGTCTACTGCTTCTACCCTAAACTGTAAGGGCAATGCAACATGTATCCTCATGCTTCTAGCACGTTCCATGATTGTCCTGTTCATTCTCTTTGTAACACCATTCTCCTATGGTGTTCTAGGAACCATCCTTTCTCTGCGTATTCCATTTACTAAACAATAATCATTGAAAGCCTTACTGCAGTACTCACCACCATTATCAGATCTAAGGCACTTTAATTTTGGATTTGATTCATTTCAACAAGGGCTTTCCATCTTTTAAAATTTTCAAAAACATTAGATTTACGATTAATATAATAAACCCGTAACTTTCTTGTGGCATCATCATTGAAAGTAACATAATATTGGGATCCTCCATGAGAAGTTTCCTAGGTTGGTCCCCACACATTTGAGTGTACAAGCTCCAATTTATGATTCTTGTTTATTGCCCCAACTTTGAGAAATATTACTCTCTTCTGCTTTCCAAAAATACAATGCTCACAGAAATCAAGATCTACACATTTCAAATATGATAACTTACCCTTTGACTATAATATATGCATTCCCTTTTCACTCATATGGCCTAGCCGATTGTGTTACATGTTTATATCTGAATATGAAGTAGATAGAACAGAAAAGGAATCAGTAATACAGGTAGATAAATATAATGATCCTACCTTATTGCCTTTTGCTATAACAAGAGATCCCTTGGTAACTTTCAAAGATTCGGTTGTGAGTGTAACCATAAAACCAGTTTCACACAATTGTCCTGCTAAAATTAGATTTATTTTAAAGCTTGGAACATGTCTCACATCTTTCAATATCCATATATTTCCATTATGTAATTTACGATGAACTTCACCTCTTCCATTAATATTACATGGTTCATCATCTCTTAAATAAACATGCCCAAAATTACCTTGGACATAATTTATGAAATAACCCTTATTAGGGGTTACATGGAAAGAAGCTCTTGAATCTAAAACTCATGACTCAATTTTATTATACAAGGAGAGAATTAGGGCATCTTGCATTACCTCTTTTGCAACAAAATTTACCTCTTTACCTTTCTCTAGTACATTCTCTTTATTTTCCTTAAACCATCAATCCTTCTTTGTATGACCTTTCTTTCCACAATTCTAGCATTATACCTCTACCTTTAGATTTAGATCTACCATTCTTAGACTTTGATTTCCCATTATTCTTGCTCTTGGATCTCTCTTTTTGTTTTCCCTTGATTTCTACATTCAAAGCATTCCTAGATGATGATTCTCCAGTATTTTTTCTGTGGATTTATTCATTCAGGATTATACTAACCACATCATCAAACTTTAAAACATTAGTAGTAGACGCTATGTTACTAACAACCATTACCAAGTTATCCCAACTATTTGACAAAAAGCATAATAATAAAAGTGTTGTTACTTCATCCTCAAACATAATACTAACTGATTTTAATTGATTTACAATAGACTAAAAAATAATTCAAATGACTTGATGCAGATCCACCTCATTGCATCTTTAAATTAAACAATTTTTTCATCAAATAAACTTTATTTGAAGCACTAGGTTTTTCATATAGATTTGTTAAAGATTTCATCAACTCTATCGTAGATACTACTTCAGTAATATTCAAAGCCACAGATGTTGCGAGGCTCAATCTTATAGATCCTAGAGCCTATCTATCAAGAATTTTCCATTCTTCATCAGTCATCTTTGTAGGTCTTGCCTTCTCATCCACTAGTAAGTATAAATATTTCTGATATAGATAATCTTCCACCTGTATCTTCCATAATAGATAGTCATGGCCATCAAATTTATCTACTCTTAATTTTCCTTCTTTTCCCATTGCTTTTCTACCACTCAATTAGAAATCCCTTTATGAGTAAATTTGTCAACACACACAACCCTCAAATAAAATTACTATGATACTAGTTGTTGGCGTTATCACACTGGTTGTACAAATATATTAATCAGATTTAAGCATAAAACAATCAATACATAAATAAACACGAAGAAATAATACACAAGATTTAATGTGGCTCAACCAATGTGGGCTACGTTCACCAAGAAACAACCAATTTATCATCACATAGGAAATACAATGCAGATTTTAAATCTTCCACACCTTTTTGGATGTCCTGTACTTTCTTCTCTAAAAATTTCTCTTTTCTCTCAAAAGGAAACTTCTCTCTATTCTCAATTTAATTCTTCCTTCTAAACCCTATCTTTATGCTTATATATGCATCTACAATCTTAGGGCACTTTAGCTATGCAATTACAACCATTAGATTCACTTTACAACTATAGATAGATCTAATTCCTGCAACTTAATTATAATAGTCACACATAGGCAACCAATACCGATTAGCCTTAAATGATGTTGGTTAGCCCTAACCGATGCCAGTTCCTCCTTTCCTGACTGATACTGGTCCATGGGTGATCGATGATAATTTATCAACCGACGTTAGTTATTGTGTATTCCAACAAGTTTGCAAAATTATGCCAATGAAGTGATTAAGCTCCACAACTCAACATATACAAATGTTGATCAAGAACAACTTACTAATTTTCATCAAGCTTTACGTGATAATCCTACACATATTCTTCATATTCTCCATGTTTTGCTGACTGCTAAGAACTCTCGAGATGCTTCTTCTATACCTCTTTTAGGTTCTTTTTCGACTGTCATGGCCTCCACTCAACCACTTCACATTCCTACTTCCACCTTTGTTACTACTCCACTCATTCAACCCAATTCTTCTAATACACAACTTGACCCTTCTTCAAATAATCATGATTTAGCTTCTTTATATCAAGATCTACAGACACAAATTCGTCAACTTTAGATAACTACTTCTCGTGCATCTCCATCTCTTGATTCCACCTTACTCCTTCATACTCCTTTTTTACCCGCCATTTCCACTTATGCACTCCCTCCAAACTTTGTCATTCCTAATTTTCCCACCTTCAATGACCATGGTGACCCTTAAGAGCATCTTCAAGCTTTTCATGTGGCATGTATAGATTATGCAGATGATCATACATTATTAGCTAAGTTATTTCCATAGAGCCTCCAAGATTATGCTATGTGTTGGTTCTATGATCTACCAATTCATTCAGTAACATTATTTACACATTTAGCCAATGTTTTTCTTGCTTATTTTTCCATTAATATCAGTTCTAAAATATCCTATATGCATCTTCCACAAATCAAACAAGGCTCTAGTGAACATCTAGATGATTAGGTATTACACTATAAGAACCATTTAGCTAAGATGACTATTGTACTCACAGATTTAGAATTACAAGATCTTTTTGTCTAAAGTCTTTTGTCTCCATTACAAGAGAGAATCATCTTTGAGACCTCTCCATCATTTGATCAACTATGCCATATGATTAAGTTATGTGAAAGAAAACTCTTATCTATGGGCAAGCTCAAATATTATGATCAAGCTTTGTCTTCTACTCGGTTTAAAAGGAAATCTACTTTCAAGCCATCTCCTAAACCCACTGAAGAAAAGGTACTGTTAATGTTATTTCTACTCTTGAAAATAATTAATGACAACCTCCAAAGCGTACATTTAAAAAATGCCTTATGCTTTGCACCTTCTATTTCCACAACTTCTTGAAATCAATCTTATTACGGTTCTACCACCACCAAATCTTGATTCATCTTGCCCTAAAGGCAGTAATTATAACAAAAATACTAGATGTGACTATCATCAATGTGTTGGGCAATCCACTTATTAATGTTTAAAACTTGGCATCTCATTCAAGACCTTATCAACAATATTAAAATTGAGCTCCCTGAGCCTTCAACATCTAAGCTAGTTAATGACAACCAAAATCTCAAAATATTAAAATATCCATTACCTAAGCATGATAAAAAAGTTGTTGATTCTTTAGCTAATCATACATATTGTGCTCTACTTCCTCCTTCATCGGGGGATCTTGATTTTCTAGTTGTTAATATTGATGCATCTCCACCACTCATCACATTTTCTGATCACGATTATCATGCTACATTTTCTACTAATACACTAAACATCAATGCTTCCATCAGATCTTATACTGTCAATAACACTATGATCAATCTATCAGATCATATTAGTGCGTGCTCTCTTGCACTCCGCGTCATTATTAATTATCCTCTCTCTCAAATCTCATATTCAATTCCCAAATTTTATGGATACATTAATCTTCTAGTTATAGTTTGGCCTCTCACCATGCTTGTGCCATTCATTGTGGCACCTTCAATCGAAGGTTGTGACATGTTATTAGGTCTTCCTTGGCTCCTTGCCACTAAGGCTATCTTTTCCATGACCCACCTGTGTCTCAAATTCATTCACAATAAGTAGGTTGTCACTCTCAAAGGTGTTCCACCTTCCACACCATTGCCTCTGCCTTCTCTTGAGGATGTCTTCTCATTATCTATAACATCTAGGCCCCCTCAGCCTCTTAAATATAAGGCATCTTCTACACTTAGCTCACCTATTCACACATGACCTACTCGTTCTCATTGGTCTACTGGTCCATTTTCTCGAATTAAGTCCCCTACTCAAGTAGCCCTTTCACATAGGAGTTCATCACCTCCTAGGTCTCCTTCACATAGGTGCTTATCACCTCCTCGGTCTACTTCACATAGGTGTTCACCACCTAGGTATCCTTCATATATACAACGTCAATCTCATATTCCACCAATATTAGAGCATGGTCACACATCTTTATCTATTTAGCCATTAGGTGGAGGACCCTTGCCCTTCATTTTTGTTGGATTACTCGATCATCATCATACACTTGGGGGCATCATGCTTACTTTTCTCCCACTCTCCTAACATCATCAGTTGTCTACAATTTATACTCATATGTTCCATGCTTCATACTTCATCTTTCTAAGCATCATTACACAACTTGATACACTTTGTCTCATCGTTACCCTATGATGCACTCTTGCGTTAAGGTTCACACTTGACTGTTGAGGGCATACTACATCCATGAACCTCACACACTACACATTTCACGCTATGTGCTTCACGACACATCTTTATAACATTCCATACTACCCTATGACACACTCTTGTGCTAAGGTTCACACTTGAATTCTAAGGGTCTAAATCTGAAATAAACCTTACCTCTTCTACACTCTATGCTCTACGCTTCAAGATCTATCTTTCTAGCATATATTTCCAAACCATTTCCTGATGTCACACTCTTGTTATATGGTTCATTCATGATTGTTGAGGGGGATTTTATAAATGAACCTCATCTCATGCTCATTCACATCTATTGGGGGGTACAATGCTCCTATCACATTCACATTCACATTGCATCTCATTCCATCTCACTCAGACACAACATACTACATATCTTAGTTGCGCTTATTATTCTTTCCTTATACTTACAAGTACACTTTGTTTCCCATGCTAGACGAGTACTTAGTATGTCAATATATTTTCTATATACACATATGTGTTCACTTGGTCTTTCATTGTGAATGCAGACTTTATACAGATATTTACACGTAGCAATGATGCTTGAAACTATACCTCTTACTAGTACCACTGAGGATTTTGGGGAAATCTACTTTCTCATACATTAAATGTGCTATTATTTCATTTTATACTACTTCCTATTCTTATTAGCACACTACGTGTTCCATTAATACATACATGCCTTGACATAATTTTTATCTTTTTAACATGCTAACGAGCGCTTCATGTGCAACATTTGCTTTGTAGGAACTATTTTCCACCATGGTTGTCTAACACCTTGCTTGACATTATATATCGTTTCTTTCTACTTGTATGCTATTATTTTTGGGCTATGCCCTTTGTCTTGTATGTATATTGTATACTTTTGGCCAGTTTGGCCTTGATTGTCTTGTGATATTGTGAGCGATGTCCCATGTATGGAACCCACTTATCACATTCTCTCTTTTGTATGCACATTTACTTGTTACACTACTTTTCTATGACATGCTTACTACTTTTTTCTACTAACACATGTATTTAGCCATCTTCTTTACATGTGTCTTGGTTTCCTCCATGTACATTCCCCCTACAGGGTAAACAATTTAGATCAATTTCTGGTCCTCTCCTTTCGACTATATTCTCCTAGTGACATCACATGCACCCCAAATGAGGGGGGCATACATTGGGTGAAACATTCACTCCATACAACAACTCAGAGCTATAACAAAGTACAGTTCAACACAAGAACAATACATGCTACAATTACATAAACGACCCAAAATATGACTTGGGTCCTCAGTTTAGCATAGAATCTAGTGCCTAAATATAGACACTAGCACTTGGGCACTCCTGACCTCCCCTGGGCATCTATTTCCTAGGAGCAGATACAATTACTTTCTCATATCAACACAATATACAACAGTTCGCAGATTTGTTTTCATAGTACATGCACAATCCTTCATCAAGCAAAATGAATTCTTTCTCCTTTTCTACACAAAACTAATAAGGAAATAATATGGTACAACTCAGAACAACACATAACAAACCATCTGCAATGGTGTATAATTCATGAAAAAATCATGGAAGGAGAGTAACACTAGACCTCTTTCCCCAACACTCTGCTACCGTTGCGTGAGATCACCCAAAAAACTCACACTTGGGCGTGAGCTTGCCCAAAAAACTCATTCTTCGTGTGAGATTGCTGAAAAAATTTCTCTTGGTGTGAGATTGCCCAAAAAAATCACTCTACATAGCATTTTCAGGACATCTTTTTATCCTTTTACACTCATGATCATCAGGTTCACACTTTCCTTTTACTACTTTTACACACATTTACATACTTTTGCAGAGTTTTAATAATACATGACTTTGATTACTCTTTCACTCTTCTTTTACAGGTCCATCTTTAATACACAACAAGAAGAAACCATACATTAAGCACAACAATAGGTACAATGCAATACACTTCACCCCTTGGGTCACTTCCTATTTCTTAAGCTTCCACGCTTCATTTTATCACTTCACGCTTTCACTTGTCTCCTTGGCATGATATCGTCATCACATTCTACATGGTTATCAAGTACATATCTCTTATCTACTTTATGTTTTCAAGTATTCACTCAACAACATAAAGTGGGGGAAAATGTAGACATAAAATCACGCACTTGGGTACATTTCTAGGTCTTAAAAGCATACTTGCATTCATATGATTCCTAAGTGAGAGAACTAGCAATTGACAACTATCTTTGGCCTCTTTGATTTGTTTCTTATCTTATTTTTGGTCTTTTACACCCTATAACCCAGTAGATACTTCACTTGTTTATCTTTTATGACCTTGGACACTAGCGCCTAGCTAGGACGCCAATGCTTAGGTGCCCTCGTCCCCTTTGGGTGCCCTTGACCTCTTTCCACCTTACTCACTCTTTTTGGGCTTCTTTTATATTTTGGTCATCTTATTTTCTTATGGGTCGGCCTTCCAACTGTCAATTACAAAATTCAACCAAGGCAATCATATAAATACAAAGCTATGAGACCAAAATAAAGGACCAAACTCTAAGCATCTACTATCATCACTTAAGGTCACATTTAAAGGCATCCATCTAACATGCATACACTGCATACGAAGGGGAAGTTCAATATTCCATCCACAAATCTATCTACATTGGTACATATAGCTATTGTCCGATGTCAAGTGTGCTCGCACAAGGGCATCCTAGGACACAATTCTATCACACACTTAGAAGAACTATATGGAGTCTGAGATGTAGTGCAACCCTTTGTTAGGAAATTAGTGTTCATAGTGTGGACATATGGTTTAAATATTAGTATTATTTAATATTTAAATAATATGTGAGTGTGCACAATTAGTTGTCATGCACAACTCATAGAGATAGGAATGTATGAGAATATATTGGGATTGAGAGTAAGACTATAGAATAAAGGAGAGATTTGGGGATAAAATGATAAGACTTGACTCCATGATTTTAGGAGCAAGCAATTGTATAAAATGCCCTCTCATATTCAATAGAAATTGCTCCATTCTATTTACATTTGGTCTCTATCTTTTGTAGTTTTCATTCAATGTGTTGATTTCAATTAATTATTGTTTAATTTATTTATGCAAATCTAGAGATTTAACATCACCCTTGGTTTAAGTTCACTCAATTGGTTGACCGCAGGGGTCAGTATGACTCCCCATATTGCATCTTTCTTTTTTGGATTTGATGCAATTTTTGTGGGTTTTGTAGGTAAACATCTATTTTACAAGTTACAAGTACATCCAACGATCAAGGTGCAATATACAAGTGACCAATAATGACTATCAACAACACTTGTGCGATATAAGAAAAATCAGGTTCTGACCACCTGCGCAGTCACATGCGCCAAGTAGCAGAATCTGGCACCCACACACCCTTGACCTAATCTAGTTACCCTAGTCCATCCTCATCTGACAGTTCCAAAATTTATAGTGCACATTTTCAATGGTCTACCCTTCCTATTCATCAGTTTTCCAATCCAAATCAATTCCATGAAAAGTGTGAAATAAGCTATCCTTTACTCTCTCTCTTGCACTTAGATTTTCATATTTATTATCTTATTTGCTTGTGTCAAATATGTACTTTAGCATTTATTTATCATACGTGACTCTGTAATTAGGGTTTAACATTAGTCTATTATTGTTAAATCAATGATAAAATTTTTATAGTCACTCATGATACTCCTCCCACTATGTCTCATTCTGATCTTCATGATGCTCAATCCCTAATACATATTGTTGCACACTTACCTATATCTATAGCTTTATCAACTATGATGGTCACTATATCTACGATACCTAAGGTGTTGGGAGACACTCATAACCCCTTCAAAAAAAATTCCATGACCAAGAATTTCAATTTTGTTTCTTAGTGCAATTCTCAATGCACTTCTTATGATCATATGTTTACTTATTCCAATGTTACATCACTTGTTACAACCTCCTCACCACAAGTAAGAACACAATATGCTGATCTAACTCACTCTTAACTCACTCATTGTCCAAACTTATGCATGACTAATATACTATGGATACACCTCATGTTGTTACATCCATGGGGGCAATAAATTCCCCTCTTTGCACATTCACGTATATGACCATAGGGGCTACTACATATAACTTTATTGCTTCCAATCTTTCCAAATTGCACCTATTGCTTACGAGAGTCTTGTGTTTCTCCATCCATTATTTTTTATTAATACTGATGAGCCTCCTAACACTACATATGCTACACATCTCTTGACTTACATATTGATCCTTACGTTTTCACTTACTCTTTCCACTATTGCTAATAACCCTAGTATCCCTTCTATTTTCCATATCCTTATTGTGTATGTCTTTGCATTTAATCCTCGTACATTTGGGATCTTAGACTCCATATAGTTCTCCCCTCGCTATGTTGACATTATTCCTTGGTAGCTCTCATGTTTCCCAACTTACACTTATTACTTACCAATGTTCCACCTATTCTAGTTTCTACACATTTATGACACAATCTACTCCATACGCTACGATACATGCACTTTCACATGATATTAGGGCCTTGGATCATGATCAAATGCATTCCTCTTTTACATTGGTAGATAGTGGGCCCTTGTCCTTTGTTCCTATTAGATAGATCACTACAACATTCACACTTGGGGGAATGCTACCCCCCTTACAACCTGATGTTGCACTCTTGTTCTAGGTTTAAACACGATTTTTGAGGGCACACTTACCTATATGGACCTAACCTTGCACAAATCGACTGGGAGGAACCTTGTTCCCCTCTCATAAATGTTCTATTTCATGTTCACATATTTAAAAAAAATTAAAACATAGATCTTGATTGGATGTATCCTTGTTTACTCATACTATTCTATGTTGTACATTGCTTATTATGCTACTTGGATTGATAGTATGCTCTATCATTTTTCCATACACACATGTGTGTTCATATGGTACTATTTGAGGTGAATGCATATCACTTACATGTTTCTACATGATGTATGATACTTGACATTCTTCCCTACTGTTGACAACCTAATTTCTCAAGTGGGAAAATTAGCGGGTTCTCATCAACAGTGCACGGGACTGAGTCCCTATGCTTGAATAGGGAAGCTCTATTTATTGAGAACAAGGAAATGAAAAAAATAAAAAATAATTTTTAGGGTGGCCTGAAGACCAAGGATCACATAGGAATACTTCCCTAAACATGTGGCAATTTCTTATATTCAATAAAAGAGAAGAAAATTACTTAGTGAGGGGGATAGGAGAGAAAACTGAGAAATGGATTTCAATCAAAAAATAATATAATAGACTTTGTTGCATTAAAATCAGAACATTTCACTTTCATTAATTAGAAGAAACCATTTGTAAAGAAAGAGGAACAGTCAACAAGAAACACAAAGTTTTATTACATCATGATGCACAATTTACAATGCTCCTGGAGTACATGTTGAGATGGAGATAGAACAATAGTAGATTAGAAATACAATAAGTGAAGGAAATTTCTTCTAGAAAGGTAGTGAGAGCTAGTAAACAAGCATTAACCATCCCCTTTTGAAATGAGGGCACCATTCATATTTATAGTTCTATGATTGTCATTTCGTCTCCCCCACATGAACTTTAACCTTCCTCCATAACTGTTGACCTTTCGAGTTCCTGTAATGATCTTTGATGTTCCTTTGTCACATGTGACCTTTCATCTTCCTCCATCTTCTGATCACATCATCTCTGGGTCGCTGAAAATCTCTTTGACTCATGACATCATTTTTTGTGCCACCAAGAATCCCCTCTATGCATGACATCATCTTCTTGACGCGCGACATTTAACTGGGTCACCAAAAATATGATTGAAAAAATGACCTCATTTTCTGTGTCACACGACAACATCTTAACTTTCCTATCACATGACAACATTTTTGTTGTCAACTAGGTTCCTGTGTCATGCGTCAACACCTTGTTGTCACGCGTCTCAAGCCTTCCAGACGTTTGAAATTCGTTGTTGGGTGACGAGAATGAGTGTCAGGTGACAATAAATTGTTATCAGATGACAATAGGCTTGTTTTCAAGTGTCAACAAGTTGTTTTCATGCGGAAAAAACTTGCTGTCATGTGAAAATGGGTTTGTTGTTGCACAACAACAGTTGGAAGTTTCATTGTGAACTTGTTTTCAGAATTTCGGGAGCAATTTTCAATGAAAATAGGTCGTCTAATATATGAATATTTATGGAAAAGGGACAATGAATCTAACGAACATATATAGAAGTCCTGAAAATTGATTAGTCATCATATTTTTCCCATATTTTCACTTTTTCCTCAAGGTGTGCACTGATAGACTGAGTGGCAGAAAAAGTTTACGATCACCACATACTAAAACTTCATATGGGTTGTGAAGAGAACTAAATATAATTTAATTTTAGATTTATGTAGGCTCTCATATATTCACGAGGCTCCTAAAAGCTTATGGGCAAGTTATAGCTTGTACTAAGACCTTTGTGTCGCACTGTCAGACAAGTTTTCACTTCTCAATTTTCACGAAACCTTTCCTTGATGATTTCAACATGAAGTAGGGTATTTTATCTCTCAAATGACTAGGCTATGAGCTTACGAATATTTGCAAGGATCTTGAAACTTGTCGATCAAGGTGACTAGCTTTTTCAGGATGTGCATTTCCTAATACCCTGCTCCTAAAGACCTAGTTTCACATATCTTGTTCCTAAACACTGATTTTATTACAAAACCTTCCTAAACTACCTTGAATAATTTCACATCTCTGTCACACACTTCTTGGAGGCATTATATCTTCTTAGGAAATCCCCAGGGGTGCTCCACAGGTGCAAGAAGTCTTAAAATAGGCCCTTTTCAGGCCTCCAGGAGTAACTCCTTCCAGGTGAATCATAATGAACTCATGAATTGTTTCTCACCAAATTACCTACACATTAAACACACTTTAAAAATCTAGTTAGCATGTCCCTCTCAGCCATGATGGGGTTTACATAATCAGAGATTAGCTAGAAGGAAGGTTCACATTACCCAGTTCAAGGAGATTTTGAGTGCGGGCTTGATTGTCATGGCTAAAATTTCAATTTTTTATGCTAGACATTTAACATGACAACAACTGGCTCTAGCTTGGGGACTTGTCTCGAATTGAACAAAGTGAAGACGAGGGAAGTAGGAATCCCAGAATCTCAAGACACTAAAAGGGTCAGTGCCTTATCCATTGAGCTATAAGAGTCATTAAAGAACAATGGTGGATATAACAAAACCTTCTTTATTGAACACAACATGAGACAAACACAAACAATTGACAGAAAGGGAAACACACAAACATATATTCACATATGATACATGTGGGGGACAACCTACTTTAAATGAAGTACTTTTTCTCTTTAGAAGTTACCTTTGAATTGAGCGACAATGTTTTGCAAAGTAATTGACAGGTTCGAGGAAGTAACCTCCTTTTCTTAACTTATTATGAAACCCATATTCTTTCATAAGTTCCTGTATGTTTAGGACGAGTGAGCCTACACGATCATTGCGATGTTAAGATATTTTCTCACAAAGCCTATCCATTTTATATTGCAAATCATCTTTTGTGTTCACCCACACTACTGATTTCTTATTTAACATCTCATCCTTGCCCCAACGCTGATTTTTGATTGGATTGTTTGAATTCTCTAAGTTATACTCTTTCCCATATTCATGCTTATTGGTGAAATTTTCATGAGAAGCATTGAGTTCATCTTTTTGTTCTACTTCAATATGGGATGAAGGAGAAAACATAGTCTCATACATATCTTGTATGGCCATAGCGTGAGTCAAGAGGTCAAGACTTATATCAGGATCTTCTGTAACTTCCACCAACTTTCAAAATTTCTTGTAAGGATTCCTTTTTTAAAAAATGTCGACAACCCACCACCACATTCATTTGAACAATATTTATTTTTGAATTCGATGAAATAGTTTGGAGAAATTGATCCATCATCCCAAGGTTCATTGAAATTCAAGGCTTATTTAATATGGGAGGCTTCATCATCAAAGTACTTGAGGATCTTTGTTTCAATATTTTTCTAATAGTAAGAATATTTATCTTCAAATGGAAAGGATAAAACTTCATCTTCATCAACACATTCATCAATCATTATCTTGGGAGGGACATCAAATTTTTCACCTCAATAGAATTCATCATGACCAAATTTTGAATTAATTGAGAAACTATCACTAGATGCATAATTTCCTTGTAATTCCATAGCTCTCATTAGGAGTTCAAAGTTGAGTTGAGGATCTTCTATTGCTTCCGCAGATCTTAACAACTATTACATAGATTCTTCTTTCAAACATTTCAAAGTCTCATCACAAGTTGGTCTTTCTTCTTCCAAAATGACATGGTTGAGAGAATCTTCATCTTTGAATGGAAGTGAGAACACCTCCTCAACATGGATAAACATATTGGCTGAGTTTTTGGCTTGGGATTCAACAAGAATCACCTTTTCTCCTTCATGGCTCACATCATCTGGAAATTTAAGGTTTCCTTGTTGTAACTCAAGATTCCCCCACTCTCCTTCATACTCAATACCCATCAGAAAGGAATGTTTGGTTCTATTAGGATACAAATTTCATCATCCTCTTCAGATGTTATAAAGTAGTTCCAATGTCCATTGTCTTAATAAAGAACGTTGGCTCTAGTATCTTCCAATTTGTGCACTGTATACCTCATTTTTCTTGTCGGCAACAAATTTTTCATTTGTCCTTTGAATGGAATATTTTTTTAATACCAATCCGAATGGATTTCTCCTCCCAGATCTCTATAATTTTTTTACTCAATAGCATCCCATATGATGTCGAAATGTTTGCCACCAAGATAGTAAATAATATTTTATTTTTCAGGAAAATTAGCTAGAGTAACTTAGACATATTTTATTCTTCCCACAATTGTTAATTCTTTGGTTTCCATTGAATAACACCAACCTTTATCCTATGTTAGAGTAAGACCAAGGGAATTAGCTACTTTTATTGGCATCACATTGTCAGAAGAACTTGAGTCTATGATACGGTTTTCGAATTGGTAGCCTCCAACAAGGAGAGAAAGGTAAAACAATTCAATCTTGTTAGTTTTAGATGCACTTAAGGCCATCATGTTTTGAGATGATGGGGAAGTAGGGGTAAGTAGTAACCATTTGGGAGAGGGTGTGAATTTTTTTCTCTTTGGGTTACTACCTTCGATAAACCAAACTAGTTTATCAAACTGTTATGGATGGGTTTGAAAATATTTGGACTCAAAGATTTGGACCTTAAACCTTTTGACATGGTCTATGATATCAAAAGAGGATGAAGAATATGTATCTGAAGTGGTGTAAGCTTTGGAAGAAGATACTACTTTTGAATCAGAGGTTACTTTGGCAACAGAAGTAGACTTGGAAGCTACTGTGGGCTTATTAGGTACCTCAGAGGTTTTGCTAGACACATTTACTATTTTGGAAATAATATTAGAAACCTTAGAAGAAGATGCTTTAACATATGTAGACTTATGAGACTTACTTGTTTCATCGGTGGTCCTCTTGGCTGCCACAAGGTTTAGTTTTTCTTTAGCAGATTCCATACAAGGTGGAAATGTAGCTCCTCTATTGATTATTTTGTTAGATGGAGTCGTCATGGGAGAATATACCTCTTTATTCTTCTTAGGAGTAACAACATAAGAGATTTGATTTTTTTGATTGAGAACGGGTGAATACCACACAAAAAAAACTTGGTGCATCACCTTTTTCACTTTCATCTTCAGATGAGTACTCGAAATACCGAATTTAGCATCATCGACTTCTTCAATCCCAAGTCCATATTCTTCTCCGTCATCATCTTGTTCAACAATCTCATCTTCATCATCACTTTGTGTATCATGAGATGTATTGACAGGAGGAGCCTCTAGAGCAAGTATTTAACGTAGTGGGATGATCCTTTTCCTATTTGGAAAGCTCTTCTTGGGTGCCTCTTTGCTCACAAAAACTTGAGCGAATTGCTTCTTGAGAGACAAGACATCATTAACCAATTTTTGGACTAATGAATCTATGGTACACACGTTTGAACTCTGGCCTTTCTCCTTACTTAGACCCTTTTTTATCCTTCCCGACATGATCAGATCATCTTCCACTTTAATTGCAAGCTTTTGTGCTTCATCCAAATCCATTGGTTGAGTTCTTCTTAGCATAAAAATCACCTCAGGGAGTTGGGCATTTGTGAAGAATCTTAGCTTGTTTTCTTTGGTAGGTCAAGCCACCTCAAGTATCTTGTAAAGCATCCTATTGAACCTTATCATGAAATCCCTCATTGGTTTAAAGGGATCTTTATTTAGTTGAAACCACTGGGAAAAAAGTGCATGAGAATCTTTTGCAGGTTTGAATTTGGTTTCAAACTTGGTATTCATGTCATTCTAGTTAGTTATAGATCTAGTTAGTAAGTGATAGAAACAGTCTGCTACTACATCTTGCAAAGATTCTACAAAGAGGCGGATCGATACATCTTCATATCCAACTCCTAGCACTCCAAACACAGTGATGTAGGCTGTGATGTGATCATTTGGATGCTACTTCCCATCTCCATGGAACTTGGGAAAATTATTTCTCGACCCTCTAGGTAGATCATGCAAAGGTGGGGTGAGAGCTAAGGGGCCCATATTTTTCCCCCAAGGCAGCTGTGCTTGTTGAGCTGTTGGTGGTTCTTCCTCTTCATCTTCTTCTTCAAATCCTTCGAGGATGACTTCGATTCTTTTGAGCTCTTCTTCAGAAATTTCCTCTTGTGGAGGAATGTAGTTTAAAGGTTCAACTACAAATCCGTCAGCATGGAAATTAAAAGACAAAGTAGGATCAAATTACGGGGACTATTGTTGGCATGTTCTTCTTACAATTTGACTAATAGGAAGTTTAAAATCAGCTTACAACTATTCTTCAAAGTTTGGATCAGATGCACCACTGGCTCTTGAAAATCTTGTATACCTTTTGTTAGCCAACTTGAATGTGCAATTCACACAAGATTCCTCTAGGATCTCCTCTGCTAGTTCTGAACTTGTCTTGATCTTTCCAAGGATTCTGCATGTTCTTCTTCAGAATCTAGAACTCTCGTAGCAGTGAAGTCATCAATGAAGCTTTTTATGTTGTGCTAAATGGATTACCTCAAATATGATGCAATATCTTCTTGTATATGAATAAAAGCTCAAGCCTCAAGACTAGGGGATTACTAGGAATAACAATCAGTTGAGGACATAAGGCTCAATGAATTTTCAGTTTCTGGATTTTTAATTTTATTTTTGGAATATACATTTTTTTTTTGGATTTTGTGAAATCAAAATTGGGTGCAGATATGTTAAATCTACCCCATGGTGGATGCCAAAAATTGTTGGTGAAATAATTTTTTGAGTGGGAAAATTAGTGGGTTCTTACCAATAGTGCACGAGACTGAATCCATATGATTGAATGGGGAAGATCCATTTATTGAGAATATGGAACTAAAAATAGTCTAAAATAATTTTTAGGGTGGCCCAAAGACCAAGGATCACACATAAATACCTCCCTAAACCTGTGACAATTGCTTGTATTTAAGACAAGAGAAGAAAATTAATTAGTGAGGGAGATATGAGAGAAAAATGAGAAAGGGATTTCAATCAAAAAATGACATATCAGAGTTTATTACATTAAAATCATAACATTTCACTTGCATCAATCAGAAGAAACCATTTGCAAAGAAAGGGGAATAGTCAACAAGAAACACAAAGTCTTATTGCATCATATTGCATAAATTACAATACTTTTGGATTACAAGTTGAGATGGAGATAGAATAGTAGTATATGAGAAATAGAAGAAATGAAGGAACTTGCTTCTAGAAAGCTTGTGAGAGATAGTAAATAAGCATTAACCATCCCCTTTTGAAATGAGGTGTCATTCATATTTATAGTGCTATGATTCTACTTTTATCTCCCCCACATGACCTTTCACCTTCCTCCATGACTATTGACCTTTCGAGTTCCTATCACGACCTTTGATCTTACTTTTTCACCTGTAATATTTCATCTTCCTCCATATTTTGATCACATCATCTATGGGTCATTCAAAATCTCTTTAACACATGACATCATTTTCCGTGCCACTAGAAATTGTTAGGAAATAAGAGATAAAATATGTGGAATAATTCCTTAACAGAATCGCAACAGTAGAAACTAATATGCAGAAAATATTACAAATCTCAAATAAAAGTGCAGAATAAATAACACAACATAGAGAGACAAGATTTAACATGGTTCACCTAATTTGGGCTACATCCACCAAGAATCACTTGCTCAGATTTTATTACAAGCCTCCACTCTCTCAATACAATACCCAGATCCGTTTGGAGCTATGCTCAACAAACTCTATAGAATTCACACCCGAATTCAAAACACATCTGCAATACATTTGCTTGTATTTCTATCATATGCATACAGACTTTCCTATAAATAGACAACTACTTAAGTAGTTTTACAAAACCATGGGTATCAAACAATGGGTAAAAAACAAAACCGTCCCATAAACCTATGGGTAGCTGAAGAGGCGGTTTTACAAAACAATGGGTACCAAAAAGCCATGGGCCCAAAAACAGCCCATAACGGTTACCCATTACCCATGGGTTAATAAACCACCCATGAAAATTTGCTTCGGGAGATTCACCCCCGAACCCCCTTCAATCGAGGGGGCTTCAACCCCCTAAATCCCCCTGACTCGCTCACCGGCGAGCGGGACCACTGTAAAAAATACCCGAGTGTAACACATGGAAGGTGTACCACACTCTAACATGAAAATAGGCTCCACAAACATAACAGGAATCCCCTCCGTGCATGACATCATCTTCTTAATGTACAACATTTGACTGGGTCATAAAAAATCTACTTGAAAAAATGACCTCATTTCCCATGTCGCACAAATGCATATTGAAATCCTGATGCATGACAACATCTTGAATTTCCTATTGCATGCCTAAATTTTTGTTTTCATCTAGGTTTCTTTGTTGTGCGTCAACACCTTGCTGTCGCACGTCTCAAGCCTTTTGTACGCTTGAAATTCACTGTTGGGTCATGGGAATGAGTGTTAGGTGACTGTTAGAGTAGGTATTTATCTTATCTCATGTTCACCTAGGTACTTTATTTACCTTTATTGTATTTATCCTCACCCACTTATGTGTGTGGATATTTCTTTCATCTTATTTAGATATTAGGAGATATTATCTACTTGTTAGGTATAGTTCTTTCCTTGATCTATGGTATTGACTAGATCCTTGATGTCTAGTTCTCTTCTAAATATATGGTCTTGACTAGTTCTTTGATGACTAGTTATTTCCTTGTTTTATGGCTTGATCTATGACCTTGACTGGTTCTTAGATTGTTATTCCTTGCCTATTTAAGCAAGGCCCATTCTTAATGTATTACATTGAGTTCCATAATAATATATGATATTGCTTCTCATTTTTTTGCAAAGGTTTTATGTAAAGCTATTCTGGTGAATTGCTTTCATCTTATTGATCGTGGTGTTTGATTAGCATCTGTGTTGTTGTTGTCGCACGTCTTAAGCCTTTTGGACGCTTGAAATTTGCTGTTGGGTCACGAGAATGAGTGTTAGATGACAAGAAATTATTTTTAGGAAAAATTAGGCTTATTTTCAGGCATAAACAAGTTTTTTTAGTGCAACAACAACTTTCTATCATGAGACAATGGTTTTGTTGTTGCACGACAACAGTTGGCAGTTTCACAACGAACTAACTTTCGCCATTTTGGGAGAAATTTTCAAGAGAACTAGGTCATCCAATATATGAATATTTATGGAAAATGGAAAATTAATCCAATGATAATATATATAAGTCCTAGAAATTAGTTATTCATCACGGTTTTCTCATATTTTCACTTTTGCATCAAGGTGTGCGCCGATAGACTGAATGATAGGAAGAGTTTATGATCACCACATACTAACACATAATATGGGTTATGAAGAGAAATAAATATAATTTAATTTAAGATTTATTTAGGCTCTCAAATATTCATGAGTCTCCTCAAACCTTTTGGGCAAGTTATAGCTTGTACCAGGACCTTTGTGTTGCATTGTTGGACAAGTTTTCACTTCTCAAATTTCCCTAAACCTTTCCTTGATGATTTCAAAATGAAGTAGGGTATTTTATCTCTCCAATACATGGGGTATAAGCTTCTGAATCTTCACAAGATCTCGAAACTCGTTGAACAAGGTCACTAGCTTTTTTAGGACGTGCATTTCCCAATACCCTACTCCCAAAGACCTAGTTTCACATAACTTGTTCTTAAACGCTAATTTTATTCCAAAACTTCCAAAACTACCTCAAATAATTTCATATCTCTATCAAACACTTCTTGGAGGCATTAGATCTTCTTGGGACATCCCTAGGGATGTTCTATAGGTGCAAGAAGTCTTAAAATAGGCCCTTTTAGGCCTCAGGGAACAACTCCTTCCAGGTGATTCATAATGAACTTATGAATTGTTTCTCACCAAATTTCCTACACATTAAACACACTTTAAAATTCCAATTATCACGTCCCTCTTGGCCTTGATGGGGTTTACATAGTTAGATATTGGATGGAAGGAAGGTTCACATTATCTGATTTAGGGATTTTTTGAGTGTGGGCTTGATTGTCATGACTAAAATTTCAAATTTTAATGTTAGACATGTAGCATGATAACTACTGGATCTAGCTTAGGGACTTGTCTCAGAATGAAAAAAGTGAAGACAAGGAAAGTAGGAATCCAAGAATCTCAAAACATTAAAAGGACCAGTGCCTTATCCATTGGGCTATAAGAGTCATTACAGAACAAGGTTGGATACAATAAAACCTTATTTATTAAACAATGTTCCATGAATTTGTTGATAAGTTTGAGGAAGTATCATCCTTTTCTCAACTTATTATGAAAGCCATATTCTTTCATAAGTTCCTGTATGTTTGGGACGAGTGAGCCTACATGATCCTTTTGATGCTCAGATATTTTCTCACAAATTCTATCCATTTTAGATTAAAAATCATCTTTGTGTTCACCCACACTGCTGATTTATTGTTTAACATCTCATCCTTGCCCCAAGGCTGATTTTTGATTGGATTGTTTGAATTATCTAAGTTCTCCTCTTTCCCATATTCATGCTTATTGGTAAACATTTCATGAGAAGCATTGAGTTCATCTTTTTGTTCTACTTCAATATGGGATGAAGGAGAAAACATAGTCTCATACCTATCTTGTATGGCCATAACGTGAGTCAAGTGTTCAAGAATTAGATCATGATCATATGTACCTTCCATAGATTTCAATTTTTTTTGGAAGGATTCCTTTTTCACAATTGTCGACAGCTCACCACCACATTCATTTGAAGAATCTTTATTTTTGAATTTGATGAAATAGTTTGGAGAAATCGATCCATCATCCCAAGGTTCATTGAACTTCAATGATTATTTAATATGGGAGGCTTCATCATCAAAGAAATGAAGGACCTTTGTTTTAATATTTTCCTCATAGTAAGAATATTTATCTTTAAATGGATAGGAGAAAAATTCATCTTCATCAACATATTCATCAATCATTATCTCAGGAGGGACATCATATTTTTTACCTTGATAGAATTCATCATGACCAAATTTTGAATTAGTTGAGAAACCAACACTAGATTCATACTTGCCTTGTAATCCCATAGCTCACATTAGGAGTTCAAAGCTGAGTTGAGGATCTTCTGTCTCTTCCATAGATCTTAACAATTCTTGCATAGATTATTCTTTCAAACATTTCAAAGTGTCATCACAATTTGGTATTTTTTATTCCAAAACAACATGGTCGAGAGAATATTCATCTTTGAATGGGTGTGAGAACACCTTCTCAACATGGATAAACATATTGGCTGATTTTTTGGCTTGTGATTCATCAAGAATCACCTTTTCTCCTTCATGGCTCACATCATCTGGAAATTTGGGGTTTCCTTGCTACAACTCAAGATTTCTCCTTCATACTCAATACTCCATCGGAAACGAATGTTTTTTTCCTATCAGGATATGAATTTCATCCTCCTCTTCAGAAGTAGTTCCCATGTCCATTGTCTTGATAAAGAATGTTGGCTCTAGTATCTTCCGATTTGTGCACTGCATACTTCATTTTTCTTGTCGGAAACAACTTTTTCATTTGTCCTTTGATTGGAATATCTTCGAAAGACCAATCCATATAGATTTCTCCTCCCAAATATCTACAAAATTTTCTACTCAATAACATCCCATATATGGTTGAAATGTCTACCACTAAGATAGTCAATAATATTTTCTTTTCAGAAGAATCAGCAAGAGCAACTTGGGCATCCTTTATTCTTCCCACAAGTGGTACTTCTTTGGTTTCCATTGAATAACACCATCCTTTAGCCCATGTTAGAGTGAGACCAATGGAATTAGCTACTTTTATTGGCATCACATTATCAGAAGCACCTGATTCTATGATACAATTGTTCAATTGGTAGCCTCCAATAAGAAGAGAAAGGTAGAATGGTTCAATCTTGTCAGTCTTAGATGCACTTAAGGCCATCATGATATGAGATGATGGGGAAGGAGGATTCGGTAGTAACCATTTGGGAGAGGGTGTGACAAAATTTTTGTTTGGGTTACTACCTTAGATAAACTGGACTAGTTTATCAAAATGTTATGGATGGGTCTAAAATTATTTGGACTCAAATATTTGGACCTTAAACCTTTCAACATGGTCTATGATATCAAAAGAGGATAAAGAAGATGTATCTAAAGTGGTGGAAGCTTTGGAAGAAGATACTACTTTGGAAGCAGAGATTACTTTGGCAGCATAGGTAGAATTGGAAGCTACTGTGGGCTTATTAGGTACCTCAGAGGTTTTGCTAGACATGTTTATCATTTTGGAAATAGTATTAGAAACCTTAGAAGAAGATGCTTTAATAGATGTAGACTTAGGAGACTTACTTGTTTCATCAGTGGTCCTCTTGGCTACCACAAGGTCTGGTTTTTCTTTAGCAGAGTCCATACAAAGTGGAAGTGCAACTCCTCCGTTGATTATTTTTTTAGACGAAGTCACCACGGGAGAATCTACATGTTTCTTCTTCTTAAGAGTAGCAGTAGAATAACTTTGATTTTTTTATTGAGAACGAGTGAACATCACACAAGAGAAACTTGGTGCATTACCTTCTTCACTTTCATCTTCATATGAGTACTTGAAATACCTAATCTCAGCATCATCGATTTTTTCAATCCCAAGTTCATATTCTTCTTTGTCATCATAATCTTGTTCAAAAATATCATCTTCATCATCACCATGTGTATCACATGATGAATTGACAAGAGGAGCCTCTAGAACAAGTATTTGAGGTGGTGGACTGATCCTTTGCCTATTTGGAAAGTTATTCTTGGGAGCCTCTTTTCTTATAGAAACTTGAGAAAATTGCTTCTTGAGAGACAAGACATCATTAGCCAATTTCTAGACTGATGAATCTATGGTACCCGTGTTTGAGCTCTGGCCTTTCTCCTTACTTGGACCCTTTTTTATCTTTCTCGACATGACCAGATCATCATCCACTTCAATTGCAAGATTTTGTGCTTATTCCAAATCCATTTCTTGAGTCCTTCTTAGGATAAAACTCACCTTAGGGAGTTGGGAATTTGTGAAGAATCGTAGCTTGTTGTCTTCGATAGGCCGGGCCACCTCAAGTATCCTGTAAAGCATCCTGTTAAAATTTTCCATGAACTTCCTCATTGGTTCAAAGGGCTCTTTCTTTAAATGAGTCCACTAGGATAAACATGCATGAGCATCTTCTTCAGGTTTGAATATGGTTTCAAACTTGGTCTTCATGTCATTCCAGTTAGTTATAGATCTAGCTGGAAAGTGGTAGAACCAGTTTGTTGCTGCATCTTGCAAAAAGAGGTGGACTGGTATATCTTCATATCCAACTCTTAGCAATATAAAAGTAGTGATGAAGGTTGTGTTGTGATCATCTGGATGCTACTTCCCATCACCATGGAACTTGGCAAAATTATTTCTTGACCCTTTATGTAGATCATGCAGGGGCGGGGTGAGAGCTAATGGGCCCGTATTTTCCCCCAAGGTAACGATGCTTATTGAGATATGGACGTTCTTCCTCTTCAACTTCTTCTTCAAATCATTTGAGGAAAACTTTGATTCTTTCGAGCTCTTCTTCAACAATTTCCTCTTGTGGAGGAACGTAGTTTAAAGGTTCAAATGCAACTTTGTCAGCAGGGGACTTAAAATACAAAGTATGATCAAATTGCGGGGATTATTGTCGGCATGTTCTTCTTACAATTTGACTAATATGAAGTCTAAAATCAGCTGGAAACTGTTCTTCAAAGTTGGGATCAGACACACCACTACCTCTTGAAGATATTGTATGCCTTTTGTCAGCCAACTTGAATGGGAAATTCACACAAGACTCCTCTAGGGTCTCCTCTGCTAGTTCTAAACTTGTTTCTCTCTTTCCAAGGATTCTACACGTTCTTCTTCATAATCTAGAACCATCATAGTAGTAAAGTAATCAATGAAGCTTTCTATGTTGTGCCAAATGGGTTCCCTCAAATATGATGCAATATATTCTTGTATATGGAATAAAATCTCAAGCCTCAAGACTGGGGGATTACCAAGAATAGCCATTAGTGGAGGACATTAGGCTCAATGACTTTATAAATTCCAGATTTTTTTTTTTGATTTTTGGAATATACATTTTTTTAGATTTTGTGGAATTAAAATTGGGTGTAGATATGCTAAATCTTCCTCATAGTGGGTGCCAAAAACCGTTGGCGAAATAATTTGTCGAGTGGGCAAATTAGTGGGTTCTCACCAACAGTGCACGTGATTGAGTCCCTTTGTTTGAATGGGACAAATCCATTTATTGTGAATAAGGAAATGAAAATAATCTAAAATAATTTTTAGGGTTGCCTGAAGACCAAGGATCACACATGAATACTTCCCTAAACCTGTGGCAATTGTTTATATTCAATACAAGAGAAGAAAATTACTTAGTGAGGGAGATAAGAGAGAAAAATCATAAAGGAATTTTAATCAAAAAATAACATCACAACATATGTTGCATTAAAATAAGAACATTTAACTTACATAAATAAGAATAAACAATTTGCAAAGAAAGAGGAACATTCAACAAGAAACACAAAGTCTTATTGCATCATGTTGCACAATTTACAATGCTCTTTGAGTACTAGTTGAGATGGAGATAGAATAATAGTAGATGAGAAATAGAAGAAATGAAGGAACTTGCTTCTAGAAAGGAAGTGAGATCTAGTAAGCAAGCATCAATCATACCCTTTTTAAATGAGGGTGCCATTCATATTTATAGTGCTTTGATTTTCCTTTCATCTCCCCCACATGACCTTTCACCTTCCTCCATGATTGTTGAAATTTCAAGTTCCTGCCATGACCTTTGATGTTCCTGTGTCACCCGTGACCTTTCATCTTCCTCCATATTCTGATCACATCATCTATGGGTCACTCAAAATCTCTTTGACGCATAACATAAATTTCCGTGCCACCATGAATCCCCTCTGTGCATGACATCATCTTCTTGATGCGTGACATCTGACTGGGTCACCAAAGATTTACTTTAAAAAATGACCTCATTTTCCATGTCGTAAGAAAAAATATTGAATTTCCTGATGCATAACAACATTTTGACTTTCCTATCACATGACAACATTTTTGTTGACACGTAGGTTTTCATGTTGTGCGTCAACACCTTGCTGTTACGCATCTCAAGCCTTCCGGACGCTTGAAATTCATTGTTGGGTGAGGAGAATGAGTGTCATGTGAAATTTTTTTTCTTTTGGGTGACAATGGGATTTTTTTAGAGCATCAAAAGTTATTTTCGTGTGACACCTTGCTATCATTTGACAATGGGTTTGTTGTCACACGAAAGTAGTTGGCAGTTTCCCAGTGAACTTGTTTTTGCCATTTCGGGAGCAATTTTCAACAAAAATAAGTCGTCCAATATACAAATATTTATGGAAAAAGGAAAATGAATCCAATGAGAATATCTAGAAGTCATGAAAATGAATTATTCATCATATTTTTCCAATATTTTCAAATTTTCCTCAAGGCGTGCATCGATAGACTGAGTGGTAGGAAGAGTTTATGATCACCACATACTAATAAATCATATGGGTTATAAATATCACTAAATATATTTTCATTTGAGATTTACTTAGGCTCTCAAATCTTCATGAGGATCCTGAAACCTTTCAGGCAAGTTACATCTTGTACCAAGACCGTTGTGTCACACTGTCAGACAAGTTTTCATCTCTCAATTTTCCCAAAACATTTCCTCGATGATTTTAACATGAAGTAGGATATTTTATCTCTCCAATGACTAGGGTATGAGCTTATGAATCTTTTTAAGGATCTTGAAACTCTTAGAACAAGGTGACTATCATTTTTAGGACGTGCATTTCCCAATACGTTGCTCCCAAAGACCTAGTTTCACATAACTTGTTCCTAAACACTGATTTTATTCCAAAACATTCCTAAACAACCTCAGATGATTTCACATCTATGTCACACACTTCTTGGAGGAATTATGTCTTCTTGGGACATCCCTAAATGTGCTCTGCAGGTGCTAGAAGTATGAAAATAGGCCCTTTTTAGGCCTCCGAGAGCAATTCCTTCCAGGTGAATAACAATGAACTCATGAATTATTACTCACCAACTTACCTCCACATGAAACACACTTTATAAATATAATTATCATGTCCCAATTAGCCATGATGGGGTTTACATAGTTAGAGATTGACCAGAAGGAAGGTTCACATAACCCGATTCAAAGATTTTTTGAGTGTGGGCTTGATTGTCATGGTTAAAATTTCAATTTTTTATGCTATAAATTTAGCATGAAAACACCTAAAAATCCCATTACGGTTCTTGGTGGCATATATCTTTACTATTTCTCTATATTCAGGTTCTATCATGACAATAACTACTACTTGCATTCCTATTTCTAGATATATACATTGTGGTATACTATCAATTTTTCTAACATGCTAACGAGTGCTTCATGTGTATCATTTGTCTTGTAGACATACTTCCAACCATGGTTATCTAATTTGATTGTATCTTGATTGTCATTGTTTGCGGGTTATACCCTATACTTGATTATGTGTCTTTGTTTTCATATCCTCGAGGGTTTTAAGTGTCTTACAACATCCTTAGTGGTGTCCCATATTTTCAACCAAATACTCACTATGTATTTTCCATGTTACTGTAGACACCCTAAACATACATACACATTTATATCCTACTTCTATCCAATTATAATTAATTATATCTTGCTATAGTACATCCCTTTAGAAGGAATTAAATTAATTCCACCATTTAAATACATCCTTTTAGAATTAATTAATTTAATTCTATTACCTAAGATATATTCCTACCCTTTGGAATTAAATAATTTAATTCTAACATGCCTTTGGAATTAAGTAAATTAATTCCTACACCCTCCTAGCTAATATAATTAAACATTTAATTGAATAAATGGCTAATTATTCCCTCACAATTAAATAATAATCAAACAAGTTATTTAATCAATTCCTCTCCTTAGTCAACTCAACTTGAACTTTACTTCTAGACTCCTCGAAATGAGGTGGCTATAGAGTTGTGTGTACAACCAACTTTCCAGATGTAACTTTTGTTATTCCAAATGTCAACTACCCCTGTAAAGCTGCAACTACCTATTGCCAAGTCTACTTCCTAACCCGGGTGATTCAACCATTAACATGAAGCTTAGTCAATCTTCAATCTTTAATGGCTCTACCCTTAGCTATAAAATCAAGCCATTTCCTTTGTAAATCCATCCCTAGAGCTTTGAGAAAATTGTATCTAACTTATGCCAATTTGATAACCACATCCTTGTGAAATCTTCTCGTAGTATTTATAACCAAATTTGGAGAGTAATATCAAAGCACATCCATAATCCAATCTTCAACAAGATAAAACAAGTTTAAAATCTTCTACGATCTTACTTGTGGTTTGCAAGAATTACAACGAAGGTATAAATTGAGTTTTATTTCTTTATCTTCTTTCATTTTGTTAATTTCCCTTACATACATTCTAGCATGCTCGATGGGACCTCCCACATTCTTTTTCTCATTTTAGGTTATCATTTCATGATTTAATTTTGTTTGTGTGCCTTTTGTCTTTATTTAACCTTGCTATCAAAATTTTAGGTTCTCAGGTGAAGTGCAAAAGTCAAAAAACAAAAAAAACAAGCTTTCAGGCCATGTTTCTCATGTTTAAATGTTTCACTAAGAGCACTAGCATAACACATCTTCCATTAGCCATAATTTTTACTCCCAGACTTGAAACGATTCCTTTTTTTACAGAAAGGTCTCGAACCAATCTATGCAATGAAAAAATATTTTTTTGATTTAACATTATAGAAAATTTATGGTTTTATTTCTCCTAACACTTGTAATTTTTTTGCACGTTTGATTCATTTTTTTGCTACAAATTGTTAAAATTTTGTGTGTAGGTTTCCATATTTATTTTATGAAGGAAAATTGATCAAAATAGTGCTTAAATTTGTAGTATTTTATAATTTTTTTTGTTTAAACATAACAACCTCACGTGTATGCTCTTTCCTCGCACTTTTAAAGTGATTTTGGAAATCAGAAACGTGATTTTTTCTTATGTGTTTTAGGAATTAATATTTTTATTTTATTAATCAAAGATAATTCACACGTATGCTCTTTCCTCGTGCTTTCTTAGTGATCTTGGAAAACAAAAATGTGGGCTTGCTTCTTTTGTCTTGTCCTCTACCTTAGGAAAATGTTCTAACTTTTGTTTACAAGACCATCTCTACATGAGGCCTTTCTTGAACTACTAATTGTGGTTTCCTTGAACGTTGCTTTAAAACAAATTACTAAATGTAGGTTGCCTCTGTTAAAGAATGGTATTTAAAACAATATTATCTTTTAATCAAGATAAATTAACCATTCACACTATATTTGCAAGTGCGGTTGACAAGGCTATTGTGGAATTGCTATAACTATGTGAAGTGATTTAGCAGAATCCATAAAACTCATTTGAAGAGTACCATAGGAACCCCAAAGTAATTAGAAAATTTAGGGAACTGGATGAAAAATGGGTAGCCCCATCCTAACTGGCTAGTATTCCTTTGTGAGATTAGAGTCATGGATATCCTTCGTGGCGACCCTAGTGCGATTCATTTGAACAAGATCTTTGCTCAAGGTTTCAAAGTGGGTAAAGTAAAGCCGACATCTAACAATAACACCACGCTCACTTGGGTATAATGATAACACCTAGTTGAGAGAACCACCTAGGAAGCCACACACTGTTCAAGCCAATCTAAGGTAGAGGCCAAAACTTACACTTTTGTTTTCACTTTTCCTCCTTTCTTTTTGTTTAGTGAGTTGTGTTCCACACTTGAATCTTATGATTCTCACTTTCACCTCGTTTTCACTACTTTTCCAAATACTCCTTGTTTGGGTTCATCTTCATATCTCTCTTACGTCCCCAAATACTCTTTATTTGGGTTCATTTTCACCTCTTTGCACACAAATCTAAGTCTTGAGTTGTGGACATTTATATCCACACGTAAACACTTTCATCATTTATTCCATTTAAGTCTTGACATTGTGATACTTTCTTTATCATAGTCAAACACATCTGTGATCACTCGGTCCTTCATCTTTCAAAGTATTAAGTTTAAATTTTCCATTGTTGAAATTTAAGCATTCATCCATCTTGTGTCATTACATTTTACATTCTTTGTTGAATTGTCGACATATTACCTACTTCTTCACCCTTCTCTTTTAAAGCATTCATTTTTATCTAATTTGATATCCTTAACCAATCACTCTCCCATCATCTCTCACATTCACTTTGTTGATATTCTAGATTTTTATCGTCATCTTTTTACCTCTATATTTTGACATTCACATTGTCATCATTTGAGTGTTAACCTTCCCTTGTTTAGTCTATTCTTTTAACATTCACCTCATTAAAGAGTCAAACACTTTCAACATATTTCTAAGTCTCCTCTCTTAGCACACATCTTGTTAAGATTCAAGCACCTTCATCATATTTCTAAGTCTTTTCCCTCTTAATAGTCATTTTGTTAAGAATTGAGATTTTTCATCATAATTTCAAGTCTCCTCTTGTAACACTCATTTTTTCGCAAGTTGAGAAAGCCAACCTCTTTTACCTCTTTCCTCTTTACATTCACTTTGTAAAGGGTCAATAGAAGTTCATTTCTTTTATCTCTCTTAACACTCACTTTGTTAAAAGAGTATTTTAACTAACATTTCAATCCCCTATTCTGCCTTAGCAATACTCATTTTGTTAAGTGTTGCGAAGCCACACCCTTTCATTTACCTTAACATTCACCTTGTTAAGAGTTAAATTTTCACACCCTTTTTGTCACTCTTATCACTTGTTGGTACAAACCCGATACATACTATGGCTTCCATTCCATTGATGGCCACTGTACAGATAGATGTGTACGATTTAAGAATCATGTACAAGACTAACTTGACAAAAGAGACAAGAGATTGATGAAAAAGTTATCACAACCGATGACACGTCAAATGCCACAAATTCTAATGAATATTTGATTGTTTTCCCCACTTATATACATATTGAAATTCAACGAGATCACAAAAAATTTCAATTATCTCTCCCTCCAAACCAATTTATCTCTTCTCCATATTTTCTTCCTATAGTTCAAACATACATTGAACATGTTTCGAACAATAACCTTATAACATCAAACGAGAGCTCGTACTTGCTTCAAGGCTCCCTTTCATCCCTTGAACTAACTATAGACTCTACAGAAGAGGGTACATCATCAAGCGCCATTGAGTTTGATTCTATTCTTTCATTGCCGACTCCCATGCCTAACACATCTAGTCTTATTGTCGAAGAAAAACCACAACAAGATTGAAAACTTGCAACAACACAACCTTCCGTGTCCATAATACCTCACACGATCAATCTTAGAGGCATCTAATAAATGATGATTCCTAATTGTCAATATATCTACATTAATACATTTTACAAGGTATGTATACCTAGGAATATCCTTAAACAACCTTTTCACACTTCAATTACAAATATTTTGCCAAATCAATTACTCCCCAACCTCGACAGAGCAACATTGAACATTTGCTGTATACGGTCTATAAGGAGCCTTGGATATACATCTAGAGATTAATCCTTCTTTCCTTGCATTCTTCCACTCACAAACGAGTGTTCATTTCAACATATACTTCACCTTGACAATCCTCCTCTAACATCACATAGGTATTTCAATCCTATCACAAACTTATCTAATCATACATCCTTTGAATTGGCCCTTGTCCACGAAAGTCTCATATATCAGGACTCCTTGAATATTTTTATTCAATCCATTGACTTAGATTCTCGTTCACCCAAGTCCCGTAAATCAGAACTCATAGAATCATTTGATAGTATCCTTTAACTTGGATCTCGTCCTCCCAAGTATCGTAAAACAAAACTATTCAATTTTCATAAACATGGACCTATCTCCAGATGAGTCCATTTCAAACCTTCATCCACCAAAGTTTCAAAAAATGTAAAAGCATAAAAAGAAAATAAAAAAATCCATATTAAACCTTTTCTTAAAGCATTGTTTGCAAATCAAAAGCTGAAAAGTGAGTACAAATAACTATAAACATTCCATCTATGGGTAAATGAACCAAGTTAAGGGGCCAAAAGGGGGTCTTAAGTGGACACTTTTTTTTTGAAAAATAAAAAATCTTCAACTTGTACGAGTTATTTGAGATAGTTAAACTCAAAATTTTAAAATGTTATAAGAACATGATTAAAAGGGGGTCTTAAGTGGACACTTTTTTTTGCAAAATAAAAATCTTCAACTTGTATGAGTTATTTGAGATAGTTAAACTCAAAATTTGAAACTGTTATTGAAAATGATTAAATGTAAGTGGGTTAAAGATCTAAAATGCCAATAGGTGCTCCTATTTTTGTCAAAAAAAATAGTAGATAGTCGGTCATGTCCCCCCATTTTTTGAGTACTATTTAATATTTTTGAAAACCCTTTGGTAGAAAGATAGATAGGAGCATCTAGTTTGGGATAGATTTTTTTTATAATTTTTTAGCGAGTATTTTTTAAAATAAATTTTCAAGTAGAAAAATTTTAAATTTTGAAAAATAACGGATAGCCAACCATGCCCCCCCTAACTACCTAAAAAATATCAATAATTAGTTTTTTTTTAATATGTATAGAATTAGTCCTAGTTTGGGATTGTAATTTTACCATTTTTCTTCAAAAACATGACGATTACTGTGTTTTTGTAGGTCTATGCCTCAGGTTTGGGGATCTAAATCAGATCTAAGCCAAGATGCTTGTCTTGGAATAAGGAAATTGAAAAAAATGTACTCGTTATGATTTATATATACTTCATGCCCTCTAATGTCTTTTTCACCTCTTTCATGGGATTTCTGTCCCCTTTCTGTCTTCTCTGCACATTCCTGTACATTCTTGCGTGAATTTTGAGTAGTTGAGCTTGTCCCCTACCCCACTATATATATTTTTGTAATCATGAGGGATAAAAAATGACGTAAAAACATGAAGAAGGTCGAGAATAAGACACCAAAGAAATTAGAAGAGATGAGAATAAAGAAATTGAAGCGGATGCAAAAACTTTGTGGAGGGCAAGGCACATCTACTATATCAAATGTACCTAATGTTTTACAAAATGAGGATGAAATACATAATGAAAATGAGGAGAATAATGATTTTGCAATGAATGTTGATAATGTTGGTATGGATCCAAAAGTTGAAAATTTACCTTAGAATCCAAATGTTAATCCTGAAATTTACATGGAAACATTGAATAAAGAATTAACCTTGCTAATAAATCTATACCTCTAAGAACACCTCCTTCCGTTTTGCATAGAAAACACATTCACTTAATTGAAATTGATGAAAACATTATAAAACCAATGCCTAACAAAATGCCTGAAAGAAATGTGAGAATGGGAAATTGGGATAATTATTTTGAGAAATTAAATGATACACAAAAATGTCAATTATTTATTACATTGATGAGATGAATTAAGATGATACCTATAATGAAGATCCTAGGGTTAAGAACATCTAATGTTGATGATCGAAATACGCCAAATTTTGAAAATATACATAAAACATACCATATTGTAGGTGTCAAAAAATGCACCAAAGATATTAATGCTACACAACGTGCACTTACTAATTGTATAGTAAGTGATAAAAAAATTAATAAATGCTTGATTACAAAAAATAAGTAGAGCTTTGAAGTTAAATAGAAAAACACTAATGAAAGCAATACGGAGAAACAAAAGTCTTGAGTCCACCAATAACACTGACTATTGGGAATTATCTAGTAGAATCCCACATAAAGACAAGGATACATTTGATATTGTAAAAGAATTACTTGTACAGTTTTAGATTGAGAACACAAGGGCGTCACCGAATAAAAGAGATACAGTAAAAAGAAGAATATGTTATCATAATCGTGAATCATGTGCAAAAAAATTCTTAGACATGACTCAAACACAATTTTTCTTTAAGTTTAAGAATGGAAATCTAGAAATTACCATTAGCTAGAGATTTTTTTAAATGAACATACCCTTTTATGTGAAAATCAATCACTCATGTACCACTTGTTGTTGTATGTATCATGTTGACTTTTCAATGCATTAAGATGTTTTTTGTCAAGTACGTCATTTTTTGCATATTGACATCATATTGCAAGAGTGTGGATTAAATGTCCCACAAAAATCTGCAAGGGAATTTATTCCTACGATATTTTGTGAAAGATCAACTAGACACTTTTTTTTATAACAAAGCATGTTTGGATAAAACGTGCAACGTATGTGGTGGCTTGCCTAAATTGAAAAGTTGTATCCATGAGGAGTGTACACATTCATTATGAAAAGAATTAGTTGGTTTCAAAAAATATAAATTTGTATCATATCAATAAAAATATGGAAAATAATCTAAGAGGTGTGAGCTTGTTACCGAAAAATTACATGTATCCGAATATATGGTCAAATTCAGAGAGGAATTTTTTTATGAGAATGCAAGGCACACACATAGAGCTTGATGGTTAGATGAACAATTCATGTTAAGAAAGGACACATTCCCACTTGGTACTATTGTTTTAGTAGTTGAGTTCATAGAGAATTACTCATTGTAGCCACAAATGGAGGTTCAATTAAAAGTGCAAGTTGTTATTTTCGTCCATATAACATTCATGCACTCTTCGGAAAGCATTGAGAAAGATAAAAAATATTAAGAGAGTATCATTTATACATTAGTGATGGTCAGACACATTCTATAGAATATGTGCAAGGGTGTTTCTAGTTGTTTTATGTGAACTTGAATGAGAGGAACATTGTTTTCAATCAACATTACATTTGGTCAGAAAACTGCACATCACAAGTCAAGAATGCACAAATGTTTTATTAGCTAAGTAGGATGCACATAGAAATAGGTGTACAACATATCTAGAGTTTTACTAAGGTAGAACATGGGAAAGGAGATCATGATGGTATAGGAGCATGTGTTAAAAGAGCCCTTGCATGAGAAAAATCAAAGCTCAAATATGGTGATAAATTTACAGGTGCAGAAAGCATTATTGATTAGTGTATCAAGAACATGGGCCATGAATCTCAAGAAAGTTCAATGGTTCATAGATATTTTTGGTTGATAGAGGAACACCATTTGACAGGCTATGAAGATTGTATGACAGTTACATGATCAAGTGATATGCACTCATTCCGTAGTTCAAATGCAATTTCTTACACTATTCATACTAGGTGCATGACATGTTTTTGTATATCATGTATTGATTTTGTGTGGAATGGATGTGAGTCACAATAGTGGGTGGATGAATTTACTTGTATACCTATAATTCCACTTAACATATATCAAGTTCCATGAACATTACAACTTACAGTGTCTTCAGATCATATGACACCATGACTTGAATTTGACCAAGTCTCTAATTTAGTGCAACATGGTACATATGTATGTCTTGTTATAAATTTATAAATTATAAAATGATTAGCTCTTAATGAATTTTAAATCTGACTTGAATTTACTTTGTGATGTAGGGTACATTTTTTCAGTTATTGTGACATAATTTAACGAAGAGGGAACAAACTACTTCTTTTCTTGTTGTGTAGAGGGGAAAAAATTGACTTCCATAGTCATTGATGGTGAAGACTGTGTTGGTGTCGAAACGCAGCACCCCTGGGACTCTGCAACATGATGGGTTGAAAGTCTCAGTGCGATTGCACAACATGGAGCTTTTCCCAAGTGTGGGACCTTGCGAAATCAGAAAAGCTCTCCGGATGAAGGCCGGCTCCTACTCCTCTATTTAGATGCACGAATAAAATGCAGAGGGTTTACCAAAAACCTAATCTAACTTGCCAAGGAGACAGGGTAGAGAATGCATAAAAAATAAAACCTAAACTATGGAGGTGATGCACCGAGGAATGTTGGACACCCGTTTTGCAAAGTTTAAACACAAACCACATAAACACAATACAACACCATGCACAGGTAACCAAACTACAATAAGAGATCAGAAATGACAGCAATAAATGCATGAGAGGGTTTAGAATCAATCACAGACATATATATATTGCTCAAGAATCAATTCAATACATTGCAGTGGCCAAGAGGCAAAAAATGGCATTATAATCCATATGGGAGGTTTGAAGGCTCCACAAATTCTCTTGCAAGCAGGAGAGAAGGGGGGATGCAAAACGAAAATGCCCAACCCTTTTCAAAGAGCCTCTCCTTACCATTTATATGAGGAAAAAAGAAGGAGAAGATAGTGATTCGAATTTTGCCCCAACCACCTCCAAGACTACACCTAACTCATCCCATTATGGCGGTAGGTGAGAATCTCAACAACTCAAAATATGGTGAACTGTATTTTTGCATTTTAAGAACTTGTTCCCACCCAATTTAAGATATCCAGTCGTAGTTAGGAAGAGGACGCCGAGATCTTTCTGAAAAGTCCAACCTTGTGTGAATCCGAGCTCCCTGTGAAAAGTTATGGCGATCTGAATATTTTCGGCGTCAGGGTCTTCTGCCTGTCGGGTTCGGGGTTCTCCTCTACATTTGCATCGGACTTGGAGGATGGCTCAACATGTTTCTGCCCCATGCTTCCCCGACTTTTTTTTCCTAACTCCAATACCCGATTTGCCTAGGAAGTGTTTCGGGTTTGGGGAACTCTCAAGCATCGGGACATCCCTTGCGAATTGCATGCTTCATGTCTCATGTTTCCCAAAACCTGAAACCTGATTTTCTTTGATGTCGGGTTTTCCAACCATTGCGACATGCTTCTTTGCTATTGGGTTCATCCACCCCTCCAACATGCTTCTGCGCCATGTTTCTCCACCTCCGAGACCCAATTTCCCTCTATGTCGGGTTTTCCAACCCTTGCGACATGCTTCTTTGCTGTAGGGTTCATCCGCCCCTCAGACATGCTTCTGCACCATGTTTCTCCGCCTTCGAAATCCAATTTTCTTGTGTTTATCTATATTTACCTAGGGGGAGTAAATATATACAACAATTTGGTGACTCATGGGGTTACCTGCCTGCTAGGTAGAAGATCAATGGCCTTTTAGCGATCCATTGGGCATGGAGTCATAATCAACCCTGAAACCAACCTGATACTGCAACTCCTTCTCTGAGAACACGCTAAACTGTAGAAAACCAACCCAGGAGTAGCAAAACTTATGCTAAAGCACTTAGGGAAACCGAAACCTAACTATAACAAGACAATGTCCATCCGCACTTATAGGAATTGAAACCTAATCTAATATTTGCAAGGGTAGAACTTTTCTCTTTTCAGTAGCAATGTTTAAGATAGATTCCGTTGACCGGAATCGGGAGTTCTTCTCCGTCCAATGTAGACAATTGGAAGGCATTGCTATTCTTACATTCCATGACCATATAGGGGCCACTCCAAATGGCATCAAACTTGGAATGCTTTCCTGGTTTTGCCCGATCTGCATCCCATTTCAGAACTAAGTCCCCTTCCGAGAAGGTCCTTGCTCTTGCTTTCTTATCAAACCATCTTTTCATTAAGGCCTGATCTTTCTCAATCATTTAAACTACATGTTCTCTAATTTCTTCCAATTCCATCAACTCTGCATACCTAGCCTCCATTGGTTCGAACTCAGCCAACTCCAACTGCTTCATGAACTCCAATGCAGGCAGTTCTAATGATATAGGCAATACTGCCTCTTTTCCATAGACCAACTTGTAAGGGGAATTTCCTGTAGACCTCTTTGGTGTTATTCTATCAAACCATAATGCTGATTTTAGCCTGGTATGCGATGTTCTTTGATTTTCATCCAGAGTCCTCCTGATGATTCTTAGCAAATTTTTGTTCGTGGACTCTGCCTGTCCATTACCCTGCGGGTAATAATTTGAAGAGGTGCTCAAATAGATTCCATTCTTGATAGCCCATTCTGTAATCCTGGAACCTATGAAAGCCAATGCATTGTCTGATATAATAGTGGCTGGCACACCAAACCTGGTCACTATTCCTTCATAAAATTCTAGTATATTAGGCTCATTTGCCTCTTTGAGCGCTACTGCTTCAGTCCACTTGGTGAAGTAGTCCGTTGCCATGAGAATCCACTTGTGGCCTTGGCTTGAGTTTGGGTTGATGACCCCGATGAAATCCAATCCCCATTGCAGAAATGGTTGGTCAACCAAGATCGGGTGCAATGGAAGCACTGCTAGTTTTTCTTTTCCTGTGAAGAGTGCACATTTCTTACACTTTCTTATCCATGTATAGCAATCATTAAACACTGTGGGCCAATAATACCCTACCTTCATTATCTTGAGAGCTGTTACTCGTGGGGAAAAATGTCCACCAGAATCTTCATCGTGAAAATCTCGTAACACCCTCTCAATTTGGCCAGTCCCAATGCACCTCAATAGAACTCCATTGATGTCTTTCTTAAACAAAACACCATCGACAAGCACATATGGAGTGGCTTGTAATCTGAAGTATCTCCTCTTTTCTTTGCTCATTTCTGGAGGGCATAGTCCTATCTGTAGGAAGTGTATCATATTCTGAGTCCAACAAGGAGTAGGCACATCATCATTTTCATGTTCTTGGCCATCCTGTAGTACCAAGAAAACTTCTTTTTCATTACCTACTTCAACTTGTTGACTCAAGGCTAGCTGCTCACATAGTCCCTTTTCACGTACTAGTTTGGTGACCCTGATCTCGATGTCATACTCCATGACACGAGTTATCCATCCTGCACGTTTCTCATTTAGATCCTTGTTTAGAAGGAAGTCCTTGACTCCCGCATGAGAGACCAATAATTGGATCTTGTTGTTTGAGACTAGGTGCTTGAATTTCTTTAAGCTCCTGATCACTGCAAGGACATGCTTTTCAATGAAAGAGTATCTAGTTTCATATTCCTCCAAGCCTTGACTGAAGAAAGCAACTGGTTGTTCTAATCCTCCTTTGTTTTGTTGGACCAGGATTGCAGAAATCGTGTCTCCACCACTGAAGGCATATAGCACGAAGTCCCTAGAGAAGTCTGGATTGACGAGAGTTGGGGCTTGAGATATAGCCTCTTTTATTGCCTCAAAACTTGCCTTGCCTTCAGATGTCCACTTAAATGCCATGCTCTTCTTTAACATCAGCGTTATTGGCTTTACGAGAGTTGTAAAGTTTGGAACAAACCTGCGGATGAAATTGATCCTTCCTAAGAAGCTTTGAAGAGCCTTCTTGTGACTTGGCAATGGCAATGCTTGAATTGCTTCAACTCTTTCTGGGTCAATCATCAACCCCTCCTTTGAAACAATATGGCCTAGAAGTTTTCCTTCGTGAGCCAAAAATATGCATTTTTTGGGATTCAATGATACCCCAAATCTTCTACATCTCTGAAATACTTGCCTCAAATGAAAGAGGTGATCCGCTGCATTTTTTGAGAATACAGTGATGTCGTCGAGATATATTAGAACCATTTTGTTGATCAACCCCTTAAATGCCATATCCATTGCCCTTTGGAAAGTGGCCCCAGCATTTGATAGCCCAAATGGCATCTTTTTGTAGGCATAAGTCCCCCATTTGGTGGTGAAAGCCATCTTGAATTGGTCATCTTCTTTCACCATCACCTGATTATACCCTGAGTAGCCATCTAGGAGAGAGAATCTCTCTGAACCGGATACTACTTGCAATATTTGTTCCATTGAAGGAAGTGGGTAATGATCTTTGAGAGATGCCCTGTTGAGGTCTCGGAAGTCCACACATAACCTAATTTCTCCGCTCTTCTTCCTGACCGGAACCAAGTTCACAACCCAGCTTGAGTGCTTGATCGGGAATATAATGCTTGCCTCTATTAGCTTGTTTAACTCTTTCTTCATCAGAGGCTCAATGTGAGGGTTGACTGGTCTCTGCTTCTATCTGATGGGATTAGCATCTGGATCCAATTCTATGGTATGTTGTGCCAAATTTGGATCGAATCCTCTTAAGTCTTCATAGCTCCAAGTGAAGACATCTGGAAATTCTTGGAAAAGCTATATGAAATCTAATTTCTCTTGCTCAGTGGCCACTTTACCAATTTGAAGTGTTTTTCCTTCCCCAACCAGAATTGGCCCTGAATCTTCTCTCTTGACCTGTATGTTAGCCTTTTCCTTACGAAACTGGTCGTTAGGGTTGAAGATAGACTCCAACGTTACTAAACCCTTAGGAAGCTTGTTTGTTCGAAGCTGCACTACTTGATCCCCATACTGCTACTCTAATCTGTCCTGATTCCTAGCTGAGAATTCAGCCTCTTCTTGTAAGAAATTGACGATCTGTTGATCGTTCTCAAACACCTGCCAGCTTGTGATATTATCTGGAACTGCTGGCCTCACAATCACATGGATATGTGGTTGTGTTTTTTCCCTTCTGATGTTGTCAACCACATCAAACATTACTCCAACTGCTGCGAGCCTGTCTACACCTTCATTTTTCTTCCTGGGTATGAATACAATGTTGAAAGCTTCGAAATCCTTAATGAGGTCCCATACCCTATTCTTGTAGCTCTTCAGCAAGTCATTCTTTGTAGCATGTTGTCCTCTAACTTGGTTGACGATTAGCTCGCTATCTCCAAACACCTGCAAGTTCTTTATGCCCCTTTTCCTGGCCCAATGAAGTCCATGAATCAAGGCCTCATATTCAGCTGTGTTGTTCGAACAAGAAAACTAGAAATGAAAAGCTGAATAATACTTGATGTCTTGTGGTGAAATCAACATTGCACTACCTCTAGCACCTTGTCTGCTTCTCGAACCATCGAAGAATAATTTCCAAACTTTGTTTTCATCCCTTTTTTCAGGTTGAATGATGTCAGGAATGGGTGAATTTTCTTCGTGTACACAATACACACCCAATTCAGATTCTTCAATTTCCTTATATGGGTCAAATTCATGACACTTGTTTTCCCATTCATCCAAAGTTAAATTAGGAATTCCCTCGACCTTAGTACCTGCTTCTAGATCACTTGAACACTCCTCCTAATCAAAAAATGAGAAATTTGCATTGATAGGACCTGGTACATAAGGCTCAATATGGAAATTGGCAATTGATTCTGACCTGATTGTTGCTTTGGCCCCATACCTTGTCCTGAAAATCATGTGTGACCAATCTGCAGATAAATATCCACCAATTTTTGCAGTGAAGTCCCTTGATAGACACAACGCAAAGAGTGGCGGGAGGTCAATCACAGACACATCTTGCAGAACTGTAACATTAGGACATGAATGTAGTGTTAGGCTTAACCCCTTGATGACCCCAACTGTTCCCACTACCGTTCCATCTAGCTGTACTACTCCTTTCAGTACTGGCTCATACTTCAAACCCAGTTGATCTGCTATTTGCTTCGGCATCACTGAACTACTTGCTCCTGAATCTATCATGCAGTTGTGCACCAATTGGTTTCCAACAATCAATGAAACATAGAAAGGTGGAGACTTCGAATTTTTTTCTGGTCTGGCCCCCATCATGTTGCACTGCATTAGTGATAACTTTCTCATGTCCCTGGTTTGATACATTTGTGGCAGACCAATTAGCCATTGCAGCTTGCAATAAATCTCGTTGCCCTGGGATCGCCAGTGATTCCCAAATGGAAATGTTCACATGTGTCTTCTTCATTCAATCGATGATGTTGAAGGGGGATGAATTGTCCTTTTTCTGTCCCTTACTTGGTGCAAACTTTTCTGGAGCTTGAAAAGGTGTATGTGTTGCTATAACAGGTGCCTTAGGCTGATTTTGCACATTCGGAGGTGCGTTTGGTCTACTAACCCCTTGTTGTGTAAGAACGGGCTGAGAAACAACTGGATTGGATGGTTGTCCCTCTTCTATGTTTCTCTTCTTTGACCGTGTGTTGTCAGCCACACCTTGAAAAGGCTGTTGGTTAACTCCACAAAAGTCTTCCGTTTGCCAATTTGCTAATGTGGTTTCTATTGGAGGTCCTTCTTGTTGTGTTTCTTGCTGTTGATTCCCTTCTTGGCTTGGTTCTTGAGGCACACCAATGGTTTGCACCATCAAGGCCTGATTCAGTGCACCATTGAAACATGCTGACTGATTATGAGGTAGATTGCAAGGATAACACCAATCGTACTCCTATGCCATGTTGTTTTGTGTTGGAACGAAGGCTCTTGAGGATGTCGCTGTATTTGGATCATACAGCCGAAATGGCCTGGCAGCTTGAGGTTGTCCTTGGTTTTGGTTTGGATTTGTAGCCTGAGGTGGTGGTCTATTTTGTTGGTATGGGGGCCTAGCCTGGTACTACGCTTGAGGCTGATACGGTCTAGCACTTTGAGCTTGCTGTCTTTTGATAGTCACAAGCTCATTTCTGAGGTTCTGCAGTTGTTTCATAACCTCCTGCAATTCCTTTGAAGTATTCGAAGAAGTGGATGCCTCATTATTGCTTTGATTTCTAGGAGTTGGAATGGGATTCAACTCTGGTGCTTGATTGGTTGTAGGATTTCCCATATCTGGATAGAGAGGCATTGGCGGCCTTGGTGCAAGCTTACCAGCTTGGATCAAACAGTTCTCTACTCTGATCACTGTGTCATAGGCCCCTGGTAGCGTTGTCCCTCCCATTGATTGGATCATCATGGCTATGTCTGAATTTATAGCCTTTAAGAAATAAAGGAATGCTCCTTCGGCAGTTGGCCTAACAGCTATTGGAATCCTGTCCCATGTCCGTTGGAATCTAAAGTTGAAATCTGTCATTTGTTTGTTAGGAGCCCTTTTGATTGTTGTCAGCTGTTCCAATAAAGATAGATTGTCCGCCCTCTCCCCGAATTGGTTGCAAAGAGCTGAACAAAGTTGGTTCCAATTCGTAATAGACCCTGCTGTAAGGCTCCTAAACCATTGTAAGGCCTTGCCTTTGAAAGACGAAGCCAACAACTTGACTGCAACATCCATTTCATTTATTTTGTGGATTGCGCATACATTAGCAATATCCTGGATGTGATCAATAGGAGTAGTATGATTTTCTCCTATGAAATAGGGGATATTCTTTAGCGTTGCAACTGGAATTTGGTTTTGAGCATTTAGGGCAAGTGGACTACTGCCCGTGAAATTGACAAAGGGATTCAGTGGTAGATGCGCCATTATGATTGGCCTAAGAACCCTGTTTGATGCGAGAAAAGGCCTACCAGGTGGAGGTGTAGACAAAGTCTTGTTAGGTGGAGATGGTGATCTTTGTGGTCTTCTTCCTCTCCTTCCTCTGCTTGGTGAAAGTTGCAAGTGGAAAAATAGCCCTTCTTCTCGAGTATTGGACCTGGTTCGAATTCTTCTCATGTGCCTGGGCAACTTGTGCTGCTACACCGCTGAACTCTATCCTTTCGGAGTCGCCAGATGTGTTAGAGAATGAGCCTCAAAAGACTAGATTTTGCCAAGCTACACACCGAACTTGACAATATTGAAAATATCATTTAAAATTTGAAGGACCCAGAGGAGACAATCTTCAATCCAGAATTCGGGCCTTGTTGTGCAGCTGCGGATCCCCGAAAAGTACAGGCGGAAATCAGGTCATGCAATGCAACTCACAAACCCGAATTGCTATGTGTCGGAACCTGGAACATGCCCAACATCCCTCAAAAACCTGAATTGCTACTTTGATGTTCTCAGACCCCGAAAACCCGAAAACACTGCTTTGATGTTCTCGGACCCCGAAAACCCGAAATCACTGCAAACCCGAAATTTTGGAAATCAAAATATCAAAAAACTAAAGATACCCTTTTGAAGATTACCCTCAGATCTACGAGCTGTTGAAATTTTGACTTGTTTTGAGCAAGATAAACCCTTGAAAAATGATTTTGGAGTTCAGCCTGGAAGAGGCAAAGATCCAAAATTTTAAAACTTGCAATTTCTCAGTCTGAAATTCGTGAAAACTCCTTCAAATCTTCATGGAATGACCTCTTGGTCCCACCGGGCATGCCAAAACTGTTGGTGTCGAAACGCAGCACCCCTGGGACTCTGCAACATGATGGGTTAAAAGTCTCAGTGCGATTGCACAACATGGAGCTTTTCCCAAGTGTGGGACCTTGCGAAATCAGAAAAGCTCTCCGGATGAAGGTCGGCTCCTATTCCTCTGTTCAGATGCACGAATAAAACGCAGAGGGTTTACCAAAAACCTAATCTAACTTGCCAAGGAGACAAGGTAGAGAATGCATAAAAAATAAAACCTAAACTACGGAGGTGATGCACCGAGGAATGCTGGACACCTGTTTTGCAAAGTTTAAACACAGACCACATAAACGCAATACAACACCATGCACAGGTAACCAAACTGCAATAAAAGATCAGAAATGATAGCAATAAATGCATGAGAGGGTTTAGAATCAATCACAGACATATATATATATATATATATATATATATATATATATCGCTCAAGAATCAATTCAATACATTGCAGTGGCCAAGAGGCAAAAAATGGCATTACAATCCATATGGGAGGTTTGAAGGCTCCACAAATTCTCTTGCAAGCAGGAGAGAAGGGGGGATGCAAAACGAAAATTCCCAACCCTTTTCAAAGAGCCTCTCCTTACCATTTATATGAGGAAAAAAGAAGGAGAAGATAATGATTCTAATTTTGCCCCAACCACCTCCAAGACTGCACCTAACTCATCCCATTATGGCGGTAGGTGAGAATCTCAACAACTCAAAATATGGCGAACTGTATTTTTGCATTTTAAGAACTTGTTCCCACCCAATTTAAGATATCCAGTTGTAGTTGGGTAGAGGACGCCGAGAGCTTTCCGAAAAGTCCAACCTTGTGTGAATCCGAGCTCCCTGTGAAAATTTATGGCGATCTGAATATTTCCTGCGTCAGGGTCTTCTGCCTGTCGGGTTCGGGTTCTCCTCTGCATTTGTATCAGACTTGGAGGATGGCTCGACATGTTTCCGCCCCATGCTTCCCCGACTTGTTTTTCCCAACTCCAAGACTCGATTTTCCTAGGAAGTGTTTCGGGTTTGCGGAACTCTCAAGCATCGGGACATCCCTTGCGAATTGCATGCTTCATGTCTCATGTTTCCCGAAACCCGAAACCCGATTTTCTTTGATGTCGGGTTTTCCAACCCTTGCGACATGCTTCTTTGCTATCGGGTTCATCCACCCCTCCGACATGCTTCTGCGCCATGTTTCTCTGCCTCCGAGACCCGATTTCCCTCTATGTCAGGTTTTCCAACCCTTGCGACATGCTTCTTTGCTGTCGGGTTCATCCGCCCCTCTGACATGCTTCTGCGCCATGTTTCTCTGCCTCTGAAATCTGATTTGCTTGCGTTTATCTATATTTACCCAGGGGGGTAAATATATACAACAGACTATACGTACCCAAAATTGTAGGGTACTGCACCGCTGGAAAAACATTACACGTGCCCCAATGATGATGTAGGTCTCCTCGCAAGGTGTTCAGGATCCAAAAAAGCTCTCCAAGTATGCGTTAACATCCCACATGCCCCACTTAGCCCCTGCGTGCTTTGCTTTTTCCTTCCCCCTCTTTTCCTTTGCTTTTCGGTCTTCAGTGATGAAACCGCCACCCAGGTAGGGTGACGGTCCTATAACCGCTACCTTGCTTAGGGCGGCGGTCCTTCACGTGTTTTCCAGAATTCTCTTTTTAACATGACTCGTGTAAAAATTCAACATTTACCAGCTTTTTTCACCGCCTTTGCTTGTATTTATGATTTTGGTTCTCTGGAATAGTGTTTTGGCATTGTTTATGGTTTAAGAGATCAAATTGGTTTTCACCTTTGGGTAAATGGGATTCTATAAATAGCTAGCTTGTGCTCAAGCAAATGGCCCCTCAAATTTGCCTCTGAATTTCTCATTTCAATAGTTTAGCCTTTCAATTTTGCTTAGGATTCATAGTTTCATTTGTTGTATGCATGGTTAGTATTGTTTAGCTATTAGGAAGCCACATATTCTCCTTGTGCAAGTGCTGTTATTATTTCATCCAATCAATTGGAGTAGGATAGTTTGATTTTCAGTAGGAAGCCATTAAAGTTACATGTTTTGTTCGTAAAAAATAATAGTTCTAGGTTCTGGATGTTTTGTGTTACATGACTCGCAATAGATCCCGCTAGGAATTGCATAAGCCAAGCTCTGTTCTCTTGCGTTATCCCTCTCCTACTCGCATTGTATTCGGTCTGTATCCTAAGCTACCATTGTTCCAATATCTACTTCTATTGATGCTGGCATTACACACTTTTTTGGATCCACGTGAGCACGAAGGAATGAGGAGATCACACTGAGGGGACAAAGCCACACACAACTAGGATTCGCCACTGTTATGCAAAATCCAGGTTCAAGCTTTCAAAGTTCTAGTTAAAAACATATCAAATAAAGTAGTCAATCATTTCATTTCAGTTAATCTCACTTTCGATATTGCCGGGGAAGCTGTGGGGATTGATAGTTTCTGAGAAACTATGATTCACTCCTCACTTCTGAGGTAGGATCGAGAGTCTTTCAAATAGATTAGATCAGTTATCTGGTTACTTAGAATAGATTCACAACTGCACAGACAAGTAGCTATACTCGGTTGCTTTGTTTGTTTTAATTTCGTTATTAGTTTAGTTGTCAATTTCTAGATATATTAGATAATTGCTCTTTTAAATTCTGTTCAATAGTTTATCAAAAATATCAGATTTAGGAATATACATATATATAGATATATCTTGCGTAGTCAATTTATTCTGTCATTAGTTAGCTTTATATCATTTCCTTTTGCATGACAATCACGGGACCTAGGGAGCCCAGAGAATACGTATTCGAGCCTATCGTGCCTCAACCCAATCTTGTCACAGCAATAACTGATATAGACCAGAATCTTAGAATCCAAGTCTTTAAAACAAAAATAGACTTACAACAGATCGGTTCGCAGTTAAGAGGGTTAAACATAGAAGACGACCAAGCACACATATTCTGGTCAAACCAGCCAAACTACAGGTTACCCTAGATAAACATCCACATGACTATAGAAGGGCTTGAAAGAGAGAAAACATTCGGTTGTGATCCTTTGGTCCCACAGCCAGACGCAGGAGACATTCTCACTGATATAGACACTAGCTTAAGAATTCAGGTTGCCAGAATGCCTGTAAGGTACTCTGAGAAGATTACACAACTTGTAGCTCTAAACATAGAGGCCGAAAAGGCATATGACTATTGGATACTAGGGATTAGGGACTGATTCTACACATGACCATAGTAGGTTCGACAACAACCACGAATCTACGGTTGTGATCCACAAATCCCACAACCCAACGAGTCCACAGGTCAATCCGACGTTGACGCTGGCTTACGAACATTAGTATTCAGATCCACTCCACTTCCGCCTATCATCATCACACAGTTATCCTTGTTGGATATAGCAGCTAGCGAAGCTAAGGATTTCTGGACTAGACCGAAAAATTGCCCGTAGAATCCACTATATCCATCATCCATCCTATGACCCTATCTGGAGATATACACGAAACAATCCCAGGTCATTTTCCCCATATCCCACAACCTATAGATTGAATTACGCTAGAGCTCGATATTGATTGGAGCCTTCGAGTGGTCATCCTCGCCGACCGATCTATCACGCCAGTTTAGGTTAGGAGGGCCTTCTTTTCCTTAGATTCACAGATTCCATTAGTGTGTGTCAAAGATATAAGATTGCCTAACTAGTGTAACCATACCCCACGTATATTCTATCCCCACCAGCTGTCTCAGCACGACCTCGGGAGGTCGGGTGCGAGGAAGAGTTACTTGTAGATTCCCATGCTCGCCTGTCACTTTTCCATCGTACAAAATTGGTGAACCCAATGTGACAATTGTTTCATCTTCTCGAACAACACAGCTTCTTCTATAGTTCTTTTATTTTATTTTTCACTGCTTCCTTCCACCTTCGCTCTTTCCCATTATTCTGCAGTTATTCATATACCCCCTGAGTATGTCGGGATTCAACGCATATGGTAGACCTCTCCTAGGTCTTGAAGCATACTACAATCAACTGAATCGACAACCATCACCCTCGCTCTCAGCATGGGGTGACAATTATTCAGCTAACCAATTATCAACGCGAACTCCACCCCTAAGGACTAGATATAGTTCTTCTTTCCAAATAGAGGAGTTGGATCAGCTCACTCAAACGCAACACCCAGAGCCTTCAGGCTCGGACGCCATGATGTTTACAGGAGAATCTGGTTCATCTCCTCAGGTATTGCTTAGACCGCAAATTAGTAGACAATCAGATCCATTTGGTTCATCTCCATATCTATTTTTAGATGATGAACATTCAGTATGTTATGCTAGGAATGAACAACACTCTCGGAGTATGTACCCACCTGTAGGAAGTTTACAAACACAACCTGGGGTCTCATTTCAAGAAAACACCTCCATGCCACTACCTATAGGAAATGCCCTCGGTGAAACTTGGTAGGGCAACGATCAATTCATAGCGGGATATCACATGCCTATACAACCTCAGGATATACGACAAATGCCACTAAGGCAAAATACTGTAACTTCGCCAGATGAAGTCATCTCAACTTTAGTAGAAAAGGTTAGAGGGTTAGAACTTGCTCAAGCAAGTCAAAATTCTCAATTCATGCAGGCAGGAAATTCCAATCCTCCACATCATCCTAGCCAAGTAGACCTCCTCACAGGAATAGGCACGTTGGGCATGCCTCCTCAGTATTCACAACAAAACCTGACTAGAACCGCCGTTTCTAACACCATTCCGGTGGCGAATATGATACCTCCCGGTCTAGTACAAAATAATCCATTCCTAGGCAATACTCCTTCATACTTAAACATGTATTCCAAATCACCACAAGGGGATATGTTCTCCTCTCTCGGCATGTTTTCTCAACCACAGGGATTTCCTTTTACCCATGTAAATGCATATGCTATGCCGTATCAACAACCCATTCCACCTCCACCCCCTCAGCAGGCACCATCGATGGTCGAAACCTATGCGATAGGGACTTATTCAGAATATTTGAAAGAGCCCTTAGACTTCACCATACAAAGTGTCATGCTTCCTAGACCTCTTCCTGATTTTCCCAAATACAAAGGGGAGGGAGACCCGAATGCACATATCAAGGCCTACGCCACAGCTATTCGAGAACTACTCCCTTGGGACGGGGTTGTTGCTAAAATATTTCCCAAAACGTTAGAGGGCATTGCCCTTGATTGGTATTACAGAATACCTGAAGCTTCCATACATTCGTTTAAACAACTCGTTTCAGAGTTCATCAAGGTGTTTGATATGAACAAACTATTGAGAACAGGAATCAGGGAATTCTTGCACATTAAGCAAGAACACAATGAATCTGTCGCTCACTTCATCCAAAGATGGCGTACGGTCCTTTATTCTTCGGCCAGTGCTCCAAACATGGACCAAATGGAACTATGTGATTTATTCCTTCATTCTCTCAGCAGAGAGGTAAAGGAAGAAGTCCAGAAGTTCCCACTAAGGACTTACGATGAAGTACTTGAGAGTGCTCTCCGAATAGATCAAGTGGCAATAGATAGCGGTCGCAAGACGTATGGAACAAATGGGAGGCTAATCATCCCCAGCCAGAATACTACGACTTATTCTACTACCACAAATGTCAATCAAGGACCTAAGATCCTTAACAAAAATCGCGGCGTAACCACAGATGGAGTAACTGACCAAGCTAAAAAGGCCAATGTTGTAAATACTCCACCGCCGATTAATAATCAACGAAACAACAACTTTACCCCAACAATCAATTCGGTGGATTTTAGTCATCCACAACAACAACAACAAAGGTAGATCCAGACACAGGGTCCAAGCCAAAACTCAACTGGACATCAAAACCAGAACCAAAACCAAAAACAACAAATGCAAAACTTTAATCCTAATAGGCAACGGTTTGATCAGAACTTTGGACCACAATATGCACCAAGCCAACAACCTAGGAATTACAATCCTAACTCGTATTGTGGTTTCCACAAGATTTGAGGCCATGACACTAGGACTTTCCGTGATTACAATAAATTCATGCAACGTCTGCCAGAGGAACAAAGACAACTTTTCATAGATATGTTCTTGGCAGATCCTACATCACCAGCGCCAAATACTTTTACAGGGGCAGTTTCCCCTCAAAACGCACCCCTCAAGATCTTCAACGATCCACTCCCAAATCACAATAACAACAAATTAAATCCAAATGGGACGAACAAGGGTGTAATGACAGGAAACAATGATCATGAAGCTTCGACTTCACTAAACCCACCAGTTGCACCACAGTTAGGAAGTCAGCCACGACCCAAGATAGTCAGTTTAGTGGAGTTAGACACCGAACTACACGTAGAAGCTATAACAAGGACATGAGAGTATTCCTCTCAGCCAAATCCAAGTTACCCGCTAGAGGTAGATAACATCCAATAAATATTAGTAAAACCCGTAGGTGCCTATGATTTAATTAATGACCTAACGAAGACCTTCTCTCACATCTCCTTTTTGGACTTATTGAAGAACTCTACTGCCCACAGGGCTGCTCTTTTAGAAGCATTAGGTTTGGGTCATTTAATTAACATCACTCCACCTCCCGAAACATAGGTAAACCATATAGACTTTGATATCCACCCTCCGGGCAAGCCAGATAGGGATACCGAGTTTATATTCGAAATAAACAAAATGCCAACAGATGCTGAGATTGCACGCAGAGGTGATCCAACCTTACATTTGCAAGTATGGGTCTATAACAATTACGTTAAACACGCAATGGTTGATGATGGGGCAGCAGTTAACATAGTCCCCTTCTCTTTCCTTCAAAAACTAGGGTATGGAGAAACAAATTGTTCCACGACTCGGAATACGCTAAGAGGCTATGATAGCCTTAAGGCCACTTCGATTGGAACTATAGTACTACCAGTCACCTTAGGACCCAAAACAATCCTTACTGAGTTTTACATTATAGATCGGGAAACCAACTATAATATGATCCTCGGCCGACCGTGGATACACCGTATGAAGGCAATCCCTTCTACATTATTCCAAGAAGTAAGATTCTTGCACTTAGGAAAGGTATTCATAGCCAAAGGTGATCCAAAACCATTCGATATACACCTAGCTGACTTAAAGAGAAGGCCGGGCGTTCACTCTGAGTTTGAACTCCCAACAAATCAACTTAATAAACCAACCGACGCGAAGCCGGAAGAAAAGTTGGTGCCTACAACGGAGTTAGAAGTTACGAACCTAATCAAGAATATCCCAGCCCTCAAGGATGAGGCTAGCATTGTCGAAACGATATCATACAAAACTACTGTGAAGATTGTTGAATTTCTAGAACAGGATCTACCAATTTTCCTACCATTTGATTCTGTAGGCATGGGGTATACCCTAGGTGTTGGTTCTCTTCCAGCAGAAGATCTCTGCATGGTAGAGGTAACTGAAACCGAAGAAGTTGATGTAGAAAATGTCCCAACGTCCATCTTCCCAACTAAATATTGGACTCTCCATTTCGATGGAGCTAGATGTCGTTATGGGGCTGGGGCAGGTGTGATCTTTACTTTGCCCGAAGGAAAGATCTTACCATTCACCTTTAAATTAAACTTTGAATGTACAAACAATGGCGCTGAATACGAAGCCCTCCTCCTTGGCCTCATCCTAGCTAAAAGACTCAGTGTTAATGACATCAGGGTGTTAGGAGACTCCCAATTAGTAGCAAACCAAGTCTCTGAGGTATATGAGACCAGAGCTGAACACTTACAGCTCTACAAAACAGCAGTATTAGATTTGAGCAAAGAGTTTGACTTCATATCAATTGAAGCAATCCCGTGAGAACAAAATCTTCTCGCAGATTCGATAGCAACCTCAGCTTCATGTTTCACTCCAAGCAGTGAGTTGGAGGACACCCGTTTCATAGTATCCCTTCGCACTGAACCATTAGTGAAGAAAGTGTCAAACCCACTGTTAACGAGCATAGCTGAGAACAAATCTACTAGCATGGATCACATTGATAGTGATAGAGCTACTCTTGATTACTTAAACACCTATGCAGCGTTACATCTCACCCATCACGTGGTAGATTCGTCCTTAATCCCACATTCATCTTCCTACTTCGGGAATCCCATGATAGAGCTTCCCCCACAAAAGGAACTCGGCATATACGCGGTAGAGAATGGAGAAGATCTGGAACTACCTCCAGCTCCGCCTGAGTTTGAAGAAGGTAACGCTTCTTTAATCGAAGAAACGATTGATATTAACATTGGAACGAAGGAAGAAATGAAGATCTTGAAACTAGGATCTTCATTAACTCCAGAAGAAATAGAAATACACACTCGAATCCTCAAAGAACATCAAAAGGATTTTGCATTTAATTATAAAGAAATGACAGGGGTTGCACCACACATTGCGGTACACAACCTCGTCACCAAATCAGATGCAAAGCCAGTTAAACAAAAATCGAGGCCAATGAAACCCAAGGTGGCTCTCATGGTGAAGGAAGAAGTAATGAAACTCCTCCAAGTAGGATTCATCAAGCCAGTTGATTATTCTCAGTGGATATCTAATATCGTTCCTGTTCTCAAAAAGAATGGGAAGATACGCATTTGCATAGATTTCCGAGACATTAACAAAGCGTGCCCCAAGGATGACTTCCCATTACCATCCATTGATGTCATCGTTAACAATGGTTGGGTTTGAGCTTTTTTCTCTCATGGATGGATTCTCAGGATACAATCAAATCAGAATATCCGAACAAGACCAAGCCAAAACCACGTTTATAACTCCTTGGGGGACCTATTGCTACACTGTTATGCCATTCGGTCTCAAGAACGCTGGCACCACATACCAGCGGGCAATGACATACATATTTCACGATCTTATTCACAAAATCATGGAATCCTACGTAGACGACTTGTTGGCCAAAGCCAGGAAGCGCTGTGATCACCCGGAAGTGCTCCACATCATTCTTTCACGTTTGATAGAATACGGAGTCACACTAAACCCAGAAAAATGTGTATTTGGTGTGACAGGAGGGAAGCTCCTAGGTTACATTATATCATCACGAGGGATCGATGTAGACCCAGCTAAAATCTAGGCTGTTCTTGAAATGATCCCACCGTCGGATGAATCTGGAATCAGGTCATTTCTTGGGAGACTCGGTGCAATCCGAAAGATTCATCCCAGATTTAAGCTTTGCAATTCATCCAATCAACCATCTACTCAAGAAAGAGTACAATATCGATTGGACCAAAGACTGCAATGAGGCTTTCGAAGTAGTTAAGAATTTCTTGTTGTCACCACCAACGCTAATGCCTCCTAAGCCAGACCACCCTTTAATCTTATATTCGCAAGCTACCAATGTCTCGCTAAACTACATGCTGGCTCAAGAAGACGATGACAAGAGAGAATGTGTGATCTAATTTATTAGCTGAACATTACTTGATTATGAGACATGTTATATGCAAGTAGAGCAAGAATTCCTCGCCATAGTCTTCGCAACCAAACATTTAAGACATTACATGCTAAATCAAGAAACAAGGGTCATTGTAAAAACAGACCATTTACGAACCTTCCTCATGCAAGGGTCCTTGTCTAAAAAGGTTGGATGCTTTATAACCTTAATGGGTGAATTCGAATTAACATTTGTAAATCAGAAGTCTGTTAAGGGACAAATCATTGCGGATTGGTTAGCTGATAACCCGTTAGACGGAGGCGATCTAGTAGATCTGGACTTTCCCGATGAATGCATATACTACGTCGAAACTAGACCTCCCATCTCTGAATGTCCATGGTATACTGATATCATTAATTATATCATGGGCCATGCATACCCAGAAGGTGCTACACTACAACAAAGAAGGCGGTTACGCATTATCGTGGCTAAATACGTTATTATAGAACAAGTGCTCTATCGTAAGGCTTTCGATGGAATGCTTCTAAGGTGTGTTGACACAGAAGAATCCAAGAAGATTCTCCACGAATCTCACAGTGGAATATGTGGAGGCCACTTCGGTGGTCACGCCACCGCTCACAAAATACATCAGATGGGCTATTTCTGGCCCACACTAGAGCACGACGCAGTAGAGTTTGTACGCAAGTGTCATAAATGCCAAGAATTTTCCCACGAAATTCACATGCCAGCACAAGCTCTACAACCAATCGCAACTCCATGGCCCTTTTCTACGTGGGGCCTAGACTTGATAGGGAAATTCTCTCCCTCATCTACAGATGGCCATAACTTCATAATCACGGCCACCGAGTATTTTACCAAATGGGTAGAGGCTATGCCTCTCACCACTGTACCAGGTTTGTGATCGCCAAGTTCATTTTGAACCAGATCATTTGCAGGTACGGTGTCCCACAAATCATTATCTCAGATAATGGGACTTCTTTCAAGAATGACGAGGTTCGTGAATTATGCAATAAATTTAAAATAAGCCATCATACAGCCTCCCTGTATTACCCTCAAGCCAACGGACAGGATGAAGCAACAAACAAAACATTAAAAGCTATTCTCCTTAAAACGGTAAAAGAAAATAAATGAGATTGGCATTTAAAGTTATACCCGGCCTTGTGGGCCCACCAAACCTCAATAAGAACACCAACAGGAGCAACTCCTTTCTCGCTGGTATTCGGAGCAGAAGCAGTTCTCCCACTTGAGGTTGAAATACCCAGTCTCCGCATCTCATTACAAGGGATTCTAGATGAAGACGCTTATAGAGAAGCACGTCTCTCCCAACTAGAAAGCCTAGATGAGGCCAGGTTAGATGCTGAACAGCGGCATAGAGTCTATGCTGACCGGATGTGCCGGCAGTATAACAAAAAGGTCTATGAATGAGATATATATGAAGGAGATCTAGTTCTAAGACTAGATAGCCGGATCGATAAAAAGACTGGCGAAGGAAGGAAATTCCGGCCCAAATGGTTGGGCCCATACCGAGTCACAAAAGACTATGGAAATGGTGCATATCTCTTATGTACACTGGAAGGTGAGGAATTCAATGAAACAGTCAATTCCTTGCATCTTAAACGATTCTATGCATAAGCAACCAGCACTATTTGTATAATTATATCTACATTGCATCTTCATGTAGTTAGGTTCATTTTGTTCCACTTGTTTTGTACAATTTTGTGATCAAGGAACTTATTCTCAAAGAAATTCATTACAAACTTATGATGGTATTGGCATTAGCATTCCAATCATGCTTCTTCATTTTCATAACATCATCACCATTTCAGAATCATTTCATCCATACAAAGCTAGATATGACAAAGTCTTAACGGTAACCATACCAAGATCTGCAGGCTTGTTCTCACTTTTGGTTTCTTCCTAGGATAGGTGTCTTGCCTATGGTCTGTTCTAGAAGCTTCATAGTGTCACATCTATCCCGTACGCATATCTCTTTGGAAATAAGAACATACTGACATTTTGCTCAAATATATAAGTCAAACATAGATCAAACAGAAAATTTTATTTTTACACATTTCCTTGCCCTACCAACCTTCGGTGATGAGCTTGCGTCTCTTACTAGTGACGTAGGGTTGGGAAAGGATGGGAATGCCCTTACTCACCTGTACCTTGTCCATGGTGATAAACCCACACTTCTTACTAGTAGCATGGGGCAAGGTGTAGGGGGTCCTCTTGACAAATAAATGTTGAAGGTCATCAGCAAACAATTCAAATGAACCTTTGAAATCTTGAGTCAAAAACAAATGAATCAGATGTCCAAAATTCCAAGAGAACTCAAAACCCCAAAAACCAGATTTTGTCTACCATGTGGCCATCTACGGATCTAAGTCTGGATAAACTGCAAAGCAAGTAACATTCTAAAATTATGGAGTCACTTGAGTAGAGTAGGTTTGTAGCATCCTAATTTGGTTCCGCCAAATCTTTGTCTATCTCTCATCACTCTCATTCAACAAATTTCATAACTTGTGCCCCTTTTAGCTCTCGGTGATGAGCCCTCGCATCTTACTAGTTGCGTGGAGATAGGAGTGGGGCAAGTTCATCTGCTCATCGTACCGGTTTATCATCACATTTTGTCAAAACAAAAATGAAGTACCAAAAATTGCTTATAGAAACTAAAGTTCAAGATCGCATTGTGTCTACATTATCATATATCAGCATCACGAAATACAAAAAGAAAGAAAGCATTTGTATCATTTGTTCTCCATTGCATACATTCTGAAAAGCATATAAAAACAAACATCATAGTTTACATGTGGAAACGAATCACAAGAACATTGATACCAAGAGTCTAATCCAAAAAGAATATCCATATATATATAATCAAAGTTTCTTGTACAATGCCATCATGCACTAAGCATGGTCAAAATGCTCAAAGAGCCCGGGAAGTACAAAATACATCATACTAATGATCTATGAGAGCCAGTGGCCTCTCAACCCCTATGAGATCCCTCTGAAGGTGCACGCCCTCGTCTAGGACTTCGGCTGCGCCGGCGCTCTGAGTGCACGGAGGGCTCACGATCCTGAGGAGCAGCTGTAGTCTCGCCATGAGAGTGACTCCTCATCAGGCGCTCTGCTGTCCTGTATCCTGCCAACTCGGTACAGAGGGTAGACACCATCCTGGCCACGTGCCAGATAGGGGCAAAAACATCGGTATGCCTACCAGCTGCTGAGGGCTCCCCTGCATCCACGGATAGCTCCGCACGGGTCTTCTCCATGGGGATCATCAGGGTATCGGTGCATACCCAGTGAATCAGGTCTCGCCACTCGTCAGCAGTCTCTGCAAGCAAAGGAGAAAACAAATTAGAAATACTCAAAAGATAAAAACAAAAGTAAACAAAAGGAGAGATAGCAACTAAGGCAATCCTAAAAAAACTTTAAGGAGAAGGATGATAACTCACTCGGATCTCTGGGCCTCCAAGATGGATCCCTAGGGTCAGCACCTGCCACAGATGCCGCCATTGACTGATGTGCTCCTCCTGTGCCTGGGGCCACATAACATCCTACTACGGACTCATCCTCTCCGCCCAAGCCCTGAGAAAGTGGCTCCTCTGAAGCTAAGGTCACCCTCTCCGCACTCTGCTCCGCCCTCTCTGCCTGTAAGATATCCTGAGTGTCATGCCACTCAGGATCACTGTCCTCCTCTCCGCCCGACTCACTGACCTCAGCCTCGGTCTCCTCCTCCGTCTCTCCCCCTGTGAACTCCTCGGACTCAGAGTCTATATCTATGGGGTCGTCGCTGTTGTGGGCGGGACCGGCGACAATCTGAAGTAAGGGTGCCTGAGGAGCACCGGCTCTCCCTCGAGCGCGTACTACCCTCCTAGCTGCAATGGGGACACCAGGAGTAACAACTGTCCAACCCTGGCCTCTAGGACCTCCTCTAGCCTCTCAGACCGATCTGTATACTGGCACTACTGGGGGAAGCATACCCACGTAAGGAAGGCCAAACTACTGAGGCACTCGACCAAAAGGATGTATCTCCACCTTCCCCGTCCTGTCCACAAGCTGCCCTGTGGTGGAGCAAGAGATCAAAGTAAGAGCCTCCTCGCCCCATAAACCCTGCCATGGCCTGATAAGGTGTGGCCTCCATGTCATCAGTGGTCAAGGAGGTGACTGGCTGGTGAGGTGCTCTGAGCACCGACATGTCTGTCCATCTGGCTGCCCTCACAGCTCCGGGATCTGCCACCTCTACACCTCTCCCATAGGGGATGAAACGCTCATAGACCCAGCTCATAACCAGGGTCAGATGGCTCAATGACTGCCCCTGTAAACGAACTACCCGGTACAAATCATGATAGGTAGTCCCAAGAATGTCAGCCCCCCAGGCGTAAATCCGGCCATGTCCCTCAATCTGTGCAACAATGGGGGACCAGCAGTACAACAAAGTGTCTCCTCCCTTGTCCTCGATCAATCTCGAGGCAAGGATCCCCATGATGGCCTGACGAATCAAGGGGATAGGCAGGCTAGGAATAGATCGGACCCTCACCCCCTTCTTCGAACCAGTGGAGATAACTGCGTCTCCCATATATGAGGCCCACTGTGCTATCTGAGCCCGTGATCCTGCTGTCTCAAGTGTGAGCCGTCTCCCGATGATCGGGACCCCCAGGATGCGGTAAACATCCTCCAAAGTAATGGTCCACTCACCCTTGACTCCTGGTAATCAGAAAGTGTTCCGATCAGCATCCCAATATGAAAATAAGTCACAAAGTATGTGACTAGAAGGTGCAACATGCGGGACCCGTGATATGCGCAGTATACCGGCTCTCTGAAGTGTGTCCTGCTCATCCTGAGAAAGTGCATCCAATACTGCTGGAAGCCAGTCACACTCTCTCTCTCTCGGCTCCATCTAATATACTCCTCCTTCGCCTGCATTCACCCAAAAACACACAAAAGGGAGTAAGTTAGTATTCAAATGACATTAGAAAAATCATGAAAACATATAAGAATGCTAAAAATGCAAAAATAACTTCAAATAAGTATTGTTTGTGCATTCTGTGAAGGACCGCCACCCTGAGCAGGGCGGCGGTTCCGTAATCACCGCCTTAAAGGTGGCGGTCCTGTAACCGCCGCCCTGATCAGGGTGGCGGTCGTGTAACCGCCGCTTTGCTCAGGGCGGCGGTCGTGTCCCGAAATCCCACGTAGGTCATGTGCCCTAAAAGCGGCTAAAAGCGCAAAATAAAGACCGTTTTGACTCAAACAAAGCCTACCCAGTAGGCGCCCCCCTAAGTGACCCTATTAAAACTGACATTTTCGAAAATAATCCCCCCATGACAAAGATTTCACCATTTTAACATTCTGGGGACAAAAACGGTAAATCAAGAAAAACTAACCTGTGATCTCGCGGGTCGGTGTTCCGCTCGTGGAGGCATGATCACGATCTCGTCCTGAACGTTTTGACTATACTCTCGTCAGAAACCGTCACCGTGGGTCCCAGAGCTCAAAATCAACCAAATCAACACGCGCAAATGAATAGGAAAATGGGCCCACTTTTACATATATAGCAACCTGACTTGTTTTGAATGCCCCTTTTCGCAGGTTTGGAGTGCCGACGGAGGTAAGTTCTTATCCCCGCACAAATGGTACGTCCTCATTTCATAATATTTTAGTGTTTATTTTTCGATCTATTTTGTCTATCTGCACTTGAATTCTCTTTTCATTTTGCAGGTGGCGGGAATTTTGGATGGCGTCATTTCGACACACGGACGTATCAGGTATAACTTCTAACTTCCCATTTCGGGACCGCCATACTCAGACCCACTATTTTATGCCTCTTCATGGCTAAAATGCTTCTCTGAGGGGGCAATATGTACGTACCCAAAATTGTAGGGTACTGCACCGCTAGAACAACATTACACGTGCCCCAATGATGATATAGGTCTCCTTGCAAGGTGTTTGGGATACGGAAAAACTCTTCAAGTATGCGTTAACATCCCGCATGCCCCGCTTAGCCCCTGCATGCTTTGCTTTTTCCTTCACCCCTCTTTTCCTTTTCTTTTCGATCTTCAGTGACGAAACTGCCACCTTGCCTGGGCGGCGGTCTCGTGACCGCTACCCAAGCAGGGCGACGGTCCTGTAACCGCCGCCCTGCTCAGGGTAGCGGTCCTTCACGCATTTTCTAGAATGCTCTTTTTAACGTGACTCATGTAAAAATTCAACGTTTACCAGCTTTTTTCACCGCCTTTGCTTGTATTTATGATTCTAGTTCCCTGGAATAGTGTTTTGGCATTGTTTATGGTTTAAGAGATCAAATTGGTTTTCACCTTTGGGTAAATGGGATTCTATAAATAGCTGGCTTGTGCTCAAGCAAATGGACCCTCAAATTTGCCTCTGAATTTCTCATTTCAATAGTTTAGCCTTTCAATTTTGCTTAGGATTCATAGTTTCATTTGTTGTATGCATGGTTAGTATTGTTTAGCTATTAGGAAGCCACATATTCTCCTTGTGCAAGTGCTGTTATTATTTCATCCAATCAATTGGAGTAGGATAGTTTGATTTTCAGTAGGAAGCCATTAAAGTTGCAGGTTTTGTTCATAAAAAAGAATAGTTCTAGGTTCTGGATGTTTTGTGTTACATGACTCGCAATAGATCCCGCTAGGAATTGCATAAGCCAAGCTCTGTTCTCTTGCGCTATCCCTCTCCTACTCGCATTGTATTCAGTCTGTATCCTAAGCTACCATTGTTCCAATATCTACTTCTGTTGATGCTGGCATTACACGCTTTTCTGGATCCATGTGAGCAAAAAGGAATGAGGAGATCACACTGAGGGGACAAAGCCACACACAACCAGGATTCGCCACTGTTCTACAAAATCTAGGTTCAAGCTAAGTTCTAGTTAAAAAACATATCAAATAATGTAGTCAATCATTTCATTTCAGTTAATCTCACTTTCGATATTGCCGGGGAAGCTGTGAGGATTGATAGTTTCTGAGAAACTATGATTCACTCCTCACTTCTGAGGTAGGATCGAGAGTCTTTCAAATAGATTAGATCAGTTATCTGGTTACTTAGAATAGATTCACAACTGCACAGACAAGTAGCTATACTCAGCTTCTTTGTTTGTTTTAATTTCATTATTAGTTTAGTTGTCAATTTCTAGATATATTAGATAATTGCTCTTTTAAATTCTGTTCAATAGTTTATCAAAAATATCAGATTTAGGAATATACATAGATATATCTTGTGTAGTCAATTTATTCTGTCATTAGTTAGCTTTATATCATTTCCTTTTGCATGACAATCATGGGACCTAGGGAGCCCAGAGAATACGTATTTGAGCCTATCATGCCTCAACCCAATCTTGTCACAGCAATAACCGATATAGACCAGAATCTTAGAATCCAAGTCTTTAAAACAACAATAGACTTACAATAGATCGGTTTGCAGTTAAGAGGATTAAACATAGAAGACAATCAAGCACACATATTCTAGTCAAACCAGCCAAACTACAAGTTACCCTAGATAAGCATCCACATGACTATAGAAGGGCTTGGAAGAGAGAAAACATTCGGTTGCGATCCTTTAGTCCCACAGCCAGACGCAGGAGACATTCTCACTGATATAGACACTAGCTTAAGAATTCAGGTTGCCAGAACACCTGTAAGGTACTCTGAGAAGATTGCACAACTTGTAGCTCTAAACATAGAGGCCAAAAAGGCATACGACTATTGGATACTAGGGATTAGGGACTGATTCTGCACATGACCATAGCAGGTCCACAACAACCACGAATCTACGGTTGTGATCCACAAATCCCACAACCCAACGAGTCCACAGGTCAATCCGATGTTGACACTAGCTTACGCACATTAGTATTCAGATCCACTCCACTTCTGCCTATCATCATCACACAGTTATCCTTGTTGGATATAGCAGCTAGCGAAGCTAAGGATTTCTGGACTAGACCGGAGAATTGCCCGTAGAATCCACCATATCCATCATCCATCCTATGACCCTATCTGGAGATATACACGAAACAATCCCAGGTCATTTTCCCCGTATCCCACAACCTATAGATCGAATTACACCAGAGCTCGATATTGATTGGAGCCTTTGAGCAGTCATCCTCACCGACCGATCTATCATGCCAGTTCAGGTTAGGAGGGCCTTCTTTGCCTTAGATTCGCAGATTCCATTAGTGCCTGTCGAAGATATAAGATTTCCTAACTAGTGTACCCATACCCCACGTATATTCCATCCCCACCGGCTGTCTCGGCACGAACTCGGGAGGTCGGGTGCGAGGAAGAGTTACTTGTAGATTCCCATGCTCGCCTGTCACTTTTCCATTGTACAAAGACCTTGAGTATCCTACTGGGTCGGTTTTAGTCACTTGAACTTGGTTATTTGAAGACTATGAAATATATAGCAAGATACTTCACTATTCACATTTGGTTCTTGCAACAAATATTAAATTGATCAAATATCGAGGTAGGCCATCAAATAATAATCTGTGGAAGGTTCATGAATCAGATCATGAAGCAATTCTTGCTACTGTCAAGAGTAGAGTTGATCCTTGGGTTTATTGGATTGAATTTCCAAAGGTATGTTCACTTAATATTAGATATACGTCTACATGAATTTAATTTGAATATTTACTTTAATGATTTTGTTTTAAATTTTGTAGGTTTTAAAATTCTATTTAATCGCTTACTAACATGTCTACGTAGGTTAGTGGTGTCAAAAAAATTTCCACCTTCACGTGGTTGACACTGTTAGTAGAGAATTTATTATTCTCAAAGCTAAGAGAAGCTAAGGGAAATTAAATATTAGAAATGAATGATAAGAAAATTTTCTCATTTCACCATCTATATTGTATGAAAAATCTCTTCTTATAATTCTCATTTCACCACCTATATTATATGAACCATATTTTCTTAACATGTTTCCTAGTACTTGTTTCGCATTGAAGGATTTTGGGCATTGAAATGAAGCCTTGCCCACCATTTACCAGGCCACCCCGATGCATGTGCATAGTTGGTTCTATACCACGAGCTTCCATTTTCAAAATACAGTAATGGTCAACCTTACACTGACTCAAACTAGACTACTTGACGCTTTTGTAAACAATAAGACAACAAGAGGATTGCATTGAGATAAACTTTAAACCGAGACAATATTTTGTAGGTACCAACACGAAGGTGTAGGACCAGATGAGATCTTTCAAGGTGCCATGGTACTAATAATCCAAAATTTAAAGAGCTTAATAATGCTTTCTCGACCAGAAAATATGTTAGTTAGCAATCTCACCAAATTGGATTCGGTCCATGGATTAAATACTCCCATTAGTTTGACTTTAAATAAACAATATATGCTATAGAACCGATATTTAATATATACGACGAGACCAAGAAATCACTCGGTAAACTTATAACATTTTTTGCTCTCGGGGCTCTTAAAGGACTACGCCCAATTAATGTAGCCCAGAAGCACCAGGACCATATGGATCCAAAATGAAGCCTTGCCCACTATTTACCAGGCCATCAAAATGCATGTGCACATTCGGTTTAGTGCCATGGGATTACGTTTACAAAATATAACATTGGACAACCTTACACTAACTCAAACTGGACTATTCAACGCTTTTACAAATAATATGACAATGAGAGGACCAAATTGATATGGAGTAAACCAAGAAAGGATTTTGTAGAGGGTACCAACATGGAGGTGTAGGATCAGATGAGACATTTCAAAGTGCCATGGAGACTGAGAAAATCACTTGGCGAACTTATAACCATTTTTTTCTCTCAAGTCTCTTAAAAGACTATGCTCGAACGAAGTAGCCCAAATGCACTGAGACCGTAGGGCACAAAAATGAAGCCTTTCCCACCATTTACCAGGCCATCCCAATACATGTTTGTAGTTGGTTCAACGCCATGATCTTCCGTTTGCAAAATATAGCATTAGATTGCCTTACAGTGACTCAAACTAGACTATTCGATGCTTTTTTCAAACAATAAGACAATGGGAGGACTGAATTGAGATGGTGTAAACCAAGAAAATATTATGGAGAGGGTATTAATGTGGAGGTTTAGGATCAGACAAAACCTTACAAGGTGCCACGAAGACCGAGAAATGACCCAGTGAACTTATAGCCTTTTTTTCTCTTAGGACTCTAAAGGGACTATGTCTGACCGATGTAGTTCGGAAGTACCGAGACCATAGGGATTTGAAAAAAATCCTTGCTCACTATTTACCAGGACATATTGATGAGTGTGCATAGTTGGTTTTGTGCCATGAGCTTTCATTTGAAAAATATAGGAATGGACAACATTACATTGACTTAAACTGGACTATTCAATGCTTTTGCAAACAATATGACAACAAAGAGGACCGAATTGAGATGGCGTCAACCGAGAAAAATTTCGTAGAGGGTACCAACCTAGTGATGTAGGTTCAGACGAGACCTTTCAAGGTGCCATGGATATCAAGAAATAATTTGGTGAACTTATAACCTTTTTTGCTCTCAGGGCTCTTAAGGGACTACGCCCGACCAATGTAGCCCAGAAGCACCAGGATCGTTGGGCACCAAAACGAAGCCTCCTCAAGACTTTACCAAGCCACCCTGATGTATGTGCATAGTTTTTTTGGTGTCATGAGATTCTGTTTGTAAAATATAGCATTGGATAACCTTCTACCGACCCAAACTGTACTATTTGGTGCTTTTACAAATAATAGGACAATGAGAGGACCGAATTGAAATGGAGTAAACCGAGACAAGATTTTGTAGAGGGTACCAACGTAAAGGTGTAGGATCATACAAGGCCTTTCAAGATGCCACAAAGACCGAGAAATCACTTGGCAAACTTATAGATTTTTTTTTCTTTTAGGGCTCTTAAGGGACTGCGCCCAATTGACATAGCCCGAAAGCATCGGGACAATAGGGCTATGAAACAAAGACTTGCCCACCGTTTACTAGACCATCCTGACATGTGTGTACAGTCTATTTGGTGCCACAAGATTCTATTTGTAAAATATAGCATTGGATAGCCTTGCATTAGAGTTTGAGTAAAAACTAATGTTTACTTTGATTCTCATCACTTTTTCTCTCTCTCTCTCTCTCTCTCTCTCTCTCTCTCCCTCTCTTTATCTATCTCTCCCTGTCTCTCTCTCTCTCTCCCTCTATCTCTCTTTCTCTTACTTTAGCTCTCACTTTTGGTGATAAATTTGTACTTTTGGTAAATATGCTCTTTATTAATTTTGATTGAAAGAGATGAATAGACTCCGTGTGTAAGCTAATTTGTACTCTGTTTTAGCATGTAATGGAATGAATAGACTGTATGTGTAAGACCAAAATTGTGTTTGGTTTGAATATAATTGAATTAGAGTGAAACTAAGTTATAAAAATCTAGAATGTTGATGTATTTCCCTTTTGGATAACTCTTGTTGCATGGTTTAATGATCAAGTGATAAATGCAAACTGTGTGCAGTTGAATATAAGACTATACTGTGTGTACTATTAGCTTGTAGTAATACCCAAAGTAAGAATTGACGTAGAATGAGCAACGTATGAGCGAGTAGAGGATTGTTGATTCAAGCCATTGAGTTCATTATTAATATTTATTGGTAAGATATGAGTCAAGAAGGAGTGGAAAATATCATAAGAATCATGTTTGAGGTCTTGGAACCAAAAACCAACCGTTTTATAGCCAAATGTTGCCTCTCGGGATCCACAGTGAACCACAATAAGGGTTTAGGAGGGTTTGTAGTCTTGAAGCATGAAATCAAGGAATTATTACATAAGATTTGGAAGGAACAATCTTGAAGATGTCCCTCAACTGTTAAAAAAAGAATTTTTGAGTTTCATTGGTGGATGAGTGAGATTTCCTTACCAGTCCCTTAGAGGACTATATGCACAGTTGTAAACCTAGTTTGAGAAGATATGTTACAAAGAATCCAAGCTTTATATCTTGAGCTAAGCATTGAAACTTATAGAGAAGTATAATAGGATTAATGGGTGCTTGAATATGCTTTATTTGTCCTTGGGAACCTCATACAAGTGGATATATGCTACACAATACAGTGGGACAAGGCTAGTTAGTGCTTCAAGAGTAAAAAGTGAAAAGGTGAGCTCTAAGGAGTTGTAGAAGGAGTTGGAGTATGAAATTTTGGGAGCACCTTAGGGATGGAAAAGTGAACTAATGAATCTTGTAATAATTTATGGTTATCCTTAGATCCTTCTATCCATTCTTGTTGCAAGATACATTGTCTTAAGGGGCATAATTGACGGTTTTGACAAGATGAACAACAATGGTGTTTGGAGCTTTATGAATCAAGTCAGTGATGATCCAAATGATTTTTTTGAGGTGTTCAAATAATGAAAAAGACTAAGAATCATTGAAGAAGGGAGTAGGTGCATGATAAGCTAAGAAATAGTACAAAGAGACCAAGAGCAAGACAAAGCATAAGTAAGGTAAAGACTAGAGTAATTGTTGTATGAAATAGAACTTGTTTAAGGAGTCCTTTGACACTAGAAGCATAGTATAAAGAAAAATTAGAGTGCCAAGGAGACCATTGCAAGGTGATATTGTACCAGTTTAGTCAAGGTTTGGACATATAGAACAATTTTTAGCCATTTTGGCCTAGTGAATGATCCTCTCATGCAAAGATTGGTTGAGGTAATTGTTAAATCATCTTGAACTTGTGTAAATGACCATTTCTTTATTTTATTTGCATCAAAATCACATAAATAATGAATATGGATACTTGGTCGTTATTATTATGAAACCACTCTAATGAAACCAAAAACAATTTATAAAAATTTAATAATATATCTTATTTATGAAACCACTCTAATGAAACCACAAACACTTTATAAAAATTCAATAATATATCTTATTTAATTTGAATTGAAACTTTGAACCTAGGTCTAGAAAAGGTTCTCTAAACATATACACATTGATAAATTGAACGAATAATTACTTAGATTAGATAACTCTTTATACATGTTATATAAATATTGATTTCCAAAGTTTCATGCATATTATACATCGAAAACGCTAGTATACAACACGGTCAATAAATGAAAAAACATCCATAATGTCTTATATTGTCAAGTGCACATCATATTAGTTTGGATATAATTATAATATTAAAAATGTAAGGTCTCATAAAAAAATGTCGAGTTCCAAATAATATTAACGTGCACAATAAATATATAAATGTGAATAGGTCATATAATATCAAGTCAATTCCATATAGGCGTACATACAATGTTGAATGTGCATACAATCCCATGCACATAGGCATACAAAATAAATGTCATAAGACACACACACACACACACACACACACACACACACACACACACACACACACACACACACACACACACACACATACATACACACACACATATACACATATCCTATATCGTATTCATAAAAATCTATCCCTCTTTTTTCCCTGCTTGAAGAAGGCCCTCCCTTAGATGTAGATGAAGATTTATGAGATGACTTGGGATCCTCCATGACATGACTACGATTCCTCTTACACTCAAAAATCAACTGTAGTTGAACCCATGAATGCATACAATTTTATTTGTCAAAACTTAATGTATAAGTTTTCAACATGTATAAGACCATGCTAATGAAACTATTTACATGTATATGCACTTACCGCAATCTCTCAGTCACACTGAATCTGCATCTCACGCTCAATTGAGTCAACGAGAGCTACTGGATCAAGAACCGGAGTGTCAAATGATGATCTTGAGGAGTCCGTGCCCTCGAAGTAAAAATGGACTAGGTTGATCCCTACATACACATAAGATTACAAAATCAAACATCAAAATTAGCTTATAGAACTATATTAACAATAATATTTTTGAATGCAGATCTAACCATTTATGCCAACTAAGTACATGTATGTGTAATGACAATATTTTAACTAATTTTATCAATATACAACTAATTTTGTACCTTTCCGTGCCTATGAATCATATGAACAGGGCTACTACCTGTCGCAGGTAACTCCTGTGTATACACAATGCAGTCACATTGATTATCTACATGATGCTACAATGAAGGAAATTATTAAAATAATTGAACATAATATGAATTACATGAGCTATTTAACGAAAATACATAGTTTGTATACCTCAATGAGTTGTTGCGCATGATGAAATCGTAGTGACAACACCTTTCTCTACTCCTTGCAGAGATGGTGGTGTGTCTTGGAAGGTCATCAAATTTATAAAAAATATATCACGTCAAGTTAGTTGAGCATATATAATATATATACAAGAACATACATATATAGACATATATTTGAGTTTAAAAGTTATATATATTTACATACGTGAAAATTTTACAAAATTAACATTCTAAATTACCTCTGTGAATGTATACATAGCCATGGTGCTCACAACATGTGGTTGGGATGACGATGTCCCTCCCACGTGATGTAATATTAATGCATACATGTACATATGTATGTGTAAGTTAATAAATTTGACCAAGTTTAAATACAATTATTTTATAAATTTACATATATAAGTAAATCAAGTACTCAGATCTTTTTGTAACATGTAATAAAAAATAAAAAATACCTGTGAAGGTGTCGTTGATGTCTGAAATCCAAATGTATCACTCAAAAAAGTGTCAGACATAGCCACATTATCATGTGTACCACCAGTGGCAACTCCACCAACACCAGTCTGTATGAAACTATCATCCTCATCGGTCCCAAGCATATGCTACTACAAGATGTACAAAGATGTGGCCTCATGCTACTAATACCTGAAGGAATACTATGTCTACCTCCACCAACATCGGTATCATAAATATCCCTCGTATGTTAGAAAAGGGTATTAGAGAGTTCCTGAAGCGCGTGCAATGTATAAATCTCTACTTTCTCCTTCACTGCTGTAGGGACAATCTCAGGATGAGGGGGATTTTGTGTGGGGACTCTACCATGCTGAATAGGTGCATGTTGTGCACCTAGTCTATCCTTTGTAGAGCCTTTTCCTCAGCCCTGAAACTTGTGGTAGTCAAAATAGTTTGGGATCTCGTTGAGGATAAACTCGCAATAGATTTTCCTCAAAAAGTATAGTGGAACCTCATTGTTATTGCAAGGTGGAATATCAAATACCATCCACCATGAGTCCCAAAAATTATTTTTTATTAGATCATTAGTGCACAGTGGATTGGAAACTGTTTGCATGACAACGAACAGGTAAATTGGTTTTAGGGTCTTTGAATAATGCACATATGAGGTATTTTTTAGTTTATTTATTTTTACATCTGCATATGATAATTTATTAGCATAACATTCCCTACAACACTCTCTATAAGATTTCCATAGATCAATTTGACTCTTTTCTGTGTCAACCTGAGCCAATAATGCCTCCAATGTGTTTGTAAGTGAGGCACAATGGGGGTTTGTAAAATGGGGATCCCTCATTGTTTTAATTAATTCCTCAATTTCAATCTTATTCTCCACTATATGGGCTGCTAAATTCTCTTGACTACTTGGGGGATGTTTAACAATTGTAGGAGGGATAGGAGGGTTGACAAGATTTACAGGGTTTTATTGTGGTTGTGGTGGAACTGTAACAATAAAAAAACTTATATTTAATTAAAATATACAATATAATTACCAAATTTCAATGCAATTCAAAGATTTTTTTTTCCCTACCTCTTCTCTGTGGCACCATTTTCGATTCCACCTCAATCCAACCTTTATGGTGATTTGCAGTTGATTTTGGGAGCTAAATGGTTGTAAACAAAACATGACTAGAGGGTTTGCTAGAGAATTTGTGTTTGGGGAAAAAAAAAATGAGGAAGGTCTTTAATATTTATATTTATATTTTATCATAATGTGTATGTATTTTAGGTTCAGGAAATACCAAACCAAGTAAAATAAAATGTGTACACGTTATTTAAAAACATGTACGTAGTTTGCCTATTTTCAGATTTTGTCCACTTTTTGGTCCCTCAAATTGGTGCACTTACGCCTATTGGAAAATATCTTAGTCATACCATTATCATATCTTTGTATTATTCACCTATCATGACACAAGTTAACCTTGTTCCTATTGCACATTATGTGTCTCATCCTTGTTATGGTTTCTACTATTTCATATCTTTTGACCTATACTTTTGTCTTGAAGCTCACTAATGGTAAATCCTCATTTCAAATAAGCTCTCCCTTTAATAGAAATCTCAAACTTATTTACCCAGTCCTTTTTGACCACCCATCTTAGTCTACATTGTTAAACCCTTGCGTCCTACTAGTCACATGAGGTTGATACCTAGGGGTAGAATTTTCCTTCTCAATAAGCACACCATCAACATACAAGACAAATTAAATTAATCATAAAAATACAAAACAAACAATTACACCTTTTGTCCTTCATAATCTTCAGTGATGAGCCCATACTGCTTACTAGTAGTATGAGACTGGGAATAGAGGTAGATGCCTTTAGTCACCTACATTTTATCTTTGGTGTTGAACGCTTGTCTCTTACTGGTGGTATAGGGCAACATGTAGGGGGTCCTTCTCAAAAATAATTAATCAATAAATCCTTTATCAAATCTGAATTCAAAGTGCTTAATCAAAAAATCCCCAGAAGTAATTTAGTTGCTCATGTTAAGAGAGACAAAAATTCCTTCAACTGGATTTTTCCAATCAGTAGGCCATCTACGAATCTAAGTCTAGTTAAAACCTATAAAGTGGAATCATCTTGGAATCGGTCATATAATCTTGAATGAAGATGAGTTATAACTTTTTTCACATGTATCATTGTTACACCTTGCATCTTAACATCCATCATCTTCATTTTCATATCACTATTCACCTCATTTTCACATCCTTCTTGGCTCTCAATGATGATCCCTCGCATTTTCCTAATCATTTGGAGTCACGAGTGGAGTGAGAAATCTTATCATTACATCATATACATTTCTGCCAATGGAATAGAATGCTTATAATTGTTTGAACATGAGTTCATATTGTGCAACCCCTTTACCGAGTCAAAAATACAAAAACATTTAAATATGTTTCCAAAATTAAAAAAAAACATTTCAAATATGTTCTACAAAATACAAAAAAATTCAAATATGTTTCCAAAATACAAGAAAATTCAAATATGTTTCCAAAATACAAAACATTCAAATATGTTTCAAAACATAAAAAACATTCAAATATGCTTCAAAGAATACAAAAACAATATAAAATTGTTCCAAATTTCAAAAATAATATAAAATTGTTCAAAAATCACAAAAATAGTTTAAATTTGATAAAATCAAGACATTCAAAAAATGTTTGACCAATCTTAGCAACTGGATAACACAGTTCAACAATTTCTCCATTTGACAATGCTCCTCATGATCGTTCAAGATCATATTTCTCTAGTCACTTTTCTTACCCATGGTGTATATCTATGCTCGAGGAAATCATTTACCCTTTCGTAATATAACTGTGCTTGGGGCACACTTGGACTAAATCCAGTACATATCAAACTTTAACGGGATCTGATAAGATTTATTTGGAGTATCTAAGCATCACTCTAATTTTTATTCTGATCCAATCCTCTCGCGTTCTAAGCTATCGCTCGGGGGCATTCATATCTGTCTAGTTCTTCAATGTGGAACACATTTGGAGTGTTATTAGATGCCGTTACTACAAATTGTGTTGTATTGTTGTGTTTGCCAACATTACGAAGATGATTTTACTTCTTTCAGTTTGTTATTTTATTGCACTTTGTTTACCTTTTTTTATAGACTAATTGCAGGAAAAAATCTTGGCATCTTAGTTCACATATAACTTTGGTGTCATTCATTTTTGTTCATATTGGGTTTGTCTGTATGCTTGTTTTGTGTCTTTTGTCTGCTTGCACGTGTTGTGTCTTCTTCCTGGTTTATTAAGTAAACCATGGTGTGTTTTCCTTTTTTCTAAGAATTCAAGTTTGTTTACATTTCTTTGTATTTGTACTTCACATTTTCAAAGAATTTGTAAAACCATTAAAAAACAACTAAACGAAGAATTTCAAAAAAATCAGAAAAAACATAATTTTTTTTTGAAGAAACATTCACTTATCATCGACATCCTATAATTGGAAAATATTGTAGTGATTTTTTCAACATTTCAACACAATATTGATAGATTCCTACTCTTATCTACTACCCTAGTGATCATTCTGATTTTTACAACTATCACATTCTTCCCTTTTCATGATTACTTACTCTGCCTGGGGCAAGTCACAATATTTTTTTTCCTTCATAATATAACTTTAGCTGGGGAAATTTCTCTCTGATCATTTGCAATATGGACCCAAGAAGAGTGTCATGAGGAGTTTTTAAGTATTCTCCACTCTTCTAGTATGATCCTATTCCCAAGCCTTTAATAAGTTTAAGTGTTTGGGGGCGTTTGCATATGTTTACTCATCATTGTGGCACACATTAAGGGCATGTCATGTTTGATTGTATTAATTGTCAACATTGTGTTGCATGGTTGATGTTTACCTTCTTGGACCAATTGCAAGTAGTGTGATAACATCTTGGTTGCTTTATAACCCCGATGCCTGCACCTACTGTTCATATTGGGCTTGTTTTCCTTTTTATATTTTCTTTGTTGTGTGTGTGTGTGTTTGTTTACATGCATATGGGTTAACTATATTGATTTCTTAATAATCATGGTGAAAAATCTATTGTGAACCAGTAAAATAAGGGTTTCTCTTATATTCACACTCTCCAAATGATGCTCATGCTATGAGCACAATTCCTTCCATCCTCATTATTAAAATTCCTTGCCTCTTTCCTCTTAAGTGTTTGTCCACCACCTTGCTATGTCATCCACCCGCTTAGGGGAATTCCATTACCATTCTACTCGCTGGGGCATCCAAATTCTTCACTAGTTTATGCTTGTTGATATGCATGCATCTACTATCTTTAAAGCAATATTACTTCACAATAGCACTTTAAAGAGGGGTAAATGTAGACACCCTAAAAATACATACATATTTCTATTCCACTTCTATCCAATTATAATTAATTCTATCTTTTCATAGTACACCCCTTTGGAATTAATTAAATTAATTCCACCATTTAAATACACCTTTTTAGAATTAATTAAATTAATTCTATTACCTAAGCTATATCCCTACCCTTTGGAATTAAGTAAATTAATTCCTACTCCCTCCTAGCTAATATAATTAAACATTTACTTAAATAAATGGTTAATTATTCCCTCACAATTAAATACTAATGAAATTAGCTATTTAATCAATTCCTCTCCTTAGTCAACTAGAATTGAACTCCACTTCTATATTCCTAGAAATGAGAGGGCTATAGAGAAAGTGCGTACAACTAACTTTCTAGATGTAACTTCTACTATTCCAAATGTCAACTACCCCTGTAAAGCTGCAATTACTTATTGCCAAGTCTACTTGTTAATCTGGGTGATTCAACCATTAACCTTAAGCTTAGTCAATATTCCATCCACCTTTCATGGATCTATTCTCAGCTATAAAAGTAAGCAATTTCATTTATAAATCCATCCCTATAGCTTTGAGAAAATTGCATCCAACATATTCTAATTTGACATCCTCATCCTTGTGAAATTTTCTCATAACATTTGCAACCAACATTGGAGAGTAATATCAAAAAGCATCCAAAATCCAATCTTCAACAAGATCAAACAAGTTTAAAAGCTTCTACAATCTTACTTGAGGTTTGCAAGAATTATAATGAAGGTATAATCTGTGTGTTATTTCTTTATCTTCTTTCATTTTGTTAATTTCCCTTACATATAGTTACTGCATGTTTTGACTAGTTTCTACTACATCTTTCCATGTTTGTTTGTGACTAACACTTTTTGTCTAGCCTTTCCCATTATTTTGCATGCGTCATGGTTGTCACCATGCAAATTCCCTATTATTATGGAGGATTTATATTTCAGATGTGCACATCAGTCTCAACTTTCCTCATTTGGGCCACGCTCACCTTATTTCATCTCACACACCTCAAACGAGTGGGAAAAATTATCAGGTGACTATTTCACCCTCTCAACAGTCTAGAGACTAGACATAGAATGGTACACAACACAATCATAACAAACACGAGCTAAGAAACAAGTTCATAATCAAAATTGGGCCAAAATTTATGTAGGGACAAAAGTACCCAACACATATAAGAGCAGTGGGTGCTAGTGTCCCTTATGGGCGGTTCTTTCTTGGGGAAAAAACAAGTACATTGTAGGATAAATAGGTTTCTAGTGACACTATTTTCCAATTTCCATCAATAACAATGGGAATAAAATCATTGGCAAAATACACACTTTAGGCAAGGTAACTAAATAATCTATTTTCTCGAGATAATTTGTGATCAATTTCTATTGGGTTGTGATCATCTGCAGTGAAATTTATCCATGGGGAAGCATTAACGATTGGAGGGAAAAACCTACAACTCTCCCAATACTCTTCCTTTGGAAACATGACGCTTAAATCCATAGTTTAGCGACATGAAACTCAAATCCTCAGTTTGGTAACATGACGCCAAAATCCTCAATTTAGAAAAAAATGCTCAAATCCTTAGTTAAGTAACAAGATGCCTAAATTCTCAGTATTATTCCAACCATTTCCAAGGTAAAAAACATATGAGAACAATTCTATCTCTTCTCTCACAACATTCAGGTGTATTTTATCCTTGATTCACTTGTTTTTCATCACACATTTCTATTTTTACATTCATTTTCATTTATCATGAGCATTGACTGCACTTATTTTCTTTTTCACGATCGACCTTACTTTGGCAAAAGGTATCACAAAAATGGAATAAGGAGCTATCTCAAAGCAAAAAACACTCTAGCAAAGGAAACATCCAAGGAAAAAACACATGCATCATTTCTACTGCATACACAAGGTCATCCATAGGATCCTTATCCTCTTCTAGATTCCACAATACACATTCTATAATCTCCATTCAGAACACTATCAAGCATAATCCCCATTTAACATGCTATCGGTTACAACTCACTTTGGCTCCCTATAAGGTACACTCTTCCTATTTACTTTATGTTACCAAATATTCATTCACCAATATAAAGTGGGAGAAAATGTAGTCATGATATCACACACTTTATATTTATATCACGCCTCTAAGTATGTCATTATATGCATGATTTATAATAAAGAAAATCATAAAATAAGAACACTTGTTTTGCTTTTATATTGCTTTATCCCTTTTAATACTCTTGATATTTTTTTCCCCAAATGGTCACTTTACTTTTGGAAATTGGACAACACATGAGCCAACTCTGTATTTTTTTTTATATCTTCTGAGCATCCCAAATAGTACCACCCATTAGGGACAGGAGCGTCTAGGCACTACTGTCCCCTTTGGGCACTTCTATATTTTTCCCACCTTTCCTCAAGTTTGAAATGCCACATCATTTGTTATCTTTTCTAAAGTCTCTTTTATTTCTTTTAGGTCAACCTTTTTGGTTGTTAATGATGAAATTCAAACAAGGGAATCACATATATACATGACTTACTATTGTTGTGGGCTCGACAACTTTGAGTTATTGCTTCTTATCTGCTACTTGCGCAAATAACAACATTTAAGGGATGCATTTGGGTTGCATTATTCACTACATAGAGGGGGCTATTTCTGAATTCTATCTCACACATTATCTTGGGGGAAAAGTAGTTGTAGTCCATTGGTACAACTGACATAAAGGCAACCTAGATTTAAGGGAAACAATTCAATCACACATAGGGTAAGTGCATAGAAATGAGAGCCAAAAGGGGGTTTTAAGTGGATGTTTTTTTTTTTGAAAAATAAGAAACGCCAACTTGTACGAGTTACACTAAAAATTTGAAGACGTTGTAAGAACCTGAATTGTAGCCATTTGAGTCTAGTTTCTAAGCTACTATTTTTTTATAAAAAAATTGTTAAGTGTAAGTGGGTTAACGAGCTAAAATACCAATAAGTTCTCCTATTTTTGTTAAAAAATATAGTAGATAGCCGATGGTGTCCCCCAATTTTTGAGCACTATTTAATATTTTTGAAAACCCTTTGGTAGAAAGATAGATATAATCATGTAGTTTGGGATATATATATATTTTAGATTTTTTAATGAGTATTTATTATTTTATGATTTTCCAAGTACAAATATTTTTAAATTTGAAACATAATGGATAGCCGACCATGCCCCTAACTACCTCAAAATATCAAAAATTGCATTTTTTTTGAATATGTATAGAATTAGTCCTAGTTTGGGAATGGATTTTTTTTATTCAATTTGGATGAGAGAGACAAAAGATACACGGTGAAAGATAGACATGTATAAATACAAAAAATAGAGCTATAAAAAGACAAAAAATAATGAGGATGGAAACCTTAAACTAGTTAAATTTTTTGAAAAATCAAATATTTAGAAAGAAGAAAGTTTATTTGACCTTGTAGTCACATTTTTAATGAATTTGTTGATCCTTTTTTGTGGAATTTATTATGGTGGAAGACAAATTTTAACATTTTTTTTTGTTGTCAAAAACACGTTGTTTGTTGTGTTTTAGTAGGTTCAAGCCTTGGACTTAGAGTTCCAAACGAGGTCTAAGCCAAGAGACTTACATTAGGATATAAAATAACATAAACACTTATGTGCTATAACACACACTATTTAGTAATTTTTGAGCACTATTTAAAGTTTTAGGAAAAGCGTAAGTGTTTTGGTTTGGTAATTACCATACCAAAATCAACCTTATCCTAATTATTTTTTTCATTTCTCACGTGTTTTGTCCACTTTTGGCCCCCCATTTCCATGCACTTACCCTAAAAACTACAACTACATAGATTCTGAAATGTGGTACAGTGCTCGATGATAATCACATTGGGGTGACCACTGAGGTTAGTCTGACTGAAGCATATACATTATTTATCCCATATAATGTTTGGTTGAACATTTTGCAGGTAGATAGGGTTTGTTTTACAGGTTTAGGTGTGATACAAGAACACTACATGGGAGTGGATGTGACAAAGAGAAAAAGGAAGAAAATGAATTTATACCTTGAAAATATCAGAAGCAAAGTTGTTGCTAGGACATTAGTGCATAGTTCAGACACAAATTCTCAGGTTATCCTGTCCTTATCTGAGCATACCTGTCTAAAGAGCTTCCAAATCCTAGTTTCTCAAATAGAACATATGCAGTTTAGATCCAGCCTTCTCATCCTATTTCCCAACCCAGAATTAGCTCAAATATGTAGATACAAGCTAATTCATTCTTATCTCACTAGTTATCACACTTGTTCGTTTCTTACAGGATAGATCTTGCATGTTACTTCTATATTCATTTGATCTTAGTCCTCTGATAAAGATTTAAATTTCTTTAAATCATGTCCATTTGAACTATCCCCTTTTTGTAAATTGTTAAGAGGTACAAAAGTACACACATAATTTATTATAAACTTCATATAATACTAACAATGACCCAAAGCACACAAATATCCTTTAGATTTGGGTAACTTCTAATTGTTGGATCATTGTTACTTTTTGGGTGTCCACGAACAGACCTTATTTATATATAACATTCCCAAAGAAAGTACCATAAAGGGCCAAAAAATTATAGTTATTAAAATTTAATGATATCTATAGCTATCTAAATCTTGTAAACATAAAGTACAAATTATCATGATGGTTCCTTAATAGTCCATATATACTCTAATCATTTGTGTATACTTATATAATCTTAAGAATGAAGTCTTTAAATTATTTCTTGATAATGTGTAAAATGTCATTGGTGTATTTCAAAACCTAAAAAACATGAAGTTTTATGAAAAAGAGCCCCATTTGGTCATAAACGTGGTCTTGGACTTGCCTTATTCTACAATGTACACCTGATGGTATCTAAAAAACCCATTAGTGAAGGAATAAATTTCACACCCTATGATGCCTTCCAACACTTCCTAGGTGAATGGTTTTAGGAATGGGCCTTGAACCCAAGCATAATCAAAAATTATATTCGTATAAATTAAAATCCATCCATCCATTTTTATACTTATTACCATTAAGCTTATTTGGTCAAAATATTCAATTTAAAATATTGCTCGTGCATCTCACATATTGTCAATCTCCTCTTTCACCTTAACATGTAAGTTCATGTTCATTTTATAAGGTAGTTTCTTTATAGGCTTGGATCCTTCATGAGAATTAATGTGTACATATTTCCAAAACATGGATGTATCACCTTCAAATCTCTCCTTTTTGAAACAAGTTTCTATACTCTTTGACTAGCTCTACAAGATGAGTAAAATCTACATTATGCCTATAATCTCCAAGATTGACCATGTGTGACTCTCATTTGTTCCAATGTTTACCTATTTAGTGAGCATTAGATTAGTGTCTTATTTAAAATCATCTTTTTATGGCTCCTTAATAAAATTTTCTCATTTAGTAGTTTCTATATATGTTAGTTTTTCTCTTACGATAGTTCTCTCAAAATATTCAACCCAAAGGACATTTTTGTATTGAGGGTCAGAGTGGGAGGTGGAACCTCCCGACACTGATTCATTTCCCTAACCCTTCAGTGCAAATAACTTATCTATTGAGTAGTCTTCATCATCATAAATCTTGTATCAAGTATCCTTGCATTACACATATATGTAGAATACTGCATTTTTCATCCCTAGTTATTCAACTAGCTCTTTATTTTTTCCATAAAAAGTGAATGTATCAATAAAATATTCCTTAAATTATTCTTGTAGTCTTGTAGATAATATAAAATGCACCCATGACAAAATTACACTTCACCATTCAGTTGCATGACTCAAACCACCTCTAGTAAGATCCTCCAAATGCATTCCCATAAGCTCTTCTTGACAAATTCCTACATTCTCCCTTTGTGCTTCTCAGTGGATTTTGTTAGAATTTATGTTAGTGCTTCATTATAGTATGTAAGTTATTTAAAATAATAAATCACATATGTATATTTTGGTTAGTTGTTAGAATACTTTGGAGTTATATTGTTGTGTGTAACAACAATATTACCCATATAAACTATTTTTTAGCTTGAGTATTCTTAGGAATATGGTTGAGATGTTGATGGAAATATGATCTCCATGATTATAGGAATGCCATTCCTATAAAGATATAATATCCCATATGAATAAATTTATTTGAATAATGAGTGCGATTTTTCTGTGATAATCTGCTTATACTATTTCATTTGGTATCATAGCTTCCTAGATCTGACCTATGATGGTGAAATAGATTGAGAGGAGGCAATGTCTTAACTTGACTTGTTGCCTAGAATCTATGTATTCTTTTTTTTGATAGTTCTATTGTGAATGCTACAACAAAAAAATGATGTCTCATATTTCATTGGAAGAATTAATCTTGATGTGGAATAGACCCGTGCTGAGACCCGTGTGGAAATAAGGATTCTACATTTGAGTCCTATCTCTAGCTCGAGCTCGGTCCTAAATTTCTCAACGGGTGCTTTCTAAATCGATTAGAATGAGAAGTCATCCACCATGATTAGATTCACCTATGAAAAGCTTATGTATTTTTTATAGTCGTGATATGTTCTGATAGCTATTTTAGTTTTCGCCCTTTCCGTTCAAGTGTATCAGAGAGTTGTGTCTGTGCATTCTCTATATTTTCTACATTTTTTACTTTGAGATCAACCTGGACAGGTGAATCATGGATTATTTCAATGTATTTATCTTCACGTTGCATATAAAATTTATGGTGCATACATCAACATAAAATGAGCTTCCTTAAAAATACACGTTGTGCATGCACCAGATCCATCTATTATGTGACAAATTCCATGTGCTTGTACGCAAACCTTTGGGAGCACTAAATTGGCAAGACGTTAGATATATATACAGTAGTTTAATTGCTTGACCCCCATATTACATCGATTCAAAACGGATCACAACTCCATCAATATGCATCACACCTTCCTCTCAAGCTCATCTAGATTGTGCCAAGCATTGTGATATTTTTGTGATGCAACGTTCTCTGATAGCAGTCCTATGTAGATATTGTGAACACACTTCCTTGGCACCTTTGCATTTGCGCTAAGTTCACCAACGTCCAAGCTCCATACCAGTAGGCCTGCAATTTTGTAAAGTAGTTTTTATTATTATGTTAAGTTGTTTCAAATTAGCGGTTTTAGTGGTTTTAAATCAAAATGTGATTCTATATTTAGGCATGATTTTAGGTTATGGTCGTAGTTTTGATTGGCAATTTTAAGTTGTAATTTTGGTATGACTTACACGTATTTGGTGAAATAGTCTTATCTCATATTAAGTGTCATGTCATTTGTGTAGAGATGAGTACAATTGGAAGTTGGTCATTTAATTACGCTGAAAGGTGTTTCCAAACTGCATCAACACCTAATCTCACTGACATGCGTAAGAGAAACTGATGGCTAGGAATGTGACGTACGTCGTCATCGCACGGATGCATTTTGGCCGTCAGTTTTTTAGAAGTTGTTTTTCTCTCTGCTTTTTGTTCCCACTATAAATGCAACATGGGTTTTTCCCACTGTGAATACGATATGGCTCAGCAAACTGTGACCACGACCAAAACCATCAACCCAGACCACAAGCTCATTTGCTAGTCAGAATGCTCCAAAAACTTCAATTCTGAGGAAGAATTTGTGCGGGAGAAAGAGGAAAGATTGGTTTCATGTGATGGGAAATTTTTTTTCTGGATTTTTGTCGTGTTCCGGTTTCAAACTTATTATGCCTATCAATAGCCATTTGAATTAGTTCAATCCTATCACCAGGCGCATTCCTCTTGGGCACCATCCGAGTCTTCATTGGCATGGTTCACAGTATTTTTTTCACCCTTGCACATTATTTATCAACCCAAGCTCATTTCCATGTGTCAATATTTGAACATATCTCTAATTTGGCTTCTTATGTACACCACCATCATAAATTTTACCTGAATTGAGAATGCACTCTCCCCGTGTACATGTATGTAACTTGGTTTTGAGAAGCTCAAAATTTACATAGAATTGGGTTTTCTCGGCTCCAACCTCTGCTCTTACCAGGAATGAGGTGGTGGAATATGGGTTTTTTTCAAGAAGATGCATGTTGAGGTGGAGCATAGATATCGAACAACGAACACATGAAGAGTGCATTTTTAATGTTATTGAATGGAATTATTCGTTTAGCTTTTGGAAGAGGTTGCATGGAGTTAAATGTTATTGCATCTACATTAGCTTTACAATATTTAATTTGTATGTCTGCAGATTAAGATATTTACAAGACACCCGTAATTAATAGGAGCTCAAAATAATAACGTATGTACCAATCTAAGCTATATTTTAGTTTAGCATGTAAAATAGTTTTAAAAAGACCATATATCTCCGAGTGTAATGGGTACAAGTGGCAGAATACGTGTTGGTTAATATTTAATGAAATATGGGTGAATAGGGAGGAAGAAGCTACATATTTTGGCATAATTTTTGTATTCCTATGTGGTAGATTATGTAATTACGCCGAAAGACGTTTTCCAAATGGGCTTCACAGCTTAGTGCCAAGTTAATATTTATTTGAAGTTTTTACCTATATATCTATGATCTAATTGTGAAGGCTCACACTGAACCACCATATATAGGTATCTAGAAGGACTTGTTGAGGAAAACCGTAATTAGGAAAGGAACAAATCCATGTATTTTCATTATCCAATCTCATCTAAGAAATACAAAAAACATTTCCAAAACATGACTAATTTTTGTCTTTTTATGTTCAAAGGTATTTTACAAATGGAAAGCTTGCTTCCCCCCTCGATAGAGTCAAGTTACATAAGCAAATTCATGTTGTAGATGTGGAGGAGTGTATCAATGTCATTTGATGAATCTTAACTATCAATTGGATTCCACCAAAATGTGATGTCATGGAAATTGTGTGGTCAGTTATTAGTTGAATATAAGTGGCTTAGGCCGCTGACCGCACTTAGCATGGAGTTTGAAGCCCCCCACAAACAAGCCAAAAACTTGAAGAAATGCACTCTCGAAGGTGCCTTTCAACAACTAGTGCGCAACAATGCAACCGAACTTGCTGTGGCGGAAGATGCTAGAAAATTTAGGGATGGGAGCCAACAGATATATCACACACAAACACCTAAACTTATGTTGACTTTCAAAATGAAAGTACGACACCACATGCATCTATTGACGTAAAATTTCTTGCTGCAAATGATCTCCACCCACAAAGCAATGGCATTTTGTTTATTTGCATTTGGTTTTCGATAGTTATATATAATTGAATAATTCATATCCATTTTGGAAATATTTTTCTATGTGTTCATAGTTATAACAAAGGATGTTGTTGGTATCAATGTTGGTTTTTCATAATTAGATGTATATGTTCTTTACTAGTGTCCATATAAACATTATATTCATACAAGTACATATTTATTGAAATTTGTATATATGTACATTTACACATCTATTAAATTTCAATGTTTTGTAGATAAATTTTGATGTTTTGTTAAATTATTTTTTATTTCTACAAGAGTTATAGTTTAATAGGTACGATGATGGTTTGTTAAGCTGTTCACCAAATTACAAGTGCCTCTACATATTTAAGATGGAGAGTCAAAACAGATAGGGTTGTTATTGTTAGAAAGATAGTTCGAGATAAACATAACCCTTAATTTTGCATGGAATTGCCACCTTTGCGTTCTAATTAGAATCTGCGTCTTCTTGTCCCTGACGTGTCCAGTGAAACTTGTACTAAAATTCCTCTTACATTTAAATTTTTCCTAACTACCCATTAAATTCAAAATCTACACATTCAAACAAATATTGGCTACTTGCATTTTCAGATATCTCCCTCTATGGTGTCGTCGTCATCTTCCAAAAGATGAGTTTTTTCCATCGTTTGATTGACATAAAAGTCATGTAGTTCATAGACAATATAGTTTCACAGTGGAAACTTGTTTCCTCATTCATTTCCCTTCCACTTCTCCACCCTCAAATGCCATTTTCTACTATCCTCTTCCTTTCCCTTTGTTCCTCTTGATTCAATTTATCTTCTTCACTGTCTCCCTTTCGGTGTTCACATCGTACACTTCATGTACGATTGCTAGTTTCGTAGTCATTATTCATATTTGTAATAAGTGATTAATGTCATGTTTTTGAGTTTAGATTCAATTAGTAACAGATAGTAATGTGGAGTCATTTTCTATATCAATATTTTGTCATTAATATTGTAATCATCATCATTATTTTCAAGTATCATTAAAAGAATCAAGGTCATGTAAAAGAATTGAAACATTTTTAACTGTATTGTCATTTTCAAAGTTATTTTTATTTAAAAAGTTATCTCATTTTATTACTTTTAAAATTTCTAGTTGAGTCCTCATATTTTCAAATAGTATCAAATATCATAAAGTCATCATTTTTCATTATAGTCAAAAGTTTGAAAAAAAAAATTGCCTTATGAAAGCGTTTTTGGTGTTACCCGACGTCTAGAAAATAACGTGTTTCAGAATGTGGGGGGCAGAAAAAATAAAGTAAAATGTGGAAACAGATGAAATTCAAGTTCACATTCTACTGAGTTAGGAGAATCTAAACTGGAGGATGAAGGCATAAGACGTTGGAAATAAATCAACGACCTCTCATCAGTCACCAACAACGGGGCCACACGAAGTTTTGGTGGCATTTTGTGGTGTGTATTATGCTTTCTGATATGACTTCATTGTTCCAGTTTCAGTTGTGTGTGCTATGGTATGTTTCTGTTCTAGAGTATTTGTCATTATTCGTATTCAGTTTACATTATGTTCCTAATTTAATAAAGTGACCAAATTCCTATGTACTTTCCTGAAGTGAAAATATAGTGGAAAGATGAAAGCACAAAGAAAAAACAACATCATGATACGTGAAGAGGATGAACAAGGGTTCATACCTTAGACATGGATCCATATTTAGTGAACAGGGGTTCATACCGAGGTTATTGGTCAACTTTTACAAAACCATCAATGAGCCAAGAACATGAGCATGCAGGGCAAAAAACTACAGAAGAAGTGCAATTTTTTTCCTCCCATGTTCACCCTAAGGGGGTAATATTAGGAATATATGTTAATGCTCCATTATAGCATGTAAGTGATTTTAAATAATAAATCACATATGTATATTTTGGTTAGTTGTTAGAATACTTGGGAGTTATATTGTTGTGTGTACAAACAATATTACACATGTAAACTATTTGTTAGATTGAGTATTCTTACGGATATAGTTGAAATATTAGTGGAAATATAATCTCCATGATTATATGAATGAAATTCATATAAAGATGTAATATCCCATATGAATAAATTAATTTGAATAGTGAGTTTTTTGTGTGATAATCTACTTATACCATTTCAGACTGCATGACATGGTACTCTCTTGTGCCTCCTAATACCCTCTTGCATTCCCCAATCACCTACATGGCCTGATAATATCTTCAACTTCCTAATAAAATGCATGTATCTTTACTCTCTTGGTATCCTTAGTCTCCCCTTATGCTCCTTGATCCCCTTACACTATATATTTATTTCCATGTCTACTTGTTACTTGGCACTTTCTATCCTATGCCTACTTAGGGTAGGTTGGGGGAAAAATTACATTTAAGGGGGGTACTCTTACAACATCCTTTTCTCGTTAACCTCATGACAATAAATCTGTCAAGAGATTGATTAATTAGTTATATCCATCAAACAGTTATCAACTTGCAAAATTAGCCTATTGATCCCTTCAAAAAGCTACTTAAGTGGCTCATTGATGAAAATTTACAATGTTTTATCTATACATTCATCAATCCATTCCCACATACATGAAAATCCTTGTCATAGGGTCCAAAAAACCCCATACCTTCTTCAATTTTTACATTACATCATGCCTCATGTATAATACAACCCAAAAAGGCGCAAATTGTAGACATTGAGAAATTCACCTTGCATATAAGGTGATGTCAATGAAATAGGTGAGAAACAATTAAAATGCAAAAATAATATAAATTACTAAAAAATCCCACTAAAAAAAGAAAATACATCTAAAACATAAATAAATATTAAAATAAACCATACAAATAGTAAAACACATCTAAAAATAATATAAGTAGCAAAACATGCACACACACACACACATCTCTAAAAATCTATAAAAAGAAGACCATTGGTCTTTTATTATCTCTCCAATACTTTTCATCCTTTCATCGTGTACCTTTTTTTGTAGGTTCTTGAAAGTGACAGAGAATTTCATATATCAACTACATTATTGTGACAGACAAGTTCTATAAAAAAAATTGTATAGGTCTCAGTTGCTTAGATGAATGGCCTATAATCATTGTTTGATTTTACTATCAATGAAAATAGATAAGAACCGCCATCAATCCATCTAAAGTTATTGAATGGGTCCCCACATGTCTTTGATTAGGTATATAAGTTGTCCTCATCATTTATCTATCACTAGATCATCAATTTATCATCATGTCAACTTTGCTTTCCTTAAAATGGTTAGGTATATAACTAAGGAAGATCCCCTAACCACCTAAAAATACTAATCCATTTCTAAATGTGCTCGAGGGTAGATTTAGGTATTCAAATATCAAGCTTCATTCATTGGAAAGAACTAAGCTACCATGTCACATGACATCATCAAAAGGTAACTAAACCCTTGCTACTTATCACTCACATTTCATTCGATTGCTAACTCGTTCTATAGGTAAAAAATTAGAAAGTAAAAAAATAAATTAAAGACAAACTACCAAGGTGAACACTACATAATGGCTATGTGATTTTAAAAATAAATTAAAAAAATATCTTTTCTATTTTATTTCTTGGCTATAAATGTATATGCTCTTCCATCATGTTGCAATGAGGTTTTGGGAATCATAAATAATCACTCTTTTAGGAGACTACTTGGATTTCATCACCAATTGTTCATAGTTTAGAGCCTGTAAACTGACATGCTATATAAATTTGAGGAAGGATCTATCATTTTTGGTGAAAATCCCACAAATTATATGGAGTTGAGAGGCTATTTTACAATCCAATATTCACACCTTATACAACGATCCTCTCGAATGGATTTTTACCTCTCGTATTGAAATGTATATCAAGGAATCCCTCTTAAAACCCCACTTTCTATCTTAGTTTAAAAAATCCTATTTCACCATGTTTCATTTTAGTGCTAAAAAAACATTCCCTAGAACCCCCCGTATACCTTTGAGATATATCAACAAGATACCAAATGAGTATACACCCTTTTCAGTAGAGGTATGATAATATTTTCTTTTATGTTTTCCTTATTCATTTTTGTTAACTATTAGAAAAAAGCTGCAACACTATTCTATTAAATATTTTCATAGTTCTACCCTTTCTTACCGTATTTGAATATATTTTGTATTATTTGAATCACCCTATGATCTATTATTGCCTATTATCCATTATACCTTCACATATCACTACATGAAGCCTAACCTAATCCTATGTGTTTATCCTAGGTTTCTCGAATAATTGAAACCTTACTTTTTGTGCATCACACCAACTCTGACAAGTCATTACACAATGTGTTCTTATTTGTAAATACTCACTCTCGGTTTCTTAGATGACTTCCCTATAAGTTATGATCATATTTTGAAATTTTATCCTTATTAGACCATCCTTGTAGTCCTTCATTTGACTTACAAAATATCCTCATATCTAAGAATACTTAACCTTAGTTTATTATGTGACTCCCAAATGATTTCTAATTGTATTTTTAATTTATTTCCTAATCAGATATGTCATACCATCTATTGATCATCATATATAATCTATTCGTGCTCTAAATTACTCAAACTCACTCACCTAGGTGACCTTTATGCAATTTCTAGATCTTTATTGTCTCAAACTGACACATAGATCATTACCCATTTCATAAAGTATGTATTTGGATCACACTACTCAAATACAATCACCCAAGACACCCTAATGTATTTTTTTAGTCCGACATCAAATTTGACTTACAATCCTCCACCAGTCTTATATAATCTATTCTTGTTCTAGATTTCTTAGACCTTATCACCCATGTGATCCTTGTGTGATTTTTGATTCCTATTTTCATCATATTTTTCTTTATTTCCATATAAATAACAACGATTTTTCTATTATATCTAATCCTTGCCTACTCTTACCCATCAGGATTACGCTTCAATTCCCATTTTCTACCTCTTAGCCCCCACCTTCCTTACACCCCTCATTATCTTACTTCAAATTGAGCTCCATTTACTTCCTGATTTTTTATACACACTTCACTAGGTCTTCATTTATTAGTCCCATTACATCCTCTATATCACCTGACTGACCTTTAGTCACATGGTTGACACTTCACAATGTACCATCTCTTGACACCTCGACATTACACACTAACCATGATGTTTGACCTTAAGCTAACTCACCCAACCCCACATACATCCTTCCTCAGTTACACACATGTTATTTTTGTAACATTCTTCTCCTACCCTCGCTAAAATTTCTCTTGTAACACCTCTCACCAATACCACAATTTGGAAAACCTATCTCATAACCCCATCCTCACAGTTTTGGACACATTTTCAAAGCACCGTCACCTTAGTGATTTGTTAGTTTCTCCTATTAACTATTCATTTTATCATTGTCATGGTTCAACACACTCCAACCACTATATCCTCCTATATATTTCCAAGTTTACCCTTTCCCTTAACACCCCACCCTAGTGCCTTATTGATGCAAGAGAATCATTGATGCTAGATGTTTCAAGTGTGTCAATAGGTATAGGAAGGTTTGAAAAGTTGTCTTCACTCCATAAGGAGTTAATCAATTTCAATTATATATGTAATTTGTTGTTGTAGTAAATAGGCTTGGGAAAAGTAGGATTATGCCATATAAAGCCATTGAGGCCATAAAAAGGGGTGATATTTGTTAAGACTAAAGATAGTAGAAGTTACTTCATTCTAGGAACTTAGTCTCTCGGTATTATTTTGAGTTTAAACAAACACATTGTTTTTAGGGACACCCATATGGGAGTGATATGAGAGGAGAAATGGATGTGAATGTGGTGTAAAAACAATATGGAAGGGGAATGATATAATTTTTGAAAAGCCAATCTTCGTTTGGTATGTTTTCTTGTATTTAGTACAAAATGAATATCGTGTTTTTATTCCAGGCTGAGAGGTGAGGTTGCGACAGTCATCAAATGAGGAATCCTCGAGATCTGTGGAAGCATAGATAAAGAGAAGATATTAGTAAAAAGGTACTTCAATTTAATTGAAGCTTTGAAAGTAAATCGATTACCAGTTGTACGCATTACCCCATACGTAGGCCTGAGCTAGGGCATCGATTTTCTCTTAAATGGACTGATGAAATTCAACTGAAATTTATGGAAATCTCTGCTATTGTATCATAAAGGAACCCAAAAAATTTCAGGATGGATGGGTAGGTGTGTAGCGAGCAGTCAATAACATAAATTTTCTATAGAGGCATGCAAATTGTTTGACGAAATGCCGGAACGGGAAAATCGACATAATTTTTTTTCTATGTAATCAAATCATCTAAATTTTTTAACATGTTTTCTTTAAAGCGTTGTATAAGAGCTGTAAAAATTTCAGATTGATTGAACATGGGTAGAAAAAATGATTGATGACAGAAAATTAGGGATTCATGGGAGCAGTATAACAAACTGGTAAGTGGAATTTATGCAATTAGAGGTGATTCTAACTGCTCCAAAGTTGTCATTGGTCAGGAAAAATGTTTAAAGAACATCCAAAGTATTTATGATTCCTTTAAATCATATTTTAAGTGACTGTCATCACACAGTCCTAGTCAAAACATGAAGGGACAATTACAATTTTTGAGTATTTTTCAATCTGTGTTTAAAGGAAACTTAAGTGCAGTTCATATAAGATTTGAGACTCAATTAAGAAGGGCTATAACAATGGTGTAGAATTCTAAGATCACTCTCAAGAAGGTAATTGGTGGAATAACTAAGTCTAAACTTTTTATACAAGAAGAGATAGAAAACTGGGAGCCAAAATCATTGAACTAAGCAAGTTGAATTTAGAAATACATTTGAACATCTTGACATCAAGTCTTGGTTGTGTATATACCAAGCCTTATTCACTTGAATCAGTGTGAAGTGTGTCTAGGAATCAAGATAAGGAAGAAGAAATCCATTTTCCTATATTGTATGTTCTAATCCTATGACAAGTAAGGTAATTACAATGCATGTAATTGTTAGGAAGTTGATTAAATCACTCTAATTGAGATTGGAATCATTTAGGAAAAATGATCTAGCGAGGATGGATCAGAGACAATCTATTCCAAAGCAAATTAATGAAAAGAGCCAAGAGAGATCATGTTTTCAAGAATCAAGAAAGCTATTGAATTGAACTGAGCTAAGATAGGCATCAATTTTGGTATCAGAGCAGAGACTCTGATTGATAATCTGATTGAAGGGTATCAAACAATAAAAAAAAGATGATGGTGGCACAATTATATCCAAGGATGCAAAATAAGCAGGAAAGCTTGCTTGGGGAGCTGATGGAGGAATTTCAGAAGATGAGAACACAAATGGAGGATAGAATGCATGCATTTGAGAATATTGTTAGAGAGAGAATATCATCTTAAGAGATCAACAAAATTGTGTCTACAAACTGCATGGGAGAAGGAATCCAGTATTCGGGAACCAGGAAAAAAGGTATGTGTACATTTGATAATGAGAATGCAATTTGTAGTGATGTAAATTGTTTTAAGAGGGCTGACAAAAGGCAGATAACAAGAGCAAATCAGTTATGCAGAAAAAACGAAGGGATGAGAAGTGAATCTCTCTTAAATTAGTCTTGGGTAAACTAGGAGGTAAAAAGACAACTTTGAATGGTCAATGCATAGATGTAAGTGAGAGAAGGAATTTATTCAGAACCATATGCAAGTCTAGAGGAAAAGTGTGTGATGTCATCATAAATGGAGGAAGCACAAACAATGTGATGTCAGAATACATGGTGCAGAAGCTGGGTTTAAGAAGACTTTCACATCCAAGGCCTTATCATATTGTATGGGTGCAACAAAATAACAAAATATTGGTAAGTGAGCAGAGTGTTGTTGATTTCCAAATTGGAAAGTAAAAATATACAGTGTTGTGTGATGTTCTACCTATAGATGTTTGTCATTTGTTATTGGGTAGACCTTGGAAATTTGATAGAAAAGCCAAACATGATGGGTTAGCTAATGTTAATAAATTTTCTAAGGATGGATTTGAGAATAGTCTCACACCTTTAAAGGGTGAAAGAGATAAGAAAGAAGGGAGTGCCATGCTAATGAGAATAAAGAAATACCTGCACAATACAATGGAACAGGTTAAGGAGGAAAAAATAGTAAAAGTGTTACCTTATTTTGAAGATTTGATGAATGCATATGATGAGTTGTGGATGATAGACATGAGACCTTCAAGGAGGGTGAAGGCAGAAATAGAGATGTGCACTAGTGCACTTGTAAGAAGCAAAGTGAGAAGGGAAACACCAAGAAAGGTGTTTGATGACCAAGAAGCTGGTCACATGAAGAATATAACAGCAGAGGAAGACTGTGAGAAAGATGATAAGATGGTGAATCAAAATTACCACCTTGGAGAAGCACTAAGTTGCTTGAATGAAGGCATGATAGTCAGGGAAGTTAAGCAAGATAGATTGCATGCAGGAGACTTGAAGACAAGTCCGAAGGACAAGAAATATTGCACAAAGGAAACCATAGAAAGAGCAGGCATGGAGTTCAAGAAGCCACCAAATTTTCTAACTAATCCAATGTTTACATGTATGAATGCAGGTACAACTCATGAAGTACTAAGTATTAGTGAAAATGAAGGAAGATCATATGATGGAAGTGATGCTAACATAGTGGAAGAAGACCAAATTGGTCCTAAGTTTGATAAGGAGGAAAGAGAAGACACTCTCACATTGAGAGAGGAGCTGCAGAGATTAGAAGAATTGTTTGGATTCATGCAAGTTTCAGGATAGCCTAAGAAGTATGAAGAACCGATGAAGGAGTTCAAGGAGAAAGACCAAGCTGAGGCAATGGTGACTGCTTTCCAAGGAGAAACCAAGAAGCCTAAGAAAGAAAATGAACAAGAGGAGGAGAACATGCAGCAGTAAAAGCCTATAGACATACTAGAAGGGTTGAAGAAAGATCATTTGAGGGACAAAACATTATATATGCAAGAGGAACAGATAAAGAAAACTAAATATGAGGCTGAAAGTAGGTTAGAGACAAGAATCCAAGCTATAAGACAAGTTGCACATGGTAAAAAGGTGGATAATCATGAAAACGTGTAAGCAATTGTTGCAGGATTGTCAAATAAGATTGAAAAGGAAGTTGAATCAGATTTCTCATGGAAAATGAATGTGTTGAATGTAAAGTATACAATGATGACCAGTCAAGAAGGTATTGATAATGGCTCAAATAGGAATGCAATAAGTAACCAAGAAGTAATCTCAGATCATGAGCAAGGGTGTATGGTCTGACAACCAATCTAGGTGACAATTCGCATGAGAAAGGCATCATTGCAAGTGGGGCAGGTTACAACAATGAAAGAGGAAACTTAGTATGGAGATATGAAATCAGTCCTAATAAAGGACATAGTCAAGTCAAAAATGAGTTCAAAAGCAGGTATGGATACATATGGAAGGATAAGTAATTCTATCTACTTCCTAGACAAGCAATGGAATATCAAAGAAGCTAATGATGGTTTGAACTTGAGTATAGAATGTAATATCAACTTGAGCTACATGGGTAACTTGGAACAACTTCATGTTCATTTGAAGAAGGAATATGTAATAGAAAATAACATCGAAAAAATGTAAGAAACTAGACTTGAAGAAGACCAAACTATGTTTTAGTCAATAAGACAAAAGAAATGGTGTAGAGGAGGAATATCTCAGTTGGAGCATCAAGATCGAGTGGGTTGTTGGGGTGATAAGCAGGTTGATAAGACCATCTATATAGAGGTTCAGGAAAATAGAACAGAGAGGCTAAGGAATGAGAACAAGAAGTCCAAAGGAGTAAGAACCAATGACAAGGACAAAATCAAGGTTAAGTACAAGCTAATCAAGACAATATGGTTTTGGTTACTACTCAACTTTTGTGCAAGCAAGCAAATGAAGAAAAGGTATAAGTGTGGTTCCCAAGAACAAGTACATCAGTTTGAGTGGGTGGTTGGAGCATCCACAAATAATGGGAAAAGTGAGGAGACAAGAATATTAAGATTGAACAAAGAAATCAACAGGTAGTAGAAGAATAGGATAGTCAAAATGAAGAAATTTGAGTTCTCAAGCCAACATGGAGGAATTGCAACTATGATGAAACATGTATACATGAAGAAAAGCATTAGTGAAGGTGAAAAGTATTCAAGAGGTGACAAAAAGGACAAGCAAAGAATGAAATACATGAAAGTCAAGAAAAGAAACAAGACAAACACTAAGAAAAGACAAATAACCTATCCACATGAGGAAGACCAGAAGGAAGCTAATAAATACTTGATGAAATGCATCATAGGAATACTTAAAGAACCTAATCACAACTGGAGGAGAAAGGAAGGAGACAAATAAGAAGACAAGAAGAATACATTTGAGCTAGAAGCTCAATTCTCTCTTTCATGGGAAGTATGACGCAGGAACATCATTGATGCTAGATGATTCAAGTGTGTTAATAGGTCTAGGAAGGTTTGAAAAGTTTTTTTCCCTCCATAGGGATCCAGTCAAGTTCAATTATGCATGTAATTTTTTGTTGTAGTAAATAGGCTTGGGAAAAGCAGGATTATGCCACATAAAGCCATTGAGGCCATAAAAAGGGATAATTTATGTTGTAAACGTGTTGCATGGGTTGTCTTGGGATGATTTGGTCAAGTATCAAGTTAGAATATGGTTAAGACTAAAGATAGTACAAGTTACTTCATTCTAGGAACTTACTTTCTAGGTGTTATTTTGAGTAAACAAACACATTGTTTTTAAGGACACCCGTATGGGAGTGATATGAGAGGTGAAATGGGTATAAATGTGGTGTACAGACAATATGGAAGGGGAATGATAGAATTTTGCGGAAGCCAATCTCTGTTTGGTATGTTTTCTTGTATGTAGTATAAACTGTATATCGTGCTTTTATTCCAGGATGAGAGGTGAGGTTGTGATAATCATCAAACGAGGAATCCTCGAGATCAGTGGAAGCATAGATAAAGATAAGACGTTAGTAAAAAGGTACTTCAATTTAATTGAAGCTTTGAAAGTAAATCGATTACCAATTGTATGCATTTATCCATACGCAGGCCTGAGCTAGGGCATCAATTTTCTCTTAAACAGACTAATGAAATTCAACCAAAATTTGTGGAAATATCTTCCATAGTATCATGAAGGAACCCAAAAAATTTCAGGATGAATGGGTGTGTGTGTAGCGAGCAGTCAATAACATAACTTTTCTAAAGAGGTATGCCAATTGTTTGACAAAATGCCTGAACGGGAAAATCGACATAATTTTTTTTCTGTGTAATCAAATCATCTAATTTTTTTAATATGTTTTCTTTAAAGGGTTGTATAAGAGCTGTAAAAATTTCAGATTGATTGAACATGGGTAGAAAAAATGATTGATGACAGAAAATTAGGGATTCATGGGAGCAGTATAACAAACTGGTAAGTGGAATTTATGCAATTAGAGATGATTCTAACTGCTCCAAAGTTGTCATTGGTCAGGAAAAATGTTTAAAGAATATCCAAAGTATTTATGATTCCTTTAAATCATATTTTAAGTGACTGTCATCACACAGTCCTAGTCAAACCATGAAGGGACAATTACAATTTTTGAGCATTTTTCAATCTGTGTTTAAAGGAAACTTAAATGCATTTCATATAAGATTTGAGACTCAATTAAGAAGGGCTATAACAATGGTGTAGAATTCTAAGATCACTCTCAAGAAGGTAATTGGTGGAAGAACTAAGTCTAAACTTTTTATACAAGAAGAGATAGAAAACTGGGAGCCAAAATCATTGAACTAAGCAAGTTGAATTTAGAAATACATTTGAACATCCCAAAATCAAGTCTTGGTTGTGTATATACCAGGTCTTATTCACTTGAATCAGTGTGAAATGTGTCTAGGAATCAAGACAAGGAAGAAGAAATCCATTTTCCTATATTGTATGTTCTAATCCTACATGACAAGTAAGGTAATTACAATGTATGTAATTGTTGGGAAGTTGATTAAATCACTCCAATTGAGCTCGGCATCATTTAGATAAAATGATCTAGCGAGGATGGATAAGATACAATCTATGCCAAAGCAAATTAATGACAAGAACCAAGAGAGATCATGTTTTTAAGAATCATGAAAACTATTGAATTGAATTGAGCTAAGATAGGCATAACTTATGCACCTCTGCCACTATTGAACACTTCCACATTCCTCTTCCCCTTAAAACTTAACTTGATCACCTATGTGACCCAACTATGTCACCAAAGTGACCTACCTAGGTGCCCTCTGCACCTATTCATCCATCCCCTGATGCCCTTTACCTTAACCTCATCCTCACTCAAGCCTCCTATATCCCACAAGCACTTACCCACAAACTTACTCACACAATATGCCCAGCAAAAAAATAACACAACATATCAAACACCAACTAAATAATATCAAAAAATAATAAATAAATAAAATTATAAGTTAGTTTCTTAGAAAAATACTGAGCAATCTTCACACACTTTTTATATAGTAAAAATATAAAAATATAAAGACTAGTTTCCTAAGTGAATGCTGCACATTTTTTGTGCAAATTTTTAAAAAACATTATAGGCCATTTTCCTAGGCGACTGTTGTGTAATCACTGTGTAATTTTCAAACAAGAAAAATAAAAAAATCATAGGCTAGTTTCTTAGGCGACTACTACACAATCACTGCATGATTTTCAAACAAGAAAATAAGAAAATCGTATGCTAGTTTCTTAGGTGACTACTATGCAATCACTACATGATTTTCAAACATTAAAAAATAAAAAAATTATAAGACAATTACCTATGCGACTTTTGCAATTTCTGCATGATTTTCAAATAGTTAAAACTTAAAAAAAACATTATAGGCTAGTTGGTTAGGGGAATACTATGCAATCACCATGTGATTTGTAAACAATAAAAAAATTGTAGGCTACTTGCCTAGGCGACTGGTGTACAATGATCGTGTGATTTTTAAATAGTAAAAATTTAAGGTTAACTTTCTAAACAAGTCTTGCACAACTACCACATAATTTTGAAACAATAAAAATACCAAAAAAATGTAGGCTATTTTCCTAGGTGACTATTATGATATCATCAAATCACTTTCGAAAGAAAATTGTAGGCTTGTTTCCTAAGCGATTACTATGTAATCATTGCATAAATTTTAAATAATAAAAATACAATCAACAAGCCAATTAACTATGTGATTAGTGCACAATAACCAAACAATTTTCAAACAGTAAAAAATTAAAAAATAATACACATACACTTATACAATCATTAGAATACTGTAATAACACTCATCCCAACTCATATTTCCCCATTATGGATCCCTATTTACACCCCAACCACTTACACTCTTTAGTTTCCTGCATGTTTTGGTCTGCTCTTGTATTCCCCAATCACTCACATAGTCTAGTCTTCTCCTCACACTCCCCACTCACATATGTAGTTAGTTTCTTCTCTCATGATCCCTAGTTTCCTGTAAGGTTTAGTCTCCTTTTGTGCTTCATTTTCCTATTTCGTGTTCCTCACTAAATTATATTAATCTCCTACTTTACACCTATCATGTCTTCCAACCACCCCCATGAATTCTAACACCCCCCATGCTCCATCTGATTAACTAAAATATGAATACTCTAGTGTAATATAATGCTATAAGAGCAGTAAAATAACTAAATAAATGAAGTAATAAAATACTGAAATAGTACCCAAGAAATATAAGCAATGAAGTGTGAAACGTTAATGTGCAAAGAGGGTTAAGAAGGCCTTATCTGATTCGATGATGTTGTGAGACTGTGTTGCAGTGGAGATCAGAGGAACTGGAGGAGAAAACCTTTGCATAAGAGCTTGAAAAGTGCAGATCTGGACTGTATGGCTACACTGGGGCACCTAGAAAGGGTTAGGGGCACCCATGGGTGCCCTGGTATGCAAAAATGACTAGAAAAGCTCCTTTGAGGTGTCGCCGAGTGTTCTCCTATGCTCGCTTCCTATCGTGTGAATGTTGCTGTGTGATTTCCGAAGCACTAGTAAACTTGTAATGAAGAATTACCTACAAAACCCCAAGCAAAGAATCAAAACCCTAAAAAATAAAGATGCATATGAAGGGGTCAGATTGTCCTTAGCTACTAAATGGATGGAATTATCACTAAGCGCTACACTACATCTTAGAATCAATTTAGTTCTAGGTGGGTGTGTGTGTGTGTGCAATTGTGACCGAGGTTGCTCTTGTGTCAATCACACTTTATGAAGTAGCGAGAAAATAACTAGATTTATAATGTAGTAAATTTATGCATGTAAACAATAGACTTCCCTCCTATGAAGTGTGATGCAGATGAACCAACCTTGTTTGCCTTGTGATGGAGCTAGATAGATGCAAATTCAGCTATAAATGCCTTTGATGGATGCAACCTTAGGTGGTGATAATAAGTGCTTAGTGCTTAGTCCCTCATCATGGTCACATAACTTTATATTTATATGGTTCTCTTGCTTTAATTTTGTAATCATCCACGAAAAGGTTGACCACCAAATATTTAAGAAGCTCAAATGGCTAGAAAGTGCCCAAAAAGTACAAGCTAGCTGTTTGAACTTCTTATATTTTTGGCATTATGAAAGTATAGACTGGGAAAGTACATGTATAAGATCTAAAATAACGAAAGAAAGCAATGCAATAATGGCCAAAGACATGGGTTAATTATTACTCTTTCTTTTAAAAAACCATATGAATAATAGTATGATACTGAAATTAAATAATGATTCAAAGTGCGTGATTTTGTGTCTACACAATCAAACCCTCTTAGAACACATATAGAATTTTAAGTTATATAAATAAAGGATCACTCCTCCCAAAATGAAACAAAATGACATACTGCTAGTTTTTCATCAATCCGATACATTTGATGGTCCCTATCAAACCATATCCCCTTCACATCAAACTACCCGACTTTGACACATTCCATAACATAGAGGATCTACAAAAATATTTGTACTTATTTAGATACATGTGTCATATTATCCATCATAATAATACAATTAGGTTGTGTAGCTTCCCTTTTCTCTCACTGACAATTCGCTATATTGGCATACCATTCTACCACAACATATCCTCTCCTCTTTCAACCAAATTTATAATGTATTTATTCATCGTTTCTCCATAAAAATTGTTATAACTACCACATTAGTTTATTTAGATCATTTGGAACAATATGACATTGAGCCCATCTAAGACTATATTTCACATTGGTGAAGGGTGATCCCTTACCTCACCTTTCCTATCCTGCAACTTGAACTCATCAACATTTTTGCCAAAAGATTTTCCTTATATATATATATATCCCATACTTTAAAAATCCACTAATGATGAAGCCATTCTAATGGTATAATATATTGAGGATTTCCATCTCGATTGTTCTATCACTTTTTTACATCCAATACATTCCCTCAACATTTCCAATTTCACACAAAAATGTTAACTATATACTTCTCAAAGTCGCTTCTCTATATTCCTTATCACATTATTTACAAACTTACTTGCAATCATCCTCCCCAACTCCAATTATCCCCCAATTCAATTTCATGCCCCTATTTATTTTAAGTCTTGTAGTATTTTTTTAATCCAAGTAGCAGTTCATGACATTATCCCAACTCCTCTCCGTCATACTCCAAAAATTACTCTCTCCCCAACTAATCCAATTCCTACCATTTTGCCACTAAATCCCAATTCCCACTACCCTTATGGAATACATAAAAAAAATTGTGTACATATCACCACATTTTCAAACATTCCACTAACACATGTCACTAATTACATAATATCATTCAAGACCTACTTCACAATGACAACGTCAAAATTGATGATCATATGCCTCCACAAAATCCCCACCCAGACATCATTATAGATCTCATCCCTAAATATTCCAATATAGATTGCATGAATAATGTTCCCTTCAACAACCCATCCCCTTCCAAATATGATCTCATCAGAAATATTCTATACACGTCATATCATATCACCCCTTTTACTAGTCTTTCGCCTATAATCACACCCCTTCTTCCTCCTCTCTCTAAACCAAGGTAATTCTAGTTTCACCCCATCCACTTTCCTCTTTTTTAAAACACCAAATTTCCGATGCCATATTTATTTCTATAAACTTACATATCATGAAGGATGTTAAATGACCATCAACTTCAAGATTTATCATGGAGCCACTCACTCTCGTTTCTAAACATACACTCTCACAATACACATAACTTTTTTCCATTCATCCCATGATCACACATCTATCTAAAATGGTTTACACACTTTAATACGAAATTCCTCTTGAAAAAGAGTTTTTCTCAACTCCTTTTCCACCCATCATCACCTTACAAACACTTCATCCTCTCAAACCATTACAACATGAATATATTTCACACATTCATCCTCTCACCACAAGTTTTCCTTATAAGTCCACAATATTTTCTCTCATGCCTTCTCATACCATAGATTTGTTCTCAAGCCCTCATACACTTGATGCTGCTACTTTCATAATGCTTCATCGCAAATTTCTCCTACTAAGGACTTGTTTTTACATCCTTATCTACCTAACATTGTATGCCATACACTTATCCTAGTACCTATTTCACTACCCAAAAATCCTCATTCCATCTTAATTTCCATGCCTCTATCTTTGAAATTAGGTACCCATGTCAGTACCATCTTCTACTTCCTCATCGTCCCTTTACTTCACTCTTAGTAAACATCATCGTGCACTATCCCATTTTAAAATTCATTTTCCAACCTATTTTCACGTTTTGTATTACACATGTCCTATAACCACATGGAATGTGGGGACTCAACTTTATCTATAATTTCACACCATTACTTAAGAGAAAATCCCTCTTCTATTCATTTAGCCTAGGTTTGAGACATTTATCCTAGGTTTGAGATATTACTTAAGAGAACATCCCTCTTCTATTAATTATTTTATTCATCATTACTATCATCCTTATGTGGAAATTCGGTGGGAAAATGTCCAATTTTTCCACAATTGAAACACTTGAAAGGTAGTTTAACTTTGTATTTGTCGAATCCCCTTTTAAGATTTTGATGAACACGATCTCCTCCTCATCTTGTTCCTCTCCTTGGTCAGACTCTTTATTTTTCTCTTTCTTTGAATCTTTGAAAGTTGCTTCCCTTTTTGATGGATTATTTGATTTTGTCCTCATCTCATAGGTTGCGAGAATTCCATGTAACTCATCCATTTTCAACTGGTCTAGGTATTTTATCTCTTTGATAGCAAAATTTTTGCATCAAATCTTAATGGTAAAGTTATTAGTAATTTTTGAACTATTGTGGATTCTTCACAATTTTCACCAAGCCCTTTGATGGTGTTAACAATCTCATCCACATGTAGAAGATATGTTGCAAAATTTTCTTCATCTTTCATTTTCAATCTCTCAAACCATCTCATATGAGTTTGGAGCTTTGCCTTTTTTACTTTGTTGTCACCCTCATAGATGGTTTAAAGTTTATCCTATATGTCCTTTATCAAAGTTTAATGAATTAATTTGACAAATTCTTCTTTTGATAAGCCACACAAAATTGTGTTCATAGCTTTTGCATTTCTCTCACTTGTCTTATTTCCATCTTGATTTGTTGGTGGATTTTGTGGCATTATATATCCACTCACCAAGGATTGGCAGCTATCAAAACCAAGGTCCATTAGATATGTGTGCATCCTTATATTCCAAAAATCATAGTTAGTTCCATCAAACAATGGAGCTCTATTTGAAGAGAAACCTTCTTAACTAGCCAGGTGTTTTTCTGAAATCTACCTTCCAGCAGTTAGACTATTCTGAAGGACCCTGATCTGATACCAATTGTTAAACACATAATTATACTGAGAGGGGTGGGTGAATCAATATAAGATAAAATTTAATCTATTAAAACTTATATCCACAATTAAAGTATGTAAAACCATTAAAAATCCATAACATAGAGCAATAATAGATTTTTGTGAAAAACTCTCTCTCGACAAAAACCACAAAATAAGACTGCTTGGATCCATCATCCAAATCCAGCCCAAATTAAATACTTTACAACTATTTGTAGGAACTAACATACTGGAGATACCAATCCCCAATGCCAAGCACCAACCCACTGGAGACACCAATCCCCAATTTGTTGAGGCACCGATCTCAACAATACGATCTTCCACCTTTTGTAGTTGCTTCATTAACCAGATGATGACAATTTTGCTTCTTCTTCACTATTGTTCTAAAAATATGCTTTATATAATTTTCAACAAATCATTATCCTCTTCTTCTCTTCTCTGTTATACACTTTTCAACAATCTTCTTTGAATGATCTATTTTTTTTCTCCTGCATCTACACCCATTTCGTTCTTTAATTTTTTAATGATATATACATATTTTTGCATTCTTCACACACACTTTAGACTTCATTTTCCTTTATACCTTCTCACACGACTCTTAATATTCATGGGTGTTATAACACGAGTCAACTCGTTATTTAAATAAGAATGCCAAAACAGAGGAGGGTCAGATTTGATGTTGAAGTTTAAATGGAGGAGAGTCGGTCAACATCCTTCAATGATTATAAACTTGGATTTTGCGGCCTTCTTTCAATGATGGAGATTCGAAACTAATTTGTCTAGACAACGTTTTTTGGTCTTTGGTCTTCCACAAAAAATAAAGATATCATCACTTAGTGGCCTTTGGCCTTCCACGTTCAGATAATAATGTTAACAATTAGTGGCCTTTGGCATTCCCTCACCACTCAAACTGTAGCTCATTGCTCACAATATTGTCTTCTTATTATTCTAAATGAATTGAAAAATGAGACTCCAAATCATTCAAGTGTATATCCAAATCAACACTACTACCATCTCCAGACTGAGCATGCTTGATACTTCTAACTCAGACAATCTCTAGATGAGAAAATCTATTAGAGAGCTCTGAAAAATCAACATAGCCGACGAGTGCTTCAGACCATTTATACACCTATCTCCAGATGACCAACACTATAGGGGTGAGCTCCAAACTAATTGCATTTTGAGCTCTGTATGAGCAACATCACGTACGAGCTCCAACGACCAAGCTTAAGACCATATATACTTCTAATCCAGACTATAGGCATCAAGTGATCTTCGGATGAGCTACCGGATGAGCTCCAAACCATTTGCACTTCGATCTACACAACAAGATCCATACGAAAAGAATTGGACCAGCTTGGCTCCGGTTGATAGACATTGAACCTTTCCATCAATGAAAATAGATACAACAATTTGTTAAGTCTTCCATCTCCTTCAACTTCCTTTCACATCAATGGCAATTATTCTAATAAGTGTTACTTGTGATTTTGTCAAAATCATGAAGCATCCAAAAGTAATATAGTGATAACACATATACCCATTAACATCCACATTTTATGATTTTTGTAAAGCATTGGGATCATATTAGAGTGTGGAAAAAGAGATCAAAATCTTGGTGATTCACAAAAAAGAACTAAGAACTATTTTAACAAACTAGGGCATAAAGAATGCATTCGCATAATTAGATTCACCTCATCTTATACACATCCATTTATGTCAGGTTATGGATTTGCACTAAAATGATTAGAAATTTACATAATGGGTAGGCATCTCTTTTTTCTTTGAAATTTCTAGGTTTTTTTTGGTCTTGCCTTTTGAACCCATTTTCCATATGATGTCAATATGATTTCCTCTAGATACATATATTTCAACATATTTGTATGTCCCTAACACTAGTTCTCTTACATGCTTCACTATTTTACATTTTCCCATGGAGTAGACAACCTCTTTATTAAATTATATACCAATTTATTGATTTAATAATAATGAAATGTGATTACAATGTGTTATAGTTAGTTTAGTTCATTTGTTAATGTAATAAAACAATATGTTGATTACACTAATAGGCCTATAACTACAGTTGGGGGATGGTGGGGTGCTGCAATGTTTGCGAATGAATATAAATTGATAAACTTAAATTTGGCATCCATTTGACTCTCATAAGGTAGTTTTTATTTATTATTGGAGAAGGTAATAAAAATTGTGATATCTTGAGCATATGATGGGAGTTTGAACCCAATTAGTTTTTTGAGTCTAATGTAGCATGTACCCATATCGAAGCTATTTATCATCAATCAATAATATTTTTGCGAAGAAAGTGATAGATTGAAATTCATATTATGTTTTTAGTTTTTTTAATGTATAAGTAATAATATAAATTAATAGATAGGTAACTAATTACATCACATGCATTATCCCTATGAGAACAACCCCACAAAATGTGGAGGATTGCAAAAGGTACATGAATTTTTTGACAAAATGTCTCGACAAAATCTAGTATTAGGAAATGCAATGATGGTTGAAAATGCACAAAATGGGCTTGTTACAAAAATCTTAGATATTTTAAAGAAAAAAGTAACAAATAAATTCCCAACCCAATTAATTTACCACCATCCAACCAACTTAAATACCAAAATAGAAACTTTAGATTAGGGTAAGGAAATCCATTAAAAAATAATTGAAAATGGATTTTTATTAGGCAAGCCAAACCCCATATGAGGGTGTGTGCTCTTAACAAGTAAACCAAAAAATCAAAGCTACAACTTATAGAAACAAGAAATGCAACACAAACTCACTATGTAGAAAATAACTTCTATTAATAATTTGATAAAACTTTGGTGATGCTCTTATTTCTTCTTCTTACAAATATGAAGTTTTCACACATATTTATAACTCTTTTATAATACTTTTGTCAATATATTTTAAGACATTTTTTCATTTTAAAAAATCCTAATGTTAATTTATGCTTTAAAACTTGCTTTCCTGAAAATAAAAAACTAAAATTTTCAATACAAGGTTACATGTATACGCATGCTCAGGGGAGTCAAGTTTATTTCTAACAATGTCCAAAAACATACAAAATATGCATGCAAGCTCAGGTGAGTCAAGTTTATTTCTAACAACGTAGAAGCTTACAAAAGGTGTATGCAAATTTTCATGTATGGATATACTTTCTTTTTCTACGTGCCTTTACATAATATAGATATTTGGATATTCTTGAAAAATTAACAAATTTGACCAATTAGAAATAAATTACAATTTGAAAACTATAATAATAGAAATCTTAAACACTACCATCAACAAAATGGGGTAAATGTTTTAAAAAGTAGAATAAATTGATTTGATTAATTTACAATTTGAAAACTATAATAATAGAAATATTAAACACTACCATCAACAAAATGGGGTAAATGTTTCAAAATATAGAATAAATTGGTTCGATTAATCATTTTTTATTTTTTCTTAAAGTTAGGTTCACTTGGTTTCAGTAGGGGGTTGAGGTTATGGATTCAATTTGTACACTGCTCTAAAATTCACTCACCTTATATTAGAGTCTCACTTTTCAAAACTCTAGATCCTTAGGTATTTGTTGATCCCTCAAGCTTTACCCAAAAAATCATTTTTTAATAGATAAATATTTTAGTGGATGGAAGCTTCATGAATGCGTTCCATGTAGGCACTTAGGAGATGCACATAGTTCTCATAACATGTAAAATGTTTAACCAAGTATACAAAGTATACACACTCATTTAGAGTGACTTAAGGGAGATCATGGAGGTCTAGATATGCCCTTACAACTGCACGTGGTTATTATATGTTATCTGATTGATTATGAAGATTTTAATAACGTTGAATTATTTAGTAGTAAGCTAAATAATAATGTTAAGCATTAGTATCATTAATTGTACATTAAGGGTATGCTTTTTTAAAAAAAACCCTTAATTTGGAGGATCATAATATGGGTGTTACAAATCTTAGATATTTTAAAGCAAAAAGTAACAAATAAATTCCCAACCCAATTAATTTATTTTTACCACCATCCTACCAACTTAAATACCAAAATAGAAACTTTAGATCAGTGTAAGGATATCCATTAAAAAATAATTGAAAATGAATTTTTATTAGACATGTCATAATTGTGAGTGTCCTTATATACATATATGCAGGATGTGTGAAGGATTGGATGAAGCTAGACCCCATATGAGGGTGTGTGCTCTCAACAAACTAGCAAACCAAAAAAAGCTACAACTTATAGAAACAATAAACACAACACAAGCTCAATATGCAAAAAATAACTTCTATTAATAATTTGATAGTACTTTGGTGATGCCCTTATTTTTTCTTCATACCAATATGAAGTTTGCACACATATTTATAAATCCTTTACAATACTTTTCTCAATCTATTTTTAGATGTTTTTTCATAAAAACAATTTTTCCTAATTTTAATTTTTTCTTTAAAAATTGTTTTCCTAAAAATAAAAAACTAAAGTTTTCAAAACAAAGTTGCTTATGCATACATGCTCGGGGGAGTGGAGTTTATTTCTAACAACGTGGAAGCATAAAAAAAGATGCATGCAAGCTCGGGTGAGTCAAGTTTATTTCTAACAACGTTGAAGAATACAAAAGGTGCATGCAAATTTGCACGGATGGATATGCTTTCTTGTTCTACACACCTTTATATAAGACATATATTTGGATACCCTTGAAAACTTAACAAATTTGACCGATTGAATATAAACTAGAAATTGCACCAAGGGGTGCAATGGTCACGCCGATAGAGGTAAGAAACAAAGTTGGAAGAGGGAAGAGTGTTGGTTGCCATTATTTTCGCTATTCAGTATTTGATTTTCTATATGAAGGTAATCATGAGTGTATTTCTATGAATGCATGGAACAAATTCTCTTTTTTATGCATTGCAACAATATATAGAGATGACATCAAGTCTTCTAGTAGACCTAATTGATTTATAGTTTCCAAAAAAATAAGATTTGCTGCAATCAAGGATGTAAATTAATAATCCTTTACCCATGCCATTCTTTCTAATACTATTCCAATTTCTAAGTGGCCTTGTGCATTGCGAATAAAAGTTTTTCAATGCAAAGAATGAAGCACCTTTGAAATCTTTCATTAATATTTGTCTCTTTTTTGCATCTTGGAAGTGTACAACCTATAATATAGTATTAATGCTTCTAGTTTATGCTGCTATGCTCATATGTTATTTATCGAGGCACATTTGTGCTAGTATCCCTTCTACATGATGACACAAATTGAGCCATGAATTTCTATAAAACATGTTCACAAAGTACTAAACATATAGTTCTATGAAATAAAACACCAATACTTATAGAGAGTGTGTAGGCTCATCTCTATTTGTAGTCATGGGTGTTTTAACCCATCCATTTCAAGTATATGATCATCACTTGTCACAATTTTAAATTTACCCAATTTATTTTCCCTTAATAGATTTAGCTTTGTAATTTTCTACCCACAAGTTGTAACTTCGGAGTCCAAAAAAATACAATGAAAGAAACTATTTTAATAGTGAAAAGCAAACAAAGAAATTGGAACAAACAAATTATAACGTTGTCAACAATTAAAATAGTTTCTCTAACAAGGGTAAGAAAATGGGGTTGCCATTAACAACTTGTCATTAAGAACTCCAAAATTCTTGAACAATTCCAATATATTCAAACCACATCAAGATATCCCCTTTTTTAAAAAACTCCAAAATTCTTGAACAATTCTAATTTAATTCAAACCACATCAAGATATCACATTAGATATACTTCTTTGATCTCAAACTAAGTTTTGAAACCAATGTAAATAGTAAAATCCATTTTAAGATTAATTTTCTTTTCAACACCCAATATCAAAATCATATAATTATTAGTGCTCTAAAAATATGTTGTTAAATTACTGGAGTTGCTCAAGGTGCATGGAACCAAATCCAAAGAAAAATGCAATTTATACGGCTAAAAGCTCGTAAAAGTATTAACAAATGCACTACTAAAATTTGAAACTCACATCAATCTCACAATTCTCACAAGGCTTTACATTTGACAACCATATATTCTTGAAAAGCAATTTTTCATTTTTGGTAATCTTATAAAATTTTCCTTCGATACCAGCTTTGGAACATGGCATGGCCATCCATCAAAACATATTGGAAAGTGATTTTCTCATAATATGTTGTATTTGCAAGTTCCATTGTGGACATGTATACAAAATGCAAAAATATATAAAAGGCATACACAATGCTTAACAAAAACGCCTAAAAGAGATGTGGTTTGTGGATTGAAACAATAGCAAAAGATGCTGTTAGAAACATAATACATTGTCCATTCCTCTTCCTACGGTGACCATTCCGTTGCTTTTCCTCTTCTCTCTGTGGACGAGTTGAACCGTTTCTAAGCTTGTATAAATCTGCTGTTTGATGCTTTGATTAATCATCAAAATCTGTTTCTCACTCTCTGAATATCAGATGCACAATATAGTTTTGTTTAAAAAGCCGTCATTTTTTTAAACAAATGCAATGTGCAATCTATAAAACCAAACTCTATAATATTTTCTAATTCCTCCCAATATGTCCCAAAATGGGGGCTTTAAAACCAGGCATGGGCATCTATAAAACATGATAACATTTTTTTGTCAAATTTTGCAGTTACAAGTTCCAAGGCAAATATGTTTACAACTACAATTTATCTGTAGGAAAATTTTATTAAGTTAATGAAAAGTTAACATGTATTCCACATAAAATGTAAAGAACATACCTTATTTGTTTACAGTGTGTAACGATATACATTTCTTTAAAAAAATGGATTATTTGAAACAAAAGAAAATGACATATATGAATATATTACTGATCTTCAAAATGAAAAATTGTTTGATAAAATGCATGATAAAACTGGGTTCTCACACATTGTAATATCATTTTTGGATAGGCATATGATATACAAATTCAAAGATGTTTTGGCGTAAAAACAAGAATACGAAAATATGTTTCTACCCATTAGCTAATTTAATTTCTAGAAATTTTCAAATAATAGCCACAATACTTCTTGGCATTTGGTGCCTATAGACACCATTTTCCCTTTATAAAGAAAATGACAAAGGAAAAAGTTTTCATATGGAAAGTTTGATATTACAATTTTGCAAATTAACATGGTTTATGATTTATAGGTGTTTGATGAGATGGATTGAAGAGACATGTAAAAAAATTGGGTTTTCAAAATTCTTAGGCACAAATTTCATCTAATGGTAAATAATATACATATATAAATAAAAATAAAATGTAGCAAAAGAAATGGAAAAGATAAATCTAGATTGAAATGAAGTACCATACAAATAGATGTCTTTATCAATATATCTAACTTAAAATAATTTTAAGTCGCAAATAACTTGACTATTTGCTTTAGACTTAAGTAGCCAATACACTTCAGATGCAAGTAAGGACACGAAGCATCTGATATGTAGATATAGATTTTTTTATTGCCCATAAATGGATTTGATACAACAATACATGAAATATATAATTTTTTTAAAAAAATATGAAGTTTACCCTGATAAATAGAGCTAACCATGAAGTATAATATAGTAACTCCAAATATGAGACTCACAACTTCATTTAGAAATGTTATTGTAGACAAATACAATTTTAAAAGTGATAGGGAAGATCTTAATGGAGTAACATGATAAATAAAAACACCCTTTCTAGCTACAAAGATCTAAGAGAACTGTTGAAATGATTGACCAAGGCAAGAGTTAATATAGCAATAGTGTTACAGGGGATCTACAATCATTTAAAAAATGAAATTAGACCTTAATAATATCTTTTGTATGTTTAGGAAGAGCTAGGACTCATGTTAGTGTGGTATTTCTTGAGATAAAACTCAATGTTTTTTAAAAACCACAAATATGTGTACTCGGTAATGTAATGCTTGAGCAAAATTAGTTTGAATGACACTAAGCATGCAAAATTAGACAAATCATATAGGGGTCACATAGGATTTTTTTTGACGTCACAAATCTTGCAAGTGATTTAAGAAAAACACGCATGTAAAATGGAACATGTATTTGAAAACAAAGCAGTAAGGAAAACATGACAACTAAAATATTGAAAATGACCTCTCTTGGTTTTGTAGTTAGCTGATCATATCCTAATACTCCCTCAAATCTAATACTCATCGCCCTCTAGTACTGCTCCTAAGGACAATATGATTTATTAATAAATGGTTTTAGTAGGAGGGAGGGGGTGACCTCCTTTACAAAATTGAGAATTCCTGCATGAAAAAATTGCTACAAAACATAATTCCTAACAATGGAAAATGGACATAAATGAAAAAGAAAATAACCACTACATGTGCTTTGTATTTGTTGCAAAGTTTTCAACTCAATGGGGTTCCTTAGCTTGATACACCATGAAAACTACTATGCACAAGATTTTTAATTAAAAATATTGATGCATCGTACAACGGGTGATCAATGCTAGTTGTGGATACATACAAGATGATGGAAAGCAAATCCAATGGGAGCAGTTGGAGTGGCACGTCTGCAACAGTGAACCATGCCATGCATATATTAAAAAATGTACACAACATGGCTCCTCATAGAAGATTTAATGTTGTTCTACACCTATGTAGTGTATCAATGGTTGCTACACCTCTCATGCTCATTCACCCATCCGGATACACTTCTAACTGTAGACCTGGTTTGTCAGGTAAATGACTCTTACTGTACAACGCCTATAAATAGATGCAATTGATTCGGTCAACCGAGCTTTTCAATTTCTTATTGTTAGCGGAATCTCCAGCGTTTGTGTGAATAAAACCTCGTCGTGTTAAAGGAAGGCATGAACATTCTGAAATAATAGAGTATCTACAATGTTTTAGATTGAATGAAGGAGAATGATGCAATGGTCATCCCGTGTACAACATTATTTACCACCATCGATCTGCATCTGTCAGGTGAATGCATGCCGCAGTGTAACGCCTATCAATGTAATTACAATTTAAAACTGTAATAATAGAAATCTTAAACACTAACATCAACAAAATGGGGTAGATATTTCAAGATAACAAATAAATTGGTTTAATTAACAATTTTGTTGTTTCGCCTCAAAGTTGGGTTCACTTAGTTTTGATAAGGGGTCTAGGTCGTGGATTCAATTTGTACAATGCCCCACAAAATGCTCCAAATCACTAAATATATGCTTAACAACTATTTTTTTTTTTTTATTGATAAATATTTAAGTAGATGGATTTACACACACCCCAAACTAACTAGGTTCTACTTTAACTATTGCAACTTAGTCAAACTATAATAATTCATCGACGGCTTATAACGACCGGGAGGCCTCCTTTCATTCGCAAGGTGATGGAGATGGTGTATTTTGGAACATATTCTGTCTTCACTGTGACACTAAACCTGTGAATGATGGACGCCGCGATCGATTTCATTTGTATGAAGCTCATTTCTTTCCCCAAACAGATCCGAGGCCCCGCCTGAAACACCGGATATCTGTATGGATTCTCTCCCACGAATTCTCCATTTCTCAGCCACCTCTCAGGCTTGAATTCAAGACAATCGCTTCCCCAAATGCTTTCCATCCTGCCCATGGAATAAATACCGTAGCTCACAAAGCAACCCTTGCGCACCACATTTCCGTCGGGCAGCACGTCGTCGGATGCAGCGATTTTTGTGTCGACAGGAACGGGCGGACACAGTCTCATCGACTCGCTCAACGCCGCCTGCAAGTAATGCATCGACTTCAATTCCTCAAAACTGAACAACACAATCTCCTCCTCTTCCTCCTCTTCCTCCTCTTTTCTGGCTTTCAAAACCTGCGAGATCTCGAGGCGAATGGCTTCTTCGACGGAGGGTCGCGAAGAGAGTAACCAGAAAAACCACGTCAAAGCCGTGGAAGTGGTGTCCCTCCCGGCCATTATAAAACTGACCACCATATCCCTCAAAAACACATCAGTTTTATCCGCCATAGTTCCCTCGCCATCGCATCCCGCAATCACGAGTTCCGGATTAGCCATCACAGCCGCCATGAATCTGGAAAGCAGATCCTCCCTCACACGCCCTTCCTCTTCCTCGCTCCTTCTCGAACGAATTATACCCATAACAAATTCATCCACAACCAGAATCGCTTCGCGCAGCCGCTTTTCAGAACCCACATTAAAAAAGCGCTCGAGTTTCCACAGGTGGGGAAGAGTGTAGAAGAATCTGCCGGAACTGATGTGGGTCGCATCGTCGAAGGCCTGTGCTAGAGAAAGAGAAGGGCGGAGGTGGAGAGGATCGACACCAAACGCAACCCTGCAAATATTATCGAATGCAAAGCCGTGGAAGACATTCTGCAAGTCGATGCAGTCCCCAATTTGGGCGGCGTTGCAGAGCAGCGGCATGAGGCGATTGCGGATCTCCCACTGCACTGTCTCCACCACGAAATTCCTGAGCGAATTAGTCTTGAATTCGTAGCTGGCGGCCTTTCGCTGCATTTTCCAGAGCTCTCCGTCGACATTGAAGATTCCTCTGCCCAAGAAATCGTGGAGAAGATAAGTGAAGCGTTGGCCTTTTGGATAATTGTCGAAATGGGTTCTGAGAATGTGTTCTACGTTTGCAGGATTGCAAGTGTAGAAACCGGAGACGCCGGGGCGCTGGATCCGAAATGTGTTGGAAGGTATTCTGGAAGCGGCATCCGTCGCCCATTCCAAAAACCTGCGCCGATTTATGAAAAATTCGAATATGTTGCCGACTATGGGATATATGGTTGGACCGTTGTAGACTGGGCGTTTTTTCGAACTTCTGGCAGCGAGGAAAGTAAGAAGGAGTGGGAGGGCGAGCAGAAAAGCAAGGAGAATGTGGGAGATCGCCATTACAAGAGGGTTTCAGAGATGGGTGGTGCTACAAAGTTTCCGTGTATCACTGAATTTCTTGTGGATAGCGGGTCTCTTACGTGGTACTTCGGCTCACCACACAAATTACGCAAGCCCGGTCATACATTGGATTGATTAATGGCCACAACCCTTGGGGCTTCCAATGATTCTATGTTTTTAAAAAAAAAAATTTATTTATTAAAAAGGCTCTTTCTCTTATGAGCCTAAAATCACACGGAGTTGTTTTTTTTTTATTAATAGGGAGAATAATGGTCTTCATTTTTTCTTGAATTCACAAATTTTTGTTTACTCATGTAATGCCCACTTCTCTACGACATTTAGTTGATTATCATTTTGAGTTATGCAGACTTTGGATATGGACATGACTTATACTTATGTTGATTAGCATAATGTTTGGTGACTAGATGCATTTGGATTATGATTGGATTTTGTTTTCAGTATGATCTACACTGACTCATGGATAGACTATTGGATACTGATATTATTTCTATATGGATATATTGCATGTGTTCTAACATTGGATTTCTTCGCCATGATGAGTAGAATGTAGTTGTTGAATTTACATTACTATAATTTTGAATAATGATGAAATGCATAATTAAGTTGTGATTTAGACCTAGAAATAATGATTGCTTGAATTACGTATAGATGTTAATAAATTTTATGCATATGGTTATTTTGGATATTTTGACATGGCCGCAAGGCTGAAGGAGGTATTTGGTATTTTGCAGGAACCACAACATGATCACAACCTAAAGGGGGATTGGAAACCAAACACAACAGAATGTCGGGTTGTTACAACATTTGGTCGTCAAGGCAACTAGTGAATTGTATAGTGTTACCTTTGTTCTTTTATGTGTTGAGAAAATTCCCATGAGGGAGAAATTTTCTAATGTGACCAAGGGGGTAAGAATTTTATTTACTTGTTTTTAAGTTACTTTAGTAGGTGATTTTATTTGGGATTTCTTTTTTTTTTAAATTTCTCTTGCTAAGTATGTTTAGATTAAATTAACATCTTGTTTTAATTTTTATGTTTTGGAGGGAAGTCTAGTGGGTGTAATTAATTTTCATGGTTGGCTCCTTGAGCCTTGTGCTTGCCTCTTGTTTGAATGCTTGTTTTGAGTGTTGACCACTCCAAATCCTTTGAATCTCGAATTTGAGATTTAGGGCAATTTTGGGGGACTTGTGGGACAAGTTGAACTTGTCCCACACTTTCCAAAACCCCTTACCAACCATATCTATGGGTTGGGAATCCAAAAAGGGGATTATTTATTGTTTTGGGAAGGGAAATGTGACTTTGGAGTGCACTTGTCTTCTTTTTGCATTTAATTGTGCCTTAAGGCACATGGGAAGGGATGGATGTGGAAGAGAGATGTCATTTAACCCAACCACCCATTTATGGTGTTTTGGGATTTGAGTTGACTTTGGGAGGTGGTCTTGAGGATGTGTGATGTGGCATCCTACAAGGAGCCACATCACCCTCACTCCTTCCTTTTGTCTATTTATTGAAACTTCCTCTCTTGTTGAGGGGGTGGAGGTTTTTGTTGAGGAGTTCTTTTCTTTTATTTTCTTTTGGGAGAGGAAAGAATTGGGAGAAAGAGAAAAGAAGGAGCTTGGACTTGCATGCTTGGGATTGCTTTTGGAGGGAGCTTGTGCAAAGCTTCTTGGTTTAGGCTTCTCCAATGGAGAGGTAGGAAACCTTTTTTTTTTTTGTTGCTTTCATATTGTTGTTGATGTTAAAATTGGGAATAATGTATGTTTACTTTTGTGTATTGTGAAAATGGATAGAGTGCTTAATGTGTAGTGTAGGAGATGTCTATGGGAAAACTCATGAGGGAGGCATACGAGTAGAATATGATATTGTGGAGGGAGTTTGAGAGGGATGCCCATCTTGGGTAAGAATGTTCACATTCTTACCTTGTTCTTGAGGGAGCCATAAGAGGAGGGAGGTATAAGAGTATGGGAGGAAAAAGGGGTACTTGAGGGAGGCATAAGAGTCATAGGGGCGTGAGTTTTATTGTGGAGGGTTTTGGATGGGCATCTCATCTCAATGGGGAGGCATAAGGAAAACTTTCCCATAGTTCCTTCTCTTGTTGGCTTGGATGAAAGCCTTGTTGTGAAAAGTATTGTGTTATTTGTGTTTCCTTTTGTTTCTTCTATTTTAGCCTTGAATGTTGTGAAGAAATTGTATTGTGGAAGAAAGTATGGTTGCCTTGAGTTGGAGACCATCCTTCATTGTGTTATGTTTGGGGCTCGGGGGTCAATATGTAATGCCCAGCTGGGCATCGGATCCTTTCTTCCCACCTGCCTCCTCTACCAGCCGCCCCACCTCCTTTAATTCTGTTGACTTGCATTTTCCTTGCACCCCGTGCTACCTGCTCCGTTTGAAATGTTTAGGCCATGTACAGCTGCAAGCTCATGTAACAGGCGTGTTACCTCCTTCTCTTTGGGTGCCTCGAGGTGTGTTCGGGTCAGGGATCCACGGCATAGCTTGCAACAACTCTTAACCAGGCAGCAGTCGGGTCACAGTGAGGCAGAGGCGTGTTTGAGTGCTTCCAACAGGTAGGCTATCCAACTATGTTGCGTTCGGTTCAGTGTCGACCGCATCTTCAAATTCGGGATTCTCCTACAAGATATTTTTTTATCCAAATCGATTAAGTGACAGTGTGAGTGTTACCAGGAGACCCGATGAAATTTATTTCAGAGATTCTCTTTTGAGATCTCACTGTTTTGCGATGTAGCTCATGGGAGAGGGTCTCTTGGAGGTGGACCTGTTTCAGATCAGAATATTCATGAAGCACGTTTGCTTTGCTGTAGTTATGGCGCATGCTTTTTGTGTTAGTGATAGATCACACCCGCAGGCACAGGAGATCTATGCAATGTTGGAGAAAATGTCTTGGGAGATGAAGGTAGCAGAATATTTCTTAGATCCAGAACATACACTGAGTGTGTATCTCCAAATCGACTGTGTGATAGTGAGAATGCTTCCAGCAGACTTGATGAAATTTATTTACAAAGACTCCCTACTGAGACCTTGCTTGTTCTACGATGTAACCCATGGGAGAGGACCTCATAGAGGTGGATCTATTTCATATCAAAGTTGCACACAGAAAGGAATGGCACCCAAATCTCGGCTTGCAACATATAAGGTATGCTGGATGTCTGGTTGCTATCATTCTGACATTCTTCCTGCGTTTGATACTGCTGTTAAAGATGGTGTGGATGTGATTTCTCTATTTCTGTGGGCGGGGATGCTGTGCCATATTATCTAGCTAGTATTGCAATGGGTGACAACAGATGGGGCGAGGACCTTAGACAGGGATTTCCCTGCAAACATTATTTTTGGGTAATGGGAAAATCATCAGGGGAGTGTCCTTGTTCAGTGGAAGGGCGTTGGGGTCTGTTTTAGTGCCCTTGATCTATGTTGGCAGGCATAAAGGTTTATATTGGAATTATCACACCTTGCAAGCTACAGCTGAAATGTTTTGCTGCACAAGCAACACACTTGATATTTTGTGGCAGCTTCTTCACAGGTGAAAATACATTTGGTTTGCTTTCTCGGGGAGGTCATGGGTTTTGACAACGAGAGTATCATAAATATACAAGCACTCCCTGGAGAATATTTTCTGTCTAGTTGGTAGGCAGCGTGTTTACCCTAATGAGGCTGTGCAAACCCAATGTACACATCCTTTCTACAAGCCTTGCCTAACTTATGTGCTGAGTACTACTTGGGTTGCTGTTGCAGGCCCTATCCAGCTTGTTATCGACTGCGGGAGCTTAATCAGGCACGATATTCTCTATACCATTGATTCTTATGCTGTTATTTAACTGAATCATTAAATAACTCTACTCTTCATATAAATGTCTTATGTGATGGTATGTTTCCATGTTAGGTTTCCACTTTCCTTGCTCGTTTGTATTCCTTTTGGCGTTAGAAATGATTGCGATGGTTGAAGCCTTTTATATTGTTTTCTAGGTTTTAATAAATATTAGTTGGGTGAACTTTGTTCTTATTCTTGTTTCGGTTCGAGATCTGTAGTTCTGGTTTATGTTTGGTATTTGTGAATTGGTGATTAAGTACTGCGAGTGCATTGTGTATAGGAGAATGATGCTATTCTTGTCTCTACCCTTTTCCTTCATTTGTTTAGGTTTTAGTAACCCTTCCCGGTTGGCTTGGTGTGTGCTTAGCTTGACTGATTTTTGAATTGAGCCAAGTTGATATTACTTTCAACTAGGTTAGTTGCTTTTGTTATTTGTTTTGAATCGCTCGAAGAAATACTTTTATTCTTCGAGTGTCATGGTTGATCGTCATAATTTGATATGAGTTCATGTTCACCATTCAGAGATTGTTGTCTTTGGAATCACCTTCTCTCCCTTGGTGACTGTTGTATGTTTTGAGGCATGTAGCTGATCCTATGGAATGTCTTCTTTTGAAGATACTCACATTTCTTTTGGATAGCTTAAAATGTCAGAGGAAATACCCTTTTCTTACCTTGATTTTGTTTCACACATGTTGGAGGATACGAGATCTACTTGATCATTAGTGAGGAAGTTTTTAAATCTTAAAATTGGGATGTTGGTTTTATGTGTAAGAAATTACTCTACGTTTTGCTCCGTAAAGATGCTTAAATTTCATTCTCCTGTGACTTAGAGGTTGGTGTGTTTGGAAACTCATTGGTTGACTGGTTTTTGTGATGATCGTTGTGATGTGACCTCCTTGCTGTCATTGTAGTAGAATGGTTATGTATTGACCAGAAAAGTTTAAGTCAACTTGTTGTTGACGACAGATCCTTTGGAAGCTATGTATCCTGTGTTGTGTTCTTGCAAATGATTGAGTAACCCTACTGTAATATTTATAATGGTTATGTTTGGTCTTGCCAAGTTTGTCCTTTTTCTTAAGACATTCTCTTTATTAGAAGAAAGTTTCATAGAAGGATTGTTAGGATAGGATGTGACCCATACGAGGTCATTTGTGCGTTTCATCCCTTTTCTTTCCAATTTATTTATTCGGTACTGACATTAAATTAACTGTTATAGGCACATCATCTTAATATTAATAAGTCATGTTGGTTTAGATATTCTCATGTTGATTGATTGTTTGGAATCTTCCAGTGGCATAGTGAATCCTTGGCTTGGTGAACTAACTTAAACAAATAGGGACAGATCACGTTTGAAATTAATTCTCTTCTTGTAATTGTCTTTGTTTCGAAATGTTATCTTGTTAAAATGATGGTCATTATTGTGATATGGGTGGAATTCACCATGATGTTTATTAACTTCTCCTATGAGAAAATGATAATTAAATAGAGTTAGTGCCTCCCTTTTTATTCAGACATTTTATGCTTTTGGAAAACTCTTTAATTGCTCTTGTTTAGACTCGTGGATTATTGTTTTCTTCATCAATGGTGCTTTTCTTCCTTGAAACAGTTAGATAACAACATATTGTCTTAATTTTGTAGCTTTTATCATGCTCAGTTCTTGCGAACTGACATGTGCTAACAAATGTGCAGGAGGATTTCCTGAGTAGAAAAGAAAAAAAAGAGAGAGAAGGAAATTGTGGAGACTATATAGAAGGCATTGCGTTATAATTTTGTATTGTTCTCATGTAGGTTGTTGTTATCGTTTGAAAGTCAATTTGAGAAATATTATTTTCAATAAGATTATATGAACTTGTTTTGACATGCGTATCCTTCGTTGAATTTTTACTTTTCAGAATATGATTTATCCTTGAATTGTCAACCTAATTATAATTATCTATACTTGAATCAACTTGCATCACTTTGGTTACCTTTGGTCATGTGTCATTTGGTAGAGGACTATGTTTTGAACCTAGCAAAAATAAAACAAGAGAAACAAATATACCTTGTGATCCCACGTAAACTAATCAACAATCTCTTATTGTGGTGAGTCCTTAGAACGGTCTTAAGGTGAAATCAATGATTAAATCTTGGAAGATAATAAAGTTATAATAAATAGAAGGAACTTGATTAAGAAACTCTTTGATCTATCTTACCCGTTGAAAATGTAAACAGTATACTTATGTCTATCTTTTCAAGTGAAGCCCAAGTGAAACCTTTAATATTTCTGGTTAGACTCTTGACCCCAATGAAACCTTATTAACAACTAATAAGATCTTAATGATGAATCCAAGACTTAGACAGTCATGTACTGGGATAAAATAAAATAAAATAAAATTGACCGCTTGAAAAGATAAAACATATATGTTCAAAAGCACAACGTCGAAAACAAATTGATGAAGTTCAGAGCCTTGAGAAATTAGTTGCCTCCTCACAAATGAATAAGTTAACCAAGTAAATGAAGTAACCTCTTACCATACAATAATTGGTTCACACTGTATATTAACATTAACAAGGTAGGAGAAAATTCTTCAAAGGAGACATGAACTTCAGATTCTCCTATCATGATTTCTCTGGGAAAAGTAAAGAATGTAAAAGCACTTACAGCTAAAACATGATTCTAAAGAAACCTTCTGTGGGAAAACCTTGTTGTAAAATTGCATACTTTAGATGAACCATTGTGTCCTAAGTGTGTGCCTCATGTTTATCCGTAACCAATGTGGGTCCGTGTTGTGGAAAGCATGTCTTTAGTTGATCGTATTCCCTAGAGAACTTGTGTAGTGTCGTATTATCTTCAAGCAAGTCAAAAAAAAATATCCTGTCTTTTACTGTGTTGTTCGTGTGTATAAATTGTGGGTCGTTACAGGTTCAATTTACATGGTCACAGAGAGAGGGAAAAAAATTAACTGAGATAGCCAACTGGGAAAGGTCTGCGCTAGCACGGGCGAAAATGTGCATTGTAAGCTATCGATGATGATATCTTGAACTTTGAATAAAAGGATAAAGTATTATCACATTAGGACAAGGAAACGCCATGGACATCGACATTCTGATTTTGTCCACATAATGAGCAAAATAAGAATGATATAGCTTGAAAAATCCTGCGAATCATATGGTTGTTTAGTTGGTTACTTCTGTTGGAACAGTTAAAATGGGCCATTTTTTAAATTGGGAAAACTGCAAACTGCCAAGAAAATAAAGCGTTACACGTATTTGTCAACCTTGTAAACAAAATGTAAGGCCAGGGTTTTGGCGTTTGTGATGGACTGATATGCTAAACCAAGGATTTACGCTTTCCCTAATCCACGTTATAGGGAACATTGTGTAGACAAGGAAAATAACAATGATGGACATCGAATTCAGCTATTCTATCATTATACCAAACTCTTGTTTTGAATGCGAATAATATTCCTGCAAACTCTTGTTTGTTGCAGAAGACTCCGTTCGTAATTTTTATAGCATTTGCTAATCTTATAAGTTTTCTGATTCGTTTCCACTTTCACAAGGAAACAAGATTCAACAGCGAAATTTGAATGTCCCCTCATGCAAGCCATAAATATTAGGTCGCGGTGTAATCAATTTCATTTTGGGAAAAAGACAGGAAAAAAACAAAAAATAATGAGGGGAAAAATACTAAATGTATATTACGTCTGACATCCATATAATTTGTATAGATAAGATTTTTAAGAAATATTTAGGTTATGAATTACAATTACAGAATAATTCAGAGCAATAATTTAAAAAGTATTTATTAAATGTTCCTATTAGTGATTATGTGAGTTAGTTTCTACAATTTAGAAATGTTTATTAAATTCTGACTTAAAAAATATCTCTTTAGTGCTAATATTTAATGATTGCATTGTTAATATCTAATGAATGAAATTAAAGTTGATGTCTATTTAACCACCCTACAATAGTTTGGACTTTAAATTTAACATCCATTTTATCGTCACTATAAGTATTTTTCATTTTTCTTGTGCAAGTCAATAAAACATTAATATTTTGTTCATACAATGGATTTTGTAGTTTGTTTCCCAGTAAGACTTTGTTGAATTCGATACATTGGTTGAGCTATTTTGAAACTATTTTTCACTAGTCACTCAAAACATTACAACAATGTAATAGAATCACAAATCAATGCGATATGTCAAAAATCTAAGATAAGCACCTTGAGAGCAACACCTCTTGACATGTTTTATGTATACGTATTTATGATATCTATACTAATTATATATACAAACATATATAGAAATTTGACCATATATACAGATAGGAATACCCTAATCCTCATATCAAATTGTCTTTGCATATATGACCATTTATTATAAAAATTTGTGTTGTTATTCTTCTATTTGCACTTGTCATTATTTCCATGTCCTTCTTAGAGGAAGATCTCCATAGATGGCTACATATTTTAGCAAATTGTTTTCTGATAAACATGGTATTTAGGTAAATTTGTTTTCCTTACATATAAAGGTCAAAGGTTCTCATCATCATTTCACATATTTTTATATAGGGATCCATTGTTTAGGGGCATAATTTAGTGCCATAATAGGTGAAGAGTCTATAATAATAAAAAGATATACCTACCTCACAAATATCAAGTAAAAATTGATTTCAGATTTTGATTTGGGATATCCAAAAAAAATTCATACATTTCACTCACTTGCGATACCTACTTTTCTATATTATGTTGAAACATCAGGTCCTTACCTTTAGAAATATGATTGATTAAGAGTTACAATTTTTTTTACATCCATGCTATGTGGTTATAACCATGATAAGAGATAAACTCCTTCAGAAACCTTTTTTCGTTAAATTTTGTACAACATATCTCATTACTATTGTGATATATCAAGTGGTTATTATGATACATTAGCTTAAATACATTGGAAAATATCCACTTAATTTCTTTTGATATTCATATCAACCATTCATGTAATCTTTGAAATTAACAAAACATGGGATCTACTCTTATTGATATGCAAAGGATGCATATTTTCTAATCCTTATAGTTAAATATTGACATAAACACACTTCCCCCACACAATTTTTCAATAGATTCACATATCCATCTAGAAAGAATATAAATAGAGGTATTTGAGTACATGAGATTTATAGATCCTACCTATGATCAAAATTCTTAGAGCCTCAAGAACCTCTTTCCTCACAACTTCAAAACTACTATATAGTTCATATCTTCACATTGAGGATAGGCTCATCTAACCTACTTTTATATTGGGCTTAAATTACTATTTTTTTTTTCTAAGTTCCATTAGTATAATTTAGGGTTTAATGTTAACAATCATAACTAATAAATATATAATTAAATCCTACAAAAATGAATCATGTACACATGGAAAACATATATTCCCTCCACATAACTCAAGAATATTTTAATTCACCCTAAATTTATGGTAAGAATATAAAACCAAATCTATTTACTCTGCTTTTTTGAACTAACCTCAATATTAATGCAATAGTTTTATGCAATGGGATAATATCATTCTAATGAATCCTTGTGCCATAAGATATTTAATGGCCTTTCATGTAAGTAAACAATTAATATGAATCAGCAAGAAGAAGCTAAAAGTAAATGGAAAATATCCGGCTAATTAACTCAGAGACATTTGCAATGATGGAGCACCAAAACTGTGCAACCCACAAAAAATTTGAACTTTCGTGTGCGAAAGTGTCCGTTGCCACAAAGGATGGTTCAATAGATCTTCTCAGTTATCGAGAGTTTTCCACCCGAGTGAGCAAGATTCCACTTGGAAAAGGAAGCGGTTTGGAATGGATGGGTAAGGTGCTGACAACCCAAGCGAATGAAGAAATCTATGCTTCGGTTTATAAGTTTGGCCCTGGAGTGGTTATCAAATCCCTAACTTCATTGTTAAGGATCTCTACTTTGGAAAATATGGTGGAAGAAGCCTCACTGATCCAAGGGAAAGGTAATTCTTCCCTTGTAGCACAGGGGGATGTCCCTTTGAATCCAAATGAGGACGGGGTTGCTGGATCGAATGGCATAGAGGAGATTAATGTGGGTGGTATTGATTTCAAAATCTCTATAGAAATGGTGAATGTGGATCTTTCAATCAGCTTAGAAATGGAATTCATGGATGTTCACTTGAAAAGGGTGAATTGTTGCAAATTTGTGGGGGCTAGGTTTTTAAGAAGATATTTTTTGAATTGGACGTCTTGGTTTTTGGGCAAGGACAGGAAGCACAAAGTACGTTTTCTTGTGAATGGTTTCTTTCAAGTTTTGTTTCCCTCAGAGGTTTTTTTGGATAATGTTTATAAAGGAGGACCTTGGTTTTTGAATTCCTCTAGCTTGTATTTTAGTCTTTGGTCTCTGGATTTTAATCCGTCATCAGAAAAAATCCCTCGAGCCCCGCTCTGGTTGAGCTTTCATAATCTACTCCCTGAATTCTGGAATCACTCTTCTTTGAAGGCTATTACAAATTACCTTCATTCATTTGTGGTTAAGTGCAACAAGTTGGTGGACATAAAAACCCAAAAATTAGGTACTGCGATCGCGTTTCCTAAACCACACTCACATAATTGAATTTATAGGTTCAGTGATTTACCGAACCTAAAACGTGATTATGGTTTAGAACTGTGATTGCGATCCTCTGAGATAAAAATAACAGACCCACGACTCCTCATTTTCCCTAATTTTTCCTTTCCAACCACGATTTCTCCTATACCTTTGGCACTCGAGCTTTGAATACCCCCTAAAAATTGCTCTTCGGACTTCTTGATCATGATAGTTTCAACCATGTTACCAAGATAAGGAGGTTAGCCCTTGATTTTGATCATTTTTGTTTGCATTTTAGGTTATTTTTTGTGATTTTCATGGGTTTTTTCAATTTTTTGTTTATGTATACAATTTTATTGTTTTATTTGGTCAAGCTTGAAATCGTGCAAACCATCAAAACATTCCTCAAAACCCACCGAAATCCTACAAAACCCTCCAAACATTCCTCAAAACCCTCATCCAAACATAGATCCGCCTCATGTGGCTCCTTCTATCCCCACTGAACCAACAGGAACACAAGATAATATCATTGGAAGAATCTGAAAAAATAAAATTGTCATTGAGAACCTTATTTAGACTATGAGACAAAATCATGCCACAAATCCATCCTGCACGACTTTAGCCAACACATTACAAACATTGATTGGTGAAGTTGACTCTGTAACCAACCAAATAAATAGATGGAATACCTTTAGAGGTGATTGTAGGTGGTGGTATGCAGATAAATTATCCCATGCGGCCGTAAAAGACAATTTTTTTGGAAAAGACCGCATTTGTGCATTATTTACTGACCCAAGAACCAATGCCCCCATAACTACTTACAAATGGTTCCCAATCCATTGGTGCCACGATGACCGAATCAAGAACAATTTTTGGGACCGATGGTGGATAGTTTTTGATTATCCACCATGCAACAACAATGAGGTTCCTCTCTATTTTTTGAAGAAATTATAATGTGAGTTCGTGCTTAATGAGGTCCCAAATTATTTTGACTTTTCTTATTTTTATGGGCAAGGATGTGGCTTTGCACAGAGTAGACCTGGTGCACACATAGGTCAACCAAGGATCCCCCATGCCCCAAAACTCCCACTACCTTCAGTTATCCCTCCTACAATGAAGGAGGTTGTGGAGATTGACACACTACATGCATTGAGGGAGCTCATTAACACTCTGACCCAACATAGTGAGCAGATTACATCTGGTGATGTTGGTGGAGGTGCCCGTTCTAGCGCACCACACCACTATGGATCATGTGGTGCCGTATGCATCGCGGGTGAGACATCATTTGCTAGATCACATGATTTCTTTTCTCTAGATGAGATGATGGCGAATGTTTTTGGAACTGGTTCAAAGGATCTTTGTCTTTCACAGGTAAATGTCAAATAAATATTTAAATATATATATATATATATATATATATATACACACACAATAGTTCATTCACATGTTTGAGATTGTAATATATATGTATTTGATTATACGTCATGTACATACATGTAAAAAAGTACTTTTTTATTTTATTATAAATAGCAAGAGCAGGTGAAGGAAACATCCATCGCCGACATGCTAGCTACTGTAGCTGGGAATGTTTCAAACGTAAGTTTCAAGTTGTACAAACTTAAATTTCAAATTTCATTTGATTGCACTAGTTTTATTATTATAATGTTTCACCTGTATGTTGTACATATTAATATATGTTTGTCTTTTATACACAGGAGCCTGGCGGGTCATCATTTGCTTTGGGAACTGAGGCTACTAGCACGCCTCACATGACTTTTACGCAGGTTAGTAAATATCTTAACACTTTGTTTCTAATTGTGGAAGTTCACGTGGATTACATGATTTGGCTCTGTTATGTGGTGCACAGTCATGTAGATTTTAATATTGATTTGTACATGTTTTTTGTATAGCTTATGACTGCCAGAGAGACTCCTCCATATATGCAGACTGTGGAGACTCCTGTAGATATTGCCATAGCATATGCAGATCCTCTAACTGAGGTACAATTTTTCAAATTTGTTAAATTTTTTAGGTTCATTATTTCTTATTACTTAAATCTACAATATCAAATTTTGTATGTATGTGAAATATTTAATTTGAAATTTAATTATTTGTATGTAGCTTACCCCTCATGAGTCTACTGTTGTCCCTGCCATGTGTCAACAACAAATTGATAGTGATCATGACATTGTGGTGAGATTTCACATGCATTTTAACTAAATTCTAAGTTTCTAAATTTTGAATGTATTTTAAAAATCTGGGTGTTAAAAACTTGTTGTTTATGAATGTGCAGGTTAAATTGCAGGCCTTCTTAGAGACACCTAGGACCACACAGCTGAAATATGTAGTGGCATCTCCCTCCACTACATTCCCAAGTCGTGGACATGCTAGTTCTAGCACGACGAAGAGAGGGAAGATGTTTCATTATTAGATTCATAGTCCACTTGGATGTACATACATATATATATATATATATATATATATATATATATATATATATATATATATATATATATATGGGCCATTTGGTCCTAGTGAACATGTTTCTTCATATAGTCCATTGTATATATATAGCCTTTTGCAACCACATGTGGTCTTATATATATTATGACACACTTAGTTCGAGATGTACACATGTTATGAACTTACATATATTTTCAGAGACGTGCGTTGAAGCACACTTAGTTTGATTCTTATATATCCATGTGTACTGGTTTTCATAACGACTTAGTTTCATACATTATATATCCATGTACTGGTTTTCATAACTATATGTTTGATTCAATTTCATTGCATGTATGATATCCTTCTATGTATGTTTTCATAACCATTTAAATTAGTTCTAGATATGTATGTTTGATTTAAAATTAAAAAACTATGGTGCAACATATATGAATATAATGTTACTATGGTGCAACATTGCATGGTACAATTGTTAAGAAAACCTATTCCATTAAGCAAAACCATGCTAGGTGAACTACAAAAGGGCAATACGTACAATTACTTTTTTTAAAAGCTAACACTCAATCTGTTGCATATCAAATAATGTGAACATTGAAAGAAATAAGCGAGGTAGAGTTCATCTTGAGCTATATGAATATTTAACGTTACTTATGGTGTAACATTGAAGATTTTACAATTTTCTCGATTTTCAAGTTTTACAATTTTCATATTTCTAGAATTGAAGATTACACAGAGGTTTCAATTTTTTTTTCTTTGTTATCAAAACTTATTATTTTTAGTAAGGCTCATATGCCAATTCAATAATAAATATTTAATCATGTCTTCTTGTATTTGGATTTAGATGAAATTTTTTCATTAGATTAGGTATTTTCATATGGTTTCCTGCTTCAAATTTCAAGTGTTTTCGATCTCCATAATTGCAAGGATCTAAAAAGGCAAGTTTTTTCTCTGAAATTTTAAATGGGATGCTATAAAAATTTAGGGTACCAATGGAAAATATTTTTAGATCATCTTCAAGGAGTTCATGAGTAGAAGTTATGGGCAAAATTGCAGGGGTAATGGAGCAAAAATGAAGGAGATATGAGCAAAAATGTGATTTTTGCAATAGGGTTTCTTGAAAATTTACTAGCATAACTAAATACTAGCAGTAATGAAGGAAAATGAAATATTAAAAAGGGATTTAAAAAATGGCTAAGTGTATGTTTATACTCACCTCTTAACATTAACCTAGCTAACTCACGTTCTAACTCATCCTTGACCATTCTGGATTAACCCGGGTTACATGGCATGGCAAGGTAGGGTTACAAGCCTTAAGTGACAAAGGGACTTAAAGGGGTGATAATGTGTGAAGGGTTTAAGTATTCATGAGAGGGGGCAACATAATCAAGTTGGGGTGTTGAGGAATCATACCTAGTGAGAATGTTACAAGCCTTAAGTGACGAAAGGGAAAGATTTCATGTGGTGGTGCATTCTGACGTCCCAAGTTGAAAAGGGTAAAAATTTGACAGTAAACCCTTATTAGTATTCTTAGGTTCCACCCATCACATGAAGAATCCTCCTCTAATGAATAATCAACTCATGTATTCCTCTGCAGAAGATCTTAAATGATGAGGCTTTTCCATAGACCATCTTGCTGAATCTGGAAACTACAAAATGAAACTTTCTCATCTTCCAAGATGTTCACATGCTCTAATGTGTTGAGTCAATTCTCAGGAATGGCATTGATATTTCCACATTGACTAAAATATTTTTCATAACTCTTCATAGGATTCTAGAGATATAACCTATGATCTCTATAAGGGCTTCTAGAGTATCACTATTGAAGGAAAGGGTCACAAATATTTTCCTGAACCAATTCTTAAAATTTGAATCCTGAAGATTCTTCATGTGGAATTATTCTCCCTGAGAGGAGTACCAAGCTCATGCATTCTTGTGCCAAGATCTTCCAAAAATTTTGATACATTCTCCTCATGGGATTCAAAATCAAAAATGGCTTCTTTTAGATCATCAAACCTCTAGGTGATGGTATGGGACAAAATGTCATACAAGTTCTTTGAGTCAGATGAAAACACACCTGAGCTCACCAAGGAATGAGAATCAAAATTATTCATCTCACTCGCAAATGGGAGATTATTTTCCAGATGGAATTTCTCTTTCTTGATCTCAACTCTATTCCTATTGATTTTCAAATATATGACCAAGAACAATCTAAACAAAGAGATAATCTCAGGAAATAGATCATTCCCTTTTTCAAGGATCATGCCACCCAATGGTCACATGTCCTTCTTTGCAGTATGAATGCTTGATCTTGCTTGATGGACTAGGGGGTTGAATTCTCAGATGGGAGACATTGCTTAAATTTGAGGCAGAGATGATTAATCTCATGCAATCAATGATGACACTTATGAATAAAAAGTCCTCACATGTGTTCCCTTAATTGTTTGATGATTTACTTATACTCCTAATTCTATGTAGTGATCTGTGATGAAGAATCCTATTACAATGCAAAAATAATGAACATGTAAGCACATAACTGGGGCAACAGAGGATGGAGAAAGATCACCACAACAACATAGCTCAAGAGAGAAAAGCAAGGACGGTGATGAAGCACCTAAGAGGATAGAGGCAAGTCCAAAGAGAACAAGAGAGATGGAAGGTAAACAAGTGACATTGAATGTTTTGATTCCTAGGAAATGAACAGAGGCGAGGAGTGAGAAGTCATGCCTCAAGACGTTGTGGCACCGAACCAACTGTGCTGGCATTCGATCTAGTCCGAGTGGCTAGGTGAATACTAGAGGAGATGGTGTTTTGAATCACGACAAGTTCGTTGCTTCCAGCCTACTTCGTTCATGTCGCGTAGTCCCTTAAGATCCCTGAGACCAAAATATCATTCAACTTCGACGGGTGACTACTCAGACTCCGTGGCACCTAGAGACACCTTGTCTGATCTGACACCCTCGGTGTAGGGACCCTCTACAATAGCCTCTCTTGGTTTTTTTCCTTCTCATATCAGTGCTCTCGCTGCCCTATTGTTTGCAAACGCGTGAAATAGTGCAGTTGGACCCAGTATAAGGTTGTCAAATGCTATATTTTACAAATGGCAGGTTGTGGCACTGAACCGACTACGCCAAAATGTCTAGGTGGCCAGGTGAATGCTAGAGGAGGTGGTGTTTTGGTGCGCGAAAAGGTTGTTGCTTCCGAGCTACTTCATTCAGGTGTAGTCCCTTAAGAGCCCTGAGACCAAAATATCGTTCAACTTTGACGGGTGACTACTGGGACTCATTCCGTGGCACCTAGAGACGCCTCGTCTGATCCGAAAACCTTGGCATAAGGACCCTCTACAATAGTATCTCTCAGTTTTTTCCTTCTCATATCAGTGCCCTCGCTACCCTATTGTTTGCAAATTGAGCGAAATAGTGCAGTTGAAGCCAGTGTAAGGTTATCAAATGCTATATTTTACAAACGGTGGGTCGTGGCACCGAACCAACTGTGCCGACATTTCCGGGGTGGCTAGGTGAATGCTAGAGGAGGAGGTGTTTCGGTGTGCGACAAGGTCATTTCTTCCGGGCTACTTCGTTCGGGCATAGTTCGTTAAGAGCCTTGAGACCAAAATATCATTCAACTTCAACGGGTGACTATCGGACTCTGTGGCACCTAGGTGACTACTTGGACTCCGTAGCACCTAGAGACATCTCGTCTAATCCAAAACCTCGGTGAAGGGACCCTATACAATAGTCTCTTAGTTTTTTCCTTCCCAAATCGGTGCTACAATATCCTCTCTCAGATTTTTCCTTCCCAGACACGTAGGTATGGTCTTATAAACACTTGGGGAGGAGGAGTCATTTTCAAAATTTACAACATTTTCAAAATTTACAACATTTTCAAAATTTACAACTTTTTCAAAATTTACAACTTTTTCAAAATTTACAACTTTGTCGAAATTTACAACTTTGTCAAAATTTACAACTTTTTCAAAATTTACAACATTTTCAAAATTTACAACATTTTCAAAATTTACAGTTTTTTTAAGATTTACAAGTTTTTCAAAATTTACAACTTTTTCAAACAATGAAAGCTTCTCTTAGCTTCGAGAATTTAAAATTCTCTACTAACAGTGCCAACCACGTGAAGGTGGAAGCTTTTTTGGCACCACTAACCTAAACATAAAAGTGTTAATCAAAGAAATTTAAGTTTCAAATCAAAACCATATATTATCTATATATACAAAAAACATAAATTTAAAATAAAATATATTCAAACTTAAATCTAAATCTTTAAACTAACAAATTTATATATATCAAAGAAACTATATATACCAGACATCAGCATTGTAAATTCATTCTAATGAACCATCAGGATTGGATCTACTCTGAATAGCAGACAAGATTGCTTCATGATTTGACTCTCGAACCTTCCAAAGAATCTTGTTATTAGGCCTTCCTTGATATCTATACAGCTGAATATTTGTCGCTAGAACTAGATGCGAATGTAAGAGTATTTTCTTGTGTGTCTCAAAGTCTTCAAACACCCAAATAGAGGAGTTTTTTAATGGATACCATCGAAGCCAAGTTCCAGTAACTACCACTGACCCTGTAGGATACTCAATATCTTCGCCATCTATAATAGGAGAAGTCAACTTCTTTATTTCCTCGATGCAACGACATAAGAAATAGTCTATTCCTTCTTCATTGTCTTCTGTCACAATTACTGCAAACATATGTCCTACAAAAAAATAAAGGTTGAAAAACTCAAATTTAAATTACATATTAAAATTTCAATGGACATAACTCAATACAAAAATTAAATAAATAACCATAAATACCTTGTCGCACCAAAATTGAAATTTCGTCAAATTCCTTGGATGTTGCAACTTCATCTGCAGAAACAAGTCGTAATACTTGTGGAGGTTGATAACTAGGAAGCAGAGTTAGAGGCCTACAAATCCATCCATCCACCCATTCTTGTGAATCACACTCAGTAGTGACAAATTCGATACAAGATGCATAAAAACATGTCAACTTTCTTGTCCATATAGCCCACGAAGTAGCGTCTGAGCTACAAAATGAGTGCATATCACTGGACCCAGTGAGTGTCATACATTCCTCATAGTTAGTGATTTGTTGTTCCTCTATCAACCAAAAATATCTGCGAACTGTGGAATTTTCTTGAGAACCTCGGGCCATGTTGTCAATACACCATTCCACTATGCTCTTTGCATCTTTTAATTTAGCACCATCTTTGTACTTCAACTCTTCTCTTGCAAGAGCTCTTTTCACACATGCCCCTGCACCGTCATGCTCTCCTTTTCCATGTCCAGCCTCAGTGAAACTCCAAATATGTTGCACACCCATCTTGACGTGCATTCTTCTCATCTAATAAAACATTCATGCATTCTTAAACTAAGACGTGTAATTATCTGACCATATATAATGTTGTTTGAAGTGGATGTCCCTATCAGACAAGTTTCCATAAAATAACTGGAAACACCCTTGCACAAATTCAGTAGAATGAGTACGATCATCACTGATATAAAAGTGGTACTCTCTTAAATTTTTTTGATCATTCTCTGTACTGTCAGGAGAATGTAGAAATGCTATATGCACAAAAATGACAACTTGTACTGAGTTGTAATATTGCGATTGAACCTCCATTTGTGGTTGTAATGTGTAATTCTCTGTAAAATCGACGACTGAAACAATAGTACCAATAGGAAATGTGTCCTTGCATAGCTTGAACTGTTCATCCAACCATCGAGCTCTATGTGTATGCCTAGCATACTCATAAATAATTTCATCCTTAAATTTTCTCAAAAATTAGAAAACAGGCATTTGTTCTGTAACTAGCTCACACCGTTTAGACTCTTTTCCATCTTTCAACTGGTATGCAACTGATTTATATTTATCAAACTCAACTAAATTATGTCCTATTGTACCTTCAATTTTCTCATGGATGCAACTTTCCAATTTAGGTAATCCGCCGCATGTACTACAACTTCCATCTAAACAATCCTGACTATAAAAAAATTGTCCAACTTCTTTTTCACAAAATATAGTAGGAATGAAATCCCTGGAAGATATTGGTGGAACTTGAACACCACATTCCAATAACATACTTTTAGAATGAAAATTAGAACGAATACGTAAAAATTTAGTATAATGCATCGCAAATTCAACATGTTGCCTACAACAACAAGTGGTGCGAGCGTGGTTGATTTTCACATAGAATGGTTTCAACATTTCAAAAAAATGTTGACTAATTTTAATTTCCAGATTCTCTTGTTCAAACTTACGAAAAAATTGAGTTTGAGTCATATCTAAGAAATGCTTTGGATGTGGTTCATGATTAGTAGAACCAACTCTCCATTTTATAACATCTCTTGTATTAGGTGAAACTCTAGTGTTATCATGCCAAAATTTAATAACTTCTCTTATAGCATCAAAATTATTTTTGTCCTTACGTGGTGCTCTAGCAGAAAATGCCCAAAAATCGGCGTTATTGAGTGATTGAAGGATATTACGTCTTTCAATTGCTTTCATTAGAGTTTTTCGATTAACTTGCAACATTCAACTTGTTTGCGTAATCAAACGTTGTTTTTTTATTGATTCACTTACAACACTAGTAGCAAGTACACGACGCACAATATTACTATCCCTAGTGCGTCTCTTGACACCAACAGTGTGATATGCATCATGAAGGTTTTCAACAATTGTAGAGGTTTGACCACGTATATTAGATGTTGTCAATCCTAAGGTGTTTAATGTAGGTCTCATTTTAATCAATTTCATCAAACTAACCAACAACTGACATCTTTGCGAATCATTTAAAATTTCAAAATGATTATCCCAAATTTCAGTGGCTTTTCTTCTGATTTGTCGTTAAGAAAGTTTGTCAGACATTGGTTTCAAAATGTTTTCATCAATTTCAATAAAAAAATTAGGTTTCTTACGTAAAATCCTAGGAGGTGTTTTTGTCAAATTTTACCTGTCTACAGTTTCAACATGAATTTCCTTATTCACATTTTCATTGTCTCCTTCAATTTCAACATTTGCTACATCATGAGTATTTAATTCTTCTTCAACATTGACAATAAAAACATCTTCATCACGAGTATTTAATTCAACTTCAACATTGACAGTAGAAACATTACCTGGTTCTTCATTGCTTACAATAGTTGGGGTTGAAGATGAACCTCTTCTTGATTCACATGAAGTTTCCGCATTTGCTCAACATTTTGAATTTTGTTGGCCAACCTCTAATTCGTTTGGTGTTTTTTTACTTAATGACTTCCTTTTTTGACTTCGTTTCTTGTCTCCCATGATGTTTTTCTTCCGGTGATAAGAAAAACATGCAGAAAAAGATAGAATTTCACAGTAATTCATACGGTAAGGTCAGAGAGTAAAAATCACATGGTAATTCAGACATTGGGATGTGTGTAAATATGATTTATGAACTACACGAGTGCTTTACAAACCGTTCGCGGTTTGTGTTAAAAAAACTGCGATCACGTGCTTTATAAACCGCGATCGTGGATCTATCTGCCGAACCTAAGCCTCGGGAAATCTTTGTTTTTCCCCAACCAAAGCTATAGAAGGTCATTATGAAGTGTAAAAGGTAAAAAAACCTCAAATCTACTCTTCCAAAGACTTGAACCATGCTAAAAAACTGAAAACATTTCACAAAAATGGTGCCATCGTGTAGGGGAGACTGTTAGCTTCGTAGAAATATTGATTTTAAAGTGAATAGAATAAGATAAATATCATTTTATAATTTTTTACTAACAATAGGTCTTTAAGACATTTTTTCCCGTGAATGTTCATGTCTACGTTTAAGACTGTAACTTTTGTTTCGCTTATCAAAATGTGATAAAACTTATACCATCCCAAGCATGGACAAATTCTATACATGTTAAAAAAAATATTTGATTTCGATATTTTTTGATATAGTTATGGCGGGCAAACGGAAAGTGCTCCGTTTTCTAAATATTTTCAGACCACTTTCACGGAAAAAATCATTAAAAAAAATATTGCTAAAAAAAATACAAAATAAAATCCATCCCAAGATAGACAACTACATCTAACGTTTCACCAAAGGAAAAAAAAAAAACAAGATTTGGTCATCCAAAATGTAGGCAAATGGACTACAATCTTATAAGTTTAAAAAAAAAAACTAAGTCATATAATTTTAAGTTTTTAATATAACTAAAGTTGTCCGTTTTTTTAAAAAAAATAGTATCTTAGAAACTAGATTTCAAATGCTACGATTCATATTTATATATTTTTTTTCTAATTTTGAGTGTGCATATTGCTAATAATCCCTACAAGTTGAGATTTCACTGTTTTTTGCAATATGACGTCCACGGATGACCCTATATTTGTCCATCAACTTCCTGCACTTACCCCACCACCACATCAAATCCCTAATCACCGCTCTTTCTCTCACTCTAAAAATTATGGTTCACAAAAAGAAATTTATGTGTGTGTATATGTAGATGTACATACAAATACATTTATGTGTATGTGTACTATCACATGTCCCAATGCGTTAAAGAACAAAGAAAGGTATAGAGATGCTAGTTATCTCCACTTGAATGGGTAATGTCATATGTCCAATAAGTCCATAGCAACATGAGAAGTAGGCTATAAATGTTTTTCATAGTAACCCAAAGATTTAAATAATGTCGTAGTACATAGATTGTCCCAACTATTGTCAATCTAAACATTCTAGATGAGTTTTTGATTAATATATCATCAAATAGATAGTGCCTTGCTCTTCGAAGAATCAACCAAAATTTCATTTTCCTTGAATGCAATAGTAGGTCTTAGAGGTGGACTAGTAGTGATAGTGATAGTTCTAGTAATGAAATCCAATGGATGGCTATAAGAATCAGGGGGACGTGCATTGTAGGCATGATGAACCTTAAGATTACCTTCGGATTTTTTTGAATATTAAGGTAATGGGTCATTGAATATCTTAATCTTTACATTTTCATTTAATGGTGGTCTAGATTCCCCTTGATTGGTTTTGAATTCAATAGTTTGATTATTGATGCAGTATTGAATGAATTTTTTAAGCATGTAGCATCCATTTCTAGAATGACCAATATAATGGTGATAGTCAAATTACACATTAGCATCAAATTATCTATATTTAGTCTTACTTGGATTAACCTCCATAGAAGGAGGTAGATCCACGAGGTTATTGTCAAGTTTTCATCTAAGTATAATATGTGGTGGTGAAGGTAGATGTGTAAATTTCCACCTAAGAGGGGCTGGTAATTGAATCTTAGCTGGTGAAGATATAAGATTGACTGTTACTTTTGATTTAGTCTTGTGATCATTAGATTTAGCTTTAAAACCTTTTTTTCCTTCAAACTTAGTATGAGGCATAGATTATGCATTGGCTTATCTTTAAACTTGTTCATAGATATAAGTTTGAATTCTCGATCCTTGAGGGCATGACATAATTCATGAAAGGATTGAAATTTTTGAAAACATAATAGTTTTTTGTAAGGGAGCAAGTAAAATATGTATGAATTGTTCATCTTAGTAATCATCATCTTGTAGCACAACACATAGGTGATAAAAATCTCATTAGTATTTTTTAACTTTTAACATTCGAGCATAGGAGAGTTTCTCATCAATATTGATTGATATGTGTATTAAGAGTTGATTGGCCAATGGATTATAGGACCTAACAGATTGAATAGGTATGTCATAGAACCATTGTAGGGCATACATCATAGGAATATCTTAGAGACAAGCTTAAATCATTATAGGAATACACTAGACATGTTGTGTTGAAGGAGCGAAGATGTTCTTCTAGATCTCCTTTACATTGGAAAATAGGAAGATTATGAGTGATAACATCCATTGGTAAAGCATAGAAATCTACCTTGGGTGCTAAATGGATTATGAAGTAGAGCATGTGAATCCATGCTATGATAATTCCCATACCTACCTTGCTCTAATTGCAACATTTTGAACCTGTAAATTATAAACGATCCATGTGAGGGAACATGCATGAGATGAGGCATTTATAGATCCATGTGCGTGCATAATAGGTGATGTAAAGTAGTATAAGTAGGTGGAATAGATACAGGAACTTAATTCCTAACTAGCGGCACCCCCATACCTAGGATAGAAGTGAACACAATAGTTCTAGGATGCGGAGCTTGGATAGGAGCTTCCACATGAGATGTATGTGGAATATATATGTAAAGGAAGGATTGAGAAGTCAGAATGGATCTTTCACTTGGTCTAATTGATATTTTTTTGTGTTTCATTTGTAAGGAGGATTTTGAGAAAATGTTCAATGTTTTGAGGGTTTTATTAGTGACATTCACGAAAATTAGATAAGAGGAGGACTTGTACCAATTTTACACCATTATTTTTAAAAATATACATCTTTACATAGCTTTTAGATTGGTTAAGGTCATTTCAAATATCAACGCCAGTAGAGTGTATAAGATCATCATGATTTGGTACATTTTCAATGATAATTGCATCATTAATATTAGGAGAAGGGATGGTAACCATTGGATGTCTTCTCATCTTAGAAGTGTATCAAAGTTAGGTATGCTTAATAGGCTGACCACACATCCTAAAACTTCATCTAAAGGGAATAAAAGTCAAACATAGAAGACAATAAGGACTAGTACAAATATGAAACCCTAGAAGGGGCCCCTAATAAGAGGATCAATCGTAAAAAATATGTAACCTCTAGAATAGGTATACTAATGATGAAATCTTGGGGAAATATTGGAAGATCATAAATTTAAAATATATAAATCAAAATGGAAATATTGTAAAACCAAAAAATCAAAGTTCAAGAAATTAAATCCACATTACATTATTGAAAGAAAGGTCACAATAATTATAGGCATAAAAAAAAACTTTATAGAGGAAGATACATCACATAGATCAATTCTACTAATTATGGGTAAGCGCACATAGTTGGGGGGTCAAAAAGTGGCCAAAACATGTGAACAAATGAAAAAATGAATTAGGGGGAGGTTGGTTTTCATTTGGTAATTACCAAACCAAAATACGTACGTACTATGACACGTATGCATTTCTTAAACTTTAAATTAAAAAATATTCCATTCTCCATATCTATTCTACCCCCAAATACATATTTTCCTCCAAACCATGCATTCGCATTCATCTTCAATCACTTTGCTCAAAAATAATCTGTAAATCACACTGAGGGTTGCATCGAGATGGATTTAATGATGACATGGAAGAGAAGAGGTAGGGAAAATTATTTTCTGTCAATTTCAATCAATTTTGGTTTTTTTTGATATTTGTAATGTAGATTTTATTAAAATACATATTTTTTATGATTCTTACAGTTCCTCCATAACCAGAACAAAACCTTGAAAGTCCTCATAGCCCTCTTAACCCTCCTAGCCCTCCTATAATTGTTGTAAATATTGTAGGTAGTCAAGATGATTTAATTACCCATGTAATGGAGAAACAACTCTAAATTAAGGAATTGATTAAATTAATGATGGATTCCCATTCCAAAAACCTTGCAAATCCTTGTAACCCTCATAACCCTCATAGCCCTCCTACAATTGTTTTAAATCCTCCAAGTAGTCCAGAGGATTAAATTTACCATATAGTGGAGAAAAAGCTATAAATTGAGGAATCAATTAAATTAATGAGATATTCCCATTCCAAAAACCCTCGTCTTGCAAACACATTGGAGTCATTTTTGGTTCAGGCTGACTTGGCAATGAGTCAAATTGATCGGTGGACAACCTATAGAGAGTATTGTAGGGAGTATTATACTAATAAATTATCAGCTGCAAAATTAAAAAAACAAACTATAGAAGACTTCATTTGTGCATTATTCACTGACCCAAGAACCAATTTGTCAGTTCCTTTGTCATGCAAATGCTTTCCAATCCATTGGTGCATTTTTTTTTGATAAAAGATAATTTTCGAGATTGATGGTAGATGGTATTTTATATACCACCCTACAATAACAATGAGGTTCCATTATACTTTTTGAGGAAACTCTATTGTGAATTTTTCCTCAACGAGATCCACAACTATTTTTACTAACCCAATTTCAAGGCTGAGGAAAAGGATTTACATAGGATAAACTAGGTGTACGTCATGATCCTATTCAGCATGTTAGAGTCCCCATCCAACAATAAAGGAGATAATAGAGATTGACACACTACACATGCTTCAGGTGTTTACTGATACCCTTTTTCAACATACGAGATAGGTTTCTAAAACCAAAGTTAGTGGAGGTGGACATAGGAATCCTGTAGGTAGTACTAGCATGAGGCCACATATTTACACCTCTTGTGGTGGCATATGTATTAGACCCAAAGAAGATGATAATTTCATACATATTGGTGTTGGTGTAGTTTCTGGTGGTTCACATGATATGGTAATGCCTGAATTTTTTAGAGATATATATGGATTACAAACATCACTGACACCTTTAGGGTAAGTGCATCAAAATGGGGGGCCAAAAAGTGGACACAAATCCATTTTTTGGCCATTTTGGCCATAACGTGCTCGCGTTATGGCTCAGACATTATTACGTGACAAAGGAAATTCAGGGACACGTTATAACGCGAGCGTGCCATAACGTGCTTGCGTTCCTGATTATATGTGGTATACATGATTATGGGAGGAATATATTTACTAAAATAAATGGTTTTATAAGGCTTTATTTTATTAATATTTAGTATAAATATTAATAAAAGAAAAACTTATACTTTAAATTTATTTTAGTAAATATAAGAAGTTAGGGTCACTCTGCACCTTATGGAACTAGTCTAGTCAGTACATAGGTATTTTTAAGGATTCAACACTCATCCTAAAGCTTTTAGGGTTTAAATTATGCAATCGATATCTATTTTGTGAAAGAACATAGTCATAGTTTAGGTTTTGGGATATTATTGATTGGTTATTTACATTTGTAGGAGTTTTAGATGTGTCAAAACTATATTTTATAAAGCTCACAGCTCTTAAAGGTAGCAACAATTTCTTGAATATATGGACTCATGCAATTCCTTATAACACATAATAAATCAAAACACATATGTAAGTTTTTCTCGATTCAAATAATCAAGGGAATGGTCATCATGAGGTCTCTGAAGGATTTGAAACATCATGAGGACAATGGGTGCAATTAAAAAAATCACGAGGTCTTCCTCAAGGATTCCTTCATTCTCTCAGTGTTATCCCTATCCCAAGAATTTCCTCTAGTGCTCTGTTTTGGTCTAACTCTTCCCTAACTAGTTCAATTGGGTTTGTTTCCTCAACTAAGAATCTTGAAATCTAGGAACCTTTGAATCTATTCCTCTCTTATGAGATAGTATTATCATTCCATCATGTTCTTAGATAGCTAAACCACCTATTTCACTCATCTAGTTGCTCAAAATTCATCCAAAGACTCCTCTCACTTGCCTTTACCAAAATTTCCCTTACATTGTGTAGACACCTAAATTCCATTTTTGTAATCTTATTGCCAAAGCGCACGCAAATCACTCTTATTCTTCCCAATTATGCTATAATTAGTTCTTTTTACTAATTCACTAACGTTTCTTGCCACTTTGATCGGTTAACAAGAAACTTGTTGATCACCAAACCTCTTTCACATTCAGGATGACACTTTACGATGAATGGTAAGCCAAAATCCTATTCAAAACAAACAATTAGTGTTTATAAGCTAATTAAGCCTATTTTGCCCTTGTTTTGGTCAATATACCTGAGTATTTTCTTAAACCCCTCTTCCAACCACTTAAAATCACCCCATTTACCTCCACAATGTCTCAACAAGCTTCAAAATCTTATCTTAGCCTCCTAGTTAACCCTAAGTCAGTTGATTAAGGCTCCACACCTCTTAATCACATGGTAATTCACTAATCTGTGATTAGCAAGGCTTAATCATGATTAGCAATTCTAATCTAATTTGGGGCTTTTAGTCCCACATGCACCAAAATACAAGTTTCTCCTAAAAGGAAAACTACAAAAAAAACTCACCTCATTCCTTTATACTTTACACCATGCTTTGATTTGCATCTCATATAATAGATATGATTTATAGCCAAGTTCAATCCTTGCCTAAAGCCTTCAACAAGGTTAGTAGATGAATAATCCAAAAGTGACTTAACAAGTCATTTGGAGAGGTCATTTCACCATTGTTTGGAGTAGTGAACCATAACAATTTGATTTCCCTCTTAGGTCTATTTAGGTCCATGTTAGGTAATTCAAGCATATTAGTAGGTATGTTTAATTAGATTTGCACTTTTTTAATACTAGTTAAGCATTCCTTTAAGCTTATATCTTAATGTTACATTCCTAGACTTAGAACCTTGGCTAGATGGATGGAAATGGTGTTAGCTTTCCTTGTTTAGTCATGTAATTTTCTTTGTAAAGTTTAGGGTGCTCATCATTTGGCATGCCTGGTGGGACAATACCCCATTGCATTCAATTTTTAAAGCTTTTTAACTTAGTTTCAAAGTTTTTCATTTCAAGTTTTTAGATTAGTTTCAAGTTTCCTAGATTAATTTCAAGTTTTCTAGTTTACTTTTAATCTTTCTAGAGTACTTTTAAGCTTTTTAGATTAGTTTCAAGCCTTTTAGATTAATTTCAAATTTTTAGAGTAATTTTCAAAGTTTTATAGATCAATTTCTATTTTTTGATAGTTATTTAAACTAGATTAGTGGTAGAAGTTGTATTTTTTCATGTTCTTTGTAAGATATAAGGAGGCATATCCCTGTCAAAATTCCATCAAAATGGATCAAATATTGAACCTTTTTCAAGAAATTTCTCAAAACAATTCATTGCTTTTAAAGTTTTCTAAAAATTTATATCATCATTTGACATGGCCCAGTTTTCTAATACCCCATGAATACCATTTTAAAGCTTCTTGGTAAATTAGTTTCAAATTTTATGATTAGGCATTGTCATATAGTTCACTTCAATGCCTTTCCAACTTTGCAAACTTTTCTATAAACTTTTAAGCATTTTGATTAGGTCGAGAGAAAAAGTTATGGTATGGAAGATAGTTTTTGAGCACCTACATGAAAGAGGAACTAGCATTAGTGAAAGTTTGTATTTCTTTCATGACTGTGAAGCATTCATAACATACACTCAACGTTACATTTGTTAGAGTTAGAATGTTCCTTGTGCTAGATGACTGGAAATGGTGCCTTAGCTTTCACTAGTTTAGTCATGCAATTTGATTGTGTGAAAAATGACATAGGGTGTCATCATTTGACACGCCCAGTGGGATAATACCCCATTGTATTCCATTTTAAAGCTTTCTAACTTAGTTTCAAAGTTTTCGATTAGTTTCAAGTTTCATATATTAATTTCAATTTTTTCTAGTTTACTTTGAAACTTTCTAGTGTACTTCCTAAGCCAGTTTTTGGATTAGGGTTTTTAGGGTTTTTAGTCAATTTATTGATTTTAGAGCAACATTTCAAAATTGACTTAGGGTTTGATCAATGACTATGTTTTCATACTTTTTTTTGAGTTTGGAATAGGTTTTTGTATGCTCTTTCTTACACTTAAGTGTCATCTTGAGAATCAAAAACACCCCTAAACCACTTTTTGCTTCTTGGGAGTAAGTAGGAACAATCATCCTTCATTTTTTGCTTAAGGGAACAAACTTTCATGTTTTGACATATTTTGATCTTTTAGTTTAAGATATTTTTCATTTGATAAAGAACCAAGGCTAAAATTTGTGTATAGCTCGAATTGTTGCTAGTTATAAAACCCTTTCTAAATTGAAGAAGAATGACTAGAAAGTGAAAAACAAAAGAAAAAAGGAATTCTATCCAAAACTTCTTTCGATTCAAAAAATAGGAAGAGGAAGAGGAAGAGGAAAAGAGGAAGAAAAAGAAGGAGAAGGAAATGAGGATGAAGAAGATGATGAGCTAGATTTGGGAAGTGTGATACTCCCTAGATGGCTGTCAATCGACTATTTAAAATAGCTTAATGCGAGAAATAAACAAAATTCTACTGTAGTTGATATGATTTAGGTATCTCATTCAAACACAATATGCAAATCTAATATAACAGGCTAGGCAATAGTTAGAACTGAAGGGATGCTAGGCTATAGTCAGGGTCAGGTTCTAGTTTGTTTAGGTTACTTAGTAAAAGGTAGGTTAGCTCTTTTGTTGGCAAAGGTGTAAAACACAGAGGACAATGTTGGTCTAGGTATAACCGACGATGATTTAGAAGGACCGATGTTTCAAAGGAACTTAATAAGATCTTACTGATAAGATTGAAATGGAGTTACACAGAGATGGAAGGGTAGAAGTGGAGGTTTATAAGATTTTTGTAGGTACATAGAGGAGGCAAAGCCTTGCCAAAATTGCCAAGAAATTCTAAAGTAATTGGTGGTTGGGTAGAGGAATAATGAATGCTACAAAAAGTAAGAGATGGGGAATGGACAGGTAAAGGTACCTGTGCATGACTGTGAGCACCCATGCCTCACTAGAAGTGCATCTGCATAATTGACTGTGGTAAAAGGTATGACTTACTATGGCACCTGTTTGATGGCATGATTGTGAATGCTTGTACATGACACTGAATGCTTGTGCACTAGTAGTGGCTCCTGGAATGCATCAAAGTGATTTTCTCAATAATTTGGATCTATCAATGGTGTTATTATTGGATGTCAGTTGCTGAAAAGACTTTGCTTCTACTTACATGCAGCTCTCTTCAAATTATCTCCTTACTCTAGAGTAATATTCTTAACAAAATTGTCCTAGGGTTTGATATAGGTTTTTTTTGAGAAAATTGGGTTAGATTTTGAGGAGTGATTGTGTTTTCATACTTTGATTGAGTTTGGAATAGAGTTGTGTATGTTCTTCTCTTGCACTTAGTGTGATGTTGAGAACCAAAAGCACCTCTAAACCATTATTTTTGCTTCTTGGGAGTAAGTAAGAAAAATTACCATTGACCTAGTGTGCTTACTGGGAATCAAACCTTCAAATTTTATGTGCTTGATATTTTAGTTTAAGAATCACTTTGTCATTAATAAAGGAATAAGGCTATTATTTCTATGAAAAATCTTCCCTTGCACAGTAGTGTAGTTTGGGATTTACAAGCAATTTTAGTATTTTCATTAAAAAAACATTTGGATGAATTGGGAATAAATCTTGTTTTTGTAAAGTTTTATGGTAGTTAGTTGATTTACAAGCATTTTTCATTGCTATTTTCTTATGATATTGTGAATCTATTTTTGAAACTACTAACCATTTTGTGAAGGACCTAACGCTAGTCAAAGAAAGAAGGATTTAATTTTTTTTCTAACTACATGTGTCATTGTAGGTTACTAAAAAGAGTGTGACAAAAAACACATTAAGTCCAAAATATAAAAAAACACCACAATCATCACATTGTATTTGCAGGTTTCGGTTAAGAGCTACGAATCGTTCACTCAACTAGGACATAATCCATTTGGCATAAGCCTTAAAGTTACAATAATGGGGGTGGTCCTAGGAACCCTAAAGTAGTTCACACAAGAGGGAACCTTGTGAATGAAATAGGAAAGTGCTCCACACTACCGACTTATCTAGTACACCTTGGTGAGATTAGTGTCAAAGATATCTATATCGAGACCCTAGTGAAATTATAAACGAATGCACTTCGGTGCTCATTATACTGAAGGGGCTAAATTAAAGCCGAGATACTCCTTGGGAAAACTTGGTAAATCGAGCTTTCTTTATATATCTTGTGACACTTAGAGAGAGAACCACCTAGGAAGTTTGCCAACTTGGAGCCATTGCTTTTGTCTTAGTTGTTATACTTGAGAGCTCTCACAAAGTGAAAACTTTGTTAGATTCAAACTCTTGTTTTTTGAACAAGGAAAATAATATCTTAAAGTTGAAACCACATGATTTTCATCATGAAATCTACTTAGTGTCATTTTTTCCTAGTTTTTCACTTGTCCTAAGACAAGGAAAAACTCTGCCAAAATAACACCAAGTTTATTTCAACACCACTTGGTCTACACCCTTGTTTTCTTGTTTCCTATTTTTGGACAAAAGGAAACAACATATACAGATACCGCTAGATATCACATGTCCACCACTTTTGTATTCTACTTGCATGACTAGGTTGAAATGTTGGAGTGTAAGTGTTGAAAGTGTGCATGGTACGTACTCACGATCTAGTAGGCCCCCTTGTCTCAAAAACCCATATTTGAGACTAATTATCATCATAGCTAGGTGATTTCATTCTTGTCTTCTTTTGAGTTGTTATGCTGGCCCCATTGTAGCCATACAATTGAGATATTTATGTTTTGTTTTCATTGTGAAACTTAGGCCTAAATCTCTATATTGTAGGGTTACGCTGCTCATACACATAACAATTTATTGATATTCTTAGACGTATTTTTTACACCCTATCTTTGTCTTGATTTTTTTGAGCGTTAACGTTACCTTGTTAGCATCACTATAGTGCCATTTTGATACTAAAATATTACTTTCTCTTAAAGGCTTGATTACGTGTCCAAATAGCATTGTTACGTTGCTCACATTTGTATCATCCATTTTACAAAGCTTAGACTTTGTTAGTGTTTAGAAACTTGATTTTTAGTATATCTTGTTAGAAGACCGCATCAACATTCTCTTATCATTTAGGCCTTGTTTTCTGCAAACTTGACCTAAATGGTGATATTGTGTTGTCACTATTTGGTTGCTAACCTATCTAGATGAATCATAGGGAGTAAACTTTTTGGTGTGGCTAAAGTTGAGCATTTTACATCATTGTATTGTTCTAGAAAAACTTGTGTCATATATTACCTTTCAAGGGTATCTTATTCTTTAATTCTTAGGCTCACATTGACCAATTGAATTTGTGGTTATTTTATAGTCACCTTTGTTTTTTTTTTAAGACTTAGGGTCATTATGTTACACAAATTTGAATAAAGTCCATTGTTAATAAAACTTAGTGGAAATATTTTGTGTTATACCTTCTAGTCTAAGTAATGCCTACTACAAGAATGGGATCACGAAGGTTAGAAACCAATATATTTGGAGGTGACAACCATCTTTTAGAGGATAATCTCATGGTTGACCATAGTGGTGGAGAGGAGGATTCTCCTCATGTGGATGCAAAGCTTCATTCCACCCATTTTAACAACTAATTTTTCATAACAAACATGAATTTATTATCTGAGTTATGGAACTAGGAGCCAAATTACCTTCCACAGTAGACCCTTCTCTTATCGTTCCGCATGGTTCAGGGAGAAGAAGAAGTAGAACCCTCATCACACTCTTACAGAAATATTGAACCCAGGTCATGCCTCAACTTTTGGATGAAAAATTAATGAGGAAATACCTTTTGAAAATGATGGGAATTATCACATACCTATAGTTAGGGTTCATTATGAGGATGATGAAGACCATGTTTATCATGTGCAACCTCCTCCTAACAAATATTGTCATGAAATACCTATTAAAGAGGTGAAGTTAGAACAACAAGTCCAATCCCTCACTCACCAATTAGTAAGTTTGGAATCACATATACAAAAGGAACAACCAATTTTTTTGAAACAAGCTATACCAAAAGCAAAACCAAAAGCTTCATTTTACGAGTTCCCAATAAACACTCCTCGACATGAGGCACGAAAGAGATCCTTATGAAGAGATTCTTGCAAAAAATAATGGTGGGAATAAACCTATATTTAATCCTTCATATAGGCCTACACCACCCATGCAAGATCCACAATTCAATCAAAAGTGGTCAACAATGAAGAATGCCCTTCATGCATTACAAGAGGGCCAAACCGTTAACAATAACAAGAAATTATGGTTAGATGAGTTATGTCCCGACCCTTTTGACAAAGCCATATTACAGGTACCTTTCCCAAGACATTTTGGTTTTCCAAAATTTGATAAATATAAGGGAAAAGGTGATGCTCATGATCATATAAAATACTTTTATATGGCATGTCAAGAGGTGGCATTCAACAACAATTATCTTATGCACTCGTTTCCAAAAAGTTTAGGAGGAATGGCGCTAGAATGGTTTGTGCATATCCCTAAGGGACCCAAATCAACACAACCAAAAAAAGCAAAGAGTGTCATACAATACTTCTCTTTCAATATAGAAAATGACATTACCATTTTAGATCTCTACAATGCCAAGCAACAAAACAACGAAAAAACTTCATTACATTTTTACAAAGATGGATAGGGTTAGTTAGTTGTTTCCCTTGCTCCCTACTCAAAAAGTAGCTAATAGGAATATTTTTTCCCGACCTCCATCCAAACATTACATTCCACTTGCAAATGCATTGTGGCAACACATTTGAAGAGGTAATAGAAAAAGGGATTCATTGAAAAGGCATTGTTAGCTAGGGGGACTCTAAAACCTTTCTCCCGCAAACACAATGATTCTAAATCTAACAATAAACCAAAATTTGTTTAGAATAAAAACAAGCACATTATTAGTGATGGGATAGTAGACTCTAAGAGGGTGCAATCCGTTCAGAACCACACACCTTTAAAACTTGCAAAGGGTAATCCACCTACCAAGTATAAACATCATACTTTTACTCCTCTATCTGAATCCATATCATCTATACTAAAATAGTTAGAGGCCGTAAACATGGTAAAATACCCTGAAACACAACCCTACAGGGATGATACACCTAAACCATGATGGTTTAGGGAGAATGAATTTTGTGAGTTCCACCATGTAAAAGGTCACAAAATGGACAAGTGTTTAAGATTAAAACATTATATTCAAGACCTAGTGAACAACGATGATATTGAAGTAGATTCTGTTGCAGCTGCAAAATATCCAAATGAAAAATTAAGGACCTTATAAAAGCCTTTTCCCAATCACGAAGAAAATGAAAAGTCATATTAGGTACAATTGTCTCATAATAACAATGCTAAATATGTGTCAAACAAAGACCATTTCGATGCCTTGATAGGTTGTGTTTACCCCCTCATTGAGAAAATCAATACAGTTAGAATCAAGATAAGAGACTGAGATGTGGTAACATGATGGGCTCACCTCATTATTTATTCTAAACCTACTCCCACTCCTCCTCAAGAGATTCACTATGATGTGCTAGATCAACTATAAAATACTACGGCTAAGATTTCTATCTTAGACCTTCTAAATATCTCTAGCATCCATAAGGATATACTTTACAAAACCTTACAGGGATTAGGAGTATCCATTGAAGTTGACCCACCACATTTGCAAACCATTTTAGCACAACTCATTCTTTTGGAACATATAACCTTCAGCACTACAGAAGTCTTAGTTAAAGATCCTTTACATAACCTACCATTTCATATTGAGGTTATCATCAAACCTAAGAAGGTTAAGAGAGTTCTTGTGGATGGCGGATCAGGTATTAACATATGTACTCTCAAACTAGTCCACCAACTAGGATCTACAAAATATGATCTAGAAATAAAGGTCATCACCATTAAGGCGTATGACAATGAAGAACGAAAATGAGTCTAGAATGGTCACTTTCTCATTGGAAGTGGGTCCCATAACACATGATATGAAGTTCCATGTCTTGGACCTAGAACTCCCTTACAATATCTTGCTTAGTTTCCCATGGATTCACGCCATGTAGTTCATTCCATTGACATATCATCAATGTTTAAAGTTGCAATATGAGGGACAAACACTTACCATACAAGGTAACCCCCAACCATTTTCTCATTATAGAGTGTTGTCGAGATTTTTTCCTACAATCTATGAGTGTCCATCTATAGAGATTGCTATTCCTATTCAGTCACAGGCCATTGCTTCACGATTGGATCTAGATACCTTGTCTATCAATGATAATGGTGCTTCCATCTTAGAAAATCCTTTTTGCTACATGGGAGATAAAGGTCAAACCAAGTGGTTATGGAGAGTATAATCTACAACAGACCCTAATTTTTCAAAAAAAATTGCTATCATCCCAAGCGCATGGTATATTGTGTTTCAAAGTTTAGAGATCAAGAGAGACTTGCCCTTTCAAGAATTTTACTCCTAGCAGATTACTAGAAGATGAAAAAATTTCTTATGGACATTGTGTTCCGTCCTAATGATGATGACATGGATACATGCTATAAATAACCTAAGTATCTCATTCCTAATCAAATAATGCTTCCCATGACGTATAAAGAATGTGGTTGCAGCCACCAAGAACAAGGCCCATTAGAGGTTCTTGCAATACCTCATTGTATAGTAGGTAAGTCAGGTATAGGCATCCATTTATATGAGTCTCACTCTTCAGATGATGAATATGCCTCTTCTGAGAGTGAGGATAGTTTTTCCATAAATGAATGAAAAAAATATTTGTGATGTAGTCTTTACAAAGACCTTTCCTTTACGAACCTATTCGCCAATATGGATATCTTTAATATAACCTCTATGATACCCACTGTATCCCCTATAACTTATCCATTAACCCTCATCTATCCATCACTCATGAATTGGGATTAAAAAAAATACGTACCTATTGACGTGTTTCAAAATGATGAGGCCATTGGAGAGTTCCTGGGAATCAGAAACAACATACCAAGAAACGATCACAAGAAAGGGTTTTCCATTCAGCTTAACGTATGCAAGTACTTTGGAGAGGAGGTAGAGTTGTGTGGGCATTTAAGTAAAAAAATTAGCAAAGAAAAAAGTTCCAAAGAAAATCCTTGTGGAAATAAAAAGGGGAAGTCCTATAGCGAAAACCTCTTTGAGGCACTTATGGACAAACAAGAAGAACAACCTATGGAAAAGATAATGTACCTACTTCAAGATGAAGAGCTCCCTAAACCACCTTTGATAGAGGAGGATTTCAATCTCCCTCTTGATCCTACATGCATGGGGTATGAATCAAAGTTATTAGTGGAAGATACAACATATATTAATATTGACATGGAGGAGCTGCCACAAATAGTTAAGTTGGGAGATTCCCTCTCAGTCAAAGAACAAAAAACATTCACAGGACTCTTAAGAGAGTATGCAGACATCTTTTCTTGGTCTTACACTGACACGTCAGGACTTTATCCTGCACTAGTGTTATACAATATTTTGGTACACCCAAATGCCATGACCAACAAACAAAAAATTCGAAAGATGCATCCTCGTGTCTCCTTACTGGTAAAGGCAGAGCTAAAAAGGTTACTAGAAGTAGGCTTCATCAAGCCTATCAACTAATCAGAGTGGATCTCCAATGTGGTCCTGGTTTACAAGAATCTAGTTGGTATTAGAGTGTGTACTGATTTCAGGGATATAAACAAAGTTTTTCCTAAGGACGATTTCCCTCTTCCAAAAATGGACATGATTGCTGATTCTACAACATGTTATGACATGCTTTCACTCATGGATGGATTCTCAAGTTATAATTAGATAAATATTGTGGAAGAAGATCAACACAAGATGACTTTCACAACCCCATGGGGGATGTTCTATTACCAAGTCATGCCTTTTGGCCTTAAAAATGTAGGTGCTACATATCAAAGGGCGATGACTATAATCTTTCATGATATGATAAGTGACATCATAGAAGATTACACAGATGAATAATGGCTAAATATAGAACCCACGAGGAACACCCATAAATTTTGTGGCGTATCTTTCAGCACCTAAGGGATTACAAAGTCTGACTTAACCCAAAGAAGTGTGTCTTCGGTGTGCTATGTGGGAAATTACTAGGATTCATTGTGTCATGGAGAGGAATAGAAGTGGACCGTACAAAGGTCATCACTATCACATAAATTCCTCCCCCTAAGAATATAAGACAACTATGTTGCTTACAAGTGAAAATTCAAGCCATCAAAAGGTTTATCTCACAGCTAACATATAAGTGTCATACATTTACACGTCTTCTTAATAAATATTTTAATTTGAACTGGGGACCAGAATAAACAACAATCATTTATCTTTGATAAAATAATACTTGGCCAAACCCCCTATTCTCATGCCACCCATGGCAAGAGAACACTTCTTACTTTATATCTTTGCTACACATTTTGTGATTTTGGGCACTGTTGGACCAATATGACAAAGAGCAGAGAGAAAAGGTTTTATACTTCTTGAGCAGGACATTGGTAGCATATGATCTAAATTATCCACAAATTGAGTAAGATTTCCTAGTAATGGTGTTTGCTTTCCAAAAGCTACATCACTATATGCTTGATAATAAAATCAATCTTATTTCAAAGGTTGACCCTCTAAAGTATTTATTGTCTAAACCATCATTAACTCAAAAGATGGCTAATTGGATCATCTTATTGAGTGAGTTTGACATTGAATACATTCATCGAAAGTCAGTAAAATGATATGTGTTATCAGATCAACTAGCAAAAGCTCCTCTACCAGGTACTAAACCCTTAAGTCTAGAACTACCAGATGCATCCATCATGTACCTCAAAGAATCTACAGTTCTACAAATGTACTTTGATGGCTCTTTTACCTTTCATGGTTCAGGTGCCAGGAGTTGTGCTAATCACTCCCAGTTCTCCTTTTCAAGCCAAGCAGCAACACAGATTCAACATGGAGCTTAGAGGCAGATAGATCATAAATGTATGTCATTTTGTAGCCGGGGAGAAATCTAGCTGTCCCTTTGTTACTTGGATTTGTGGAGAGATGGATAGCACCTCAAAAGGATGTGATCTTATCCTAACTATTTTAGGTTGTGCCTTTCAACCAAGGTAAGAGAACCTATTTTGTAACCTCTGTTATTTGAAAGGAGATACAGGTACCTTTCTTTTGCATAAATTTTGTAGAGAAGACCTTGGGGAAAATATGATCAACACACCAGATCTGACTCTCACGAGTTGTCACTTCCAGATCATGGAGATATCTTCACAACAAGGCAAAGGTTACTAAAGACATTTGAGACCCTGATTTGTTCTGCATATTTTAGTAAAAGGATTTTGGTCTAGTGTGGGTATATAGAGCAAAAAATAGGGGTAGTATGGGTAGGATTGGTTGTTGTTAAATGAATTTTGGTGGGAGGGGAGACAGGATGGACTTGACTCACCAGATCCTTGAGAGCTTATGCAAAATGGAAAGATTCAATCAACAAAATGCCACAAAAATTTAAATTGTTTCCTCAACTAGAATATGTGCTTCAATGGAGGCCCAGATCAACACTCTTTCACACAACCTGTGGGATTCTGTCATGAAGGCTCGAGTCAGAGGACCCAATAAAGCACCAAGATTTAAACCAAGTCACACCTGAGGTACACCCAGAGGCTTACAGATAATCTCTATCAACAAAATGAAAGAAAAGTGATTTTAAACCGTTTATCCCATTCCCAGATGAAGGCTCTTCTGAGAAATGAAATTGCAGATGCCACTAAACTATCACAAGGACTGAGACCTATGTGATTGGACTATATTTTGGTACAAGATTACAATAGAAACAAGAAAAACTACCCGTATGCATTCAGAAATGAAATAAATACACTTTACTCAAGATTGACACAGAATAACTCAAAGTTTGATCAAATTTATCAGCAAGGGAAAGTTTCCAGAACAATCTCAAAGCTTTTCAATGGCTGTACACTTGCAACCACCTTGACACGATCAAATTTGACACAAAGAGAGATATACAGGCTTCTCTAGACGACTTCTCAAAATGGATGGGCTCTGTCAAGCTTTTTTCTGCTGGAGAAAATCAGTCCTGATCTTTCCAAAAACTCCCAACCATTTACACGATGAATTCATTCCCTTTATAACATTTCCAATAGAGCCCCTTCCTCCCAAAAGATAAAAACTTTAAATGCACCAGTGCTTACCATGATTCTTTCGTGATTCACAGAATCAGATCTGCAAAAGTCTCCAGGTGCTTGAGGGAAAATCTCTTTGATTTCTTCCTGCATTCAACTCCTTTCTTGGGAAAAACATGCCTCCATCCATTCACCAACCACTTCTGCCCCATATCAATCAAATCTGGCCCCTTGCATGCTCAGGAGAAGAAAAATGGAAAACCAGATCGGGCTTGAGAGTCAAACCATTTTAATGGTGAAAGGCGTCTCCAGATCTCTCCTACCAAACTCTAGATATCAAAATTAACTCACTCCTCTATTTGGCATGTAGAAAATAAATAAGAAATCATGAAGACTCACACTCCAGGAGTTTTACAGAAAAAATGGGGGGAAAATCAGATTTAGACACTCAGCAGCCGTTGATCTTTTATTTTGAATGTGGGTTGTCCATGTGGAAGATGCGAAAATAGGCTCAAGGGCTTCCTTTGACCTTTTCTGACCCTTTTTTAAAAAATGGAAAAATTTCCCATTTTTTCCCCTTTCCTCCGCTTCTGAAAATGGGCCTGACATGTGTCCTTAGGTGGCCCCTAAAAGAAATGTGGAGAAATTCTACCATTTGACTCTCTTTTGGAAAAAGGAAAATTTTCCAAGTTTTCCCCACAGCTCCGCCCTTGAGAAATACTTTTGACACGTGTCCCAATGTGGGTCCCAGCGGAACTACGCTTCCCCTTTTACTTTTAACTCTTTTTTCTCAAAAGGAAATTTTTCCAATTTTCCTCCGCGGGTCCGCACCTCCGCCGTTGACCGAGGCAAAACATTGACTATTTCCCATCAGGCTCGTGGGCCATTTTTGCTATTTTAACCTTTATGAAGCAAAGAGGTGAAAATTTTGAATTGCCTCCGATGGTCCACCTCCCCACCCCCTATGACTTTTCAAATTGCCACATGTCACCATGGTGCACCTTGAGGCAGTCCCAAAAATTTGATACCTTGAATGAGCGCGGGCTCGCCACGTGTCCTGCTCCGAAAAAATTTGTTTGAAGGCTTGAAGCTCAGTGGAAGGTGCCACTTGTCAAGCTCTGAGGTAGTCTCCTTTTGGCCGTTGAAAAGTCTAAGTAAAATGCAAAGTGAGCGGAGGCCCCACGTGTCAGCATTTGCACTTCTTTAGACTTGAAACTCTTAACATGGTTCCTCCACATGTCTCCAAGCAACTTCAAGATGGTGTCCAAAGTAGAACCCTAAATGAGTGAGCTCGCCACGTGTCCCTTGTTCCACCAAACTGCTCCAACTGCATAAAAATTTGTCTAAGTCTGGGCCAAGCAGCGGAAGCCTCCACGTGTCCTCCCGGCGCTACTCCAAGGCAAAGCCCAAAAGCAGATCTTCAAATGAGCATCGTTCCTCCACGTGTCCTAGACTTCCCAAAAACCTTTTGAAATTTGTCTAAGTATGGGAAACCCAGTGGAAGCCTCCACATGTCTCTTTCCTGCCAACCCTCCATGTGTCCTCCCAGTGCTACTTCAAAGCCAAACCAAAAAGTTGATTCTCAAACGAGCGTCATTCCTCCACGTGGACACATTTTAAAGTTGAGGCTTTTTATAGAATTTCCAAAGTATTAAGCTGATCCACATCCAACCAAGAGGTGCCACATTTCCCTGTCGACTGAATGATGCAAATTTGACCAGGAGAAATGCCCATCAAACCGTAAAACACAGAGAAACGTCCATTCGAGCCAGAAAATGAGGTTTTCTTCAAGGACAGAGAATTTAGACTATTGCAAGGCTCAAACATGATCCTTAGGGACACATCAACTCATTTCTCCTTGAGTATTTAGGGAAAAAATGACAGGGACAACAAATCTTGACTGTGGAAAATGGAGGAAATGGGAAAACGTGAGTTTTGAAGGAACAGAGCATGGGAGACTCAAAATACAGAGCTTTTTCCAGAGGAACAAAGGAACCATGAGACAAATACAGACCCACACATGATCCTTGACCCAGGAGCAGACTAAAAATGGCAATAAGACTGACCAAGCACCATATGGGGAAGGAGAAAATGACAGAGGCCGTGAATGAATAATTTTTCAAAGGCACAAATGGGGTGAGACAATTCTGAGCACCAACATTGGCTCCGACTCGGGGATGGGCACTCCCTATGAGTGCCACAAGAACAATAGTAGACCAAGTGCCAAAATATCCATTGGGTGACAGAGTCAGCTTGCAGAGTAGAGAAACGAAGCCATCTCCAAAAAAAAACAAAGAAGCCAGCAAAAATAGGTCACCAAGGACCACGACGAACCAAAACACAAAACAAGAAACAAACAACCATCTATACACTGTACAAGAGGTGTTTACCTTGATTCAGAGGAATCAATCCAAGAAATGCTTCAGATGCCTTCCATTAATAGGAAGTTTGAGCAATTCACCATCTAGATCCTTCAAGAAGAAGGTGTGTTCACCAATTCTGATGTCAATGGAGTAAGGGCCCATCCACAATGAATCAAACTTGCCATGCTTGCCCTTATCCTCATGCCTGCTATCCCATAATAGCACAAGATCTCCAATATTGAAGGCTCTAGGAGTGACCTTCTTGTCAAATAGTTTCTTTAGCTTTTCTCTGAACCTTATATGCCTCTGGTGAGATGCCCTCCTCTCTTCATCAAGCTCAACAATCTGGTTGATGCGGGCATCATGAGGACTCACTTCTTGATCTTCCAGTTGTTGAATGAACTGATATGAAGATAATTGCATATGCAGGGGCAGCAGGGCCTGAGTCCCATATACCAACTCAAATGGACTCTTTCCAGTGGCTCTTTTGACAGTGATCCTATCAGCCCAGACAACAAACTTCAGTTGTTCACCCCATTTTCTCTTGTTCAACTCCAAGGTTCTTCTGATAATCTTTAGCAAATTCTTATTGCTAGACTCAGCTTGTCCATTTCCTTGGGGATTATAATTAGAGGCATATGTCAAATTGATCCCATATCCTTTACACATTTCCACCAGAGGTCTAGCCCTGAAACTCATGGCATTATCAGCTATGATTTTGACTAGTAGTCCAAACCTGCAAATAATATTGTTTAGCACAAAATCCATGACAACTTGGTATGTATCCTTCTTGGTGGGGATTGCTTCCACCCACTTGGTAAAGTAATCAGTGGCTACAAGAATCCACTTATGGCCAGCACTTGAAGGGTCTGAAATCTCACCAATGAAGTCCATTCCCCATTGCTTAAATGGGGCTTCAATTGATACAGACTACAAAGGTAGGGAGCCTGAAGCCTTCAAGCCTTCTAGAGAAATGCTGACAACTCTCACATCTTCTGACCAACAAGGTTGCATCCTTGAAAAGAGTTGGCCACCATTAACCATCCCTTAGGATCTTATGTGTTGTGACTCTTGCAGCAAAATTCCCCCCACAAACTCCTCCATGGAGATCAACAATTATTTTGGGGGCTTCATCTTCAGTGATGCATCTTAAGAGGACTCCCTCTGGGTTCTTCCATGCCAACCCAAAATCAATAATGACATATTTCTGGGAAGCCAACTTAAGAGCTCTTTTCTGGTTCTTATTCAAATGCTCAGGGTAGTTTAAGTGTCTGAGATAGAACATCACATCCTTGTACCACTCAGAACTCATCAATCTTTCAAAAACAGCTGCCCTTTCTTCCTCAATCTCATTTACCTCAATGGTCTGCAAGTTGCTCTCAGCCATGAGCTTAGCTAACCCCAAACCTCTCACCAACTTCGTGGTTTGGATGTCCATATCATACTCTTGCAATTTTTTCACCCATCTACATCTTTTACTTGAGACTTCCATCTCTGACAGGATGTCTTTTACCATGGTATGGGGAACATAAGCAACAACTTTTGAACTTAAAATATAAGGCCTGAAAACCTTTGTTGCTTTGACCAAGGAAAATGCCTACTTTTCCATGATGGTGTATTTCAGTTCTGCTCCTTGCAAAGCCTTACTGAAAAAGGCAATGGGCCTCTCAGCCCCTTCATCATCCTTCTGTAGCAGGACAGAAGCAATAGTGTTTTCTGAAGTGAAAGAAAACAGCTGGAAAGGTTTCTTGTAATCTGGGGCTGCTAAAACAGGGGCATGCTTCAATGCCTCTTTGATTCCATTGAAATCTTGGATGGCAGCCTCTTCCCATTTGATGATCTGATCCTTCTTTAACATGGAAGTGATTGGGATAGTCAACTCAACAAAGTTTGATATAAACCTTCTAATGAAGTTTATCTACCCAAAGAAGGACTGAATTCCTTTTTTGGTTCTTGGAATTGGGACTTTGCTGATGGCCTCCACTCTTTCTGGATCAATCATCACTCCTTCCTGTGACACAATGTGACCAAGCAATTTTTCCTTCTGCACTCCAAAATGGCATTTCTTTGGATTGAGTGAGATGCCATATTCCCTACATCTGATCAACATCTTCTCTAAGTGCAGAAAATGGTCACTTCTCCTTCTTGAAAACACTGTTACATCATCTTGGTAAACAACAATAAAGTCATTGATGTAACCAGCAAAAGCAACATCCATTGCTCTCTGAAAAGTGGCTCCAACATTCATCAGACCAAAGGGCATCCTAACATATACATACGTTCCCCATGGAGTAGTGAAGGTTGTCTTGATCCTTTCTGATTCTTTCACCATGACTTGATTATAACCAGAGAAGCCATCTAAAGTAGAAAGCAACTCAGAACCAGTCACCAACTGCAGCATGTGCTCCATGTTAGGTAAAGGATAGTTGTCCTTCATTGAGGCCTTGTTTAGATTCCTGAAGTCCACACACAACCTGATGTCACCATTCTTCTTTCTTACTGGCACTAGGTTGGCAACCCAAGAAGAATACCTTGTGGGCTAGATAATTCCTCCATCCCTTAGCTTCTTCAGCTCCTCTTGCATTTTGAGAGATAACAGAGGATTAATTGGCCTCTGCTTCTACCTGAAGGGTTTTGCACTGGGCTCCAAGGGAATCTCATGCTGGAACAGGTCTTCTCTGTATGCTTTGAGCTCAGAATAGGTCCAAGCCATGCAATCTTGGTATTTCTTTAACAACTAGATGTATGACTACTTTTCATCTTTGCTGAGACTGCTGCCCAACCAAATCTTCCTTGGTTTCTCCTTCGTGCCAAGGTCATGCTCCTCAACATCCCTCGAGGCTGCCATATGCCTATTAATAATGCAGTCAACATTATCAAAATTCGATTCAAGAGCAACCAACCCTCTAGGAATGGTGTTGGTCTTTAGCTGGATGATGCCTTTGCCAAATAAGGTTTCCTTCCCCTCTGTTGTATAGACCATTGGCTCCCAATCAATGTTTTGATCAGAAAACTCTCCATCATTTTGCAGGAACCTTCTGACCTGAGCCTCATCATCAAAAACCTACCAATGTTTTATATTGTCAGGGACAGAGGGTCTTGTCACTACCTCCACCTCATATTCACAATAAGGGGATGTTGCAGAACTGTCAAACCGAGACCCCAACACTACAAGCTTGTTTGCCAAGTCATTGAACCTCCTGTCATGATGCACAATGTTGAAGGAGTCAAACATCTCAATGAAGTCCCAAACTGCATGCTTGTACTATTTCAGTCACTGATTCTTTGTGGCATATAGTTTTCTGACTTGCTTGACAACTAACTCTGAGTCTCCTTTGACAATGATGTCCCTGACACCATACTTCCAAGCAATTCTTAAACCTAACAACAATGCCTCATACTCAGCAATGTTGTTAGTACACTCAAAGTTAAGCTTAAAGGAAAAAACAAACCTTTCCTGGCTTGGAGAAATTAGGACAGCACCGACACCATTTCCAAATTTGGAGCAAGCTCCATCAAACAATAAAGTCCAAGGAGAGCCTTCCTACTCAAGACACTTAGACTCCTCAATCTTGTGCTCTTTTCCATCAGCAAATCCCACAAAGTTGTCAGCATCAACATTTGTATACAATACTTCATAGGACGCATTGTTGGGATCCTCAATAAGGTGCAACATTTTCTTCTCCCCATATAACCTGACAAGGCTTCCCTCAACTGGGATGGTGGCATAAGACATGTCCATTTGGACACTACCACCAACACTTGCAGCCCATTTTCTTGACAATAACATACCCCACTTGGCTGGGCAATCAACTATGACAACATCAAGCTTTAAATTTTTACCTGGGTAGGCTACAAGCTACACCACCAAACCCTTCACACATCCCACTACTGGCACCTCTCTGGAGTCCATGGTAGTGCACTTCCCATATGCTGTTGTTACCTTAATATTCAGCTCATTCATGACCTCCAAAGGCATGACATTGCATGATGCCCCTGAGTCAAACATGCAGTTATGGAGCAACCTATCCTTGATGATCAAAGTAGTGAAGAATGGATCCACATTCAGCTGAGAGTCTACCAAAGATGTCCCCAAATAAACCTCAGGTGGTTCAGCTAGCTCTTCTGATGTTGATGGTGTCTCAGACTCTTCAATGGCTAGAGGATTCTCCACAATGTTCACATTTCTCCCCAAGGCAGTCCTCTCTTCATTCAATCCCAAGTATTCAAATGCTCTCTTTTTGTGCTCAGGAATCCTAAGCAACTCAACAATTGGGACAAAGACTTTGATTTGACTTAAAACTTGGGCAATGTCATATGGGACATTCTTGGGCAAGGCAATATTGGAAGGAAAGCTGATACATTCATTGGGTGGCACAGGATTCTTGATAGCTTGAGCATAAGGAGGGGTATGATTTTTTCTTGGAACTATAGGGATTTTGGCACATGGATCTTTCCTAGGAGCCTCTTTAGGAATGTTAGAAAGTAAGGGAGCTTTTGGCTTGGCCTGAGGCCCTGCCCCTTTGACAGCCTTACTTCTTGTGTTATATTCCTTCTCTTGAGCCACAACAACATTCATTAATAATTTCCTGTCCTCCTCAGATGGGATTCCTCCATCATACTTTTTTATCATTAAAGCCCTTAAATATTCAAATTCATTATTGGGAAATTCAAAAGCTTGTACATTATCTACTTCTAAAGTATGAGAGGGAGGGAGAATATGTACTCTATGAATGCAGTCCCAAAAAGTGGCAGTAGTTCTGGCACTTATCACCTCAGTTGAGGTTTCCCTTTGTTGTGAGCTAGTGGAGCATCCCATCATGCAAACATCATCATCACTCTTATCATCAGCTACATTTTCTTCTTGTTGATCTTCTTCACAAGGAGCATGGGGCATGAAACATCTGTCACACCAATCAATGACTTCTGTCTCTTCCACCACAACAACTCTGGCAGCCAAAGGATCAGGTACCATTCTACTTTCTCTGCCTTGAGGCTGCCTATTCCCAAATCCAACAGCTCCTTTTCCTCTGTCATCAGTTCTTTGATGATTTGTAAATCTTTCTTGGCCTTGTTGCTTGTGTTGTCCTTGTGAACTCTGCCCAACTCCTTTCTCAGCTCGGGCTAGCTTATAGGAGATCTCCTTGACAGCCCCTGCCAAAGTTTTCACCACTTCTTCCAAATCAGCAGCCTTGCTTGTCTGAGGTTTTTCTGGGTTAACCAGCTTCACACCTTCCCTCTTAGGAGGTTTTCCTATTGCCTTGATATTATTCTCTATTTGTAGGGCCATAGTGAATGCTTGCCTCAAGTTTTGTGGGGTTCTTTTCCCTCAAGTAGTAAGCAGCCTTTTTATCAAATGCATCAGTATATTTGATCAAACATGACTCATCACATGGCCTTATCCTAACAGGAAATATCCTCAAGGTCTTATTGAACCTTGTATTGAAGTCATGTACTGACTCATTGGGATTCTTCTTGATGTTTTCAAATTCTGATAGAAGAAACCTAGGGTTAGTCCTATCACCATATTGTAATCTGAATGCATTGCTCATCTCAGCCCAAGAGTCAATAGAGTTATCTGGCAATGCTTTGTACCAGTCCCTTGCATCCTCCTCTAAAGTGTGGACAAATAACTTGATGTACACATCTTCATGTTCAATCTCAAAATCTTCCATCATATTGAGGAAGAGCTTTAGATGTTGGTCACCAGTAATAGCATTGTTTCCCTAGAACTTTGGAAGTTCTGTTCCTTACATCTTGAGGTATTGCATTTGGATAACCGTCCATTCCCACAAAATTTATAGGTCCAAAGGTGTTTACAACAAATGGAGGTCTGGGTTGAGCCATATTGATTTGAGGAGGTGATCTTGGAGGGGTGACAAATTGATGAGGGGCAGAGGGTCCTTGGAACATAGGAGTGTAGTTTTCAAAATGGAGATCCCCCAAAGGCCTTGCTTCTTGGAAATCCCTATCTACTTCAGAAAAGACAGGTGCAGAATGTGAAGAAAACCTTTCAAAATCAAATGAAGGCCCTTCTCCAGCTGGAGAATTCAATTCCACAAAGAGGCTACCTGATTCAGAGTCACTTGAATGGCAGTCTTCAATGATAGGCCATTCACTTTCATCAATGGAGATCCCTCTTCTTGTCTGCTGTTCTCCCACAACTCTCCAGGATTTTCTTCCTTCTGATTTTGCTTTTCCTAGCTCTACAAACAATGTCATAGTAGGATCCCTAGAAAAGAAAGATCTTCTTCCTTCCATCTTTGAAAATATTAGTACAAATCTTACTTGACAGAGGTTTAAGACACTAGTCCTTATCAAGATCAAATCAACAGAGAGTCGCCACTAAGGATTTCCACCTTAGTTGTGCAAATGCACTAAATATGATCTGTCAAGTGTCTCAAAGCTAAAACTGGAAATGAAAGATTCTGACCTTTCTTCACCCAAATTTATCAAATGAATAGCTAGTGCAAAAGGTGTCGAAACTGAAAAAATTGCACACAACACTTGGAGCATACAAGAAATGTTTTACCAGGACTTGAATGTGAGATGTATTGGCCAAATAGATATGAATTTAGTGAATCAAGAAATGTTTACCAGGGTCTCAGCAATGCAAAATATTTCCCAAAAGTTCCAAACAATCCCTGACAATGGCGCCATTAGTGTTGGTACCCAAATTTGTTCTCCTTTTCAAGCCAAGCAGCAACACAGATTCAACAGGGAGCTTAGAGGTAGATAGATCATAAATGTATGTCATTTTGTAGCTAGGGAGAAATCTAGCTGTCCCTTTGTTACTTGGATTTGTGGAGAGATGGATAGCACCTCAAAAGGATGTGATCTTATCCTAACTATTTTAGGTTGTGCCTTTCAACCAAGGTAAGAGAACCTATTTTGTAACCTCTGTTATTTGAAAGGAGATACAGGTACCTTTCTTTTGCATAAATTTTATAGAGAAGGCCTTGGGGAAAATATGATCAACACACCAAATCTGACTCTCACGAGTTGTCACTTCTAGATCATGGAGATATTTTCACAACAAGGCAAAGGTTACTAAAGACATTTGAGACCCTGATTTGTTCTGCATATTTTAGTAAAAGGATTTTGGTCTTGTGTGGGTATACAGAGCAAAAACAGGGGTAGTATGGGTAGGATTAGTTGTTGTTAAATGAATTTTGGTGGGAGGGGAGACATGATGGACTTGACTCACCATATCCTTGAGAGCTTATGCAAAATGGAAAGATTCAATCAACAAAATGCCACAAAAAGTTAAATTGTTTCCTCAACTAGAATATGTGCTTCAATGGAGGCCCAGATCAGCACTCTTTCACACAACCTATGGGATTCTATCATGAAGGCTCAAGTCAGAGGACCCAATAAAGCACCAAGATTTAAACCAAGTCACGCTTGAGGTACACCCAGAGGCTTACAGAGAATCTCTATCAACAAAATGAAAGAAAAGTGATTTTAAACTGTTTATCCCACTCCCAGATGAAGGCTCTTCTGAGAAATGAAATTATAGATGCCACTAAACTATCACAAGGACTGAGACCTATGTGATTGGACTATATTTTGGTATAAGATTGCAATAGAAACAAGAAAAACTACTTGTATGCATTCAAAATGAAATAAATACAGTTTACTCTAGATTAACACAGAATAACTCAAATTTTGATCAAATTTATCAGCAAGGGAAAGTTTCTAGAACAATCTCAAAGCTTGTCAATGGTTGTACACTTGCAACCACCTTGACATGATCAAATTTGACACAAAGAGAGATATACAGGATTCTTTAGACTGCTTCTCAAAATGGATGGGCTCTGTAAAGCTTTTTCTGCTAGAGAAAAATAGTCCTGATCTTTCCAAAAAACTCCCAACCATTTGCACGATGAATTCATGCCCTTTATAGCATTTCCAACAGATCCCCTTCCTCCCAAAAGACAAAAAATTTAAATGCACCAGTGCTTGCCATGATTCTTTCGTGATTCACAGAATCAGATCTGTAAAAGTCTCCAGGTGCTCGAGGGAAAATCTCTTCGATTTCTTCCCGCATTCAACTCCTTTCTCAGGAAAAACATGCCTCCATCCATTCGCCAACCACTTCTGCCCCATATCAATCAAATCTGGCCCCTTGCGTGCTCAAGAGAATAAAAATAGAAAACCAGATCAGGCTTGAGAGTCAAACTATTTTAATGGCGAAAGACGTCTCCAGATCTCTCCCACCAAACTCTAGATATCAAAATTAACTCACTCCTCTGTTTGGGCATGTAGAAAAAAAAAGAAATCATGAAGACTCACTCCCAGGAGTTTTACAGAAAAAATGGGGGAAAATCAGATTTAGACGCTCAGCAGTGTTGATCTTTGATTTTGAATGTGGGCCGTCCACGTGGAAGATGCAAAAAAATATGCTCAGGGGCTTCCTTTGACCTTTTCTGACCCTTTTGAAAAAATGGAAAAAATTCCCATTTTGCCCCACACCTCCACTTCTAAAAATGGGCCTGACACGTGTCCTGAGGTGGGCCCCAAAAGAAATGTGGAGAAATTCTACCATTTGACTCTCTTTTGGAAAAAGGAAAATTTTCCAAGTTTTCCCCACAACTCCTGCCCTTGAGAAATACTTTTGACACGTGTCCCAATGTGGGTCCCAGCGAGAACTACACTTCCCCTTTTACTTTTAACTCTTTTTTCTCAAAAGGAAAATTTTCCAATTTTCCTCCGTGGGTCCGCACCTCCGCCATTGACCGGGGAAAAACATTGACTATTTCCCATCAGGCTCGTGGGCCATTTTTGCTATTTTAACCTTTATGAAGCAAAGAGGTGAAAAGTTTGAATTGCCTCTGATGGTCCACCTCCCCACCCCCTATGACTTTTCAAATTGCCATGTGTCACCATGGTGCACCTTGAGGTGGTCCCAAAAATTTGATATCTTGAATGAGCGGGCTCACCACGTGTCCTGCTCTGGAAAAATTTGTTTGAAGGCTTGAAGCTCAGCAGAAGGTGCCACTTGTCAAGCTCCGAGGCAGTCTCCTTTTGGCCATTGAAAATTCTAAGTAAAATGCAAAGTGAGTGGAGTGCCCCACGTGTCTGCATGGCACTTCTCTTAGATGGCTCCCAAGTTGAAGACCTTGAACGAGCGCAGGCATGCCACGTGTCCCTGTTCTGCCAAACTGTTTCCATCTGTATAAAAATTTGTCTAAGTATGGGAGAACAATGGAAGCCTCCACGTGTCCTCCTGACACTACTCTAAGGAAAAGCCCAAAAGCAGATCTTCAAATGAGCGTCGTTCCTCCACGTGTCCTGGACTTCCCGAAAACCCTTTTGAAATTTGTCTAAGTATGGGAAACCCAGCGGAAGCCTCCACATGTCTCTTTCCAGCCAACCCTCCAAGTGCCCTCCTAGCGCTACTTCAAAGCCAAACCAAAAAGTTGATTCTCAAACGAGTGCCGTTCCTCCATATGGAAACATTTTAAAGATGAGGCTTTTTATATAATTTCTGAAGTATTAAGTTGATCTGAATCCAACCAAGAGGTGCCACATTTCCCTGTCGACTAAATGATGTAAATATGATCGGGAGAACTGCCCGTCAAATCGTAAAACATAGAGAAACGCCCATTCGAACTGGAAAAAGAGGTTTTCTTCAAGGACAGAGAATTTAGACTGTTGCAAGGCTCAAACAAGATCCTTAGGGACACATCAACTCATTTCTGCCTGAGTATCTAGGGAAAAAATGGAAAGAACAACAAATTATGACTGTGGAGAATGGAGAAAATGGGGGAACGCGAGTTTTGAAGGGACAAAACATGGGATACCCAAAATACAGATCTTTTTCAGAGGAACAAAGGAAGCATGAGACAAATACATACCCACACATGATCCTTTACCCAGGAGCAGACTAAAAATGGCAATAAGACCGACCAAGCACCATACTGGGAAGGAGAAAATGAAAGAGGCCGTGAATGAATAATCTTTCAAAGGAAAAGATGGGGTGAGACCATTTTAAGCACCAAAACACACCACACAAATTATGGAAGTGTGGCCATAAATTGGATTGATTAATGGCCACAACCTTTAGGGTTTCCAGTGATTCTATAATTTTTTTAAAGGCTCATCCTCTTATGAGCCTCGAATCACATTGAGGTGGATTTTAGATCACTAATTAGACTATTGGCTTTCATTTATTCTTTAATTCTCTCTCTTTTAAAATAATAGTATCTTTTCTTTTTTGGGAGTAGTCTTGAGCTAAATGTTCATATTTATGACTCCACATACACTTAAAATTGATGTTTTCATAGTCTAACAATTATTCAAACAATTTTAATTCAGGGGATTTTTAACCATACCTTTCTAGAAAGAGGATTGTTCACATTTATTTTCATCTAACACAAATTATAGCATCACTACTATGTTTTTAACTACGAGTTTTAAAAGAAATACAATTTTCCCTTTAAGAAAGCTACGAATTATTCACAAAATCATGTTTGCTCACATTTGTGCTTGAAGTTTAAAAGTATTACCAAAATTGGAGCGACCCTTGGATCCTCTTAAGAGAAGTTAAAAATGGGGCTCCATAACTTGTCATAAATACCCCTAATATTTTGAAGAACCGAAGTCAAAGTTCAAATATATTAACATTGTCCTCTTTAATTGAAAAAATAATGTAAAAAACTTGTGATCCAAGGAGAGTATTGACATGACTCTTTCAACTTCCATTGCTTTGTTACCCATGTGCATAATTATTTTTCACAAGAATTTACAAGAATACCCATACACTTCATCCTCTCAAATTAGTTGATCGACCCCTCGTACTACTTATCCCCACAATGCCAAATTTTCAAAATAATATGCATGAGATTATACACTTGACAACGAGTGTTAAGAATATGAAATGCTGAGGAGATAGTGTCAAAAACAAAACCACAAGGAAAAATATTGCAGTTTATATTTGTTATTGTTTTTGTAGGCAAGGAGAATGGCCTAAGATAATGGTCTATAAAGATAGTAGAAAACCACTTGACCTGCCATGTTTTGTGGTTATGAAATTCCCCTGCTACATCGACTCAACATGGGATATTGAGTCCCCTTCTAGTGTCCCTATCTCTAAAGTATTTGTGGCACCTATAAGTGAGTTACCCTAAACTTTTAGTGTGCTCTAACTATCCACAAAATACAATTGTTGATATTGTAAAAAAACAACTATTGATATTAGGAGTATTGATCGATATGACCTTTCTTTCCATAGTATCTCTAAAGTGTGTTTCCTCAATGATCTATGCATCAAACAACCTTTCTCATTCAAATTATTGACATAAATGACACATGGTTCATATGTGTTTTCTCAAAAGAAATAATATTTTCTCAACTCCTCCCTCAACCCCCTCACCCCTCTTCCTCTTCCAATATTTCAATCTTTTCAGATTTAGATCTTCGACGCATCTTCTTCGGCTTCTCCATTGTACTATTTGCATGTAATTGCTAGTTATTATTAGAAAATATTGTGGAGTGTGGAAGCCAAAAGTAGTGTAAGGGATACTTAGATCGCTGGATCAAGATATGTCAATTTTCTTGTTGGTAATTCTAGGCCCAAAAATAATGTGAAACCTCCACCATGAAATATTTGCTTTTGAAAATACAGTGAATGAATCCATAAACATGAATTATTATTTATTGTTAGGGTTTCATAAATTTAATTTGATAATGACATTTAAATAGGTAAGATAAATCTTATAATTAAAAATATATATTTACCTTAAAAAGTTTTATACTTCTATTTATTTATTTGTTTACCTATTAAATAGTATGTTATATTTATTTACATGTATTTAAGTATTTATTTGATAAATTTAAAATCTAATTTAATTTATGATAAAAGGTAATATTTAAATTAGCTATTTCATGGCATAATAATGTAAACCTATAAATCTTAGCTAGAGATATTTAAGATGTATCTTTTTTTATAACATAAATAAGGTATGTTAGATCTATCATGTTTGTGGTGCATTATATTATTCATCTACTTTCAATTCACACATCTATAGGATAGTAAAATGAATAATACGATCTATATTGAGTTTGTATATATATCTACTGTATATTTATCTTAGATAAATATATGTAAAAGATATCATGAGATATCATTCTTGAGGTTCCTATATTAGATTTGTGACATATAGAGGCATCTATTGCACTTATGTCACAAATCTAACTTAGGTACATTGAGAGTGATACCAATTGGAGTCTTTTACATAAATTTATCTAAGATATGTATGCTAGTTTATATATTATTTTTTAATAGTTTATATTTGAATTATTTTTGCATTGTGCCAGCCATAAAATAGTGCCAGGTTGATTTTTTCTTACGAGCATGATATTAGATTTCTCTCCTAATTGTTGCCATTGTAGCATTCCTTTGGAAGTAATTACTATTTTTTATTTGCTTCTCATATACATTTTTTAAAATGACAATATTTGATATACATAATAAAAGTTGACATGGTCATATTATTAGATCCCATCCCTTGCTTGTAAAATGTTTATAAATATAAAGAATGTGTATTGACATGATAAAAATTCATTTTTTAATCCATTAAATTGTTATTATGCATGGAATTTACTCTTAGTCGATTCATAAATACGGTGAAAAGTACGTGGGTAGCTATAAAGCGTTGTTTCCATGCTTATGTATTATGGTTGATATATGTTTAAGAGCTCAATTATTTAAAGTTATAATTATCACTTGGGACAAATTTTATAACAATATTTTAGATTAATTTTTTTATTATTGAAAAGCGCACTTTTATATTAAAAGTAAGGATATACAATGCTAATCATAAAAAAAATGGGTGGAAAAAGTCACACCCTAGAATGCCAAAAGTTCCATCAAATCGAGCCAAAGAGACCTGATCATCTCATAAAACCAGCATTAAAGCCATATAGTGTAAGTGTCAATCAAAAAAAGGAGAACACAAAGATCAAGCAACAACAACGAACATGGCGGAAAGTGGCAGAGGAGGAGGTGGAATATCAAGCTTGTCACCCTGGCGTAAGCCAGAGGGGCGAGCCTCGTTGAAAATAGGCTCCCAGAAATCCTAACAAGAACCCTTTTTTTGCTCAACATCAATAGCATCATCAAGCCTTGTAGGAGAAATGGTTAGATTCAATCGAGGGAATTCCTCTTGAGACACACCGAGCCAACTAGAACCACTAAGAGGAGAAGATGTAGGCAAAGGAAGCCTTGACCGAGGGGAACACCGTCTTACTGAAGGAGGAGGGATTTGCCGATGGCGAGGCTCTACCCAACCATGAGCAAGCGAATGCGAACAGTGACGCCAAGGTGGTGAGTGGTGATGCATCTGACAAACTTGTAAATTTTTTTAATTTGCATAGAAATGTTTCTAGATGCAATACATACACTATTTGGTTTCACGAGCCTTCATAATATTAAAGCTAGTAGTTTGTTTAAAACAACTAGTTGATTTGGTGTCCAATCTAACATAAAATTTACATAAACGATATTTTGGGGACACAAGATATGATTAAATGATATTAAACTTCCATTATAATGTTATAATAATAAGCAATAATTATTATAATGAAGGAATTCACTTAACATTTAAGTATCATTAATATGTGAGAAGGAACATTTAAAAGCCATAAAAACATTGATCAATTATTATGTTAAAGAGAGAGACAGAACTTTTTTGATAGATACAGCTTAATAAGTATAGAATACTAAAAAATTATAAGAAAAGAACATAACACCTAATGGAACTTTGTCAAAAAAGTTCTGGTAAAATGAGACAAACACCCATACATTTTAAGTTTTGATAATAAGTATCAAAAACAATTTCTAATTTGTGTCTGGTGCAACCTCCGTTAATCCCTGTTTTCTGCCACGTTTCCCTTTCCTGTCATGTTTCCTGTTTTTCTTTTCTGGTTGTCCCTCGGGATAGATCCTGAATCGGAGACTTCAACGGTCATTTTATTACTGGTGCATATGCCCAGTTCTGTTGTGTTAACCCCAGGCTTATTCTGGGCTGGTTTGCAGCAGCTTGGGCGGTGTGGACTGTGGCCATGGCAGTTTGGGCAGTAATCTAAGTTGCCCATATTTGTGCCGGTAAAATTTTTGGTGCTGCTGTTGGTGTTGTAATTATGTGCTGCATTAAGGAGGTTAGATCGAGCAGAGACATGGAGCATAAGCATAACGCTAAGTAAAAAAAACATTAAACTCGCCATGTTCAGAAGTTTGATTTGATGAATTAAATGCAGAAAAAAATCTCCCTTCACAACTGCCGTCAACTCTTAGTCTGTTATTTGTGATCTGCAACCATAAAAATAACATCATTTTAATCATTATTTTTCAGTAATTAATCATAAATACAAATTCCATATTTGTAGTGTATCTTTAAGGGTAGATCTTGATCATACCAGTTAGAACCAAAACAAGTTTTGTATAATTTTACCTATTAATATCGACTCAAATAAATCCTCAACCATTTTTTCCATGGCAGAAAGACGATTCATAGAAAAAGAAATTAACAAACTTGGACGGATTTTCCTTTTTTCCAGCAAAAAAACACAAATAACGGGAATTTAAACACAACTGTGGTCCAACGATCGACTCCTCAACATGTTCGGGACGTCCAAGAGGCAGGAATAAGAAATAAGTGGCGGACCGGTTTAACATGCCTGAACTGCCAATCAATGAGAGTTCTTCATGGGTTAAAAAATCTTACCTATCTATAAAATGTGTTTAAAAAATCAGTAATTTTAAAAATAACAGAAGCAAATGGTGGCAAATGCGACCAAAACAGAGGCCTGCAATATCGAACAGTAGAGTAACGAATCAACAGGCAATGTTGGAATTTGGAAACAAAGTGAATACTATAAATAGACAAAGGTTTGCCCTGCCTTGCCTGAAGTGGCGGTGCTCAAAATGCTGCTTATAGTGGTATAAGTGGGTGGATCAATGTAGGAAGGTTGAATAAGGTTGATAAAGACCTTCATAAAATCAATGTAGGAAGGTCTTTATCAACCTTATTCAACCTTATTCAACCTTCCTACATTGGTAGGAAGGTCTTTATCAACCTTATTCAACCTTATTCAACCTTCCTACATTGATAAAAACTACATTGATTTTATGAAGGTCTTTATCAACCTTATTCAACCTTCATACATTGATAAAAACCTTCTTACATTGATTTTATGGAGTCTTTATCAATGTAGGAAGGTACCATTGTACCATTTGAATGTAATTTCTAGTTATTTTTAGAAAATAATACTATTTGTGTCTCCATTTTAGAATAAGTTTGAATAAGGTTGATAAAGACCTTCATAAAATCAATGTAGGAAGGTCTTTATCAACCTTATTCAACCTTATTCAACCTTCCTACATTGATAAAAACCTTCCTACATTGATTTTATGGAGTCTTTATCAATGTAGGAAGGTACCATTGTACCATTTGTATGTAATTTCTAGTTATTGTAAGGTTGATAAAGACTCCATAAAATCAATGTAGGAAGGTTTTTATCAATGTAGGAAGGTTGAATAAGGTTGATAAAGACCCTCATAAAATCAATGTAGGAAGGTTTTTATCAATGTAGGAAGGTTGAATAAGGTGGATCAAAGGCGTTCTACTCCTCTCCAAATATTCGATTTCGCAGCCATTTTTGACGATCTCAAGGCGTACCTCGTAATTGCTGACGTGTCTATCTTCAAAATGACTGATGATTGATAATGATAGGATAGCTAAATTTGCATGCAGTTTCTTTATCTGACGTGTAATTTGCATGGAGCATGTTAAACCGGTCATCCATGAGCATCCACAATGAAGTCACATCTTTATCTTTGATCTACCCGCTTATACCACTATAAGCAACATTTTGAGCACCAACAGTAAGAAATTATTCCAATAAAGTCACATCTTTACCTTTGATCGTCAAAAATGGCTCCGAAATCGAATATTTGGAGAGGAGTAGAACGCAGATGGCAGAAAGACGATTCACAGAAAAAGAAATTAACAAACTTGGACGGATTTTCCTTTTTTCCTGTAAAAAAACACAAATGACGGGAATTTAAAAACAACTGTGGTCCAACGATCGACTCCTCAAAATGTTCGGGACGTGAATAAAACACAAATGACGTGTTGAAAATAAATAAGTGGCGGACCGGTTTAACATCTTACCTGTCTTCTTGGTCATCCTCTCTCCTCTTGGTCATCCCCTTTAAAAAATATAATTCACGCCTCCTTCCTCCTTCCATTGGATGTCTTTCACGCCTTGAAAGGTTGGATCCTTCTTACTAAAAGATGAGGGATGAATATGTATGCTTGCTTAACTGTAATATCGAAAATCTAAAAATATAATCTTACAAAATTACTTTTAAAAACAAACCTATTTATCCAAATTGGAAAAGTCTCTTCAATATCTCTTAGAATTACTTCTACCACTCTATAAATACTTGGCCCTCACCATTCTAACCTATATACTAAACAGGTTTGTCGGGCCTTGCATCATGATTTTTTAGTCACTAAATAGCTTTCCCTGGCCTTGCATCTTGACTTAGCTACACACGTACAAGTTTTCCTGAAGTGGCGGTGTATTAAAGATGTTGAGCATCTTGACTTAGTGATCAAATAATAGGTGGGTAAACATAACAACCAGTGATCAAATTTGAAAGGCTCCCAATAATTTCATTTGAAGGGCTAGTTAAGTTTGACACTCCATAAGTGACAGATTAAACAATACGTTGCCCTTCAATTGAAAAATAAAAATTTAATTACCTTTCAATCTATATTTGATTATTTTATATAAAATCAATATGAAAAAACTAAAAATTATTAAATATTGAAAAATCAACTAAATTTTTTGAAAGGTAGTTAAATTCAATAATAGAGATTCAAAAAAGTAATTACATGTTGCATCACTCAAAGGAAGAGATCTTTGAAATTTCATTCTTTTCCATTCCTCATATAACTCATTCCAATCTACTCTATCCAACTTTTGAGGTGTAGAAAGAGATAGAAACATTAATGTGTCTAATGTATTCAAGCAGTCTAGACCTTTCAAGAGTTTGAATGTGATTTAACTTAGAAAATAGTTTCTCACATGCTGATGTACTTGTTGGAAATGTGAGAACATTTTCCATAGTTTCATTAAGTTAGGGAATAAATCTTTCCACATTTCATCTTCACAACATTAATTTCATGTCTTGAACATAGTCTTCTTCGAATGTGCTTTATGTAGATTCACTACAAAACTTATATTTTACCTCTCATATATTTTCTAGTCTTAAATTATTAGGACTATAAATAAAAATCCTTTGGAATTCAATGCCAAATTGCTGGTATAACAAATATAAGATTCCAAAAAGAAACAAACTCTTTGTTATTCATGAATAAGGTTTGTTAGACAATTTATAGCGATCAAAGAAATTGTAATTTTCTAAAGCCTATTAAGGTTGTAATAAAAATAAAAAAATATTTACTACATACAAAATAAATGTAAAACATGAATTTTTCAGACTTCGAAAATCTAAATGCAATTTAATCTTACATACCTTAATCTATCTCAAATGCAAGAGTAATTTAGAGCATGGAAGAGTTCTAAAATAATCCAGCTATCCATTGATTACACAATATTGAAGTTGTTAACTTAGAGACATCACAATTAGCATTATTATCTTAACAAAAATATGAAAATAATAAGAACCCAATTTTCAAAATAAAATAATGGCATTGAGAATAAAATCCCCAAATTGATTTAATGGCTAGAAAAAATAAAAAAACTAATACTGCTCTTATGAAAATAGAAACACTCAACTAATTGCTTATTTAGTGGTGATTCGTCTTCTCCTTAGATTTTGTGCATGATTTGTTAAAGTGAAAATAAATTTATTTTCACATAGAAAATAGAAGTAAGTATGAGTTATGAACTACAATTATTCATTTAATAATTAATTAATTAAAATGAATCCAATATTTATAAAAATTAACATTACATTTAATATATGTATAAAACGTGATTTTTTATATTGCCCTTCTAATGAAAAATTAACTTAAGTGACTTCATTTCAATAATGATATGTAATTTTAAATTTCTTTTAATGTATAAAATTTTAAACACCCTTCTATGACAAGGTAAAATACATTTGAAGGGCATTGACAACTTCAAATTTGATCCCTGAATTAATCAAATAAGTAGTAATCAAGATATATCCTGATCATAACGTAAATAGTTTGTGGTGGATGTTCGTGGGTGCTTTTTCAACATGGGAGATTGGAGGGCCCCACCTCATCCTTTAAAACAACCCCTGCACGTGGAATAAAATATTTAATGTTGTGGATATTTGGTCTCATGGACCTCATTAAAAATATTTCTTTCTTTCAATAAAGTCAAATGTTCAAATGCCTCCATTGTAGAGAATATGAGTTTTTGCAATATGCAGACTTACTAGTTTTGCAATATGAGGATCTTTTAAAGACATTGTTAGATGTGGCGAGTGTGATGAAAGCGACAGGGTGCTCAGTGGATATGTCGTGGATTGTTATGAGTGGGATGAAATGTACAGAGGATTTAAATCCCACAATTATTAATTTTCATAGAGATGTGAGACCGAATTGGGTGTGACGTAGGCTATGGATATGTAATAGATGCTTTAAATCCCATAATTATAAATAAGTTTTATTATAATTTTTTACCATGTGGAAATCAGGTTGACACGAAATTCTTTTTACTACTCAAACTTCAAAAAATATGTTGTATTTTTCCAGATCATGCGAGCTAATATAATTACGCTGAAGGCGTTACCTTGCAAACATTCATGGGACTGTGTCAAATTTGACGGCCTAAATGATGGTTTTGCTATTTTTAACAATTTTGCTTTTGCTATTTTTAACAATTTTGTTTTTTATTTTTCTAACAATTTTAATTTTATTTTATAGCTTTTGTATGCATTAACCTTTGCTTTTGGTATTTGAAACAATTTTTCCTTTTGCTTTTCCAACAATTTTTTTTTTTGATTTTGCATGCTGCTTTGACTTTACTTTTAACGTGAAGGTTTTGACATTTTTTAATTTTTTAAAAATTTTTTTAAAAGATATTTTCAGCATTTCCTTTTTTAACAATTGCATGGTGAATGTCATATATATAGTCTGCAAGAATATTGTTCTCAATATTGTTTTCTAACAATTTAGTGGATCGGACACACGACCCTTGGATTTGCAGCAGTACGTGGTACTTGATAAGATTGTTGTCTGAGCAGTAGAAGTTGGGGTCATGTAGGTTCTTCCCATCTACAATCATCTTCTGAATCAAGGTAAGCTTAATTTATTTAAACCCTATGCTAATTTCTTAAAGGATTCAACAAGTCAACACCAGCGATATAGATTTTGTTGCCCAAGTTATTGGGGACACCATTTGATAGGGCCAATGAGGATTACCTACAGGTCCCTCTCTCTTTAATAATAGATAAACAAGAATTCTGATAATCAATAACCAGGAGTGTAGCTACATGAAGTCCCACAACCTTTAATTGATGAAGGCATTGAACGTTCCAATCACCCAATCTATTGCTGAAAGTAACAGACGGGTTGGACCAAGAAATCCCGATGATGATCAGTTGGAGCAAAAAGTTCTACTGTGCAAACAACAAAAAATAATACTTATTACAAATTTATGGGTTGATGCAGACCTCATTAATGGCGCTACAGGAACAATCATCGACATTGTCTATGACGCATCAATGCCACCACCAACATTACCTTTATTTGTTGTTGTCAAATTTGATAGATACAACGAACCATGTTGGGATCTCTCCAACCCGTTACATATTCCGATACCCCCTATTTCAAGAGGGAATCAAAGACAATTGCTACTTAAAATGGCCTGGGGGTTAACTATCCACAAGTCCCGGGGACTTACTATGCATAAAGCAACTGTCAACATTGGAGCCAATGAAAGGCAGGGTTTGACATGCACAGCTTTCTCTAGAGTTCCATTGTTTGCAAACCTATGCATTTCACGTCCTTTTTCATTCGAAAGGTACTAAAAAATGGCACATGTACCAACACTTGGAGCAAGAAAAAATGACGAAGCAAGACTATTGTCACTCAACCCTTTGTAAATACTACACTCTACTTTGATAGCACCTCTGCTACTACATTACTCAACACTTCTTCTATCCTGGGAGACATTTCCGTTCAAGGGGTATCGAATTTACTCATGTTTACTGGATATAAAATTACCCTAAAAAATATACCATTTATGATATAATTCTTTTCATATTAAGTTCAAATAAAATGGTCCGCAAAACGATACCACTCATGATATAAAATTTGAAAATGTATATGCATGAATTTGTAACAAGTTTGAAATGAAGAGATGAAAAGTTTAAATGAAGTGGATTGTCTATATATCTACAATTACAAGAATACACTTTTCAACATGCATGTTCAATTTTTCCCTTTTATTGTTGCCCGTTTCTTAATGTTAACCAACAACAACACATTTTTAATGTCTTCATCTGCACACAAATACCTACAATTTTAAAATGACGAGAAAGAACAATACATTTTATAGTTGTTTCTGTCGGTGCTGAAAATAGTCTCGCCCCATTCTGTTGTTGAAAATCAATCGATTTACGGTCTCTACCATATTTTATCCCCCTGTGTTGTGTCTGAGAAGTCTCTGCCTTCCTTTTTTTCCATAATCAATTTGTTCTTGGGCCGAAGATCACTTTTGGATCCATAATTAGCTCCTCGTTTCTCTCTTCCTCTGAAGGGGTCTTTAATTTGGGTCTCCCATTCTCTGTTCATCTAAAAACTTGGCATTTCCTGTTCTTTCCATTCTCCACAGTCAGGATTTTCTGCCCTTGTCATTTTTCCCTAAATACTTGAAAAAAAATGAATGGATGTAGCTCAAAGGAATGTATTTGAGCCTTGTAACATTTCTAAATCCTCTGTCCTTGGAGAAAATTTCATCTCCGGGCTCAAATGGTCATTTTTCTGCATTTTATAGTTTGATGGGATTTTCTCCTGATCAAATTTACATTCTTGCATCAATAGGAAACGTGGCCTCTTTTTGTTGGATGTGGCTCGACTGGGTACTTTGAGAATTTTATGAATCGCCTCAACTTAAAAACCTGTCTACATGGAAGAATGACACTCATTTGAATATTTACTTTTTGGTTTGGCCTTGGAGTAGCGTAGGGAGGACACATGGAGGTTTCTACTGCTTCACCTTGAATTAGATAAATTTTTATGTAGCTGGATACAGTTTGGCGGGACAGGGACACGTGGTGAGCCCAGGCTCATTCAGGGTCTCAAACTTGGGCACCATTTTGAAATTGCGCCATGGAGACACGTGGAGGATTTTTCAAGGTCTTCCCATACTTAGTCTTTTTTCAAAATGTTTTGGGAGGTTTGGGACAAGTGGAGGAACTATGCATGTTTGGGTACTAACCCTTGGGTTTCATTTTAAAGAAGCACCAGGAGGACACTTGGAGGCCTCCGCTCATTTTACATTTTGCTTGGACTTTTCAACGACCAAAGGAAATTGCTTTGGACCCTGACACATGGCGCCTTCTGCTGAGCTTCAAGCCTTCAAACAAATTTTGTCGGGCCAGGACACATTGTGAGCCCACGCTCATTCAAATTCTCAAATTTTGGGGACCATCTCAAGATGTGCCATTGTGATGTGTGGTAGTTTAAAAATTCAAAAGGACGGGGAGGTGGACAATCAGGGGCAACTTGGATTTTTTACCTCTTAAGGATTAAAATATCAAAATGTCCCGCAAGCCCGATAAGGCATTAGTCAAAATTTTTTTCAAGTCAACGATGGAGGTGTGAACTCTAGGGGGAAATTTGGAAAATTTTCATTTTGGGAGAAAGGAGTTAAAAGTGTAAAAGGAAGCATGGTTCTGTTGGGACCCACATCAGAAACTAGAAGCGAAAGGGCAGAGATGTGGGAAAAACTTTGAAAAATTTCTCTTTTCCAAAAAAAAGGAGAAATAACAGAATTCAGCCATGGTTCCTTTGGGACCCACATTGGGACACGTGTCTGGCCCATTTTTCGAAGGCGGAGGGGCGGAGGAAAATGGATTTTTTCCCATCTTTTGAAAAGGGTTTAAAAAGTCAAAAGGAACCCCCGAGCCCGTTTTAAATTGAATCTTCCACATGGACGGCCCAAATTCAAAGTGGAGATCAACAACAGTTGCGTGTCTGAATATGATTTTCCCACCATTTTTACTGAAAAAGCTCCTTGAAGTGCGAGTGTTCATGATTTCTTGGTATTTCTTGCACGCGAAATAGAGAGGAGATTTAATTTTGATATCTAAGTTTGGTGGGGGAGATCTAGAGACATCTTTCGCCATTAAAATGATCTGACTATTAGGCTCGATCTTATCTTCCATTTTTCCTTCATGGGCACACAATGAACCAGATTTGACATATTAGGGGTGGAAGTGGTTGGAAAATAGAAGGAAGAGTGATTTACTATAGGAAGGAGTTGAATACAGGAGATATTTGAAGAGATCTACCCCCTGAGCACCTGATAACTTTTTATAGATCTGATCCTAGGAATCGCGATCAAGATCATGTCGAGCACTGGTGCACTCAATGTCTAGATTTTTTGGGGGGAAAAATCGGTTGTAAAATTTTATAAATGGCACAAATTTATCGTGCAAATGGTTGAAGTGTTAGGTGTCAGGACTGATTTTCTAATATAAAAAAACTTGGTAGAGCCCGTCTTTTTAAGAAGCCATTTGAGAAGCTTGTATATCTTTTTTGTATTAAAATTAATCATTTCAAGGTGATTGTGAGTGTACAGCCATTGAAAAACTTTGAGATTGTTATAGAAAATTTCCCCTGCTGATAAATTTAATCCAACTAGAGTTATTCTTTGTTGATCTTGAGAAAAATGTGTCTGTTTCATCTCTGAATGTCTGCAAATATTTTTTCTTATTCCTATTGCAATCTTGTATCAAAATCCTTCTCAATCACACATGTATCAATCCTTGTGACAATTTAGTGGCATCTAAAATTTCATTTCTCAGAAGAGCTTTCATCTGCGAATGAAATAAACGATTTAAAATCACTTTTCTTTCATCTGTTAACAAAGATTTTCTGTAAGCCTCTGGGTGTACCTCAGGCGTGATTGGTATTAGATCTTGATGCTTTGTTGGGTTTTCTAACTTGAGCCTTCATGTTAGAATCTCATAGATTATGTGAAAAAGTGCAAATCTGGGCCTCCATTGAAGCACATATTCTGGTTAAAGAAATATTTTAGCTGTTTTGTGGCATTCTATTGTTTTAGCCTTCCATTTTGTAAAAGCTCTCAAAGATCTGGCGAATATAGTCCATCCTACCTCACCTCCCATAAAAACATTCATTTAAAAATAATCAATCCTACCCGTAATACCCCTGTTTTCCTTGTGTGTATACAAATGCATAATTTCCATTACCAAGACATGCAGAAATAATCAGGGTTCCAAATGTCTATAATAGCTTGAACCTTGTCTAGAAAATATCTCCACTATCTAGAGTGACAACTCATGATAGTTAGATTTTTTTGCATTGATCATATTTTCTTCATGATCCCCTCAATAACTTCACAAAGAAGGATATCTCCATCTTCTCCACAAACACCAGACTACAGAAGGCTCCTCTCACCTTGGTTGAAAGGCACAACCATAAAGTAGTGAGGATAGATCAAATCCTCTTGAGGGTGGTATCCATTTTTCCACATCTAAGTGACAGAAGACCAGTTAGATCCCATCCATGGCTACAAAATGACCTATTATGATCTATCTATCTTCAAGCTTCCTGTCAAACTTGTGATGCTTCTCAGACTTTAAGGGAGAATTAATTTGGGTACCAACACCCGATTGGTGCCATTGTCGGGGACTGTTTTAAATTGCTGAGACTAATTTGTTGATTTGCTGCTAGTTTATATCCATTTATATCGCAACAACACCTTACTGGAAATGTTTCCAGGGACATTATGATTTTAGTTCATATTCAAACCCTTGTAAACACTTCTTATATGCTGAAAGTTCTAATACATTTTTCAAACATCATCTTGTATTTGAGGCCTATAAGAAGTTTCAAGGTTACAAGTGTTGTGTGTAATTGTCCCAGTTTCTACACCTATTGCACTAGCTTTCATTGATAAATTTGGGTAAAGAAGAGTAAGGTATTTCCATTTCCAGTTGTTAGTATTGATAGACATTTGACAGATCATATTTTAGTGCATTTTCACAACTAAGGTGGAAATCCTTAGTGGCGACTCCCTGTTGATCTGATTCTTGATGAGTACCAGTGTCTTAACCTCTGTCAAGTGAAATTTGTTACTAATCTTTACAAAAATGGAAGGAATAAGATATTTCTTTGTTATGGATTCTGCTAGGACATTATTTCTAGTGCTGGGAAAAACAAAGTTAGAAGGAAGAAAATCCTGGAGAGTTGTTGGAGATCAACAGAAAAGAAAAGGGATCTCCATTGATGAAAGTGATCGGCCTATCATTGAAGAATGCCATTCAAGTGCTTCTGAATCAGGTAGACTCTTTGTGGAATTGAATTCTCCAATTGGAGAGGGGCCTTCATTTGATTTTGAATAGTTTTCTTCTCATTCTGCCCCTATCTTTTCAGAAGTTGATAGGGTTTTCTAGGAAACAAGGCCTTTAGAGGATATCTATTTTGAAAGTTATACTCCTATGTTTCAAAGACCCTCTGCCCCTTATCAATTTGTTTCTCCTCTAGGGTCACCTCCTCAAATCAACATGGTCCTGTTATCACCGAATCACAGCACCCCTAGAGATATACTTGAACTCACGGTGTGATTGGATAACATGGGTACTATCTCCAAGTTGTGGGACTTGCTACTTGAGATAGACCTCCAGAGAAAGCTTGTTCTTGCTCCTAAACTACCTGCCACAATCTACTCTAATGCAGGATAAGCTATTTATTCTAATCTAAATTTCCAAGGGACCAGGGAGAGAGAATGCATAAAATGGAAGGCTACACTAAAGAGGTGATACACCAGAAAAGGAGGGTGTGAGAGTAGTCTCCAAATGTGTGAAATACATAGGCAGAGTGCACACTAGAAGAGGTGATGACAGTTCACCATAATCTAGCAAAATGCATTCACAATAATATTCCAAGCATACACAATGATTATGAATTCCTGAAAGAACATACTAAATAGACACAATATTCTTATAGAAAGATCAAAGGGGCAAGAAGAATGCAAGAAAACACAGCAGGGGAAGATACATCCACAAACTTGTATTTTATTGCTTCCTGGTATGCACAATTCAGTCTATTACAAGATAAGGGCCTGGATCACCATGCAAGGAGTCCACTATAAGGGCCTGCAACACACTGGATTCACAAAGAAATTTTGGCAGAGCTTTGCTACCCAAAAACTCTCTCTTTTACAATGAGCCCAACACTCCAATTTATAAAAAAAAATGAGAAGGAAAAGAGAGGGGAAAATGGAAATCCCGAAATCTGTCCTTCAACCACCTGTAAGAGGCATTAAATTGAGTGAAATGGTTATAAATTACTTGTAAAAGGCTCCCCATACTGTCCCATGTGCTGCAGCAGAGAAAGAATGATGACCATGCCTCTTAATTGCACTCCCAGCTACCAAATAAAACAATGTTCTGAACCCGGCCACGTTTTCTTAAAAAACTCAATCAATTTCTTATCAAATGTGGAATTTCTTGATTTCTGTGCATCGGGCTTGGAACCACGATTCCAATGGTACCAATTTTGTCCGATTTCGTTGAGAAATGCAAAAGTTATGGCCTTCTGAGTGCGGGCAGCTATTTTGGGTCTGGCAGGCGTTTTCTGTCATTTGACAGGAATGAGCATGGACTGACTGGAGCCGAATATGTTTCTTTTATTTAAATATATCTACCCTCATTAAAATTAAGAAATCTAGTTTTTGTGGCGTAGAGGACGTCGTGCTCATTCCAGAAAGTCCAATTTTGTGAAAATCGGAGCTCGGAGTCAAAAGTTATGGCCGTTTGAAGTTTCCGGACCAAACGTTGACTTTTCTTCTCTGGCTTCGGCTGCTTCGGCTTTTCGCGTCCCACGCGTCCCTTTGTCCCATTTTTCCCATTGCTGAAGTTCCCTGTTTCGGCCAAACAGGCCGGTTCGCGTACTTGCGGCCCAGATGTCCCAGACTGCCTATTTCAACAGTTAGTCAATTTTTTCAACTTTTCGGCCAGTTCGGATTTCCGCGTCCCGCGCGTCCCTTTGGCCCGGATGTCCCAGATGCTGCGCAGACCGCCTGGCGGCCTTTTGGCCGGTTCATGCCTAGATGTCCCAACTGTCCCAAGGACCGCCTGGACTAGGACTTAGCCATTTTTCATGATTTTTCCTGGCCCGAGCTTGTTTTTGCAATTTTTTCACATTTCCTCAGAACTTGCTCTCTTCTTCTTGGACAGGGGAGTTAGAAAAAATCTGAGGGGACCGTAGAAACATAACTTTTTACCCTGAATCAATATAATTGCTTGGGACTAAAGAATTTGATGCATGTTATCAAAATTACCTTAGGGGTGAATTTTGGATAACAATTTTGGCGACTCAGTAGGGTCACCTGCCTGCCAGATTGAAGAATGACCAGCTGCTTGTAGCAATCCATTGGGCATGGAGTCTGTTTGATAACCTCTCAGCTGATCTGAAATTTGAAAATCTATGTCCTTGAGCCATTGAAATATTCGTTGAGCTGGTTTTCCTATGGCTGCAATTCTTTTCCAGGAGCTTGATGAACTGCAAACATGCACATACTAGAAGCAATAGGACATGTGCACAAGCACTTAGGGAAATAAAAACTACTCTAACAGCAGTACAATGTGCATAAGCACTTAGAGGAATGGAAAATCTAAATTAATATTTACAAGGGTGAAAATCTATCTTTCTAGTAGCATCGTTTGAGATAGATCCCATTGACCGGAATCTGCAATTCTTCACCATCCAACTTAGCCAATCGGAAAGCAGTGCTACCTTTGCATTCAATGATCATGTATGGGCCACTCCAGATGGCATCAAACTTGGAGTGCTTTCCTGGTTTTGCACGATTAGCATCCCACTTCAGTACCAAATCTCTGGTTTGCAATATCTTGGCCTTAGCTTTCTTGTCAAAACTCCTTTTGACCAATGCTTTATCCTTTTCTATGGTCTGTATTGTGTGCTCTCTTGTCTCTTCTAATTCCATCAGCTCTGCATACCTGATTTCCATAGGTTCAAACTCATCTAGTTCCAACTGTTTCATGAGTTCCAATGCTAGCAACTTGAGTGATATGGGTAGAACTGCTTCCTTCCCGTACACAAGCTTATATGGAGAGCTTCCTGTAGATCTCTTGGGTGTGATCCTATCAGCCCATAGGGCTGATTTGAGCTTTGCATGCCAAGTTCTTTGGTTTTCATCCAAAGTCCTTCTGATGATTCTTACTAGGTTCTTGTTCGTAGACTCGTCTTGGCCATTACCTTGAGGGTAATAGTTCGATGAAGTGCTGAGATACACACAATTCTTGACAGCCCATTCAGTGATCTTTGTGCCAAGGAATGCCAATGCATTGTTTGATATGATAGTGGTAGGGGCACCAAACCTCGTGACCATTCCTTCATAGAAATCTAAGATATTAGATTCATTTGCCTCCTTGAGTGCCATTGCTTCGGTCCACTTGGTGAAATAATCCGTTGCTGTAAGTATCCACTTGTGGCCCTGACTTGAATTGGGATTGATAACCCCAATGAAGTCCAATCCCCATTGCATGAATGGCTGATTTACTGAAATTGGACGAAGGGGTAGTGCTGTTAACCTTTCTTTCCCCGTGAAGAATGCACATTTCTTGCATTTCTTGACCCATGAGTAGCAATCATTGAACATAGTAGGCCAATAATAACCAGCTTTCATGATTTTGAGAGCTGTCACTCGTGGAGCAAAGTGGCCTCCTGCTTCCCCGTCATGGAACTCGTGTAAGATCTTCTCAACTTGACCTGTTCCAATGCATCTTAATAGAACACCATTGATGTCCTTCTTGAACAGAACTCCGTCAACAAGCACATATGGAATGGCTTGTAATCTGAAGTATCTCCTCTTTGCTTTGCTCACTTCTAGGGGGCACAAGCCTATTTGGAGGTAATGCACAAGGTCTTGAGTCCAACATGGGATGGGTGCATCATCAGCTGGTTGTTCTTGATCATGCTGTAGTAGTAGGACGACATCTTCTTCACCTTTTGACCCGTCTGGTTGTTTGGAAGCGAGCTGCTCACACAAGCCTTTGCCACGAACTAGCTTGGTCACTTTGATTTCAATATCATATTCCATCACCCGAGTGATCCAACCTACTCTCTTCTCGTTTAAATCCTTGTTTAGGAGGAAGTCCTTGACGCTAGCATGAGACACTAGTAGTTGAATCTTATTGTTTGAGACCAAATGTCTGAACTTCTTCAAGCTCTTAATGACAGCAAGGACATGCTTTTCGATAAAATAATACTTTATTTCGTAATCTTCCAAGGTTTGACTGAAGAATTCTATGGGCTGTTCTGAACCTTCTCTATTCAGCTGTGTCAAGATAGCTGAGATTGTATCTGATCCTCCAAATGCATACAACATGAAGTCCTTTGAGAAATCTGGGTTGATAAGAGTTGGAGCTTGTGATATTGCATGCTTGATGTTTTCAAAACTCTCTTTGCTTTCTACTGTCCATTTGAATGCCAGACTCTTCTTCAACATCATAGTTAGAGGCTTCACAAGAGTGGCAAAATTAGGCACAAATCTGCAGACAAAGTTTATCCTTCCTAAGAAGCTTTGGAGAGATTTCTTGTGGTGTGGCAATGGAAGCGTTCGGATGGCTTCAACCCTTTCAGGATCAATTGTTAGCCCTTCCCTAGAGACAATATGACCCAACAATTTTCCTTCGTGTGCCAGGAATATACACTTCTTTGGATTCAATGACACTCCGAACCTTCTACACCTCTGAAATACTTGTCTGAGGTGAAAGAGATGGTCTGTTGCATTCTTTGAGAAGACAGTGATATCATCTAGGTATACCAGCACTATATTGTTGATTAAGCCTTTGAATGCCATATCCATAGCTCACTGAAATGTTGCTCCGGCATTTGACAGTCCAAATGGCATCTTCTTGTAAGCATACGTGCCCCATTTTGTAGTGAAGGCCGTCTTGAATTGATCTTCTTCCTTTACCATTATCTGATTATAGCCTGAATATCCATCTAGCAATGAAAACCTTTTTGAACCAGCTACAACCTACAATATTTGTTCCATTGATGGAAGCGGATAATGATCTTTGAGTGATGCTCTATTTAGATCGCGAAAGTCCACACACAATCTTATTTCTCCGTTTCTCTTTCTTACCGGCACCAAGTTTGCAACCCAACTTGAGTGTTTGATGGGAAAGATGATACTAGCCTCAATGAGCTTGCTTAACTCTTTCCTCATGAGAGGCTCGATATGAGGATTTACTGGCCTTTGGTTTTGCCTGACAGGCTTGGATTCCGGATCCAGCTCAATAGTATGTTGTGCCAACTTTGGATTGAAACCTCTTAAATCTTTATAAGTCCAAGCAAAGACATCTGGGAATTCTTGACAAAGTTGAACAAAATCAGATTTCTCTTGTGGAGTATTTACTTTGCCAATTTGCAATGTCTTGCCTTCATCTATTAAGATAGGTTCTGAATCTTCACCCTTTACTTGAATGATTGCCTTCGCCTTCCGGAACTGATCATTCGGGTTGAAGATTGACTCCAAGGTTATGAGGCCTTTTGGTAATTTGTTAGTTCTTAGCTACACCACTTGGTCACCGTACTGCTGCTCCAGCTTGTCTTGATTCCTGGCGGAGAACTCAGCTTCTTCTTGTAGGAAATTAACAATTTGCTGATCATTCTCGAAGACTTGCCAACTTGTGTTGTTATCCAGAACAGCTGGTCTTACAACCACTTTGATATGAGGCTGAGTTTTCTCACTTTTGATACTTTCTACAACATCAAATGCAGCCCCTATTGCTGCCAGTCTGTCAGTGGCTTCATTCTTTTTTCTTGGGATGGAAATGATGCTAAAAGCTTCAAAATCTTCAATAAGATCCCATACCCGATTTTTGTAGTTCTTCAACAGATCATTTTTGGCAGCATTTTTTCCTTTGACTTGGTTTACAATCAGCTCACTATCACCAAATACTTGTAAATTCCTGATGCTTTTCTTTCTTGCCCAGTGCAATCCATGAATTAAGGCTTCATACTTAGCTGTGTTGTTTGAACAGGAAAACTGGAAACGGAAGGCTGAGTAATACCTTATACCTTGTGGTGAAATGAGCATAGCTCCTCCTCCTGCACCTTGTCTACTCCTTGACCCATCAAAGAACAATTGCCATACTTCATTCTTGTCTTTATGATCTGGCTTGGTGATGCTAGGAAGAGGTTGATTCTCTTCATGTAAACAATAAACTCCTAGCTCAGATTCTTCCATTTCTTGATAGGGATCAAAAGCATGCACCTTGCTTGCCCATTCATCAAGAGTCAAATCTGGGATGCTTCTAACCTTGGTGTCAGCTTCATCAGTGCTTGGATAATCTTCTTGATCAAACGCTGAACACTTGGTATTGATTTGGCTTGGAGTGTAAGGCTCAATGTGAAAGTTCACAACAGGTTCAGACCTGATTGTGGCCTTGGTTCCATATCTTGTTCTGAACAACATGTGTGACCAATCTGCCGAAAGATAGCCTCCAATTTTAGCAGTGAAGTCTCTTGACAAGCACAATGCAAAGAGTGGTGGCAGGTCTATGACTGACACATCTTGTAACACTATTACATTGGGACATGCATGTAGTGTGAGGCTCAAACCTTTGATTACTCCAACTGTTGTCACTACTATCCCATCTAATTGCACTACACCCTTGGAGATGGTTTCATATTGGAGTCCTAGCTTATCAGCTATTTGTTTTGGCATTACTGAACTGCTTGCTCCCGAATCGATCATGCAATTATGTACCAACCTATCTCCTATGATCAATGAAACATAAAATGGAGGGGGCTTCAACATTTTACCTTGCTGTCCTCCATGATTTCCTTCAGGCTGGGTAGCATTTGTGAGTACCTTCTCTTGCATTTGGACCTGTTGATTTGAAGTTGACCAGTCCTTCATGGCAGCTTGTAGTAGATCTCTTTGTCCTGGGATAGATAGTGATTCCCATATTGATATGTTTACATTTGTCTTCTTCATCTAATCAATGATACTAAATGGAGATGAAGTATCCCTCTGCTGTCCCTTGGCCTGCACATTCATTCCTTGCACATGGGCAGCAGTAGCTGGCATCTAAGTTGGTTTGGGAGTTGGTTTGGATGCTCCTTGCATGTTTGGAACTACAGTTTGTTTGTCAGCGGCTTGTGGAGTGGTAGAAGGTTGTGGATTACTCGATGCCAATGGCTGTTCCTCTCCCAAATTTCTCCTCTTTGACCTTGTGTTGGCTGTAACACTTTGAGAGGGTATTTGATTCATACCACAGAAATCTTTAGCCTGCCAATCGACAAGAGTAGTTTCGTTCTCAGATGTTCCTTGTTGAGGTGCCCCTTGCTGCTGGTCTTCTTCGTGGCTGGACTCTTGCGACCCACCAATGGTTTGCACCATTAGAGCCTGATTTAATGCACTGTTAAAGCACATTGATTGGTTATGTGGCTGACTGCACGAGAAACACCAATCATATTCTTGGGCCATGTTATTTTGGACTGGCACCAAAGCTCTGGATGCAGATGCAACATTGGGATTGTAGGGCTGAAATGGTCTATTGGTAGGAGGCCTTTCTTGATTCTGATTTGCAGCTGGATTGGGTGGTCTTTGAGGTTGATATGGTTGCCTGTTATGCTGAGCTTGAGGCTGATACGGTCCAGCACTTTGTGCTTGCTATCTTTTGATAGTAACCAGATCATTTCCCAAATTTTGCAATTGTTTCATGACCTCTTGGAGTTCGTTTGAAGCACTAGAGGATGAGGTAGAAGTCTCATTTGAACTTTGATTTCTAGGAGTGGGAATAGGAGCCAAAGTGGGTGCTTGACTAGCGCTTGGATTTTCTAAGCTCGGATACAAGGGCATGGGAGGCCTAGGAGCTAGCTTACCAGCTTGAATAAGAAAGTTTTCAGCCCTAATGGCAATGCTATAAGCAACAGGTAAGGTTGTGCCTCCCATAGATTGAATTAACATAGAAATATCAGAATTCAAAGCTTTAAGGTAATATAGAAAAGTACCTTCTACTGTTGGCCTAACTGCCACCGGAATCCTATCCCAAGAGCTTTGAAATCTGAAATTGAAGTCAGTCAGCTGCTCGTTGGGGGATCTCTTGATAGTTGTCAATTGTTCTAGTAGAGAAAAATTGTCTCCCTTTTCTCCAAACTGCTCATGGAGAACTATGCATAACTGATTCCAATTCGTGATAGAACTAGCTTCAAGGCTCCTGAACCATTGCAATGCCTTCCCTTTGAACGATGATGCCAGTAGTTTGATAGCCACATCCATTTCGTTTATCTCATGGATTGCACAGACGTTAGTAATGTCTTTGACATGATCACCAGGAGTGGTATGATTCTCTTCAGTGAAAAATGGAATGTTCTTCAATGCTGCAATTGGAACTGTATTCTGTGCATTGAGGGCAAGTGGGCTACTGCCAGTGAAATTGACGAAGGGATTTAGTGGTTGCGCCATTCTGATTGGCCTGAGAACCCTTGTTGATGTGAGAAAAGGTCTACCAGGTGGAGGTGTAGACAAAGTTCTATTAGGTGGAGACACAGATCTTTGAGCTCTTCTTCCCCTTCTTTCTCTGCCTGGAGATACATGCAGATAAATAAACAATCCTTCCTCCCTAGTTCTTGACCTAGTCTGTATTCTTCTCATAAATTTTCCAAGCTTGGACTGCAGAAACCAGCGGATTATGCCTCTTTTGGAGTTGCCAGATGTGCGATTCTAAAGCTCCTTCAAAGCTGGAACTTACAACAAGTGCACATCAATCTTGTTGCAATGAAAGTGAAGACCTCTAAGGTCCCACCGGGCGTGCCAGAATTGTTATCACCGAATCACAGCACCCCTGGAGATATACTTGAACTCACGGTGTGATTGGATAACATGGGTACTATCTCCAAGTTGTGGGACTTGCTACTTGAGATAGACCTACAGAGAAAGCTTGTTCTTGCTCCTAAACTACCTGCCACAATCTACTCTAATGCAGGATACGATATTTTTTCTAATCTAAATTTCCAAGGGACCAGGGAGAGAGAATGCATAAAATGGAAGCCTACACTAAAGCGGTGATACACCAGAAAATGAGGGTGTGAGAGTAGTCTCCAAATGTGTGAAATACATAGGCAGAGTGCACACTAGAAGAGGTGATGACAGTTCACCATAATCTAGCAAAATGCATTCACAATAATATTCCAAGCATACACAATGATTATGAATTCCTGCAAGAACATACTAAATAGACACAATATTCTTATAGAAAGATCAAAGGGGAAAGAAGAATGCAAGAAAACACAGCAGGGGAAGATACATCCACAAACTTGTATTTTATTGCTTCTTGGTATGCACAATTCAGTCTATTACAAGATAAGGGCCTAGATCACCATGCAAGGAGTCCACTACAAGGGCCTGCAACACACTGGCTTCACAAAGCAATTTTGGTAGAGCTTTGCTACCCAAAAACTCTCTCTTTTACAATGAGCCCAACACTCCAATTTATAAAAAAAAATGAGAAGGAAAAGAGAGGGGAAAATGGAAATCTCGAAATCTGTCCCTCAACCACCTGTAAGAGGCATTAAATTGAGTGAAATGGTTATACATTACTTGTAAAAGGCTCCCCATACTGTCCCATGTGCTGCAGCAGAGAAAGAATGATGACCATGCCTCTTAATTGCACTCCCAGCTACCAAATAAAACAATGTTCTGAACCCGGCCACGTTTTCTTAAAAAACTCAATAAATTTCTGATCAAATCTAGAATTTCTTGATTTCTGTGCATCGGACTCGGAACCAGGATTCCAATGGTACCAATTTTGTGCGATTTCGTTGAGAAATGCAAAAGTTATGGCCTTCTGAGTGCGGGCAGCTATTTTGGGTCTGACAGGCGTTTTCTGTCATTTGACGGGAATGAACATTGACTGAATGGAGCCGAATATGTTTCTTTTATTTAAATATATCTACCCTCATTAAAATTAAGACGTAGAGGACGTCGTGCTCGTTCCAGAAAGTCTAATTTTGTGAAAATCGGAGCTCGGAGTCAAAAGTTATGGCCGTTTGAAGTTTCCGGACCAAATGTTGACTTTTCTTCTCTGCCTTCGTCCGCTTCGGCTTTTCGCGTCCCACGCATCCCTTTGTCCCATTTGTCCCATTGCTGAAGTTCCCTGTTTAGGCCGAATCAGCCGGTTCACGTACTCGCGGCCCAGATGTCCCAGACTGCCTGTTTCAACAGTTAGTCAATTTTTTCAACTTTCCGGCCAGTTCGGATTTCCGCGTCCCACGCGTCCCTTTGGCCCGAATGTCTCAGATGCTGCGCAGACCACCTGGCAGCCTTTCGACCGGTTCGCACCCAGATGTCCCAACTGTCCCAAGGACCGCTTGGACTAGGACTTAGCCATTTTTCGTGATTTTTCCTGGCCCGAGCTTGTTTTTGCAATTTTTTCACATTTCCTCAGAACTTGCTCTCTTCTTCTTGGACAGGGGAGTTAGAAAAAATCTGAGGGGACCCTAGAAACATAACTTTTCGCCCTGAATCAATATAATTGCTTGGGACTAAAGAATTTGATGCATGTTATCAAAATTACCTTGGGGGTGAATTTTGGATAACAGGTCCATCCCCCACCTAGACCTCCATTTGTTGTAAATACCTTTAGACCTATAATCTATGTGGGAATGGCTGGTTATCCAAATGAAGTTCCCCACGATGTATGAAATAGATTACCAAAGTTCCAAGGAAATAACACTATAACTGGTGATCAACATTTAAAGATTTTTATCAATATGATGGAATAATTTGAGATTGAACATGAAGATGTATATATCAAATTGTTTATCCATACTTTGGAAGAAGATGTCAGGGATTGGTATAAAGCTTTTCCAGATAACTCTATTGATTCTTGGACTGAGATGAATAATGCATTCAGATTATAGTATGGTGATAGAACTGACCCTAGGTTTCTTCTATCAGAATTTGAAAACATCAAGAAGAATCCTAATGAGTCAGTACATGATTTCAACACAAGGTTTAGCAAGACCTTGAGGAGATTTCCTATTGGCCTGAGGCCTTGTGATGAATCATGTTTGATCAAATATTCAGATGCATTTGATAAAAAAGATGCTTACTACTTGAGGGACAAAAACCCTACTAATTTGAAGCAGGACTTCACCATGGTGCTGTAAATTGAGAATAACATCAAGGCAATTGGAAAGCTTCCAAAAAGGGAGGGTGTGGAACTGATTAATCTAGAAAATCCTCAGAAAAGCAAGGCTACTGATTTGGAAGAAGTTGTGAAAACATTGGCAGGGGCTATCAAAGAAATATCATACAAATTAGCCCAGGCAGAAAAAGGGATTGGGCAGAGTTCACAAGGTCAACACAAGCAACAAAGCAAAGACAGGTTTATAAATCACCAAAGATATGATGACACAAGCAAGGGACCTATTGGATTTGGAAATAGATAGTCCCAAGCCAGGGAAAACAAAATTGTACCTGACCCTTTGGCTACCAGAGTTACTGTTGTGAAGGAGACAAATGTCATTGATTGGTGTGACAAATGTTTCATGCCCCATGTTCCATGTGAGGAAGATCAGCAAGAAGAATAAGAAGTTGATGATGATAATGATGATGATGTCTGCATGATGGGTTGCTCCACAATCTCATAACAAGGCACAACTTCAACTGAGGTGATAAGTGCTAGAACTACTGCTGATTTTTAGGATTACATCCACCGGGTACCTATCCTTCCTCCCTCTCATGCTTTAGAAGTAGATACTGTACAAGCTTTTGAATTTCCCATTAATGAATTTGAATATTTAAGGGCTTTAATGATAAAGAAGCATGATGGAGGAATCCCATCTGAGGAGGATAGGTAGTTATTGATGAATGTTGTTGTGGCTCAAGAAAAGGAGCACAACACAAGAAGTAGGGTTGTCAAAGGGGAAGGGCCTCAGGCCAAACCAAAGACTCCATTGCTTTCAAATATTCCTAAAGAGGCCCTTAAGAAAGATGCATCTGCCAAGGGCCTTGTTGTCCCAAACAAAAATCATACCCCTCCTCATGCCCAATCTGTCAAAAATCATGTGCCACCTAATGAGTATGTCAGCATTCCTTCAATGCTGCCTTGCCAAAGTCCGTCCCTTATGATATTGCCCAAGTTTTGAGTCAGATTAAGATTTCAGTTCCAATTGTTGAGTAGCTTAGGATCCCTGAGCACAAGAAAAGGGATTTTGAATATTTGGGGCCGAAAGAGGAGAAGACTACCCTGGGTAGAAATATAAACATTGTGGAGACTCCACCAGTCATTGAAGCAATAGAGACACCAATAGTGTTAGAGGAACTAGGTGAACCACCTGAGGTTTATTTGGGGACATCCTTGGTGGAGTCTCAGCTAAATGTGGATGCATTCTTCAGCACTCTAATAATTAAGGACAGACTGTTGCGCAACAATATGTTTGACTCAGGGGCATCATGCAATGTCATGCCTTTAGAAGTGATGAATGAGCTAAATATTAAAGTGACAACTACATATGGGAAATTCACTGCCATGGACTCAAGAGAAGTTCCAGTGGTCGGATGTGTGAAAGGTCTGGTGGTGAAACTTGTAGCCTATCTAGTAAAAAACTTCAAGCTTGACGTTGTCATTGTTGATTGCCCAGCCAAGTGGGGTAAGTTATTATCTAGAATATGGGCTGCAAGTGTTAGTGGGAGTGTCCAAATGGATATGTCTTATGGTACCATACCAATGGAGGGTAGCCTTATTAGGTTATATTGGGAAAGAAGATGTTGCACCTTATTGAAGATCCTAATAATACATCCTATGAAGTATTGTACATAAGTGTGGATGCTGATAACTTTTTAGGATTTGCTGATGGAAAAGAGCACAAGATTGAAGAATGCAAGTGTCTTGAAAAGGAAGGCTCTCCTTGGATTTTATTGTTTGATGGAGCTTTCTCTAAGTTCGGAAATGGTGCTAGTATTGTTTTGATCTCTCCAGGCTAGGAAAAGTTTGTTTTTTCTTTGAAACTCAACTTTGAGTGCACTAAAAACATTACTGAGTATGAGGCACTGTTGTTAGGTATGAGGATTGCTTGGAAATATGGTGTTAAGGACATCATTTTTAAGGGAGATTTAGAATTAAATGTAGAGCAAGTCAAAAAACTATATGCCACAAAAAATCAGCGAATGAAACAATACAAGCATGCAGTTTGGGATTTCATTGAGATGTTTGATTCATTCAACATTGTTCTTCATGATAGGAAGTTCAATGATTTGGCAGACAAACTTGTAGTATTAGGATCTTGGTTTGATAATTATGCAGTGTCCCCATATTGTGAATATGATGTTGAGGTGTTAACAAGGCCATTTGTACCTGGCAATATTAAGCATTGGTAAGTTTTTGATGATGATGCTCAAGCCAGAAGATTTCCGTAGAACAAAGGATAGTTTGTGGATCAATGCATTGATTGGGAGCCAATGGTGTGTGCAACATAGGGAAAAGAAACCTTGTTTGGCAAGGGCATCATCCAACTAAAGACTAATACCATTCCTAGAGGGCTGGTTGCTCTTGAATCAAATTTTCATAATGCTAATTGCATTATTAATAGACATATGGCAGCCTCGAGGGATGTTGAGGAGCATGATCTTGGTACAAAGGAGAAACCAAGGAAAATTTGGTTAGGAAACAATCTCAGTAAGGAAGAGAAGCAATCCTACATCCAATTGTTAAAGAAATACCAAGATTGCATGGCTTGGACCTATTCTGAACTAAAAACATACAAAGAGGATCTTTTTCAACATAAGATTCCCTTGGAGTCCAATACAAAGCGATTCAGGTAGAAACTGAGGCCAATCAATCCACTCTTATCTCTTAAAATGCAAGAAGAACTAAAGAAACTGAGAGATGGAGGGATTATTCGTCCCACAAGGTATTCTTCTTGGGTTTCAAACCTAGTATCAGTTAGAAATAATAAGAAGGTCCCCTAAGACCTGACAAAATTTTTGTAGATCTAATCTGGAAATCACGATTGAGATCATGGACGAGCACTGGTGCACTCAATATATGGATTTTTGGGGGAAAACGTGGGTTGTTTAAATTTTATAAATGGAATAAATTTATCATGAAAAAATGGTTGGAGTGTTAGGGTCGGATAGATTTCTAATAGAAATAAAAAATTGATGGAGCCCCAATCTTTATGAGAGCTTATGAGAATTCATGTATTATAATTATTTGGTATATTAAATGATTGTTCAAAGGTGGTCTGTGAGTTACATCCAGATTGACAAAGCTCTTTGAGATTGTTCTAGGGAAACTTTCCCCTTTTGATAAATTTAATCAAACTCAAGCTATTCTGTGTTGATCTTGAAAAAAATGTGTCTGTTTCATCTCTAAATGTCTACAAATAGTTTTTCTTGTTCCTATTGCAATCTTGTATCAAAATCATTCTCAATCACACAGGTCTCACTCCTTGTGATATTTTAGTGGCATCTGTAATTTCATTTCTTAGAAGTGCTTTCATCTGGGAATGAAATAAAACATCTAAAATCACTTTTCTTTAATCGATTGACAGAGATTGTCTGTAAGCCTTTGGGTGTACTTCAGGCGTGTTGGGATTAGATCTTGATGCTTTGTTGTGTTTTCTAACTTGAGCCTTCATGTTAGAATCTCATAGATTGTGTGAAAAATTTCAAATCTTGGCCTTCATTGAAGCACATATTTCGGTTAAAGAAACATTTTAGCTGTTCTGTGGCATTCTATTGGTTTAGCCTTCCCTTTTGTAGAAGCTCTCAAAGATCCAATGAATCAAGGTCCCATCTGCCTCACCTCCACAAAAAAAATTAATTTAAAAATAACCAAGCCTACTCGTACTACCCCTTTTTGCCTTGTGTATATACGAATGCATAATTTCCATTACCAAGACATGCATAAACAATCAGGGTTCCAAATGTCTGTAATAGCTTCAACCTTGTCTAGAAAATATCTCCACTATCTAGAGTGACAACTCATGAGAGTTAGATTTTGTTGCATTGATCATATTTTCTTCAAGGTCCCTTGAATAACTTCACAAAAAGGATATCTCCATCTTCTCCACAAACACCAAGCTACGGAAGGGTCCTCTCACCTTGGTTGAAAAGAACAACCATAAATTAGTGAGGATAGATCAAATCCTCTTGAGGATGGTATTCATTTCTCCACATCTGAGTGACAGAAGGCTAGTTAGATACCATCCCTGGCTACAAAATGACCTATTATGATCTATTTGTCTTTAAGCTTCCTGTCAAACCTATGATGCAGCTCAGACTTTGAGGGAGAATCATTTTGGGTACCAACAATTTCCATCCAAAGCTTTGTACATTATATCACTTTTTGCATTTTGAATAGTTTTAAGGGTTACACCTCATGTTTGCACTTTTTAAATGAAGGTGACTTGTTCTATATTCTACATACAAAATCAATCACCCATAGTTTAAACAAAAACCACAAACTACCAAAAGTAAAAACTATCTCTATAACAAAAATGACATATACTGTTTTTTGTTTGCAAAATGCCTCAAAGAAATGTGGTCTCATGGAATGTTATGATTGTAAGATATGAAAAAAATAGCTCTAATAATGATGTACTTAAACTCGTTGAGGTAAAAAAAAAATTGGACTGTACCATAACCATTTTAGATTTGTTTATATATAATTGCATATTCTGTCTCATTTTAGTTTTGGAGAGATATATGTTAAAGCACTTAGTCATTCTTTCAATCTACTTTGACAAGACTTCACATCCACAAAATTCTTGAGAAGTGATTATTAGCAAACTTAATGTCTCCACTTTGCATTTGCAACATTTGTTTTTGGCTTTGAATAGAAAAATAAATATTGTCAATCACACCCCTTCAACATTAACTACAAAAGTAATATCTGTTTCTTAAATCGAATAAACAAAATATCATTCGGCGTTCACATTGATTTTATTACCATGCAATTGCTAGTATTATTTTAGTGCATTTGATGTTGTTTTCTCACCTTAACACTTTGAATTTACCTGTACTTTTTACCTTCATAAAATTATAAATGTTATTTTTCAGGTTAAAATATTTTCTTTACTGAAAGTATATCTTTTTTTTAATACCCAAAATGATTATGTAGGATTAGATTGAAGATTTGTCAATTGAAAAATCTATTACACCTATCTATTTCTAAGATCATGTTTATAGATTCTAAGTATTAGAGAAGACAATGCCCTTATTACAAATTCTTGAAGTTCATTGTATAAATCTAAAACAAAGGAAAAATTTCTTTACAGATTATAAAAAATCCTACTATTTTCTGGTCATCCCCTCTCCCTGTCTAAAATTTTGTTTAAAAAATTAGTAAAAATTTTCTTTAAATATTTCTTTCTATTCAACTTGGCTATACTTCATCACTTCAGCTTGGAATTGCTTCTACTACTCTAAAAAAACTTAATAAAAAAAACCAATCCCAGAGTTTAGTGCTAGGTTCACACTAATATATAAATTACAATTTATCATGATTTTTAGACCCATAGAGGCGTTGTAACAATGGAAATCACCCTCTTAGTAATATAATGGTTGATTGGTTATGGAATTATTATGTTTTATTACTCAACATCCCCCCCTCAGTGGCTTAAAAAATCATGTAAAATTTATTCTAAATTCATACCTTACTACCCAAGTTAGATATGCATCTTCAACACATCCTTATTTTGATAGAGGTGACGTCATAGTGGAAGTGACCTTCTACTAACATAATAGTTTAAAGATGAGGGATGAGTATGTATGCTTGCTTAATTGTAGCTTCAAAATCTAAAAAAAATCTTGCAAAATTATTTTTAAAAAAACAACCTAACTATCTAAGTTGGAAATGCATCTTCAATATCTCTTAGAATTACTTCTACCACTCTAAAAAAATCCTTACCTGAACTAAAATTACATCGTACAGGTATATGCTCTAAATTTAAAATGGTGGAAGACTCTAAATTGATTCAAGGGAGGCCAGGAAATGAGTTTTTTAAAAATGGATTAATACTTTTAAGATAACAAGACTAAGAAAACTTTGGAACTTTAGTACTAGAAGTGCGAATTAAGTTACTTTTATCACTAAAACTTTAGAAAATTTGTGTTTCATGTGATGTGTAATTACTACACATTTGAAATATGTTTATATTTGAAATTTATGTTTCATGATTTTATATATTAGTATTCTAAGTTTTATCATATCTCTATATCCTGATTTTTGGATTATCTTCTCCAAGAAAATTACTCTATGAAAATCAAATAAGTTTCAAATTTAAGATAAGTTATTTTCATCATCTCAAACTATTTTATGTTCATTCATCCTACATTGTTTGGCTCCCATTAGAAGTTATTCCTTCAACTTAATTAAACCTTTCTATCATGTATATAGCACTTTTATCGAATATGACTGTTGTATTTTATTATGTATTATATTTATATGTTGCGAACTTATTTTAAATCCTCAACTAGGAAGAGACAATGATATTTAATGTATGGAAGTATTTTATGGCTAAAAAACAAAAAATGTAAACCATCAAATTTAGAAATTAAATTTACTGTTTGGTAAACAACTACTAATGCCTTGACAAATTTACAATCAGATGCTCGATGCAAGCTAAAAATAATTCTACATATACCAGTTTCCCAATTATATTTTTTAATGCATGTCAAAACAACTACAAAAATTACAACTGTTCTCCAAATTATTGAATAAAACTTTTGGAAGTGTGATGATTTTAAAAATAAAACTAGAATTTTTGAACAATAACTTCAATACACTGTTGCAAAAAACATTAGTTGTCCTTTTTCAATGTTCTAAGTGCACTAATACATTCTATATTTATAAAACATATTGAATTCAAAATAGGGACCCTATTGGAAAACAAAGCCAACACACAATGATTGGAAAAAATATCAAGGAAAGCCAAAAATTTGTAGGGATATATAAATAAATGAAAAATGGCCAATAAAAAGAAAGTGAGAAGAAAAAGAAAACATAAGGATAAGAATGGTTTGTTGGAATTCACGAGATGAGTAGGGGAAGGGTGTGAATCATCTCAAAATGTTAGGCCTTTCAATTACCCCAAGATATTAACATCCATCAGTTAATGATCCATTCAACATAAAAACATACATGAGCAATTAGATGGGTATTAACCATTCACAGATCAGAAAACTTAGAGCGTATTCGAGACACCAATATAAGTGGGAAACCTCATGAGAAAGAAAATACATAAAAACTTCTACTTATGTTACATAAGAAAAAGAGATTAGGTGGAAGCACCAACTTCAGAAGGAGAACCAACTTCAACAAGGAGTACCAACCTCTAGTTTATTTAGTGAAGCACCAACTCCAGCAAGGAGGCTAAAAACCCCAATTATGATCAAGCACCAAATCAACCAATTTTGATGAAGATTGAAGATATCTAATGTAAGTTTGCTGCCACAAACTGATGGAGTCACTTATTTGAATCATCTCTTTCACAGACACTTCTAACCCGTGTTCTCCTAACTCATTCTTTCTCTTCTGTTATGGACTAAATATGGCTTCAAAAACTTGCACAACATGGCACTTAACTCTCTCAGCCTTTTAAAATTCATTAGCTATGATTTTATGCCTTCATAATCTATTCACACTCATACTTACGTCACACTTTTCCCCTCTCTCTCTTAGCTAATTCAAATTTTGAACCAAACCCTTGCTTTTATACCCATTCTTCGTTAATAACCACAACATAGGCTACATCCCTACACAAGGATTTAAAAAAATAAAACTCATAAATATCATCAAAACCACTCATTACACATTACATGAAATGGAACCTATGTAGGTCGTCCATGTCAACACACCAAACAACCTCAAAATTACTTAAACCCCATCACTTGGTTCACCAAAGACCTCCAAACTTATTAACAATGATTATTGAAGCCTTCAAAGTCCTTCACACATTGTCAAATATGGCATAAAAAAATACATCCATGGTTGGTATACCATTTAACTTCACCAATCTAATTCTCATAAAAACCAACAAGAAAATTCCATATCCTTTTTTCAAAAATAATTGTTTCAGAGGAACCAATCGTTCACCTATCATGCTCCGATGATCACCCAAGAACCATCTCAAATATGGTTATAACCACTCATTTATAAATCCAATGACCTATTTACTTGATCAAATTTCTTCTCACTCCTCTTCAGATTAGTGAAATGGGTTAACAAAGAAAATAAGAAACTTAATAATGAGAGGGTTATAAGGCTACTTCTAGATGAAGTGATGAAATGGATACTGGGAACAAAGATATGCTCCTCACAGTGAAATTTATTTACCTACAAAACACATGATAAATTCAAAATGAAAATGGATTAGTAGATAGGAGGGTGGATTTCTCCGAAAATGTTGGATCTTGAGAATTGAAACTTCCTAGGATGGATTCAAACTCAATTTGATAAAAGATAAATAAAAATACCCATCGGATAAAATGATAGATGCAATTTGAATTTGAATTAGAATTACAAAATCTTCACATGAATAGATAGATTTAAAATGCATTATCTAATAACAACAATGAATGAAAAGTGAACTCAAACTTTGATCGAATCGATGGACAACCCGAGAGACTATTAACCACAATTCAATGACGAATTGGGACAAAAGTAAGCCAAAAAGAAACATAGGAAAAGAAAAATCTATTAGAGTTTTTCTGAAAGATTGATCTGGGACTGATAATGATGTAGATTGACTTGGACATGATGAGAATAGAAAATATGCAAAGAAAAATTGGCATATCTAAGTGATAAACGTGATAAGTGATTGATTAGGTCAACAGGGACCGAGATGGATTGATTGGGAGATTGGTTAGATGGAGATTAATATTTAAAGCAAAGACTTGTGCCCAGAATGATGAGATTGGGAGATCTAAAGAACTAGTGGCATCAAAAAATAGATAATTCTAGAAGGGTGTGATTGACAGATAATAAAAACAAAATGTTGAATTGGTCGTGATGACACTGTGTAGGACGACAGTGACCGAGAAGGGATCTAGGGTTTGATAGATGCCAAATGGCTGGAAAACACCAAATTGTAGGAAGAGACTGGTGATGAATTGATGAAAGTGCAGACTCTGAGATTGCGCTACTAACATCACAAGAGTGATGTGTAATATAATGGTATGGTAATGGAGGGCTCTAAGCTAGCTCAAAATTTCTCTAAGATCTCTAATAATGACAGTAAGGTCTTCAAAACAGCTTTAAGATTACAACATCCCAAATCCTAATCGAGATAAAATGTTAAATTAAATTTCGTAAGCCAGCTCGAGGTATTTTAAAAAAATCATCCTTGTAACGCCCACAAAAAAAATTAATTTAAAATAACCAAGCCTACTCGTACTACCCCTTTTTGCCTTGTATATACGAATGCATTAATTTCCATTACCCAAGACAGTGCATACAACAATCAGGGTTCCAAATGTCTTGTAATAAGCTCAACCTTGTCTAGAAAATATCTCCACTATCTAGATGGACCAACTCATGAGCGTTAGATTTGTTGCATTTGATCAATATTTTCTTCAAGGTCCCTTGAATAACTTCACAAAAAGGATATCTCCATCTTCTCCACAAACACCAAGCTACGGAAGGGTCTCTACCTTGGTTTGAAAAGAACAACCAATAAATTAGTGAGGATAGATCAAATCCCTTCTTGAGGATGGTATTCATTTCTCCAATCTGCGAGTGACAGAAGGCTGTTAGATACCATCCCTGTGCTACCAAAATGACCTATTATGATCTATTTGTCTTAAGCTTCCTGTCAAACCTATTGTTGCAGCTCAGCACTATTGAGGAGAATCATTTTTGGGTACCAACCAATTTCCATCCAAAGCTTTGTACATTATATCACTTTTTGCATTTTGATAGTTTAGGGTTACACCTCATGTTTGCACTTTTTAAATGAAGGTGACTTGTTCTATATTCTACATACAAAATCAATCACCCATAGTTTAAACAAAAACCACAAACTACCAAAAGTAAAAACTATCTCTATAACAAAAAATGACATATACTGTTTTTGTTTGCAAAATGCCTCAAAGAAATTGTCTCATGGAATGTTATGATTGTTAAGATATGAAAAAAATAGCCTCTAATAATGATTACTTAAAACTCGTTGAGGTAAAAAAAAAAATTGGACTGTACCATAACCATTTTAGTTTGTTTATATATAATTGCCATATTCTGTCTCCATTTTAGTTTCGATGGAGAGATATATGTTAAAGCACTTAGTCATTCTTTCAATCTACTTTGACAAGACTTCACATCCACAAAATTCTTGAGAAGTGATTATTAGCAAACTTAATGTCTCCACTTTGCATTTGCAACATTTGTTTTTGGCTTTGAATAGAAAAATAAATATTGTCAATCACACCCCTTCAACATTAACTACAAAAGTAATATCTGTTTCTTAAATCGAATAAACAAAATATCATTCGGCGTTCACATTGATTTTATTACCATGCAATTGCTAGTATTATTTTAGTGCATTTGATGTTGTTTTCTCACCTTAACACTTTGAATTTACCTGTACTTTTTTACCTTCATAAAATTATAAATGTTATTTTTCAGGTTAAAATATTTTCTTTACTGAAAGTATATCTTTTTTTAATACCCAAAATGATTATGTAGGATTAGATTGAAGGAATTTGTCAATTGAAAAATCTATTACACCTATCTATTTCTAAGATTCATGTTTATAGATTCTAAGTATTAGAAAGGACAATGCCCTTATTACACAATCTTTGAAGTTCATTGTTATAAATCTAAAACAAAGGAAAAATTTCTTTACAGATTATAAAAAATCCTACTATTTTCTGGTCATCCCTCTCCCTGTCTAAAATTTTGTTTAAAAAATTAGTAAAAATTTTCTTTAAATATTTCTTTCTATTCAACTTGGCTATACTTCATCACTTCAGCTTGGAATTGCTTTACTACTCTAAAAAAACTTAATAAAAAAAACCAATCCCAGAGTTTAGTGCTAGGTTCACACTAATATATAAATTACAATTTACATGATTTTAGACCCATAGAGGCCCGTTGTAACCAATGGAAATTCCCACCCTCTTAGTAAATATAATGGTTGATTGGTTATGGATTATTATGTTTTATTACTCAACATCCCCCCCTCAGTGGCTTAAAAAATCATGTAAAATTTATTCTTAAATTCATACCTTACCACCCAAGTTAGATATGCATCTTCAACACATCCTTATTTGGATAGAGGTGACGTCATAGGTGGAAGTGACCTTCTACTAACATAATAGTTTAAAGATGAGGATTGAGTATGTATGCCTTGCTTTAATTGATAGCTTCAAAAAAATCTTAAAAAAAAAATCTTGCAAAATTATTTTTAAAAAAACAACCTAACATATCTGAAGTTGGAAATGCATCTTCAATATCTCTTAGAATTACTTCTAACCACTCTAAAAAAATCCTTACCTTGAACTAAAATTACATCGTACAGGTATATGCTCTAAATTTAAAAATGGTGGAAGACTTCTAAATTGAATTCAAGGGAGGCCAGAAATGAGTTTTTTTAAAAATGGAATTATACTTTAAGATAACAAGACTAAGAAACTTTGGAACTTTAGTACTAGAAGTGCGAATTAAGTTACTTTTATCACTAAGAACTTTAGAAAATTTGTGTTCATGTATGTGTTAATTACATACACATTTTGAAAATATGTTTATATTTAAATTTATGTTTTTCATGAATTTATATATTAGTATTCTAAGTTTTATCATATCTCTATATTCCTGATTTTTGGATTATCTTCTCCAAGAAAATATACTCTATGAAAATCCAAATAAGTTCTCAAATTTAAGATAAGATTTATTTTCATTCATCTTAACTATATTATTTTATGTTCATTCATCCTTACATTAGTTTGGCTCCCATTAGAAGTTATTCCTTCAACTTAATTAAACCTTTCTATCATGTATATAGCACTTTTATCGAATATGACTGTTGTATTTTATTATGTATTATATTTATATGTTGCGAACTTATTTTAAATCCTCAACTAGGAAGAGACCATGATATTTAATTGTATGTAAGTTATTTTATGCTAAAAAAACACAAAAAATGTAAAACAAACCATCAAATTTAGAACATAATTTAACATGTTTGGTAAAACAACTACTTATGCCTTTGACAAATTATAAAATCAATGCTCGATGCAATCAAAAAATAAATCTCATACTATACAAGTTTCCCAATTATTATTTTTTAATGCATGTCAAAACAACTTACAAAAATTACAATGTTCTCAAATTCTTGAGTATTAAACTTTGGAATTTGATTGATTTTGAAATTAAACTAGAATTTTTTTGAACAAATAACTGTCAATATCACTGTTGCAAAAAATTTAGTTGTTCCTTTTTATTCAATGTTCTAAGTGCACTAATACACTTCTATATTTATAAAACATATTGAATTCAAAAAGGACCCTATTGGAAAACAAGCAACACACAATGATTGGAAAATATGACAAGGAAAGCCAAAAATTGTTAGGGATATATAAATAATTGGAAAATGGCCCCCAATAAAAAAGGAAAGTGAGGAAGAAACATAGGATAAGAATGTGTTTGTTGGAATCACGATGGATTGACAGAGGGGGGTGAATCATTCCTTCAAAAATTTAGCTTCAATTACCATTATTATTAAACATTCATCATTTAATTATCCATTCACATAAATACCATTACATGAGCATATTAGATTGTGTATTAACCATTTTCAAAGATTTCATAAACACATAGAGAGTTTCGAGACACCAAATATAAGTGGGAAACCCTTCATTGAGAAGAAAATACCTAAAACTCTACTTATGTTAATTAAAGAAAAGAGGACTTTTAGTGAAGCACCAACTCAGAAGGATAACCAACTTCACAAGGAGTACCACCTCTAGTTTAGTGAAGCACCAACTCCAGAAGGAGGCTAACAACCCCCTAATTATGATCAAGGCACCAATCAACCACATTTTGATGAAGATATTCTATTAATGGTTTGCTTGCCACAACTGATGGAGATCACTTATTTGAATCATACTCTTTCACAGACACTTCTAACCCTTGTTTCTCCAACTCATCTTTCTTTCTCTTTTATGGACTAATTGGCTTTCAAACCCTATGCACACATGCACTCTACTCCCTCAGCCTTTTTAAAAATTCCTTAGCTATGATTTTATGCCTTCATATCTATTTTCACACTCATACTTACGTCACACTTTTCCCCTCTCTCTCTTAGCTAATTCAAATTTTGAACCAAACCCTTGCTTTTATACCCATTCTTCGTTAATAACCACAACATAGGCTACATCCCTACACAAGGATTTAAAAAAATAAAACTCATAAATATCATCAAAACCACTCATTACACATTACATGAAATGGAACCTATGTAGGTCGTCCATGTCAACACACCAAACAACCTCAAAATTACTTAAAACCCCATCACTTGGTTCACCAAAGACCTCCAAACTTATTAACAATGATTATTGAAGCCTTCAAAGTCCTTCACACATTGTCAAATATGGCATAAAAAAATACATCCATGGTTGGTATACCATTTAACTTCACCAATCTAATTCTCATAAAAACCAACAAGAAAATTCCATATCCTTTTTTCAAAAATAATTGTTTCAGAGGAACCAATCGTTCACCTATCATGCTCCGATGATCACCCAAGAACCATCTCAAATATGGTTATAACCACTCATTTATAAATCCAATGACCTATTTACTTGATCAAATTTCTTCTCACTCCTCTTCAGATTAGTGAAATGGGTTAACAAAGAAAATAAGAAACTTAATAATGAGAGGGTTATAAGGCTACTTCTAGATGAAGTGATGAAATGGATACTGGGAACAAAGATATGCTCCTCACAGTGAAATTTATTTACCTACAAAACACATGATAAATTCAAAATGAAAATGGATTAGTAGATAGGAGGGTGGATTTCTCCGAAAATGTTGGATCTTGAGAATTGAAACTTCCTAGGATGGATTCAAACTCAATTTTGATAAAAGATAAATAAAAATACCCATCGGATAAAATGATAGATGCAATTTGAATTTGAATTAGAATTACAAAATCTTCACATGAATAGATAGATTTAAAATGCATTATCTAATAACAACAATGAATGAAAAGTGAACTCAAACTTTGATCGAATCGATGGACAACCCGAGAGACTATTAACCACAATTCAATGACGAATTGGGACAAAAGTAAGCCAAAAAGAAACATAGGAAAAGAAAAATCTATTAGAGTTTTTCTGAAAGATTGATCTGGGACTGATAATGATGTAGATTGACTTGGACATGATGAGAATAGAAAATATGCAAAGAAAAATTGGCATATCTAAGTGATAAACGTGATAAGTGATTGATTAGGTCAACAGGGACCGAGATGGATTGATTGGGAGATTGGTTAGATGGAGATTAATATTTAAAGCAAAGACTTGTGCCCAGAATGATGAGATTGGGAGATCTAAAGAACTAGTGGCATCAAAAAATAGATAATTCTAGAAGGGTGTGATTGACAGATAATAAAAACAAAATGTTGAATTGGTCGTGATGACACTGTGTAGGACGACAGTGACCGAGAAGGGATCTAGGGTTTGATAGATGCCAAATGGCTGGAAAACACCAAATTGTAGGAAGAGACTGGTGATGAATTGATGAAAGTGCAGACTCTGAGATTGCGCTACTAACATCACAAGAGTGATGTGTAATATAATGGTATGGTAATGGAGGGCTCTAAGCTAGCTCAAAATTTCTCTAAGATCTCTAATAATGACAGTAAGGTCTTCAAAACAGCTTTAAGATTACAACATCCCAAATCCTAATCGAGATAAAATGTTAAATTAAATTTCGTAAGCCAGCTCGAGGTATTTTAAAAAAATCATCCTTGTAACGCCCACCAAAAATGACGTTCTAGGAACAGCTAAACACCTAACCACTTACACGAATATTACGAATAATTTTTTATTTTAAGAAAATGATTAAGGATACAAGGTTAATTGAGTTAACACATGATTAATCCCTTAAGGTACAACAACTAACTTACACCACTTAAACCTTACCTAAGTAAGAACAGGTCTAGTTAAAAGAGTTCAACTCTAGGCTCCATTAACCCGTTTCACAAGGAAGGTAACATTATTTTAATTTAATTCGTTAAATGCTTTTTCTTCTTATTACTAAATATTAAATCCTAGTAATGTTTGGCCTTCTTGCTTAATTAATCCTAAAAACCATATATCTTAATAACATTTGAGGTCTTTTCTATTATTAACTAAAGTTTGATAATGACTCATAAAGGTTTGAGTTCTGAAGATAACAAAGGGGCCCCCATTTCCCCAATTTTTCACATACCACTAAAGTTTCATAAACACCTTCTATTTAAATATCATTTCTTCACCTAACAAAAGTAGGGTGAAATTCTCCACCCTTAGATCAAGTCCAAAAACCAACCACAAGATCTTGGGTTATTCACAAGCCCTAACTTTTCTTATGAGTTTTAATTAAAATATTTCTTTTTATTTTTCCCCTCATTTGGTCTATTTGTTTCTTGTGAAAATACAGGGTTGGAGAGGAGAAGTCCAAGGCTGAGCAAGAATGGAGAAAATCATGGGAGGACTTCCACAAGGACCAAGATATTAGAAGGTTTAGATTGTAGGTTTCTTCTATTATGTTTTCAAATTTTCAAACAAGGCATTGGGAAGGGATCTCTTTCCCCTAATATGATTTTTATTACAAAAGTATTGTATTTGGGTCTTTAAAATTGGGGCAAACCCTACCCCCATAAATAAAATGAGACGAGATTGTTTTAGATGCCACCCTTAGCATGTTTTATTTTTGCACAATCTATTAGTTTTATGCATTGTTTTGGGCAGTCACGATGCATCTTAATCATGTTTTGGGTGGTTAAATGCCATAAATTTTTCATTTTAAAATTCCAAGGGATCTTAGATCGGTTCTATCGCAATAGTACAGAACGCCTCCCAGAGCAGGACCGGCGGTCCCTGGAACCGCCGCCCTACCTGGGGGTGATAGATGCGGACGCCGCCTTGCCTGAGTGACAAAACCTAGACCACTGCCCTACTTGAGCGTGGTTTTGAGCCGCCGCCTTTAGCTTAAGTGGCGATTTATTGGCACCGCCGCTCTGCATAGGGTGGTGGTTCTATTTAAAAAAAAAAAACCTTAATCTTTGATAATTTCCAAAAGACTAAAAGTTACCCAAAAAGTTGAAAATTCCATTCTAAGTTTGTTTTTGTTCATTTAAAGTTCTTAGATCTGAGATTTACTTGCTCTTTATATTCATTTATTAGTTAAAAATTTGCCCATTTTTAAAGTATTTGAAAAAAAAAACCAATTACTAACGACTAGATCTATTCCATTGACAACCTAAATTTTCCTTCTATTTTTCCATGAGCAAAAAGAATCTAATCTACTTATTACATTATTTAATTTCTTTCCATAAAAAAATAAACGATTATCTAAATAACAACATATTCCAATTTGTTGTCTTTTCATTTCACTATATTTCAAATATATTCAAATGGGCTACATACTTTATTTTCCATTCATATGCAATTTGTTAGATTCAAATTACTACAACAAATTTCTTTTTCTGATTGAAATGGACCCATCTTATTTTAAATTACAACTAAAGATTTTAAAACCAAAAATTACTTTCATTCTTTCCTTCACAAACCATTAAACACAAATCCTCCTTTCTCTTTTCAACTCATATTTGATGTTAAACTTCTTTTCCACAAAATTATTACAAGCCATCCACTAAAGTTTTCATAACAACCTTTTATAAATACTCATTCTCACCTAACAAAGTAGGGGGAAATCTCACCCTTAGATCAAGTCACAACCACCACAAGATCTTCGGGTTCTCACAAGCCCTAACTCATTTCTTATGAGGTTTTATTAAAATATTTCCTTTGTTATTTTCTCTTTGGTCTATTTTGTTTTGTGGAAAATCCAGGTTGGAGAGGGATAAGTCAAGGGATCAAGAATGGAAGAAATCATGGAGGACTTCCACAAGGACCAAGATTTAGAAGGTTATGATTTGGTTTCTTATTGTTTTTCACATTTCAAACAAGGATTGGGAGGGATCTCTTTCCCCTAATATGATTTTATTACAAAGTATTGTATTTGGGTCTTTAAAATTGGGGCAAACCCTACCCCCATAAATAAAATGAGGAGATTGTTTTAGATCCACCCTTAGCATGTTTTATTTGCACAATCTATTAGTTTTATGCATTGTTTTGGTTGTTGGGTGGTTAAATGCATAAATTTTTCATTTTAAAAATTCAAGGGATCTAGATGGTTCTATCGCAAGTGACAGAAACGCCTCCCAGAGCAGACCGGCGGTCCTGGAACCGCCGCCCTACCTGGGTGATAGATTGCGGACTGCCGCCTTGCTGAGTGACAAACCTAGGACCACTGCCCTACTGAGCGGTGGTTTTGGGCCGCCGCCTTAGCTTGAGTGGCGATTATGGCACCGCCGCTCTGCATAGGGTGGTGGTTCTATTTAAAAAAAAAAACCTTAATCTGATAATTTCCAAAAGACTAAAAGTTACCAAAAAGTTGAAAAATTCATTCTAAGTTTGTTTTTGTTCATTTAAAGTTCTAGATCTGAGATTTATTGCTCTTTTATTCATTTATTAGTTAAAAATTGCCCATTTAAAGTATTTGAAAAAAAACCCAATACTAACGACTAGATCTATTCCATTTGTACAACTAAATTTTCCTTCTATTTCCATGAGCAAAAGAAATCTAAGTCTACTTATACATTATTAATTTCTTTCCATAAAAAAATAAACATTTCTAAATAACAACATATTCCAATTTGTTGTCTTTTTCATTTCACTATATTTCAAATATATTCAAATGGCTACAATACTTTATTTTCCATTCATATGCAATTTGTAGATTCAAAATTACTACAACAAATTTCTTTTTCTATTGAAAATGACCCATCTTATTTTAAAATACAACTAAGATTTAAAACCAAAAAATTACTTTCATTCTTTCCTTTCACAACTCATTAAACACAAATCCTCCTTTCTCTTTTCAATATACACATATTTGAATGTAAACTCTTTTCCACAAAATTATTACAAGCCATCCACTCAAGGTGGGAAATAAACACAATGTACAGATACTATTATTGTAGGAAAACTCCATCAAGTATAGATACTCCTCCCATCTAGACTGGTGATCCATAACATACATCTAAAGCATTTCCTCCAAGATCTGATTCACCTGCTCAGTCTGTCCATCTGTCTCAGTGTGATATGCTGTGCTGAAGTTGATCCTCATCCCGAGAGCATGCTGCATGGTGGTCCAGAAATGGGAATTGTACAAGGGATCACAGTCGTAAATGATTTTTCACAGAATCTCGTGTAATCTAACAATATCATCAAGATACACCCGTGCCACTGCACTAGATGTGTGGGTGGTCTTCAATGGAGAAAAATGAGCCACTTTCGTCAATTTATCCACTATGACCATGATGGCGTTATGGTGGTATCTCGATGTCGACAACCCAATGATGAAGTCCATGGAAATGGTGTCCCATTTCCACTCTGGTATAGAATGAATAAAGAGAAGGCCAACTAGATGCTGATGCTTAGCCTTCACCCTATGGCACTCTAAACACAATGACATAAATTGAGTCATGTCTCTCCGAAGTCTGCTCCTATGGTAAAGATGTGTCAAAGTGGCGTGCATCTTTTTCACCCTGGGATGGGTTGAATAAGGTGCACGGTGAGCCTTTGCCAAAATTTCCTGTCTCAAACCTCCATCTCTAGGAACATATATCTGACCTCTGTATTTGAGAAGACCATCTACCTCTAAAGAAAATCCATCAAATCTCCCCTCAATGGGTCTCTCATACTCAATCTCTATTCTGGCTGCAAGGTAGAAGCTGTCAGGAGGAAGCTGCTGCAAAATCCTACTCCACAAATCTGTACCCACTGAAGTAGCCATAGCCATATGTATCCATCTACTCAGGGCATCTACAACTACATTCTCCTTTCCCTTCACATGCTCTATCTCCATATCGTACTCACAAAGTAACTCCATCCAACACCGCTAACGAACATTGAGATTGGGCTACATGAAGAGGTGGGGAAGACTCAAATGATCAGTCCTGAGTGTAAATCTCCGGCCAAGGAGGAAGTGTATCCATTGTACCAAGGTGTGCACAACTACTGCAAGCTCAAGGTCACGAGTCGGATAATTGAGCTCATAGTCCTTGAGTTTGCAAGACTCAAACACAACTAATCTACCCTCCTACATCAACACACCTCCAATCCTTGTAAAATAAGCATATGTGCAAACGAAAAACTCGTCTTGAGGATCTAGCACTGCTAAAATAGGTGCTATCGTGAGGCATTCCTTTAGTGTCTTGAAGGCCTGCTAACATCTATTAGACAAAACAAAATTCTTCCCTTTTCGTTGAAGGGAAGTGATGGGGTGCATAATCTGAGAAAATTCCTAAACAAATCTCCAGTAATATCCTACCAATCCCATGAAGTTGTACACCTCTGTCACACTGGTGGGTGTTGGCCAATCCATGATAACTTGAATCTTGGAAGGATGGACTGCAATACCTTCCCCCAGAAATGATGTGGCCTAAATACTGCACCTCTCACTAAAATAACGCACACTTCTCCAAGTTCCCATAAAGATGCTACTCACGAAGACACTGAAGAACCTGGCGAAGGTGCTCCTTGTGCTCCTCATGCGTACGTGAGTAAATCAGAATGTCATCGAGGAAGATGAGCACCAATTGATCTATAAAAGTTTTGAATGCCCCATTCATCAAGCTCATGAAGACTACGGGGGCATTCATTAGACCAAAAGGTACCACTGTGAACTCGTAGTGGACATATCAATACACAACTACAGAGATTTGTCCTTCTTTTTTACAAAAATCACTAGTGCACCCCAAGGGGATACAGTAGGATGGATTAGGCCTTTATCCAGAAGGCCCTTAAGCTACAACTTGAGCTCACAAAGCTTAGGGGTAGTCATCCGATAAGGTGCTTGTGAGATAGGCTTTGTGCCCAGAACTAAATATATGTAAAATCTATCTCACGCGGGGTGGTAACCCCGATAGCTCCCTAGGAAAATCATTGACAAACTCTCTCAGTATGAGATGGTAATCAAGGGATGGTCCACTAGACTTATCCTTCGATCTGTCACTAACTGTAACAACATACATCTGGAAACCTCGTCACACACACCACTTAAGCTGCATAGTGGAGATGGTGCAAATAGAAACATGCCTCCTAACCCCTACTATCACTAACTCCACTCCTAATTCATCTGTATAAGCAATGATCTTATGGTAACAATCCACTCTAGCTCTGTGTGCAGACAACAAGTCCATGCCCAATATAACACCATAAGAAACCAATGGAAGGATTCAAAGATCTGAGGTAGTGGTGAAGGGTCCCAAATCCACTACACACTCCTTAAATAAGGAGTCTACAGAAAATTTGGCTCCAGAAGCCATATCAACGTCCCAAATACAACCCTTCCTAACTACCACTAGCCTCCAATGATCTACTAGGGATGGTGCAGTGAAAGAATCAAAAGAGCTAGAATAAAAATAAAAGAGGTAGAAACACCACCAATACTACTTATCATCTCTATAACGGTACTCTGATGCTCAGCCTGGAGGTTCTTGACCACAACATAAATCTGATGGCTCCATCCCATATCTCCAACAGTTGGCTCTGATATCTATGTCTTACCCTTATTACTAGGGTTCTGTGGGGACTCTCTCCAATGGTGCCCAATGACGCCACAACCATAACAGCTTCCTGGTCCTCTCCAGTGGGAAGCAGCTCCAGTCGGTACTCTCAATGTTTATGCTGTGGATCCTGACGATCCTACTATGGACTGCTGAGGTCTCTGTTGATGAGCTCCTGCTAACTGAGCTCTCTGTACAACTTGTTTCTGTATGGGACCCCTAGGAGGAGGACCCATACTCCGCCCCCTCTGTGCGTTGAATCTCTAAGGAGGTCTATAAGGTTGGTGGGTTTGTTGTTTCTACTAAGGTGGCTACTGAGGTGGCCCGAAGGAAGACTACACTGAACCCTATCCACCATTAGGAGGAGGAGTTGACCCTCTCAACCTGTTGTCCTGCATCTGTTGAATGCAGCTCCGAACTTTGTCTCTCGCTTGCCAAGTCTTCCCCCATGTCTCCTATGCAATATAGGCCTTCTCCATGGCCTCTACTAAATTTTGTGGGTAGTGAATGTGTACTGCACCTCCCAAATCAAAATTCAGGCCCTAGATGAACCTGTGTATCCATACCTACTCATCCTGCATGTAGTCGACATAGTGGAGTAGATCTCGAAATCGACTCTCATACTTGTCTACGGTCATAGACTCTTGGCGGAGGTCATGAAACTCATCTATTCACTACTAAATAAACCTCATGGGTAGGTACCTACTCCTGAAATGCTCCTAAAACAACTCCTAGGTCACTGTCTCTGAGCCTACATGGAGCTTCTACTCCTCAGTCCACCACCAAACTCCTGCTCCATCCCTTAGTAGATGGATCACAACACGAGATTTTGTGTTGCTAGAACAAGGGCAGAGCTTGAAGCATCCACTCAAGCTCACTAACCAGGCCTCTACCTGAAAACCTCATGTGTCCCCAGAATAATGTGATGGCTGAAGCTTCAAGATATCCCTGATATGGTCTGTACCTGTAGTCTAGCGACCCCTAGGCTTCTTTGCATGCTCATCTCTAAGCCTAGGGCTCCGAGACCTATCCTATCTCCATGCCCTCTCTAAGGTGACTCTATCCTGACTGACTCCATGCAGAAGTTCTCTACCCCATGCTCCTCATTGTATCGAGGGGAAACCCTAGCCCCAACTGATGGCTCCATATCATGCCTAGCAGGTCATCCTCCTAGTGACCCTCTGCGTATAACGACATTGATGTCCTGATGTATGTGTAAAATATGTGGAAGAATGGCCACTACATCCTGATATGGATATGGTATACCTAGGTCTATATGGAAAGACCCCTCGTCTAGTCTGTGCCTTCTTCACAGAACAAGGCGAGAGTTTGTTCATCATTTTAGGTTTCGTTTTAGTTTTCTATGTTTTCTAAAATTATACAAATATAATTTAGTGTGGTTTTCTAGATTTAGAAGAACAGTTTTGCACTAGGTTTAAAGTCCACGTCTCTTGTTTTCTAGTGTGCCCAAGGGTCCAAGCTTTGAACCCACAACTCTGATACAAAATGTAACGTTCACAAAAATGACATTTTAGGAACGTGCTAACACCTAACACTTACCCCAAATATTATGACTATTTTTTTTTAAAGAAAAAGATTAAGGATACAGGTAATTGAGTTAAAACATGATTAATCCCTTAAGGTACACCAACTAACTTACACCACTAAACTCAACCATACATTTTAAGAACTAGGTCTAGTTAAAAGGTCAAATCTAGGGTCTAGTTTTGTGAAAATGTAGGTTGGAGAGAATTCCAAGGGAGCAAGAATGGAGAAATCATGGAGGAATTCCACAAAGACCAAGCTTTAAAAGGTTTAGATTGTAGGTTTCTTATTGTTTTCAAATTTCAAACAAGGATTGGGAGGGATATCTTTCCCCCAATCTGATTTTATTAAAAAGTATTGTATTTGGGTCTTTAAAATTGGGGCAAACCCTACCCCCATAAATAAAATGAGGAGATTGTTTTAGATCCACCCTTAGCATTTTTATTTACACAATCTATTAGTTTTATGCATTGTTTTGGTTCCTGGGTGGTTAAATGCATATATTTTTCATCTTAAAAATTTAAGGGAAATAGATAAAAATCACGCACAGACGTGGATCTAGATGGTTTTGTCGCAAGTGACAGAACCGCCGCCTAGAGCAAACCAGCGGTCTTGGAACCACTGCTCTTCTTGGGTGATAGACTGCAGACCACCGCCTTGCCGAGTGACAAACCTAGGACCACCACCCTACTGAGCGGTGGTTTTGGGACCTCTGCCTTAGCCTGAGTGGTGGCTATGGGACCACCGCTCTACACAGGGCGGCGGTTCTGTTTAAAAAAAATAGAACCTTAATCCGAGAATTTCCAAAAGACTAAAAGTTACCAAAAAGTTGAAAAATTCATTCTAAGTTTGTTTTTGTTCATTTAAAGTTTGAGATCTCAGATTTATTACTCTTTAATTCATTTGTTAGTTAAAAATTGCTCATTTTAAAGTATTTGAAAAAAAACCAATACTAACGACTAGATCTATTCCATTTGTTCAACTAAAGTTTCCTTCTATTTCCATGAGCAAAATAAATCTAAGTCTACTTATACATTATTAATTTCTTGCCATAAAAAAATAAACATTTATAAATAACAACATCTTCCAATTTGTTCTCTTTTTCATTTCACTATATTTCAAATATATTCAAATGGCTACAATAATTTATTTTCCATTCATATGCAATTTGTAGATTCAAAATTACTACAACATCTTCCTTCTTATATACTTCTGCGAACATGATCTTTTCTTCCTTTCGAGCAGTCACCCGACTTGTTTCCACCCCGCTCGACCTCTCGAGTGGACATCACCTGTGCTATCATAATAATATATTTTTCTTTGAATGGCCATTGCTTCGCAATAACCCTTCAAAAAGGGGAAAAATGTAGACATGCAAAATGTTGACATAATCAATAAATAATTAAAATACTTATTTAACTTTATTAATTCTTAATATATTTCACCCCGATTACTAACTCATCACTTCATAAATCCCACATTAACACTATAATAATTAATCACAAGATTAATTATTATAAATCCCTTTCCTAAAGTCATTAAACATTTCTAGGAATTTAAAATTCCTACTCAGCTACCCATCTACCATACACTTATCCTCTCCATGTAATCACATCCCTAATCATCCTTTATTAATATAACCTAATCCTAAATTAATCATATCCTCTACCTCTAAATTTAGAGGCTTCTATTTCTAGAAGCCTCTTTGAACTCCTCCTTCTCTCCATTGAATTTAAAGATTCAATGGAGGCTTCTCACAAAATCTAGAATTCTCCATTGTAGAAATTGCTAATACTCTCATCAATCCTCAACCATTGATCTTCATCCCACTTTGATCAATCCTCACCCTCCATTTCTCCTCTCAAAACCTATAAATTGACATGCCACTCTTCATGGAAGCCAACTTTGGAAAATCATAGCTAGGTGCTACCAAAATCTCTCACGAAGCTCTCCAACATCTATCAAGCATTCATAGGAAATTCTCAATCTTCCAAGATGAGGTGTTGCCCATTTGTGTCCACAAAATTTGAAGCAAGCAATTCCAAGCAATAATCTTGAGCACAAAAAAAACATCAAGGGAAATATCTTCATTGGTAAGTTATAGGTATTGCTTCTTTTTCCCTTCCATTCTCTCTTAATCTGAGGTAGTGTCTAGGAGTGTTAGATTATGAATCAAATTGTCTTATTTTCTAGCTTGCATTTGCAACTAACCGCTCTTTTGTATCTACAGTTGTTAGTATATTTTATTATTAAATAACACAATATGTATTATTGGTGTTGGTAAAATATTAAATATTGATGACATTGGTTGTCCCGACATATTGTAAGAAATACAACATTTAAATCATGTTTTACGTTTTTAAGGCAGGAAATCCGTATGCAACAAATTTTTTTGCTGCGAATGGTTTTTCCCATTTTTAATCTGCATTGAAATGTTTCTAGCTGCAATACATACACTATTTGGTTTCATGAGCCTTCAGAGTATTAAAGCTAGTAATTTGTCTAAAACAACTAGTTGATTTGGTGTCCAATCTAACATAAAATTTACATAAACAATATTTTGGGGACACAAGATATGATTAAATGATATAAACTTCCATTATAGTGTTATAATAATATACAATAATTATTATAATGAAGGAATTCACTTAACATTTAAGTATCATTAATATGTGAGAAGGAACATTAAAAGCCATAAAAACAAATTGATCAGTTATTATGTTAAAGAGAGAGACATAACTTTTTTAATAGATACAACTTAATAAGTATAGAATACTTTGAAATTATAACAAAAGAACATAACACCAAATGGAAATTTTTCAAAAAAGTTTTGGTTAAATGAGACAAACACCCATACTTTTTAAGTTTTGATAATAAGTATTAAAAACAATTTCTAATTTGTGTCTGGTGCAACCTCCGTTAATCCTTGTTCTCAGCCACGTTTCCCTTTCCTGTCATGTTTCATGTTTTTATTTTCTGGTTGTCCCTTGGGATAGATCTTGAATCAGAGACTTCAACAATCTTTTTATTACTGGTGCATATTCTATTGTGTTAACACAGGCTTATTCTGGGGTGGTTTGGAGTAGCTTGGGTGGTGTGGATTGTGGCCATGGTAGTTTGGGTAGGAATTTATGTTTGCGGTCAAATTATTGGCGTTGTAGTTGTGTGCATTAAGAAGGTTATATCGATCAGAGACATGGAGCATAAACATAACATTGAATAAAAGAAACATTATGGGCATTGTTGTTTTGTTATTATTACGTTTATTTTCCTATATTGAATTTCACTGAAGTTTTGTATTTATCTATATTTCTTTACCTTCATAAATTTATACATTTATTTTTCAATAGAATATTCTTTACAAATAACATTGTTATTTTTCTGTAAATGCCAAAAATGATTATGCTGGATTATATTGAAGAGTTGTAAATTTAGAAATCTATTACACCTATTTATTTCTAAGATCACTTTTATAGATTCAAAGTACTAGGAGAAGAAAATGCTAATTACAAATTCTTCAAATTCATTGTGTAAGTCTAAAATAAATGAGAGTTCTTCATGGGTTAAAAAATCTTACCTATCTTCTTGGTCATCCCCTCTCCTCTATCTATAAAATGTATTTAAAAAATAAGTAATTTTAAAAAAATATATATATATATCTCTTTCTATTCAAATTAGATATACTTCTTCACTTCAGCTCGGAATTGCTTCTACTACTCTAAAAATACTTAATCAAAAAACCAATCCCGTAGATTGATTGCTAGGCCCACACTAATATATAAACTACAATTTATCATGATCTTTAGACCAATAGAGGTGATGTCACAATGGAAATAACCCTCTTACTAATATAATGGTTTATTGGTTATGTTTGCTTACTCAACTTTGCCCCCTCTTTGACTTAAAAAATCTTGTAAAATTACTTCTAAATTCATACCTTACTACCCAAGTCAAATATGCCTCTTCAACACATCCTTATTTTGATAGAGGTGACCTCATAATGGAAGCGTCCTTCTTACTAACATAATATTTAAAAGATGAGGGATGAATATGTATGCTTGCTTAACTGTAACATCAAAAATCTAAAAATATAATCTTACAAAATTACTTTTAAAAACAAACCTATTTATCCAAGTTGGAAAAGTCTCTTCAATATCTCTTAGAATTACTTCTACCACTCTATAAATACTTAGCCCTCACCATTCTAACCTATATACTAAACAGGTTTTTTGGGCCTTACATCACGATTTTTTCATGACTAAATAGGTTTTCCTGGCCTTGAATCTTGACTTAGCTACCCACGTACACGTTTTCCTAAAGTGGCGGTGTATTAAAGATATTGACCATCTTGACTTAGTGATCAAATAATAGGTGGGTAAACATAACAATGAGTGATCTAATTTGAAAGGCTCCCAATAATTTCATTTGAAGGGCTAGTTAAGTTTGACACTTCGTAAGTGACAAATTAAACAATACGTTCAATTGAAAAAAGAAAATTGTAATTACCTTTCAATCTATATTTGATTATTTTATATGAAATCAATATGAAAAAACTAAAAATTATTAAATATTGAAAAATCAACTAATTTTTTTGGAAGGTAGTTAAATTCAATAATAGAGATTCAAAAACGTAATTACATGTTGCATCACTCAAAGGAAGAGATCTCTAAAATTTCATTCTTTTACATTCCTCATATAACTCATTCCAATCTACTATATCCAACTTTTGAGGTGTATAAAGAGATAAAAACATTAATGTGTCTAACGTATCCAAGCAATCTAGACCTTTCAAAAGTTTGAATGTGATTTAACTTAGAAAATCGTCCCTCACATGCTGATGTACTTGTCGGAAATGTGAGAACATTTTCCATAGTTTCATTAAGTTAGGGAATAAATCTTTCCAAATTTCATCTTCACAACATTAATTTCATGTCTTGAACATAGTCTTCTTCGAATGTGCTTTATGTAGATTCACTACAAAACTTATATTTTACCTCTCATATATTTTCTAGTCTTAAATTTTTAGGACTATAAAAAAAGTCCTTTGGAATTCAATGCCAAATTGTTGGTATAACACATATAAGATTCCAAAAAGAAACAAACTCTTTGTTATTCATGAATAAGATTTATTAGACAATTTAGAGCGATCAAAGAAATTGTAATTTTCTAAAGCCTATTACGGTTGTAATAATAATAAAAAAATATTTATTACATACAAAATAAATGTAAAACATAAATTTTTCAGACTTCGAAATCTAAATGCAATTTAATCTTACATACCTTAATCTATCTCAAATGTAAGAATAATTTAGAGCATGGAAAAGTTCTAAAATAATACAACTATCCATTGATTACACAATATTGAAGTTGTTAACTTAGAGAAATCACAATTAGCATTATTATCTTAACAAAAATATGGAAATAATAAGAACCCAATTTTCAAAATAAAATAAGGGCATTGAGAATAAAATCCCCAAATTGATTTAATGGCTAGAAAAAATAAAAAAAACTAATATTGCTCTAATGAAAATAGAATCACTCAACTAATTGCTTATTTAGTGGTGATTCATCTTCTCCTTAGATTTTGTGCATGATTTGTTAAAGTGAAAATAAATTTATTTTCACATAGAAAATAGAAGTAAGTATGAGTTATGCACCACAATTATTCATTTAATAATTAATTAATTAAAATGAATCCAATATTTATAAAAATTAACATTACATTTAATATATGTATAAAACGTGATTTTTTATATTGCCCTTCTAATGAAAAATTAACTTAAGTGACATCATTTCAATAATGATATGTAATTTTAAATTTCTTTTAATAAAATTTTAAACATCCCTCTATGACAAGGTAAAATACATTTGAAGGGCATTGACAACTTCAAATTTGATCCCTGAATTAATCAAATAAGTAGTAATCAAGATATATCCCGATCATAACGTAAATAGTTTGTGGTGAATGTTTGTGGGTGCTTTTTCAGCATGGGAGATCGGAGGTCCCCACGTCATCCTTTAAAACAACCCCTGCACATGGAATAGAATGTTTACTACTATGGATCTTTGGTCTCATGGACCTCATTAAAAATATTTCTTTCTTTCAATAAATTCAAATGTTTAAATGCCTCCATTGCAGCGAATATGAGTTTTTGCAATATGCAGACTTGCTAGTTTTACAATATGAGGATGTTTTAAAGACATTGTTCGAGGTGGCGAGTGCGATGAGAGCAACAGGGTGCTTGGTGGATATGTCCTAGATGGTTATGAGTGGGATGAAATGTACGGAGGATTTAAATCCCACAATTACTAATTTTCTTAGGGATGTGAGACCAAATTGGGTGTGTACGTAGGCTATGGATATGCAATAGATGTTTTAAATCCCATAATTATAAATAAGTTTTATTATAATTTTTTACCATGTGGAAATCAGGTTGACATGACATTCTCTTTACTACTCAAAATTCAAAATATATGTTGTATTTTTCCAGATCATGTGAGCTAATATAATTATGCTGAAGGCGTTACCCCTATGGGAAAGGGCTTTCCAGACATTCATGGAACTGTGTCAAATTTGATGGCCTAAATGATGGTTTTGTTATTTTTAACAATTTTGCTTTTGATATTTTTAACAATTTTGTTTTTTATTTTTCTAAGAATTTTAATTTTATTTTTAAATTTTAGTTTATAGCTTTTGCATGCATTAACCTTTGCTTTTGGTATTTTAAAAAAAATTTCTTTTTGCTTTTCCAACAATTTTGATTTTGCATGCTGCTTTGACTTTACTTTTAACATGAAGGTTTTGACATTTTTTAATTTTTTAAAAGAATTTTTTAGCATTTCCTTTTTTAACAATTGTATGGTGAATGGCGTATATATATATATAGTCTGCAGGAATATTATTCTCAATATTGTTTTCTAAAATTTTAGTGGATCAGACATGTGACCCTTGGATCTGCAGCAGTACGTGGTACTTGATGGAATTGTTGTCTAAGCAGTAGAAGTTGGGGTCGTTTGTGCAGGTTCTTCCCATCTACAGTTGTCTTCTGAATCAACGTAAGCTTAATTTATTTAAACCTTGTGCTAATTTCTTAAAGGCTTCAACAAGTCAACACCAACGATATAGATTTTGTTGCCCAAGTTATTGGGGACACTATCTGATAGGGTCAATGAGGATTAACTACAGGTCCTCTCTCTTTAATAATACATAAACAAGAATTCTGATAATCAATAACCAGGAGTGTAGCTACATGAAGTCCCAAAACCTTCAAATGATGAAGGCATTGAATGTTCTGATCGCCCAATCCATTGCTAGAAGTAACAGACGGTTTGGACCAAGAAATTGTGATGATGATTAGTTGGAGAAAAAAGTTCTACTGTGCAAACAATAAAAAATAATACTTATTGCAAATTTATGGGTTGATGCAAACCTCATAAATGGTGCTACAGGAAAAATCACCGACATTGTCTATGATGCATCAATGCCATCACCAACATTACCTTTATTTATTGTTGTCAAATTTGATAGATAAAATGACCCATGTTGGGATCCCTTCAACCCATTACATATTTCGATACCCCTATTTCAAGAGGGAATCGAAGACTATTGCTGCTTAAAATGGCCTGGGGGTTAACTATCCACAAGTCCCAAGGACTTACTATGCATAAAGCAACTGTCAACATTGGAACCAATGAAAGGTAGGGTTTGACATTTATAGATTTCTCCAGAGTTCCATTGCTAGCAAACCTGTGCATTTCACCTCTCTTTCATTTGAAAGGTACTAAAAAATGGCACATGTACCAACACTTGGAGAAAGAAAAAAGGAGGAAGCAAGACTATTCTCACTTAACCCTTTGTAAATACTACACTCTACTTTGATAGCACCACCACTACTGCATTACTCAACACTTCTTCTATCTTGAGAGACATTTCCGTTCGATGGGTATCGAATTTACTCATGTTTACTGGATATAAAATTACCCTAAAAAATCTACCATTTATGATATAATTCTTTTCATATTAAGTTCAAATAAAATAGTCCGCAAAACGATACCACTCATGATATAAAATTTGAAAATGTATATGCATGAATTTGTAACAAGTTTGAAATGAAGAGATGAAACCTTTAAATGAAGTAGATGGTCTATATATCTACAATTAAAAAAATACACTTTTCAACATGCATGTTCAATTTTTCCCTTTTATTATTGCCCGTTTCTTTATGTTAACCAACAACAACACATTTTTAATGTCTTCATCTTCACACAAATACCTTTAATTTTAAAATACCGAGAAAGAACCATGCAGTTTATAGTTGTTTCTGTTGGTGCTCAAAATAGTCTTGCCCCATTCTGCCATTGAAAATCTATCGATTTACGGTCTCTACCATATTTTATCCCCCTATGTTGTGTCTGAGAATTATTTGCCTTCATTTTTTTTCCATAATCAATCTGTTCCTGGGCCGAAGATCACTTATGGATCGATAGTTAGCTCCTCGTTTCTCCGTTCCTCTAAAGGGGTCTTTAATTTGGGTCTGTCGACACTAAAATTTTCCTCCAAAATTTCCATTTCATTAATATATGTATTAGGAATAGGATGTTGTTAAGTGTAATTAGTAGTAGCGTCCGATAGAAGATAACGGTGCCGTCAGTACGGTGCCGCCAATAATGTGGAGTACGGGTAACAGTCAAAGTACAATAGGAATGTTGTAAAAAGTAAATATTTATCGTAAGTGGGTCCGGTAATGTTAAAATGTCAAAGTTTGGGTAATTAGAGAAGTAGGGTCTACATGATTAGGAATTAGAAATATTATATTGGTAATAAGGACAAGGAGTGAGGTCATAAATATTTTGTGTATTTTATTTGTAAAAATTCTAAAAATGTGGAACCCATGTAAAATGATAAGGTTTATCTTATCTTAACAGATAAGCTTACATGTACAGATAAGAGTTAAGGTATGGAATATGATTCGTTAGAGTGGATTTCTTATCCTATCTTAGAGATAGGATGGATAAGCCTGGAAGTTCTATAAATAGAGAGGCCACCCCCCTCATTTAGCATAGAAAGAAGTAGTGAGAAATATTGTAGGAAGTGTGCGAAGGAAGCCATCAGTTAAAGGTGTGTTGAAGAAGCCATCGAGAGGTGTAATTGTAAAGTTTCTCCCATAGTCTTGTTGAAGAATCTCATGGGTGAGATTGTAACAGTTTCATGTTAATATTATAATTTATTTTGATATTTCATATTTTTCGTCATTCTGTCTTATCATAGTCAATGGTATTCTTGTGTTATGTTGTTGTTTTGTTTCCAGATTACGTCCACCAAACTAAAGGCTGTGCATTAGTAAATAATCATAGCGACGAGGAGTTCCCGGTGAAGAATTATCATAGTGCCGGATTGCTGATGACATTTTGGTTCCGTTGCCGGGACCATTCCTCATTGGTGGATTTTCTGGAGAGATATTCCCACTAAGTCAAAAATCAATTGGAGGGTAACCTTGTTTTTTACTGTGCATAGTAGTTACCATGGTAAAGTCATTTTTACCGTGAATAGTAGTTACCATGTTAAAGGCATTTTTGCCATGAATAGTAGTTACCCTGGTAAAGTCCTTTTTGCTGGGAATAGTAGTTACCGCAGTAAGGTCACTTTTTACCATGAATAGTATTTACCGCAGTAACTTCACTTTTTACTGTGAATAGTGTTTACCACAGTAAAGTCAGTTTTTACCGTAGTAAGTCAAGTTTTACCATAGTTTACCGTGGTCATTTCTATTTTACTGTAGAAAGGTGTAAAGTCACTTTCTAGTATAGTGATTCCAATTATTTGTGCACATAAGTCTTGTTAATTGTACTTGTGGGTTGGTATTTCACGGTGGTTACTTTTGAAAATGGGAAAGATTCCTATTTTTTCAGCTCAATCTAATGAAGATGCTTCTTCTTTCATTCAAGAGTTTAAACGATCTTGTATTTGTAATGGCCTTATAAGAAGGGAACAATGGACTGAATTTTTTCCTACCTTTTTGGATGGTTCAGCACTTAGGTGGTTTGAAACACTAGGTGATAATGTGAAAAATTCATGGGATTTATTAACTGAAAGTTTTCTTGAAGAATTTGGTGAACAACAGAAATATGTAGATCTCATGATCGAGATCACAAAGCTATCCCAAGGAGAGAAGGAGAAGATAAGGGATTATCATGCTCGTGTTCTAGAGCTAAGGAGGAAGCTCGATGCCCATATCCGGAAGGAAGGACTAGCGGATGGGTTGATGAATGGCATGGATAATCTCCTCTGTAAGCACTTCATTCTTGGGATGAAGCCAGAGATCAGACAACGAGTGAAGTATGACCGCCCAGCCACCATTGAACAAGCAAAGGAGATTGCAAGAAGGCAAGAAGAAAGCATGGAAGAGGAGCCCAAAGAAATTGTTGCTAAAGTAGAGCCTACACCAGCACCTTTGGTCCTGAATCCACAACCACTCCCGGTGAGCACAAAAATATTTCTCCTAGTACATCTACTGAGTATGAAGATGCTCAAAAAGATGGGTCAGTTAACTATTAATCTTCTTCAAGGAAAGGAATTTAGTTCTCAGGGAGGAGATAGAGGTCCAAAAAGAAATATTTCTGAAGTTGTTTGTTATGGTTGTTATAAAAAGGGTCATTATAAGTATAATTGTCCAGATAGAGCTTCTACATCTGGTAAAGGAGATAATGATAAAGGAAAAGCACCTGTGAATTCTTTTGATGTAGTAGATAAGAGCAGAAATAATGAAGTAGATGTGTTTGTAACAAAAAAAAGAAAGAAAAAAAAGATAATCAAGATGGAAATGATCCTAAGAAGATGAAAGAAGAAAAAAACTAGTAAGAAACATAGGAGAAGAAAAGTTGGGTGTGCAGGATTTTCTGATTTCACAGGGGCAAGGACCATACTCCATCTTGGAAGATCTCTCCAAAAGGCCTGCAAATATTACATATGGTCAACTCTTGGCTATGTCTTCTGAGAAGAGGCGGGAGTTGCGAGGTGGACTCAATGCTCGAAGAAGGAAGGAGGTTGAGGTCCCTGTTTTTGGAGGCAGAGGCAGGATCCCTATGCTCCACAAGCTGAGGTATTATGTAATGGTATTTCAATTCATGATGTCTTAGTTGATGGAGGTGCTGCAGTTAATGTAATGACCGAGTCTGTAATGAATATGTTGGGGTTTAAAAATTGATCGCCCTTCAACACTTATGTTAAGGTCATTAAATAAGGGAAAAAAAAAAACTAAACCAGAAGGTGTGTTGTAGTTTCAAATGTGGCAATATCTGTTATGGGTGTTGTATGTGTGGTAGACTTTCAGGTGATGAAAAATGGTACTGTTGCGTACCCAATGCTGCTGGGAAGACCATGGCTAAGGAGAGTTCATGCAAGAAAAAACTACTGGAATGAAGGTTTCATGACACTTGGACGTGGTAGAGAGAGGTGTGAAGATAAACGTGATCCCTCGACATCATCATAAGCAGAACTGTGGATTCAAGTGATGAAACTGATGATTGGACATCCTCTGATTACTCTAGTACCAGTGAAGTGGACACTGAAGATGAAGAAAGTGAGGTGGATGTTTCAGTCATGGATATCCTTCCAGTCACACCAACTCATGACCCCATAAAATTATCTGAAGAAGAAGTTGATGATCGTCTCCAACAAATAAAGATTGGTGATGCTGTGATGGAGAGAGTGAGAAGGAATCCTACCTCCAGCTCTTTCGAAGGTACATACACCTATTCACTTTTGATTACAAGGAACTCCGTCAAGTAAGTTGGGTAGAAACATTGTATTGAGCTGGTAGATGGTGCTAAGCCCATAAAGCAAATGCCATATAGAATGAATCCTAATTTTTCCAAGACTGTAAAAAAAATAGATAAGTTGCTTGATGCAGGATTCATATTTGCTGTGGAGAATTCAGAATGGGTTTCTCCCATTGTGATCTCAATAAAAAAAATGGGAAGCTACGCATTTGTGTTGATTACAGGAAGCTCAATAAGAAATTTAACTAGCAATTGTGCACACACACACTTTTTGCTTTGTATTGATTTTCGATTTAAAATTTGTGCATTATTTCTTTTTGTATTTTTAATAAAAGAATAAAAACTGCAAGTACTGTGCAAATATTGAAATAAATGAAGAGAATTCACCAGCAACGTGACGCAAGAATTGATAACGGTTCGGCGGCGCTTGAGGCCTACGTCTCCGGTCCGGTTGAATGGGACCGATCTATTAAAATCTTGAAAATAATCCTTTACAAAAAATTCTACAAAAATTTAGACCTTCTCACAGTCTTCCTCTGTCGAAAATAACAGGGGTTGCTTTTTACATCTCCTTCAAATTCCACTCCTAGCTCAAGTTATGAGCAATACAATATTTTTACACACAGTCCCGAAATGCCATTACAAATAAAATATTACCCTTTTATATTGTTTCCAAACAGCTGGCTCCTGGTCTGATGGCTGGGCGCATATCCTTTTTACCACCCCACCACCCGAGTTCCATTCCATCCCCTTGGCTTTTTGGCTTCCTTTTTGGGATAAAATCCCACATTGGGCGCATGAATTTATCTCTGTCATGTTTAAAAATAGGTGGAGGGGGCGCATTTTTTTTGAGTGGCTTAAGTAAGCCACCTAAGCCTATATATAGGGCGCTTTGACCATGGGGCGCATTTCTTGGGGATGGCATGTTTTTTTTAGGTGCCCTAATCCCTAAATAATGGTGGGACAGTACATATATGGTATGTGGACAGTACAGTTGAATATGCGTGGAAAATTTATATATGCTGCTGGAAATGAAATAAAAATATAAATGGCGTGGAAAATGCAAAAAGTTAAAAAAGGGCGTGGATAATTTAAATCAAGCATGCCCAATATCCCACATGCATGGCGCAAAGAAAATATAGAGGTTTATATACACAGTTGGTTGAATGATTAATGGTTAAATGAGAAGGAGGCCAAGGCACCCCTCCATAATCGAGTGTGTCGAACCTGGCTGAGGGCCCCCAGCCAGTAAATAGCGGGGTCCATTTGTCCGAGATCGAGTGTCCAAGACCGGCGTTCCAAAACCCATTTTTTTAATACGTCACACAATTTGTCCACGTGTCGCAATATATCGAAACACTTGGCGAGCGTGCACACGTCCAACCTGCACAAAAAAAACCCAAATTTTGCCAGTTGCCCAAAAATTTCAGCGGGCTATAACTTTTGCAAACGAGCTCCGTTTCCTGCAAACAAGCTGTCGTTGAAGTCGTATAATTTTTTCCCCACGCTTTAAAAATGACTGCAACAATTTCTGAGAAGATCTTAGATCGGTGTTTCTCTGTGAGGATCCTCTGGATCATTCCTCCCCACTGAGAAACTTTTGGACCCCAAAAGTCAACCTAATTGGTGAATAGGTGAGGGTATTTCTCCCTCACCTTTCCGGTTTTCCATCCATTTTGCCTTGTTCGGATGCATGCCTTTGAACCCAACACGAAGATACTCAATATCACCCCGCGAAGTTCTTACTTTCCTGTCCAAAATGATGTCTTCCTGCAACTCATCAAGATACTCAGGAGCAAAATCATCAATGGAAGGCATAATGTGTTAGAATCATCATGATCAACAATCATAGGCGGTTCATACAATCTTAAATTCTCAACATTTACAACTGAGTAGATTTGCATATATGGAGGTAAATCTAACCGGAAAGCGTTGTTACCAATTTTTTTTTCCAATATTTGGAACGGACCATACCGTATAGGTTTCAATTTTTTACCTTCACCTGTCAGTCTTTCCTTGCTGATGTGAGCCAAACTGAATCACCAACTTTGAACTTGTGATCAGTTCTATGTTTATCATGCCTAGCTTTGTACTTAGCCTGGCTTTTCTCCAATTGTTCATGGACATACTGATGAACCTGTTGTATTCTCTGCACAAATCTTTTAGCCTTGTCAGAATCACTTGCACCATTAACAACAGTTTCATGTCCATAATATATATCTAATGGAGAATTAGGCAGATATCCATAACAAAGTCTCAAATGGAGACTTCAAAGTAGAAGAATGTAAGGCACGATTATAAGCATGTTGCACATAATAAAGATGTTCATCCCACAATTTAGGATGTTTGTTACTATAGCCCCTAAGTAATTGTACCACTGTGCGGTTTACAACCTCTGTTTTTGACCATCAGTCTGTGGATGAAAAGCAGTGCTCTTTTTTTTCAGTTTTGTGTCCATTAACCCCCACAATGTTGACCAAAATTCCCCAAGAAATCTAGAATCCCGATCAGATATATTGAAGTAGTAAACCAAAATGAACCCAAACAAACTGAAAAAAATAAATGTGCAGTTCCCTCACCAGTTATTTTTTAGTACATGGAACCAACACACACACATTTAAATCTGTCCACTACCACCATAAGTAATCATATTTTCATTTTTTCTCATGTCATGGGCAAGCCTCCTACAAAGTCCATGGAAACACTTTCCCAAGGCCGTGTTGGAAACAGGAAGAGGAGTGTAAAGTCCTAATTTCCTGTTACTTGGCTTGCTTGTGGCACAAAGAACACACCCTTAATATATCGGTTTACATTTCATGCATTCTAGGCCAATAGCAATATTTTTGTAAATGTGCAACTGTCTTACTAACACCAAAATGCCCTGAAATAAGAGAAGTATGTGCTTCCCTAATCATATGCACACACGCTCATTTTTTTCTGGAATACAAAGTTTTCCAGAATGATATAACAATCCTTCATGCAAATGATAATTTTTTCTCCTACTTGTTTCCCACTTACTAAATCCTCATACACTTCTCTAAAATCAACATCATTTGCATATTTCCTTGTAACTAACATGAGCCAAAGAAAGAACTATGCTGTAAAAGGATAGATGCTACTACCACTGGTGGTCTGGACAACATGTCGGCAACCTTGTTTTGAATACCTTTTTTATACCTGATTACAAGATGAAATGTGTTGCAAAAATCCCATCCACCTGAAATGTCTAGACTGCTGCAATTTGGTTTGTGTTTGTAAATATTGAAGCGGTTGATGATGGTCAGTATGGATAATTGTTTCTTTTCCCATTAAATAATGCTTCCATTTTTAACACTTTGAAACCAAAGCATACAACTCTTTATCATAAGTTGGATAGTTTCTTACCGCACTTGTAAAGGTTTCTGAATGGTAACACACTGGTCGTTTGTTCTGCATCAAAACTGCCCCCCATTGCGTAGTCACTAGCATCCGTCTCAATCTCAAATCTCAATGTTGTAAATCCGGAAAGTGCCAAGATCGGAGCGGAGCTTATCTTCTCTTTCAGTGTATCAAATGCTTTTTGTTGTTTTCCTCCCCACTGAAAGACCTGTTTAATACTTGTCAAAGCATGCAAAGATGAGAATATATGAGAAGTTAGCAATAAATTTTCCTCCAGTACTGAACTGCACCTAGAAAACTTCTAACTTCCGTCACATTTGTGGGTCTAGGCCATTTCAATAACCTCTATTTTTGCAGGATCAATTCAATTCTCATTCCATACATATATATACCCAAGTAAATTAAAGATGTTTTTTTTTTTCAAATTCACATTTTGACATCTTCAAATACAATTTCTCTCTCCTTAGTGCATCTAAGACTTTCTGGATGTGTTTAATATGTTCATCCCATGATTTACTGAAAAAGAAAGAATATCATCTAAGTAGACAATAACGAAAATCATCAATGAATGGTCTAAAAATTTCATTCATAACTCTCATGAATGTTGCCGGTGCATTGCACAAACCAAAAGGCATCACTAACCATTCAAACAATCCTGTTTCGTTTTAAAAGCAGTTTTCCAAACATCACCTTCTGCAATTCTTACTTGGTGATAACCACTTTAAGTCTAACTTAGTGAAATAAATTGCATTCTTATTGATTTATTGATCCAGTAAATCATCTATTCTAGGAAGAGGGGGTAACGATTCTTTAGTAATCTTGTTTAAGCACGGAAATCAACACACATTCGCCAAGTGCCATCCTTTAGGAACCAATATAATTGGTGAACCCACATGGGGATGTACTTGGAATTATACCTTGAGCCAAAAGTTCCATTACCTGTCTCTTGATTTCCTTCTCTTCTCTACTACTGACAACCTGTACATTCCGATATTGGGAAGAGGTGCATCATCCTGAAGCAACTGTATCTCATGTTGAACCCCTCTTTTGGGAGGTAGACCTTGTGGATCCTGAAAAACATCATCAAAATTGAGAAACAATTTTTTTACCAATTCATCCTTATGTTTTAGATCGCAAGTCTCAAAAGCCATCTCATTTTCTTTTTTTCCTGGCTTTGACCCACCATGAGCACAAAACTTTTGCTTGAGTTTACAAGCCTTTTCATTTGACCTGCAGTACCAAGGATAGATTATTCTTTTCACGGTGAGCTCTAATAATAAACTCAATTCCATCCTTTACAAGCAAATATTTATTTTTCTTCCCTATAGAAGATTGCTTTACGATCATACAAATAAGGACTTCCCAAAACCACCCCACAAAATCCAAAGGAACTACATCCAATTCAACCTCATCAATAAACTTGTCTGTAATGGCAAATCTGAAAGTACAAGTTTTAGTTACCTGCAGTTTTGCATCATCACAAACCCAGCCCAAAGGATAAGGCTTAGGATGTGGTTTAGTTTTGAGTCCTAGTTTTTTAACAACCTCCTCTGAAATCAAATTAGCTTGAGATCCACTATCAAAAAGAGTATCAATTTTTGTATGCTTTGAAATTACTCTAATGTGGAAAAGCTCATTTCTTTTCTTATCGTCAGGTGTATTTTGTTTACTAGAAGAAGATGCAACATCTGTAGTGCTATTGTTGGAAATTGAAAGAGTTGATTTACCTTGTAAACCCATAGCTGTGATTTTGGTTTCATCACCTGAATCAGAACCAAGATCATGCACTACGGTGTTTTTTTTTTTTTCTTTTCCTTTCTTAACCATCCATTTAGGCTTCTTTTTTCAGGATGTAATTTCCAACATTTAGACTCATCATGTTTTTTTTTTACAATGATTACAAAATGGTTTTTCATCTTCCTTCTTAACAATAGAGTTTTTTTTATGCTTACCCTTTCCTTTTCCTTGTTCTTTCGAACCTTTTCCTTTAGATTGCTTGTTCTTTGATTAAAAGAAGAGAAAGAGGACTCCTTTGTCATTTTCCCTCTCGTGCTTCCAGATGGGTTGCTTGAACACATACTGCATCAAGATTAGTAGGACCTAAAACAAGTATCATATGCCTTAGATAACTATGCTATGCAATCCACCAATATATTTGAGCAGTGTTTTTCTTGTGTGTGTTAGAATTCCCAGAATTAGAGCCCTTTTTTCCTAAATTCTTGTGTGTATTCTTGAACACTTTGTCCCTTAGTTTGTCTTAATGTTTTCCAATCCATCATAGCTTGTTGCTATAACCAAGAGGATAAAATTGTTGCCTAATTTTGAAACAAATTCAGACCAAGAAGTGATTTCTTTACCTTTGTTTTCTTCCACTTCCTGAAGCTTACTCTCCCACCAAATGAGTGTTGTTCCACCCATCCGAAGAGTTTCCCAGATGAATCTTTGCTTCATCATCAACAATTTTTCTGAACCCTGCAATATACTTCTATTTTGACCCAGTTATCCAACTTCTCTGCATTTAGCTCTCCAGTATACATAGGCAATTCAAACTTGATATCTAACTTTAATGAAAGAAAATCAGATTTTAAGGAGTCTCTTTTTGGAATGTCAGAACTAGAGCTTTCTTCTTTCTTACCTTCTCTAGTCCCCTTTTCCCTTTTCCTTTCTTGGTACATTTCTTTTCTCCATTTCTTCATCTGTTGGAAGGATTGACGAAAATTTTGTTCCACTTCCTCTCGATCCGCCATTGTAGGACTTCGAGATCGTCTGGTACCAATTTTTGGGATCTCCTTCAACTAATTAATCTCTTCACCCTTCTTAGATCGAGACCTTGTTAACATCCAAAACACACAACTTGCAATCCAAAACACGTTAAACTGAAAAAAAATCAGTCAAAACCAGCTCTGATACCAATGATCTGAAAACCAAATTTAACTAGCAATTGTGCACACACACATTTTTGCTTTGTTTGTATTGATTTTCGATTTCGTTAAAAATTTGTGCATTATTTTTTTTTTTATTTTTAATAAAAGAATAAAAAAAACTGCAAGTACTGTGCAAATATTGAAAGAAATGAAGAGAATTCACCAGCAATTGACGCAAGAATTGATAACGGAGTTCGGCGCTTGAGGCCTACGTCTCCGGGTCCGGTTGAATGGGACCGATCTATTAAAATCTTGAAAATAAAAATCCTTACAAAGAATTCTACAAAATTTTACCTTCTCACAGTCTTCCTCTGTCTGAAAAAATAACAGGGGTTGCTTTTTACATCTCCTCCAAATTCCACCTTAGCTCAAGATATGAGCATTACAATATTTTACACAGTCCCCCGAATGCTATACAAATACAAATAAAATACCCCTTTTTATTGTTTTGCACCTGCCTGGCTAGTCTGGGCTGGGCGCCTATATTTTGCTTTTACACTTTTCCAATCCCCACCCGAGTTCCATTCCCTCCCTTGGCTTTTGATTATTTTTTTGGATTAAAATCCCACATTGGGCGCATGGGAAATCTTGGAATGGTAAGGTTTTAAATATAGGTATGGTGGGGGGGCGCATTTTTGTGGCTTAAGCCACCACCACCTAAGCCTATAGGGCGCTTTGGGGCTTTGGGGCGCATGGCATGGGTTTTAGGCGCATATCATGCATTTATTTTAGGCACCTAAAATAATCCCAAAAAATGGCGTGGATGTTTATATAATGGGACTTGGACATGTTTTTATAATGCGTGGAAAATGGAAAATTAATATATGCTTGGAAATGAATAGAAATATAGCGCGTGGAAAAAGCAAAAAGTTAAAAAAAATAGGCGTGGATAATTTAAATCAAGCATGCCCAATATCCCCACATGCATGGCGCAATAGAAAATATAGAGGTTTATATACACAGTTGGTTGAATGATTAAATGAGAAGGAGGCCAAGGCACCCCTCCATAATCGAGTGTGTCGAACCTGGCTGAGGGCCCCCAGCCAGTAAAATAGCGGGGTCCATTTGTCCGAGATCGAGTGTCCAAGACCGGTTTCCAAAACCCATTTTTTTTAATACGTCACACAAATTTTTCCACGTGTCGCAATACGATCGAAACACTTGGCGAGCGTGCACACGTCCAACCTGCACAAAAACTCCAAAATTTTGCAGTTGCCCAAAAATTTCAGCGGGCTATAACTTTTGCAAACGAGCTCCGTTTCCTGCAAACAAGCTGTCGTTGGAATCGTATAATTTTCCACGCTTTAAAAAATGACTGCAACAATTTCTGAGAAGATCTTAGATCGGTGTTTCTTTCTCTGTGGCCCTTTTGTTAGGGCATGTTGTATCCAGAGATTGTATTGGTACTGATCCTGATAAAGTTTCAAAAATCAAAGATTTACCATTTCCTATAAATAGAAGTAAGTTGAGATCATTTTTAGGCCATGTGGGTTACTATAGAAGGTTCATCAAGAATTTCTCAAAGATTGCACAGCCACTAACCCAGTTCTTGAGAAGGATGTTGCTTATGAACCAGGAAACAAGGCGCATGAAGCTTTTGGACAACTGAAGGAAGCCCTGGTGTCTTCACCTGTTTTGAAGAATCCAGATTGGAGCAAGCCATTCATTGTGTACACTGATGCCTCAGATGCAACACTAGGTAGTACTTTGAGCCAAAAGGATGAAAATGGGAATGAACATCCAATTTACTTTGGGAGCAGACAAATGAGCAGTGCTGAGGTAAACTATACTGTAACTGAAAAAGAGGCTCTGGCTATCATTTTTGCTGTAAAGAAGTTTAGAAATTACTTGCTAGGGCAGAAATTTATAGTTGTAACGGATCATCAGGCTCTGAAATATATTGTCAATAAGCCTAACCCATCAGGGAGGATAGCAAGATGGATAATTTTGCTACAAGAATTTGAATTTGATATTATAGATAGGCCAGGAAAGAAGCATGTCAATGCAGATGCACTCTCTCGAGCCTATGATGGTTTAGGATCATCTTGTGATGATGATGATTTTCCCGATGCAGCATTGTTCTCCCTTGACACAATCCCTAGTGAATACATAGATATTTGGAATTATCTGAATGAATTCAAGTTTCCGGATGGTGCCAATGCAAAGACTAAGAGAAAGATTTCTCAAGCCAGTCGTCCATACTCTATTCTGCATGGAGCATTATTTCGAATAGGACCTGATGGACAGTACAAGAGGGCAGTTGGACGTGATCAAGGAAAAGAGCTTCTAGAAGAATTCCACAATGGTACATGTGGAGGGCACTTCTCTGGACAACTTACAGCAAGAAGGATCTTGGATGCAGGTTATCACTGACCCACTCTTTTTAAAGACTGTTATAATTATTGTAAGACATGTGATATTTGTCAAACACATGGTAACCGTAAGACTTCATCAGCTCCATTATGTCCTATTCTTCCCCTTGGTCCCTTTGAAAAATGGGGAATAGACATTGTAGGTCCACTTCCAACTACATCACGTCAAAATAAGTATATTGTAGTTGCCACAGATTATTTAACCAAGTGGGTTGAAGCTAGGCCATTGAAAGCAGCTTCCATGGATGAAGTGGCAAGGTTCATATATGAACGCATTGTCACCAGATTTGGTTGTCCATTAGAAATTGTAACAGATCAAGGAAGCCACTTCATTAATGAGGTGGTAGAAGCCCTAGTCAATAAGTTTTCTATCAAGCACAGGAAGGCAACAACATACAAGCCAAGCACAAATGGACAGGTGGAATGAACAAATTTTGTGCTGTGTCAAATTCTAGCAAAAGATGCAGCCTTGCAGGTACATAAATGGGATAAAAGGATTCATGCAGCATTGTGGGCATATAGGGCAACATCAAAGTCAGCAACAGGATACTCCCCATTTCAGTTGGCCTATGGCATTGATCCAGTTCTTCCTATTGAGTTTGATATTCCCACTGTGAGAGTTATGAAAAATGAAAGGATGGATGAAAGTGATTCAGTAAAAGAAAGGTTGGTACATCTTCATTTGCTAGAAGAAATGAGGGAAATAGCAAAGGATACAAGCCATAAGAAGAAAATGAAGCAGCAGAAGGAGTACTTTGATCAAAAGATCCGGTGGTCTCCATTTCAAGTAAATGACTTGGTTCTAGTATATGATTCCAGATACAAAAAAAGAAGACAGAGAAAATTTCTTCCAAAATGGATGGGGCCCTACAAAATAGCAGCTGTGCATGAAAATGGTACGTACCGACTGGAGGAATTGGATGGAACTCCCATTACGAAATGGGTCAACCACGACAAGTTGAAGATTTTCCAAGCACCAGAATAGTCTACTCCGAGGACGGAGTAGAAGCTAGGAAGGGGGAAGATGTCGACACTAAAATTTTCCTCCAAAATTTCCATTTCATTAATATATGTATTAGGAATAGGATGTTGTTAAGTGTAATTAGTAGTAGCGTCCGATAGAAGATAACGGTGCCGTCAGTACGGTGCCGCCAATAATGTGGAGTACGGTAACAGTCAAAGTACAATAGGAATGTTGTAAAAAGTAAATATTTGTCGTAAGTGGTCCGGTAATGTTAAAATGTCAAAGTTTGGGTAATTAGAGAAGTAGGGTCTACATGATTAGGAATTAGAAATATTATATTGGTAATAAGGACAAGGAGTGAGGTCATAAATATTTTGTGTATTTTATTTGTAAAAATTCTAAAAATGTGGAACCCATGTAAAATGATAAGGTTTATCTTATCTTAATAGATAAGCTTACATGTACAGATAAGAGTTAAGGTATGGAATATGATTCGTCAGAGTGGATTTCTTATCCTATCTTAGAGATAGGATGGATAAGCCTGGAAGTTCTATAAATAGAGAGGCCACCCCCCTCATTTAGCATAGAAAGAAGTAGTGAGAAATATTGTAGGAAGTGTGCGAAGGAAGCCATCAGTTAAAGGTGTGTTGAAGAAGCCATCGAGAGGTGTAATTGTAAAGTTTCTCCCATAGTCTTGTTGAAGAATCTCATGGGTGAGATTGTAACAGTTTCATGTTAATATTATAATTTATTTTGATATTTCAGATTTTTCGTCATTCTGTCTTATCATAGTCAATGGTATTCTTGTGTTATGTTGTTGTTTTGTTTCCAGATTACGTCCACCAAACTAAAGGCTGTGCATTAGTAAATAATCATAGCACGAGGAGTTCCCGGTGAAGAATTATCATAGTGCCGGATTGCTGATGACAGGTCTCCTATTCTCTGTTCATCTAAAAACTAAGAATTTCCCATTCTTTCCATTTTCCACAGTCAGGATTTGCTGCCCTTGTCATTTTTCCCCTAAATAATTGAAGAAAAATGAATGGATGTAGCTCGAAGGAATGTATTTGAGCCTTGTAACATTTCTAAATCCTCTGTCCTTGGAGAAAATTTCATCTCTAGGCTCAAATGGTCATTTTTCTACATTTTATGGTTTGACGAGTGTTTCTCCCAGTCAAATTTACACCCTTACATCAACAGGAAACATGGCCTCTTTTGGTTAGACGCGGCTCGGCTGGTTACTTCGAGAATTTTATGAATCACCTCAACTTAAAAACCTATCTATGTGGAAGAACGACGCTCATTTGAATATTTACATTTTGGTTTGGCCTTGGAGTAGTGCCAGGAGGACACGTGGAGGTTTCTGCTACTTCACCTTGACTTAGATAAACTTTTATGTAGCTGGATACAGTTTGGTGGGACAGGGACACATGGTGAGCCCGGGCTCATTCAGGGTCTCAAACTTGGGCACCATTTTGAAATTGCACCATGGAGACACGTGGAGGCTTCTACCAGGTCTTCCCATACTTAGTATTTTTTTCAAAAGGTTTTAGGAGGTTCAGGACACGTGGAGGAACCACGCATATTTGGGGACCGACCCTTGATTTTCATTTTAAAGAAGCACCGGGAGGACACTTAGAGGCCTCCGCTCATTTTGCATTTTTCTTGGACTTGTCAATGACCAAAGTAGATTGCCTCAGACCCTGACACATGGTGCTTTCTACTGAGCTTCAAGCCTTCAAACAAATTTTGGTGAGCCAGGACACGTGGTGAGCCCATGTTCATTCAAAGTCTCAACTTTTGGGGACCATCTCAAAATGCGCCATTGTGACGCGGGGCAATATAAAAAGTCAAAAGGATAGGGAAGCGGACCAATGGGGGCAACTTGGATTTTTTTCCTCTTAAGGATTAAAATATCAAAATGACCCGAAAGCCCGTCAAGGGATTAGTAAAAGTTTGTTTTAGGTCAACGACAGAGGTGTGGACTCTCGGGGGAAATTTGGAAAAATTTCCTTTTGGGGGAAAGGAGTTAAAAGTGTAAAAGGAAGCGTGGTTTTGCTAGGGCGCACATCAGAAACTAGAAGCAGAAGGGCAGAGCTACGGGGAAAACTTGGAAAAATTTCCCTTTTCTAAAAAAGAGGAGAAATAGTAGAATTTAACGGCGGTTCCTTTAGAACCCACATTGGGACACATGTCTAGCCCATTTTTCGAAGGCAGAGGGGTAGAGGAAAATGGAAATTTTTTCCATTTTTTCAAAAGGGTTTAAAAAGTCGAAAAAAACCCCCGAGCACATTTTAAATTGAATCTTCCACGTGGACAACCCAATTTCAAAGTGGAGATCAACGACAGTTGTGTGTCCGAATAAGATCTTCCCCCCATTTTTACTGAAAAGCACCTGGAAGTGTGAGTGTTAATGATTTCTTTGTATTTCCTACACGCTAAACAAAGAGGAGAGTTAATTTTGATATCTAAGTTTGGTGGGGGAGATCTGGAGACATCTTTTGCCATTAAAATGATCTACCTATTGGGCTCGATCTGATCTTCCATTTTTCCTTCCCAAGCATGCAAAGAACCAGATATGATAGATTAGGGGTGGAAGTGGTTGGAAAATAGAAGGAAGAGTGATTTACTAGAGGAAGGAGTTAAATACGGGAGATATTTGAAGAGATCTGCCCCCTGAGCACCTGACAACTTTTTACAGATCTGATCCTGGGAATTGTGATCAAGATAATGGTGAGCACTGGTGCACTCAATGTCTAGAATTTTTGGGGGGAAAAATTAGTTGTAAAATTTTATAAATGGCATAAATTTATCGTGTAAATGGCTGGAGTGTTAGGGGTCGGGACTGATTTTCTAATAGAAAAAACCTTGATAGAGCCCGTCTTTTTGAGAAGCCGTCTGAGAAGCCTGTATATCTTTTTGTTTTAAAATTGATCGTGTCAAGGTGGTTGTGAGTGTATATCCATTGACAAACTTTGAGATTGTTCTATAAACATTCCCCTACTGATAAATTTAATCAAACTTGAGTCATTATGTGTTGATCTTGAGCAAAATGTGTCTGTTTCATCTCTGAATGTCTACAAATAGTTTTTCTTGTTCCTATTGCAATCTTGTATGAATATCCTTCTCAATCTCACAGGTATCAATCCTTGTGAAAGTTTAGTGTTATCTACAATTTAATTTCTTAGAAGAGCTTTCATTTGGGAATGAAATAAATGATTTAAAATCACTTTTCTTTCATCTATTGATAGAGATTTTCTGTAAGCCTCTGGGTGTACCTCAGGTGTGATTGGGATTATATATTGATGCTTGTTGGGTTTCCTAACTCAAGCCTTCATGTTGGAATCTCATAGATTGTGTGAAAAAATTCAAATCTGGGCCTCCAATGAAGCACATATTCCAATTAAAGAAACATTTTAGCTATTCTGTGGCATTCTGTTGGTTTAGCCTTCCATTTTGTAGAAGCTCTTAGAGATTTGGTGAATCAAGTCCATCCTGCCTCACCTCCCACCAAAAAATTCATTTAAAAATAATCAATCCTACCCGTACTACCCCCTTTTTCCCTTTGTGTATACAAATGCATAATTTCCATTACCAAGACATGTAGAAACAATCAGGATTCCAAATGTATGTAATAGCTTGAACCTTTTCTAGAAAATATCTCCACTATCTAGAGTGACAAATCGTGATAGTTAGATTTTGTTGCATTGATCATATTTTCTTCAAGGTCCCCTCAATAAATTCACAAAGAAGGATGTCTCAATCTTCTCCACAAACACCAGGGTAAAGATTGGTCCTCTGACCCTAGTTAAAAGGCACAACCATAAAGTAGAGAGGATACATCAAATCCTCTTGAGGGTGGTATCCATTTGTCCACATCTGAGTGACAGAAGGCCAGTTAGATCCCATCCTTGGCTACAAAATGACCTATTATGATCTATCTATCTTTAAGATTCCTGTCAAACCTGTAATACTGCTCAAAATTTGAGGGAGAATCAATTTGGGTACCAACACCCGATTGGCACCATTTTTAGGACTGTTTTAAATTATTGAGAACTATTTTTTGTTGCTGAGACTAATTTGTTGATTTGCTACTAGTTTGTATCCATTTAACCCGTCAACAACACCTAACTGGTGCCATTTCCAGGGACATTATGATTGCAGTTCATATTCAAACCATGGTAAACACTTCTTATATGCTGAAAGTGCTAATACATTTTTCAAACATCATCTTGTGTTTGAGGCCTATAAGAAGATTCAAGGTTACAAGTGTTGTGTGCAATTGTCCCAGTTTCTACACCTATTCCACTAGCTTTCATTGATAAATCTGGATAAAGAAGAGTCAGGTTTATCCATTTCCAGTTTCTAGTATTGACAGACATTTGATAGATCATATTTTAGGGCATTTTCACAACTAAGGTGGATATCTTGAGTGGAAACTCCCTATTGATCTGATTCTTGATGAGTACCAGTGTCTTAACCTCTGTCAAGTGAGATTTGTTACTAATATTTGCAAATTTGGAAGGAAGAAGATATTTCTTTGTTAGGGATCCTATCAGGACATTATTTCTAGAGCTGGGAAAAACAAAGCTAAAAGGAAAAAAATCATGTAGAGTTGTTGGGGATCAATAGACAAGAAAAGGGATATCCATTGATGAAAGTGATCAGCCTATAATTAAAGAATGTCATTCACGTGCTTCTGAATCAGGTATCCTCTTTGTGGAATTGTATTCTCCAACTGGAGAGTGGCCTTCATTTGATTTTGAAAAGTTTTCTTCTCATTCTGCCCCTGTCTTTTTAGAAGTTGATAGGCTTTTCTATGAAACAAGGTGTTTAGGGGATAAACATTTTAAAAGTTATACTCTTGTGTTTTAAAGACCCTCTTCCCCTTATTAATTTGTTTCTCCTCCAGGGTCACCTCCTCAAATCAACATGGCCCATCCCCCACCTAGACCTCCATTTGTTGTAAATACCTTTGGATCTATAAATTATGTGGGAATCATTGGTTATCAAAATAAAGTTCCCCAGGATGTGTGAAATAGATTACCAAAGTTCCAAGGAAACAATGCTATAACTGGAGATCAACATTTAAATATTTTTATCAATATGATGGAAGAATTTGAGATTAAACATGAAGATGTATATATCAAATTGTTTATCCATACTTTGGAAGAAGATGTCAGGGATTGGTATAAAGCTTTTCCATATAACTCTATTGATTCTTAGACTGAGATGCATAATGCATTCAGATTGCAGTATGGTGATAGAACTGACCCTAGGTTTCTTCTATTAGAATTTGAAAACATCAAGAAGAATCCTAATGAGTCAGTACATGATTTCAACATAAGGTTTAGCAAGACCTTGAGGAGATTTCCTATTGGCTTGAGGCCTTGTGATGAATCATGTTTGTTCAAATATTCAGATGCATTTGATAAAAAAATTTGCTTACTACTTGAGGGACAAAAAACCTACTAATATGAGGCAGGCCTTCATCATGGCTCTGTAAATTGAGAATAAAATCAAGGCAATTGGAAAGCCTCCAAAAAGGGAGGGTGTGAAACTAATTAATCAGGACAATCCTCAGGCAAGCAAGGCTGCTGATTTGGAAGAAGTTGTGAAAACTCTGGCAGGGGATGTCAAAGAAATATCATACAAATTATCCTGGGAAGAAAAAGGGATTGGGTAGAGTTCACAAGGTCAACACAAGCAACAAAGCCAAGAAAGGTTTACAAATCACCAAAGATCTGATGACAGAGGTAAGGGACCTATTGGATTTGGAAATAGACAGTCCTAGATCAAGGAAAATATAATGGTACCTAACCCTTTGGCTGCCAGAGTTGCTATTGTGGAGGAGACATATGTCATTGATTGGTGTGACAAATGTTTCATTCCCCATGCTCCATGTGAGGAAGATCAAGAATTAAAAGAAGAAGAAGTTGATGATGATAATGATGATGATGTCTGCATGACAGGTTGCTCCACGAGCTCACAACAAGGTGAAACTTCAATTGAGGTGATAAGTTTGTATCTTCCCTCTCATGCTTTAGAAGTAGACACTGTACAAGCTTTTGAATTGCCCAATAATGAATTTGAATATTTAAAGGCTTTAAGGATAAAGAAGTATGATGGAGGAATTCCATTTGAGGAGGATAGCCAGTTATTGATGAATGTTGTTATGACTCGTGAAAATGAGCACAACACAAGAAGTAGGGTTGTCAAAGGGGCAGGGCCTCAGGCCAAAGCAAAGACTCCATTGCTTTCAAATATTCCTAAAGAGGCCCCTAAGAAAGATGCATCTACCAAGGGCCTTTCTATCCTAAACAAAAATCATACCCCTCCTCATGCCCAAGCTGTCAAAAATCATGTGCCACCTAATTAATGTGTCAACATTCCTTCCAATGATGCCTTGCCAAAGTCCATCCCTTATGATATTGCCCAAGTTTTGAGTCATATCAAGATTTTAGTTCCAATTGTTAGGTTGCTCAGGATCCTTGAGCACAAGAAAAGGGCTTTTGAATATTTGGGGCTGAAAGAGGAGAAGACTTCCCTAGGTAGAAATATAAACATTGTGGAGACTCCACCAGTCATTGAAGAAATAGAGACACCACTAGTGTTGGAGGAACTAGGTGAACCACCTAAGGTTTATTTGGGGACATCTTTGGTGGAATCTCAGCTAAATATGGATCCATTCTTCACCACTCTAATAATTAAGGACAGACTACTACACAACTGTATGTTTGACTCAGGGGCATCATGCAATGTCATGCCTTTAGAAGTCATGAATGAGCTAAAACTTAAAGTGATAACAACATATGGGAAATGCACTGCCATGGACTCCAGAGAAGTGCCAGTGGTGGGATGTGTGAAAGGTCTGGTGGTGCAACTTGTAGCCCACCCAGGTAAAAACTTGAAGTTGACATTGTCATTGTTGATTGCCCAGCTAAGTAGGGTATGTTGTTATCTAGAAAATAGGCTGCAAGTGTTGGTGGGAGTGTCTAAATAGATATGTCTTATGCTACCATCCCAATTGAGGGCAGCCTTGTCAGGTTATATGGGGAAAGAAGATGTTGCACCTTATTGAATATCCCAACAATGCATCTTATGAAGTATTGTACACAATTGTTGATCCTGATAACATTGAAGGATTTTCTAATGGAAAAGAGCACAATATTGAAGAATGCAAGTGTCTTGAAAAGGAAGGCTCTCCTTGGACTTTATTGTTTGATGGAGATTTCTCTAAATTCAGAAAAGTTTGTGTTTTCTTTCAAACTCAACTTTGAGTGCACTAAAAACATCGCTAAATTTGAGGCAATGTTGTTAGGTCTGAGGATTTCTTGGAAATATGGTGTTAAGGAAATCATTGTTAAGGGAGATTCATAATTAAATGTAAAGCAATTCAGAAAACTGTATGCCACAAAAAATCAGCGAATTAAACAATACAAGCATGTAGTTTGGGATTTCGTTGAGATGTTTGATTCATTCAATATTGTGCATCATGATAGGAAGTTCAATGATTTTCCAGAAAGACTTTCAATATTAGGATCTTGGTTTAATAATTGTGAAGTGTCCCCATATTGTGAATATGATGTTGAGGTGTTAACAAGGCCATCTGTACTTGACAATATTAAACATTGGAAAGTTTTTGATGATGATGCTCAAATCAGAAGATTTCTGCAGAACAAAGGATAGTTTGCGGATCAATGTATTTATTGGAAGCCAATGGTGTGTGCAACAAAGGAAAAGAAAACCTTGTTTGGCAAGGGCACCATTTAGCTAAAGACTAATACCATTCCTAGAGGGTTGGTTGCTTTTGAATCAAATTTTCATAATGTTGATTGCATTATTAATAGACATATGGCAGCCTCGAGGGATATTGAGGAGCATGATCTTGGTATAAAGGAGAAACCAAGGAAAATTTGGTTAGGCAAAAATCTCAGCAACAAAGAGAAGCATTCTTACATCTAATTGTTAAAGAAATACAAAGATTGCATGGCTTGGACCTATTCTGAACTAAAAGCATACAGAGAGGATCTGTTTCAACATAAGATTCCCTTGGAGTCCAACGCAAATCCATTTAGGTAGAAACAAAGGCCAATCAATCCACTCGTATCTCTTAAAATGTAAGAAGATTTGAAGAAAATGAGAGATAGAGGGATTATTCGTCCCACAAGGTATTCTTCTTGGGTTACAAACCTAGTACCAATTAGAAAGAAGAATGGTGACATCAGGATGTTTGTAGATTTCAGGAATCTAAATAATGCATCAATGAAGGATAATTATCCTTTACCAAATATGGAAAACATGTTGCAATTAGTGTCTGGTTCTAAGTTTCTTTCCACCTTAGATGGTTTCTCTGGGTATAACCAAGTTGTGCTGAAGGAATAAAAAAGGATCAAGACAACCTTTACTACTCCTTGGAGAACTTATGTATATGTCAGGATGCCCTTTGGTTTGATGAATGTTGTAGCCACCTTTCAAAGAGGAATGGATGTTGCTTTTGTTGGTTACATCAATGAGTTTATTGCCATTTACCAAGATGATGTAATTGTGTTTTCTAGGAACAGAAGTGACCATTTGCAGCACTTGGAGAAAATGCTGATAAGATGTAGGGAATATAATATTTCACTCAATCCAAAGAAGTTCCATTTCGGAGTACAGAGGGAAAAATTTCTTGGCCACATTGTGTCATAAGAAGGGGTAATGATTGATCCAGAAAGGGTAGAGGCCATCAGCAAGGTCCCAATTCTAAGGACCAAGAAGGGGATTAAGTTTTCATATCAAACTTTGCTGAGTTGACCATTCCAATCACTTCCATGCTAAAGAAGGACCAGGTCATCAAATGGGATGAGGATACCATTGAAGATTTCAATGGGATCAAGGAGGCATTAAAGCATGCCCTTGTTTTAGCAGTTCCAAATTATAAGAAGCCTTCCCAACTATTTTCCTTTGCTTCAGAAAACACTATTGCTTCCGGATGGGCCCTTACTCCATTGATATACGAATTGGTGAACATACCTTATTCTTGAAGGAATTTGATGGAGAATTTCTCAAGCTATTAATGGCAGGCATTTGAAACATTTCCTGGATTGATTTCACCAAAATCAAGGTAAACATTTTTTGTACAGTGTATAGCTTGTTGTTTGTTTCCTATCTTTTGTGTTTTTACTTGTTTTGGTCCTTGGTGACCTGTTTTTGCTGGTTTCTCTATTCATTTTTGGGAGATGGCTCTATTTCTTTACTTTGAAAGCTGATTCCATTACCCAATGGATATTGTTTTGGCACTTGGTCTACCTTTTTTCTTGTGGCACTCACAAGGAGTGCCCATCCCCGAGTCGCAGCTAATGTTGGTGCTCAAAATAGTTTCACCCCATTCTTCCGTTGAAAATCTATTGATTTATGGTCTTTACCATATTTTATCCCCCTGTGTTGTGTTTGAGAAGTATTTGCCTTCCTTTTGTTGCCATAATCAATCTATTCCTGGGCTGAAGGTCACTTATGGATCCATAGTTAGCTCCTCATTTCTCCATTCCTTTGAAGTGGTCTGTGATTTAGGTCTCCTATTCTCTGTTCATCTAAAAACTTGGGATCTCCTATTCTTTCCATTTTCCACAGTCAGGATTTTCTGCCCTTGTCATTTTTTCCCTAAATAATTGAAGAAAAATGAATGGATGTAGCTCGAAGGAATGCATTTGAGCCTTGTAACATTTCTAAATCCTCTGTCCTTGGAGAAAATTTCATCTTTGGGCTCAAATGGTCATTTTCTTGCATTTTACAGTTTGACGGGATTTTTCCCCGGTCAAATTTACATCCTTGCATCAATAGGAAATGTGGCCTCTTTTGGTTAGATGTGGCTCAGCTGGGTACTTCAAGAATTTTATGAATCGCCTCAACTTGAAACCTATCTACGTGGTAGAATGACACTCATTTGAAGATTTGCTTTTTGGTTTGGCTTTGGAGTAGCGCCATGAGAACACATGGAGGTTTCCGTTGCTTCACCTTGACTTAGATAAATTTTTATGCACCTGGATACAGTTGGGTAGGACAGGGACATGTGGCGAGCCCGTGCTCATTAAGGGTCTCAAACTTGGGCATCATTTTAAAATTGTGCCATTGAGACACATGGAGGCTTCCACTGGGTCTTCCCATACTTAGTATTTTTTCAAAAGGTTTTGGGAGGTTCAGGACACGTGGATGAACCATGCATGTTTGGGGACCGGCCCTTGAGTTTCATTTTAAAGAAGCACCAGGACGACACCTTGAGGCCTACACTCATTTTGCATTTTGCTTGGACTTTTCAACGGCCAAAGGATATTGTCTTGGACCCTGACACATTGCACCTTCCACTGAGCTTCAAGCCTTCAAAGTTTTGCTTTTCTTTCAAACTCAACTTTGAGTGCACTAACAACATCGCTGAGTATGAGGCACTGTTGTTAGGTCTGAGGATTTCTTGGAAATATGGTCTTAAGGAAATCATTGTTAAGGCTAGATTCATAATTAAATGTTCGAAAGCAATTCAGAAAACTAAGTATGCCTTACAAAAAATCAGCGAATTAAACAATACAAGCATGTAGTTTGGGATTTCGTTGAGATAACTTGAAATTACATTCAATATTGTGCATCATGATAGGAAGTTCAATGATTTTCCAGAGAAGATGCTTTCAATATCTAGGATCTTGGTTTAATAAGATGTGAAGTGTCCCCATATTGTGAATATGATGTTGAGGGTGTTGAACAAGGCCATCTGTACTTGACAATGATTAAACATTGGAAAGTTTTTGATGATGATGCTCAAATCAGAAGATTTCTGCAGAACAATAGGATAGTTTGCATTGATGCAATGCCATTTATTGGAAGCCAAGTGGTGGTGTGCTTATGAGCAAAGGATATTAGATTTCTCCCCTCATGTGTTGGCATTGTAACACGCATTTAGCTAAAGACTAATTACCATTCCTAGAGGGTTGGTTGCTTTTGATATCACAATTTTCATAATGACAATGATTGCATATACATAATAGACAGTATGGCATGCCTCGAGGGATTATTGAGGATCCCACCCCTTTCTTGGTGATAAAGTTTAGAAACCATAGGAAGAATTTGGTTAGGCAAAAATCTCAGCAACAAAGAGAAGCATTCTTACATCTAATTGTTTAAAGAAATACAATTGTTATTATGCATGGAATTGGACTCTTATTCTGAACTAAAAGCATACAGAGAGGAGTACGTGTTTCAGACATAAAGCATTCCCTTGGAGTCCAACGCAAATCCATTTATGGTAGATATATGTTTAAGAGCCAATCAATCCACTCGTATCTCTTAAAATGTAATCAAGATTTGAAGACAAATTTGAGAGATAGAGGGATTATTCGTCCCATTAAGGTATTCTTCTTGGGTTACAAAGTGCACTAGTACCAATTAGAAAGAAGAATGGTGACATACAGGATGTTTGTAGATCATTCAGGAATCTAAATAATGCATGGAATGAAGGATAATTATCCTAGAATACCAAATATTGGATCAAATCATGTTGCAATTAGTGTCTGGTTCTAAGTTTCATAAAACCAACCTTAGATGGTTTCATAGTGTGAGTGTCAACCAAGTTGTGCTGAAGGAGATACACAAAGGATCAAGAAGCAACCTTTACGAACATCCTTGGAGAACTTATGTATATGTCAGGATGCCCTTTGGTTTGATGAATGCTTGTCACCCCAGCCTTTCAAGCCAGAGGAATGGATGTTGCTTTTCATTGGTTACATCAATGAGTCCCATTGCCATTTACCTAAGATGATGTAATTGTGTTTTCTACTCAACATCAAGTGACCATCATGCAAGCACTTGGAGGAGAAATGCTGATAAGATCCAATCGTAGGGAATATAATATTAAGACACTCTGATCCAACCAGAAGTTCCACTAAGAGGAGTACATGTAGGTGAAGGAATTTCTTGGCCGAGGGGAACATTGTGTCACTAAGAAGGGGTAATGATTTGATCCAGAAAGGGTAGAGGCCATCAGCAAGGTCCCAATTCTAAGGACCAAGCAGAGGGGATTAAGTGAAGCATATCAAACTTTGCTGAGTTGACCATTCCAATCACTTGCATGCTAAAGAAGGACCAGGTCATCAAATGGGATGAGGATACCATTGAAGATTTCAATGGGATCATAGGAGGCATTAAAAGCATGCCCTTGTTTTAGCAGTATCAAAAAATTCGTAAGAAGCCTTCCCAACTATTTTCCTTTGCTAAATCATAAAAACACTATTGCAAATCCATAATGGGCCCTTACTCCATTGATCATACGAAGCTTGGTGAAACATCAACCTTAATTCTTGAATGGTCACATTTGATGGAGAATTTCTCAAGCTATTTAATCCAGGCATTTGACAACATTTCCTGGATTGATTTCACGTCAAAATCAAGGTCACTTCATCTTTTTTGTACAGTGTCCATAGCTTGTTGATTTGTTTCCTATCTTTTGTGTTTTTACAATGATATGATGGTCCTTGGTGACCTGTTTTTGCTTGGTTTCTCTATTCAATGATTTGGGAGATGGCTCTATTTCTTTACTTTGTTCAAGCTGATTCCATTACCCAATGGATATTGTTTTGGCACTTGGTCTACCATCAGGGTCTTTATACCTTGGTGTAGCACTCACAAGGAGTGCCCATCCCCGAGTCGCATTGCTAATGTTGAACACGTGCTCAAATTTAGTTTCAACACCCATTCTTCCGTTGAAAATCTATTGATTTATGGTCTATCTACCACCATTCTTATCTCCCCTGTGTATGTGTTTGAGACAGTATTTATCACTCCAACCCTTCTTGTTGCCATCCAATCAATCAAAATTCCTGGGCTGAAGGTCACTTATGGATCCATAGTTAGCTCCTCATTTCTCAAGATTCCTTTGAAGTGAGTCTGTGCATTTAGGTCTCCTATTCTCTGTTCATCTAAAAACTTGGGATCTCCTATTCGAGACCATTTTCCACAGTCAGGATTTTCTGCCCTTGGTCATTTTTTCCCTAAATAATTGAAGAAAAATGAATGGATGTAGCTCGAAGGAATGCATTTGAGCCTTGATAACATTTCTACAATCCCTCTGTCCTTGGAGAAAAATTCCCGACTCTTTGGGCATCAAATGGTCATTTAACTAACCCATTTTACAGTTTGATCGGGATTTATTGGGGCATCCGGTCAAATTCATCCGACTTAATCCTTGCATCAATAGGAACATGTGGCAATCAATCCTTGGTTAGATGTGGCAATCAGCTGGGTACTTCAACCCCTCTTGCCTAGGGAATCGCTGTCAACTTGATCACCTATCTACGTGGTAGAATGACACTCATCTTGACAGATCTCTGCTTTATGGGTCAACACTTCTGGAGTAGCGCCATGACGAACACATGGAGGTTTCCGTTGCTTTCAAGCAATTGACTTAGATAAATTGTTTCCTGCACCTGGATTGACAGTTGGGTACGACAGGGGACATGTGGCGAGCCCGTGCTATCATAGAAGGGTCTCAAACTTTGAACGGCATCATTGCTTCACAATAACCCTTCAAAGAGGTGAAAATTGTAGACATGCAAAATGTTGGCATAGTCCACTGGGTAATTCCCATACTTAGTATTAACTTTCATTAAGGTTCTTGGGATATTTCAGGACACGTATTACTGAACTCATGCACTGTCATGGGGATCCGGCACCTTGACCCTATAATCATTAATTACAAGATTAGCACCAGGACGACATCCCTTGAGGCCTACACTCATTTTGCATTTTGCTTGGACTTTTCAACGGCCTACTCAGGATACCCATCTTGGACCCTGACACATTGCATCCTCTCCACTGTAGCTTCAAAGCCTTCAAAGTTTTGCTTTTCTTTCAAACTCAACTTTGAGTGCACTAACATTACATCGCTGAGTATGAGGCTACCTGTAAATGTTAGAGTCTGAGGATTTCTTGGAAATATGGTCTTAAGGAAATCACTGTTGGCTAACATTGTTGTTGTTCGAAAAATTCAATCTAGAGGCTTATCCCTTACATCTAGACTTCTTGGCATTGTCCAGAACTCCACAATATTTTCCTCTCATCAATAACTCAGACCATTACATGCAAACAGTCCCAATTGGAGACAATCCAAAGAAGATGCATTTGAAGATCTCACAATCTGATAAGATTGAAATGCCACTCTGCAAGAGTAAGAGGGGTGAGGGGGTTGAGGGAGGAGTGATAGCTAGGTGCATGACCAAAATCTGGGGGGGGCGAAGCTCTCCAACATCTATCAAGTGAGTTCATGCGAAAATATTATTTTTGCAATCTGTGCCAAGCCATGAAATAGTTGCCAAGTTGTTTTTTTCAAAATTATGAGCATGATATTAGATTTCTCAAGCAATAATCATTGTTGCCATTATAACACGCCTTTGGAAGTAATTACTATTTTTTATTTGCTTCTCATATACATTTTTTAAAATGACAATATTTCATATACATAATAAAAGTTGACATGGTCATATTATTAGATCCCACCCCTTTCTTGTGAAATGTTTATAAATATAAAGAATGTGTATTGACATGATAAAAATTCATTTTTTAATCCATTAAATTGTTATTATACATGGAATTGACTCTTAGTTGATTCATAGAATACGGTGAAAAGTACGTGGGTAGATATAAAGCATTGTTTTCATGCTTATGTATTATGGTTGATATATGTTTAAGAGCTCAATTATTTAAAGTTATAATTATCACTTGGGACAAATTTTATAACAATATTTTAGATTAATTTTTTTATTATTGAAAAGTGCACTTTTATATTAAAAATAAGGACATACAATGCTAATCATACAAAAAATGGATGGAAAAAGTGACACCCTAGAATGCCAAAAATTCCATCAAATCAAGCCAAAGAGGTCAGATCATCTCATAAAACCAACATTAAAGCCACATAGTGTGAGTGTCAATCAAAACAAGGAGAACAAAAAGATCAAGAAGCAACAACAAACATGGTGGAAAGTAGTGGAGGAGGAGGCGGACTATCAAGCTTGTCACCCCAGCCTAAGCCAGAGGGGTGAGCCTCATTGAAAATAGGCTCCCAGACATCCTAACAAGAACCCTTTTTCTGCTCAACATCAATAGCATCATCAAGCCTTGTAGGAGAAATGGTAAGATCCAATCGAGGGAATTCCTCTTAAGACACACTGAGCCAACCAGAAACACTAAGAGGAGAAGATGTAGGTGAAGGAAGCCTTGACCGAGGGGAACACCGTCTTACTAAAGGAGTAGGGATTTGCCGATAGTGAGTCTCCCCCAACAACGAGCAAGCGGATGTGAATAGTGAAGCTAAGATGGTGAGCGGTGATGCATCTGGAAAACTTGTAACAATTTAAAAAATCATAAAAAATTCAAAAATCATAAAAAATTAAAAAAAAACCGTAAATATCAAAAAATTCGTAAAAAAATTCATAAAAAATCTAGTAAATCATAAAAAATAAACAAATCGTAATAAATTAAAACAATCACACAAGCTTTCAAACATCAAAATTAAAACCAAAATGGTCACATTAAAATTATCAAATTTTCCAAAATTTACAAATCCACCAATCCACGTCATTCCGTCACTTCTTCTTTTTTCTACATGTCCATGTTTGATTTATTTCATTTCTTTTGTTTGGCCAATGATATGATGCCCCTTTTATTTGTTTTTCTTTTACGCGGTCCAATGATATGAGGACCTTTTTTAATTTGTTCAATGATACGAGGACAAAGGTGTTTGGAAATTTAACCATCAGGGTCTTTATACCTTGGTGTAGTTTCCCCTATGCCATATCAATAACATTGCTAATGATGAACACGTGGACAATTTAGGACAACACTCATCCCCTTTAAAATCATTGTTCAAGACTATCTAACACCATCCTCATCTCATCTAAATATCTATTCATACACATTTATCACTCCAACCCTTCTTATCCCCATCCAAACAATCAAAAACCCTTGCAAAAGTTCAATTGATCTTTATAATCAAAACCAAGAGTGTTAGAGGCGAGTGGTGCAATGGAACCAAAATAAATAAATTCAAACAATAGCCAACCGAGACAATTTTGAATCCTATTGTCTACGCTTGGACACTGTTCCCAACTAGTCAGACAAATCAATCAATCACTAGTTGTGCCAAGATCACACCCCACAATCCCTCAGTGCTTGGGAGGTATTCCCGACTCGTCAGACATCAAATCCTTTAACTAACCCATTTCATATATCATTTATTGGGGCATCCAATAAAATTCATCCGACTTAATCTTACTGAATGGAACATTCAATCAATCCTTCTAATCCAATCAATCAGTTTCACCCCTCTTGCCTAGGGCATCCTGTCACTTGATCACCATGGCTGGCATATTGCTTCTCTCCACAATCTCTCTTTATCTCAACACTTCTTAAATACTTCTACGAACATGATCTTTTCTTCCTTTCAAGCAATCACTCGAATTGTTTCCTCCCCGATTGACCTGTCAAGGGGACATCACCTATGCTATCATAGAAATATCTTTTTCTTTGAACGGCCATTGCTTCACAATAACCCTTCAAAGAGGGGAAAAATGTAGACATGCAAAATGTTGACATAGTCAATAAATAATTAAAATACTTATTTAACTTTATTAATTCTTAATATATTTCACCCCTATTACTAACTCATCACTTCATAAATCCCACATTAACCCTATAATAATTAATCACAAGATTAATTATTACTAACCCCTTTCCTAACTTTCCACTAACCTCATTTAACATTTTAAGGAATTTAAAATTCCTATCTACTAACCCACCTACTCTGCACCTACCCTATAACTAGCCTCTCCATGTAATCACGTTATTAACTCATAATTAAACATAAACTAATTTAATCCCACCTCCTCTATTTCTAGAAGCCTCTAATTCTAGAAGCCTCTCTAAACTTTCTACTCTTCTCAATTGAAATTTAAATTCAATGGATATTTCTCTATAATTCTAGAATTTTCTAATTCTAGAATTATCTATACTCTTCTATGTTCTCATTTAATACTAACCATTGATATTCCATCTACTTGGCAAGTTCCTAGCCCTCCAAATATTCTTCCAAAAACTATAAATTGACATGCCACCCTCCATAGAAATCATAAGAAAGAGTTGCTAAAATTTCTGCAAAGCTCTCTAATATCCATTTGCATATTTATCAAGCATCCATAAACAATCTTCAATCCACAAATGGGAAGTGTTGTCCATTTACTTCCACAAATCTGAAGCAAACAATCCTATCCAATCATCATGAGCACAACTACAACATCAAGGGAGGTTGTTCGTTGGTAAGTTATAGGTATTGCTTCTATCTCCCTTTCATCTTCGCTCAATCTGAGGTACTGTTTAAGAGGATTGGATTTAGGAAATAATTTTGGTTTTGGTTTCTAGTTTGCATATATATCTAATCACTTTTTGGCATTACAACTTCCACAACAAGATCAATTGGGATATGTATAGGATGAAAATAATATATGGTTGATTGATAGCTCTTTACACACTCCAAAAAAGATGTAAGAATGAAGAGTTATGAGATTGGAAGACCACTAAAGTCCTTTTTGGGTTACTTGTCACTTCATTGGTATTATATGATGTATGGACTAGTGGTACAATGAGTTTGAAATGGAGGTAAACAAAAAAGATCCAAAAACGTTTAATCACAAACAATTTCAGAATTAAGGTTTTTGTTCCATATGAAATCATCCTTGTCAAAACAAGGACTTTTTCTTTAAAGGCAACATCGATGGCCAAACTATTATGTTATTTAAAAAAATGGAAAACATGAAGATCAACATATGTCCTAGGGCCGCAAGAGACAAAGTTGAACATAAGGAAGAACACTTATATGATGTAGAACTACGAGTGGATGAGTAAATGAAATACTAGTTTAACCTAATGCCCAAATTGTAACAAATACATAAAACAATGTGAATGAAAGGTTTAGAACAACAATGTAGAGGAAATATTTAAACAAGAAAACACAACATTAAATTTTAGTGTTCAACTCGACTCATGGGGCATAATGAAAAAATGCATATAGGGGCTGAAATTAAATGGAGAGAAAAATTCCTTGCTACTTAATTAAGGACCAGCTTTCATATGCTTAGATGTGAGATAGGGAGAGAGATGATTCCTAAGGAATAGTGGGAAGCACGAGTGTGCGTTTTGGACACCACATGGGTGGTCAAAACAAAGGAGCACTTCATTCTTGAATGTCCTCAATACGTGGACATATGAGCCAACTATTATGTGGAAACGTTAAGAATGGGCTCTTAAGACGAGCCATTCAAGGAAAAAAGAAAAAAAAGAGTTTGGGGTGTTGCTAACTCAACTTAACATAAGAAGGAACAACCTTATAAAAGATACCATGGGCCCGGGGAAACTTTGAGTGAGGAAACGATTGATGTAATCAATGGTCCCATAGACCGTAGGGTTTCGGAGACATAAATAGCACAATTTCATTTGCTCTTTTTTTTTTTTTTTCCTTACGTAAATTAGTTGATTACTTTTGGGTGGCGTAAGATATTTTGTTTTTAATGGGTTTAAAAAAAGCCAAGGGCATGAAACCCTGGCCCTAAAACCCTAACCCGGGTTTTGGAAAGGTATCGCAAATTGCAGTGCGGAGTCGGGCGATTTGTCGGTTCCTGTGTTTGTATTCGTGTGCAGCATATGAGCCAAGAATACTCGTTGGGATCTGAACAAAAATCTATGGAGCCCATTCCTTCAACTCTGTTGCTCTACCCGCAAACACAACAAAATATTATCATTATCTATCTCCAGCAACGGGGAGTTGGATCAATTGTGGCCTCGAAAATGGCAACCAGAATTGCTCCTGCTCCTCACTACATATTTGCCCACAATTGCTCTCTCCTTGCACAGGGCCTTGCTTTAATTGTTCACATATCAACACCACTTTAAGGTGTCCGAATACAGAAACAGAATATGGAAGATGGGAGATGGATGTTATACCTATATATAGCATTTTCATTTTCATAAATAGGAGCTCGCTGTCTCTACTGCTCTGGCCTTTTCATAAACAGAAATTAAGGATGATTCCTTGCCTAAGCGCAAGCAGGGGCTATAAGCCGTCTCCCTCTCCTTCTCCAATATCAACAACAACATGCTCATTATTATCTGATGCATCTGGTGGATCAGAGATCAGCAGCGGCGCATTCGTGTCACGGAAAAAACCGAGAACGAGGCGCAAGAGGCCCCAGCAAGTGTATAACGAAGCAGCAGCCGCGCTTTCTGCCATTTATCCCAAAATTTTCTCACACAGACATCGTGGTCCACATCACAAAGTTTTTGATTTAAAGGCTTGGAAGAAGATAGAGCCTCTTAGATTTAAGGACGAAGGGGCTGCTGCCTTGTTATTGCAGGAAGTTCCCACATTGATAGGAAGAGTGAGGGAACTTCACGAATCTGAGCTTCTTTGTAATGAGGGAACCCCTCCCGAATTGAAATTGAAAGCTGGGGCTGGGGCTGGGGCCGAGATTGGGGCTTCTCTTAAGCAACTTTCCCGCCTGTTAGCAATTGATTCATACGATGCAGGAAAAGTGGAAGTGGAAATGGAATCTGCAAGTCCTTCATTGGATGATGATGATAGCTGGGGTAATGAATACGATTTCTATTTGGAGTCCAATAATGGTGATATTGACGGAGGGATTATGAGCAGCATCATGGGAAGTGACGCAAATCCTGATACAGAGGAGGGTTTAGGAGTTTTTGGATTTGCACAACAAGGGACCCAGTACAGTCTGCACTCTTCTGCTGCTATCAGAGCTCTTCGACGCTCTTCAGACTCTATGGTTTGCCCTGTTTTTGACTATTCCTATCCCAGGCTGAGGCTTTCTGATAAGATTATGGAAGAGAAGGAGATGTTTTTTTCTTCTTTGGAGTGGTTGAAACGAGACGATGCTCAGCAGAGGCTTAAGCTGAAGCTAAATTATGAAGATGTTCTCAGTGCTTGGTCGGATCGACGCCCACTCTACACAGATGAAGTACAACATCCACCAATTGTGCCTGACGATTCTTATATTGAGCCCATGGTATTTCCTCTGTTTTATTCTACGTTATTCAGTTCATTTCTTCTATCACCTATTCTTTGCTCTATCACCTATTCTTTGCTAAAGAATGAATATTTTAGATTGCTTTATGCCCACTTTTCTCTACGAATTGAAGCTTGTTTCTGATTGCATGCCATTATAAAGAAGAATGGAAGTAATATGTTACCATGACTAAGACAGCCAATGATGATCATGTTAGCGTTGCATTTATTTTAATGTGGCTAATGGTTGTCCATAGCATTTGTCGGTGATATATATTGAGAATTTTAATCACAGTCTTCGTTGACCAGACATTGGCATCACTAATTTTCATGTTAACATCCCATTCATTTATTTGATTGTATAAGATTGTCCCCTGAAAATGATAAAGAATTTTTAGATTGCGCATGCTGAATGATTTATCCAAATTCTCAAATTATGTAAACATTGCAGGTGCAATTCACACACACCTACAAGTCTACTCTGGCTGAATCTTAACTGAGGATGATGTCTTACAGGGCAGAGCTAATCACATTGTACATTCATAGTGAATGAAGAATTAAAGAAATAAAATAGCTCTGACTGACTATTCAAACACAATCTGGTTCCAGAATTGATTGATGTAAGAATACTGTTGGAGGTTTCGCAGGCAACAAGCATGAACTTTGATGTGGTTCCGGATCTTGGATTCTGGATGACTACAGGAAATGGATTATATGGACAAGTGGCGGATGGGATACTCAATGGTTCAGGAGTTAGAGAAGCCAGTGTACTTCGTTATAAAGAAAAGCGAAGAACAAGGTTGTTTTCCAAAAAAATACGATACGAAGTCAGAAAGTTTAATGCGGAGAGACGCCCACGAATGAAGGTCTGTTTTTTTCTGTTCTTCTCCTTTTCTTTATCCTTTTTTGAGTACGATGTACTGAAAGGTTGTATGAATGATTTGTTTGCAGGGAAGGTTTGTGAGAAGGCTCACTGATCTCTGAGCCAAGGTGATTTTTAATCCAAATTTTTTATTGAGGTGCAGTTGCTTGATAGTTGATACTAAACAGGTCAAGGAGACTCTTTCTTTGAAGAATATGCAAGATGTTTCAGGAGAATCATATTCAGTGAATAAGGAATCAAAAGGTTGTAGCATTGAGGTTATAAACAACTACAAGTGTTTTTACTGACTTTCATGCCGGCTTTTAGCTAACCAGACTAATTATTGTAGCCTTCCATGCCATGGTTTCTGCAGAAAGTTCACAAAGAGATTACTTCTCTCCCTACTTACTTTCGCACCAAGCTCTGCAATTGCCTCTGTACTAAATTTGGTTCCCATATTGCCAAATCTATGTCTTCCTCAGTTTTCAGAGTTTTAATTAAGAAGAATATTTAGAAAATGAATCAAGTGGAGAAAAATTGCTTCATTTTTAAAGCAGTTGCTCTCTCAATGGTGCTAAGTTGGCAGCCTGTGATTTCATTTATCAACTGTAATAATGCCCGAATTTGGAGTTAAACATTATTTTTAAACAGAAAAGATCTCTGCACTTGCTGAATTCTAAAAGTGATCCCAGAAAGAAGTAGAGTTCTTTTATAATACTTTTTTCTTTCAATCGACCACAAATTTTATTTTTAAATTTTAGTTTATAGCTTTTGCATGCATTAACCTTTGCTTTTGGTATTTTAAACAATTTCACTTTTTCCTTTTCCAACAATTTTTTTTTTCATTTTGCATGATGCTTTGACTTTACTTTTAACGTGAAGGTTTTGACATTTTTTATTTGTTTTTAATTTTTTTAAAAGATATTTTTAGTGTTTCCTTTTTTAACAATTGCATGGTGAATGGCGTATATATATAGTCTGTAGGAATATTGTTCTCAATATTTTTTTCTAACAATTAAGTGGATCGGACACGCGACCCTTGGATCTACAGCAGTACGCAACACTTGACAGAATTGTTGTCTGAGTAGTAGAAGTTGGGGTCATTTGTGCAGGTTCTTCCCATCTAATGTTGTCTTCAGAATCAAGGTAAGCTTAATTTATGTAAACCCTGTGCTAATTTCTTAAAGGCTTCAACAAGTCAACACCAACGATATAGATTTTGTTGCCCAAGTAATTGGGGACACCATTTGATAGGGTCAATGAGGATTAGCTACAGGTCCCTCTCTCTTTAATAATATATAAACAAGAATTCTGATAATCAATAACTAGGAGTGTAGCTACATGAAGTCCCACAACCTTCAAATGATGAAGGCATTGAATGTTCTGATCTCCCAATCCATTGCTAAAAGTAACAGATGGGTTGGACCAAGAAATCCTAATGATGATCAATTGGAGCAAAAAATTCTACTGTGCAAACAATGAAAAATAATACTTATTACAAATTTATGGGTTGATGCAAACCTCATAAATGGTGCTACAGGAACAATCACCGACATTGTCTACGACGCATCAATGCCACCACCATCATTACCTTTATTTGTTGTTGTCAAATTTGATAGATAAAATGACCCATGTTGGGATCCCTCCAACCCGTTACATATTCTGATACCCCCTATTTCAAGAGGGAATTGAAGACAATTGCTACTTAAAATGGCCTGGGGGTTAACTATCCACAAGTCCCAGGGACTTACTATGCATAAAGAAACTGTCAACATTGGAACCAATGAATGGCAGGGTTTGACATTCATAGCTTTATCCAGAGTTTCATCACTAGCAAACCTGTGCATTTCAACTCCTTTTTCATTCGAAAGGTACTAAAAAATGGCACATGTACCAACACTTGGAGAAATAAAAAAGGAGGAAGCAAGAATATTCTCACTTAACCCTTCATAAATACTACACTCTACTTTGATAGCACCTCTGCTACTGCATTACTCAACACTTCTTCTATCCTAGGAGACATTTCTGTTCAAGGGGTATCAAATTTACTCATGTTTACTGGATATAAAATTACCCTAAAAAATCTACCATTTATGATATAATTCTTTTCATATTAAGTTCAAATAAAATAGTCTACAAAACGACACCACTCATGATATAAAATTTGAAAATGTATATGCATGAATTTGTAACAAGTTTGAAATGAAGAGATGAAACCTTTAAATGAAGTGGATCATCTATATATCTACAATTACAAAAAATACACTTTTCAGCATGCATGTTCAATTTTTCCCTTTTATTGTTGCCCGTTTCTTTATGTTAACCAATAACAACACATTTTTAATGTCTTCATCTGCACACAAATACCTTTAATTTTAAAATTCCGAGAAAGAACCATGCAGTTTATAGTTGTTTCTATTGGTGCTCAAAATAGTCTCACCCCATTCTGCCATTGAAATCTATTGATTTACGGTCTCTACCATATTTTATCTCCCTATGTTGTGTTTGAGAAGTCTCTGCCTTCCTTTTGTTTCCATAATCAATCTGGTCCTAGGATGAAGATCACTTATGGATCCATAGTTAGCTCCTCATTTTTCTGTTCCTCTGAAGGGGTCTTTAATTTGGGTCTCCCGTTCTCTGTTCATCTAAAAACTCAGGATTTCCCGTTCTTTCCATTTTCCACAGTCAGGATTTGCTGCCCTTGTCATTTTTCCCCTAAATACTTGAAGAAAAATGAATGGATGTAGCTTGAAGGAATGTATTTGAGCCTTGTAACATTTCTAAATCCTCTGTCCTTGGAGAAAATTTCATCTCTAGGCTCAAATGGTTATTTTTCTACATTTTACGGTTTGACGGGCGTTTCTCCAAGTAAAATTTACACCCTTGCATCAACAAGAAGCATGGCCTCTTTTGGTTGGATGCTGCTCGGCCGGGTACATTGAGAATTTTATGAATCACCTACACTTAAAAACCTTTCTATGTGGAAGAATGACACTCATTTGAAGATTTACATTTTGGTTTAGCCTTGGAGTAGCGCGGAGGACACGTGGAGGTTTCTGTTGCTTCACCTTGACTTGGATTTCTTTTATGTAGCTGGATACAGTTTTGCAGGATAGGGACATGTGGTGAGCCCGGGCTCATTCAGGGTCTAAAACTTGGGCACCATTTTGAAATTGCGCCATGGAGACATGTGGAGGCTTCCGTTGGGTCTTCCCGTACTTAATTTTTTTTAAAAAGGTTTTGGGAGGTTCGGGACACGAGGTTGAACCACACATTTTTGGGGACCGACCCTTGAGTTTCGTTTTAAAGAAGCACTAGGAGGACACTTGGAGGCCTCTGTTCATTTTACATTTTGCTTGGAATTTTCAACGGCCAAAGGAGATTGCCTCAAACCCTGACACATGGTGCTTTCCACTGAGCTTTAAGCCTTAAAAAAAAATTTGTTGGGCCAGGACACGTGGTGAACGCATGCTCATTCAAACTCTCAACTTTTGGGGACCATCTCAAGATGTGCCATTGTGATGCATGGCAGTTTAAAAATTCAAAAGGATGGGGAAGCAGACCATTGGGGGCAACTTGGATTTTTTGCCTCTTAAGGATTAAAATATCAAAATGGCCTGCAAGCCCGTCAAGGGATTAGTCAAAGTTTTATTTAGGTCAATGGGAGAGGTGCGGACTCTCGGGGGAAATTTGGAAAATTTTCCTTTTGGGAGAAAGGAGTTAAAAGTGTAAAAGGAAGCGTGGTTTTGCTAGGACCCACATTAGAAACTAGAAGTAGATGGGCGGAGCTATGGGGAAAACTTGGAAAAAATTCCCTTTTCCAAAAAAGAGGAGAAATAGAAAAATTCAGCCACAGCTCCTTTGGGACCCACATTGGGACACGTGTGCAACCAATTTTTCGAAGGTGGAGGGGCAGAGCAAAATGCAAATTTTTTCCATTTTTTCAAAAGGGTTTAAAAAGTCAAAAGGAACGCTTGGGCCCGTTTTAAATTGAATCTTCCATGTGGACGACCCAAATTCAAAGTGGAGATCAATGAAAGCTGTGTGTCTGAATATGATTTCCCCCCCATTTTTATTGAAAAGCACCTGGAAGTGCGAGTGTTCATGATTTCTTGGTATTTCTTGCACACCAAACAAAGAGGAGAGTGAATTTTGATATCTAAGTTTTGTGGGGGAGATCTGGAGACATCTTTTGCCATTAAAATGATCTGATTATTAGGATCAATCTGATCTTCCATTTTTCCTTCCCGGGCATGCAAAGAACTAGATTTGATAGATTAGGGGCGGAAGTGGTTGGAAAATAGAAGGAAGAGTGATTTACCAGAGGAAGGAGTTAAATGTGAGAGATATTTGAATAGATCTGCCCCCTGAGCACCTGACAACTTGTTGCAGATCTGATCCAGGGAATCACGATCAAGATAATGGCGAGCACTGGTGCACTCAATGTCTAGATTTTTTGGGGGGAAAACTTTGTTGAAATTTTTTATAAATGGCATAAATTTATCGTGTAAATGGTTGGAGTGTTTGGGGTTGGGCCTGATTTTCTAATAGAAAAAACCTTGATAGAGCCCGTGTTTTTGAGAAGCCGTTTGAGAAGCTTGTATATATATTTTGTATTAATATTGATCGTGTCAAGGTGGTTGCGAGTGTACAACCATTTAAAAACTCTGATATTGTTCTATAAACTTTCCCCTATTGATAAATTTAATCAAACTGGAGTTATTATGTGTTGATCTTGAGCAAAATGTGTCTGTTTCATCTATGAATGTTTGTAAATAGTTTTTCTTGTTCCTATTGCAATCTTGTATAAAAATCCTTCTCAATCACATAGGTATCAATCCTTGTGATAGTTTAGTGGTATCTGAAATTTCATTTCTCAGAGGAGCTTTCATCTGGCAATGAAATAAATGATTTAAAATCACTTTTCTTTCATCTGTTGATAGAGATTTTCTGTAAGCCTCTGGGTGTACCTTAGGCATGATTGGGCTTAGATCTTGATGTTTTTTTGGGTTTTCTAACTTGAGCCTTCAATTTAGAATCTCATAGATTGTGTGAAAAAGTATAAATATGGGCCTCCATTGAAGCACATATTCTGGTTAAAGAAACATTTTAGTTGTTATGTGGCATTCTGTTGGTTTAGCCTTCCATTTTGTAGAAGCTCTTAGAGATTTGGTGAATCAAGTCCATCCTGCCTCACCTCCCACCAAAAAATTCATTTAAAAATAATCAATCCTACCCGTACTACCCCCTTTTTCCCTATGTGTATACAAATGCATAATTTCCATTACCAAGACATGTAGAAACAATCAGGATTCCAAATGTATGTAATAGCTTGAACCTTTTCTAGAAAATATCTCCACTATCTAGAGTGACAAATAGTGATAGTTAGATTTTGTTGCATTGATCATATTTTCTTCAAGGTCCCCTCAATAAATTCACAAAGAAGGATGTCTCAATCTTCTCCACAAACACCAGGCTAAAGATTGGTCCTCTCACCCTAGTTAAAAGGCACAACCATAAAGTAGTGAGGATACATCAAATCCTCTTGAGGGTGGTATCCATTTGTCCACATCTGAGTGACAGAAGGCCAGTTAGATCCCATCCCTGGCTACAAAATGACCTATTATGATCTATCTGTCTTTAAGCTTCCTGTCAAACCTGTGATGCTGCTCAGAATTTGGGGGAGAATCAATTTGGGTACCAACACCCAATTGGCTCCATTTCCGGGGACTGTTTTAAATTGTTGAGAACTGATTTGTGTTGCTGAGACTAATTTATTGATTTGCTGCTAGTTTGTATCCATTTAACCTGCCAACAACACCTAACTGGCATCGTTGCCAGGGACATTATGATTGCAGTTCATATTCAAACCATGGTAAACACTTCTTATATGTTGAAAGTGCTAATACATTTTTCAAACATCATCTTGTGTTCGAGGCCTATAAGAAGTATCAAGGTTACAAGTGTTGTGTGTAATTGTCCTAGTTTCTACACCTATTGCACTAGCTTTCATTGATAAATCTAGATAAAGAAGAGTCAGGTCTTTCCATTTCCAGTTGCTAGTATTGATAGACATTCGACAGATCATATTTTAGCGCATTTTCACAACTAAGGTGGAAATCCTGATTGGTGACTCCCTGTTGATTCGATTCTTGATGAGTACCAGTGTCTTAACCTCTGTTAAGTGAGATTTGTTACTAATATTTGAAAATATGGAAGGAAGAATATATTTTTTTGCTAGGGATCCTGCCTGGACATTATTTCCAAAGTTGGGAAAAACAAAGTTAGAAGGAAGAAAATCCTGGAAAGTTGATGGAGATCAACAGACAAGAAAATGGATCTCCATTGATGAAAGTGATCGGCCTATAATTGAAGAATGCCATTCAATTGCTTCTAAATCAGGTATCTTCTTTGTGGAATTGAATTCTCCAATTGGATAGTGGCCTTCATTTGATTTTGAAAAGTTTTCTTCTCATTCTACCCCTGTCTTTTTAGAAGTTGATAGGGTTTTCCAGGAAACAAGGCCTTTAGGGGATATCCATTTAAAAAGTTATACTGTTGTGTTTCAAAGACCCTCTTCCCCTTATCAATTTGTTTCTCCTCCAGGGTCACCTCCTCAAATCAACATGGCCTATCCCCCACCTAGACCTCCATTTGTTGTAAATACCTTTGGACCTATAAATTATGTGGGAATCACTGGTTATCCAAATAAAGTTCCCCAGGATGTATGAAATAGATTACCAAAGTTCCAAGGAAACAATGCTATAACTGGTGATCAACATTTAAAGCTTTTTATCAATATGATGGAAGAATTTGAGATTGAATATGAAGATGTATATATCAAATTTTTTATCCATACTTTGGAAGAAGATGTCAGGGATTGGTATACAACTTTTCGAGATAACTCTATTCATTCTTGGACAGAGATGCATAATGCATTTAGATTGCAGTATGGTGATAGAACTGACCCTAGGTTTCTTCTATTAGAATTTTAAAACATCAAGAAGAATCCTCATGAGTCAGTACATGATTTTAACAAAAGGTTTAACAAGACCTTGAGGAGATTTCGTATTGGCTTGAGGCCTTGTGATGAATCATGTTTGATTAAATATTTAGATGCATTTGATAAAAATGTTGCTTACTACTTGAGGGACAAAAACCCTACTAATTTGAGGCAGGCCTTCATCATGGCTCTTCAAATTGAAAATAACATCAAGGCAATTGGAAAGCCTCTGAAAAATATCATACAAATTAGCCCAGGTAGAAAAAGGGATTAGGTAGAGTTCACAAGGTCAACACAAGCAAAAAAGGCAAGACAGGTTTACAAATAACAAAAGATCTGATGATAGAGGCAAATGACCTATTGGATTTGGAAATAGACAGTCCCAAACCAGGGAAAATAGAATGGCACCTGACCCTTTGGCTGCCAAAGTTGCTGTTGTGGAGGAGGTAGATGTCATTGATTGGTGTGACAAATGTTTCATGCCCCATGCTCCATGTGAGGAAGATCAACAAGAAGAAGAAGAAGAAGTTGAGGATGATAATGATGATGATGTCTATATGATGGGTTGCTCCATGAGCTCATAACAAGATGAAACTTCAACTAAGGTGATAACTGCTAGAAGTGCTACTGATTTTTATGATTACATCCACCGGGTACCTATCATTCCTCCCTCTCATGCTTTAGATGTAGATATTGTAAAAGCTTTTGAATTGCCCAATAATGAATTTAAATATTTAAGGGCTTTAATGATAAAGAAGTATGATGGAGGAATCCCATCTGTGGATTATAGCCAGTTATTGATGAATGTTGTTATGGCTCACGAAAATGAGCACAACACAAGAAGTAGGGATGTCAAAGGGGTAGGGCCTCAGGCCAAACCAAAGACTCCATTTCTTTCAAATATTCCTAAGGAGGCTCCTAAGAAAGATGCATCTGCCAAGGGCCTTGCTATCCAAAAAAAAAATCATACCCCTCCTCATGCCCAAGATGTCAAAAATCCTGTGCCACCTAATGAGTGTGTCAGCATTCCTTCCAATGCTGCCTTGCCAAAGTCCGTCCCTTATGATATTACCCAAGTTTTGAGTCAGATCAAGATTTTAGTTCCAATTGTTGAGTTGCTCAGGATCCCTGAGAACAAGAAAAGGGCTTTTGAATATTTGGGGCTGAAAGAGGAGAAGACTGCCCTAGGTAGAAATATAAACATTCTGGAGACTCTACCAGTCATTGAAGCAATAGAGACACCAATAGTGTTGGAGGAACTAGGTGAACCACCTGTGGTTTATTTGGGGACATATTTGGTGGAGTCTCAGCTAAATGTGGATCCATTCTTTACCACTCTAATAATCAAGGATAGACTGCTGCACAATTGTATGTTTGACTCAGGGGCATCATGCAATGTCATGCCTTTAGAAGTCATGAATGAGCTAAATATTAAAGTGACAATAGCATATGGGAAATGCACTGCAACTCTAGAGAAGTGCCAGTGGTGGGATGTGTGAAAGTTCTGGTGGTGCAACTTGCAGCCTACCCAGGTAAAAACTTGAAGCTTGACATTGTCCTTGTTGATTGCCCAGCCAAGTGGGGTATGTTGTTATCTAGAAAATGGGCTACAAGTGTTAGTGGGAGTGTCCAAATGTATATGTCTTATGCTACCATCCCAATTGAGGGCAGCCTTGTCAGGTTATATGGGGAAAGAAGATGTTGCACCTTATTAAAGATACCAACAATGCATCCTATGAAGTATTCTACACAAGTGTTGATGCTGATAACTTTTTAGGATTTACTGATGGAAAAGAGCTCAAGATTGAAGAATGCAAGTGTCTTGAAAAGGAAGGCTCTCATTGGAATTTATTGTTTGATGGAGCTTTCTCTAAGTTCAGAAATGGTGCTGGTATTGTTATGATCTCTCCAGGCTAGGAAAAGTTTTTGTTTTCTTTTAAACTCAAGTTTGAGTCCACTAACAACATCGTTGAGTATGAGGCACTATTGTTAGGTCTGAGGATTTCTTGGAAATATGGTGTTAAGGAAATCATTGTTAAGGGAGATTCAAAATTAAATGTAAAGCAAGTCAGAAAATTGTATGCCACAAAAATCTGTGAATCAAACAATACAAGCATGTAGTTTGGGATTTCATTGAGATGTTTGATTCATTCAACATTGTGCATCATGATAGGAAGTTCAATGATTTGGTAGAAAAACTTGTAGTATTAGGATCTCGGTTTGAAAATTGTGTAGTGTCCCCATATTGTGAATATGATTTTGAGGTGTTAACAAGGCCATCTTTACCTGAAATATTAAACATTAGCAATTTTTTGATAATGATGCTCAAATCAGAAGATTTTTGTAGAACAAAGGATTGTTTGTGGATTAATTCATTGATTGGGAGCTAATGGTGTGTGCAGAAAACAGAAAGGAAACCCTGTTGGGCAAGGGCATCATCCAGCTAAAGACTAATACCATTCCTAAAGGGCTAGTTGCTCTTGAATCAAATTTTCATAATGTTGATTGCATTATTAATAGACATATGGTAGCCTCGAGGGATGTTGAGGAGCATGATCTTGGTACAAAGGAGAAACTAAGGAAAATTTTGTTAGGAAACCATCTCAGCAAGGAAGAGAAGCATTCCTACATCTAATTGTTAAGGAAATACCAAGATTGCATGGCTTGGACCTATTCTAAACTAAAAGCATACAAAGAGGATCTGTTTCAACATAAGATTCCCTTGGAGTCCAATTCAAATCGATTCAGGTAGAAACAGAGGCCAATGAATCCACTCTTATCTCTTAAAATGTAAGAAGAGTTGAAGAAACTGAGAGATGGAGGGATTATTCATCCCACAAGGTATTCTTCTTGGGTTGTAAACCTAGTACTAGTTAGAAAGAATAATGGTGACATCAGGCTATTTGTAGATTTCATGAATCTAAACAATGCATCAATGAAGGATAATTATCCTTTACCAAATATGGAAAACATGTTGTAATTAGTGTCTAGTTTTGAGTTGCTTTCCACCTTAGATGGTTTCTCTGGTTATAACCAAGTTGTGGTGAAGGAATAAAAAAGGATCAAGACAACCTTTATTACTCCTTAGGGAACTTATGTATATGTCAGGATGCCCTTTGGTTTGATGAATGTTGGAGCCATGTTTGAAAGAGAAATGGATGTTGCTTTTGCTGGTTACATAATGAGTTTATTGCTATTTACCAAGATGATGTAACTGTGTTTTCCAGGAACAGAAGTGACCATTTGCAGCACTTGGAGAAAATGCTGATAAGATGTAGGGAATATAGTATTTCACTCAATCCAAAGAAGTGCCATTTTGGAGTACAGAGGGATTTTTTTTTGGCCACATTGTGTCACAAGAAGGGGTAATTATTGATCCAGAAAGGGTAGAGGCCATCAACAAGGTCCCAATTCTAAGGACCAAGAAGGGGATTAAGTTTGCATATCAAACTTTGCTGAGTTGACCATTCCAATCACTTCCATGCTAAAGAAGGACCAAGTCATCAATTGGGAGGAGGATGCCATTCAAGATTTCAATGGGATCAAGGAGGCATTAAAGCATGCCCCTGTTTTAGCAGCTCTAGACCATAAGAAGCCTTCTAAATAGTTTTCCTTTGCTTTAGAAAACACTATTGCTTCTGGATGGGCCCTTACTCCATTGATATATGAATTGGTGAACATACCTTCTTCTTGAAGGAATTGGATGGAGAATTGCTCAAGATATTAATGGAAGGCATTTGAAGCATTTCCTGGATTGATTTCCCCATAATCAAGGTAAACGTCTTTTGTAGAGTGTATAACTTGTTGTTTGTTTCCTTTCTTTTTTTTTTTTAGTTGTTCTGGTCCTTGGCGACCTGTTTTTGCTGGTTTCTCTGTTCATTTTTGGGAGATGGCTCTATTTCTTTGCTCTGCAAGCTGACTCTATTGCCCAATGGATATGTTTTTGGCACTTGGTCTACCTTTTTTCTTGTGGCACTCACAGGGAGTGCCCATCCCCGAGTTGGAGCCGATGTTGGTGCTCAAAATAGTCTCGCCCCATTCTTCTGTTGAAAATCTATTGATTTATGGTCTCTACCATAATTTATCCCCCTGTGTTGTGTCTGAGAAGTATCTGCCTTCCTTTTGTTGCCATAATCAATCCATTCCTGGGCTGAAGATCACTTATGGATCCATAGTTAGCTCCTCGTTTCTCCATTCCTCTAAAGGGGTCCGTAATTTGGGTCTGAAAGAGGGTTTGAAAACCTGCAAGCAAGGATCACAAGGGATGACATGCACATTAATGGATGTGTGAACAGTAGCATGAAGAGATCTTGGGAGGAGCGAGTATCAACCAAATGTGCATGCAAAGATTCGACAAACGGGTATAGCCTAGTTAAGCCATAAAACTCTCCTCTATCTCATAGATCAAAATACGTGTACATATAGGAGGTGCTGAGTAACCCCAAGTGCTGTAATCATGAAAACTTGAGTAGAGAGGGGGAGTCACATTCCTATAATAGAAGTGTAACTCCCAATGATGCATATGACACACTGACGCACTGACGTGCTGACACACTGACGCATAAGGGAATCTCATAATGACCCCTAAATGACACATGGACCTATGATCTCACCTAAGCGAGATGAATCACCTGATGATGTGGAAAATAGACACACCAACACCCCCCTTCATCATAACTTAGGATGAGGCGGCAAGTCAGAAACAAGAAATGGGTCCCGGCACAAAGCTTGATGAGGTACCCATGTACAAGAAAGAAGTCCTAAGCAGTGAAGGAAAACCCAGTGGGAAAAACATCCACCACAAAAGAGCAAAACACTCTCTAATCTAAGAAAGATGCCAAATATGGGTCCTGGCCATAGATGAGCCTAAAAAGGTACCCATGTATAAAGATGAAATCTCTCAGAAAGAAGAAGAAGAGAGAAGAAGAGGGAGACGAGAGGAATGCAAAAGAATCCATGGATAAATTTGAACTCTACAACTCTAGGAGGTCTCCCAAAAGAATATCGATGATGAGATCCTCTACCTCTGGACTGAAGAAGAGCCATCTGCACCAAACTATGTGTCTGCCCTTAAGAAGAGCATAAATGATGTTCTGGAAGTCTGCCCATTCCACAAAGGAAACTGAAGGTAGCATCATGAAGAACTCTGAGACTGGTGCACTGAAGTGTGACATAGGTCTAGCGAGTGAGTGCCAAGGAACCAAAGGTAATGCCACGTGCGTAGAACTGTCAGAGTGAAGAGGAACACCCATAGAAAGGATGTCCAAGTGATGTGAAGGGAACAAAACATCCTCCATAATAGAAAAGGGATCCACAGCTGAGGGTGGATCAATGAAGGTCTCTGAAAAAGTGGAAGTGGTAAGAATCCTAGAAGGGGCACTCCCAACAATGGAGATGATGAACTCCTCTAAAACACTTGTAGATGGATGAGGGACCTGTAGTGCATCATAAGTGGACTCTACAAAAAGATGACTAAGGTCAGGTAGATACTTGTCCCAATGAGGGGGCTCAACAAACAGAAGAGCGATGTATGATAGGTATGAGTCATCCAATGAAGGTAGAGGAGTGAAAGGGGCCTCGCACACTGGAAGTGGAAAGGAGGCTGGTGTAATGATGGTGTGAAACTAAGTAGAAGATTGCTCGATATCTGATGAGATGTGGGAAGTGTCAACACTCTCTGGAATAATGAGAGAAAGAGGAGAAGAGTCCTCTGTAATGCTCTCAACATCAGAACTGGGTGCACAATCCTCGTCATCAGAAGTAAAACCAAGCGATCCTGTGTCAGTGGAACTGTCATCACATGAAGAAATGGAGGAGATAACTGAATCAGTAGCAACAACAATGGCGGTAGTATGTGAAGGGTATCCATAGAAGGAATGAAGAATGCTCCAAACACGGTGAGGTGGATCTGAATCTGCCACGTGAAGCTAGAGAGAACGAGAGACATGCATCATCATGTGACTAAAGACATGGTCATAAGTGTCAAGGAAGTCCTCTAGGTGATGATGATCAGTGGGTGCTGGAACTAGCCCAAGTAAGAAGGGTGAAAGACCCTCGTGAGCGAAGTAACGCTCCATGGAAGCACGCCAAGCTGAGTAGTTCCCTCTCCCGGTGAGAAGTGGCGAAGGCTGTAAGGTGATCCTACGATGCTCACATTTGGAAAGAGAACTCTCCATGATGAAAAAATTCAAGATACAAGGTGCACGAAAGCAAGATGTTGGACTCGGCTGATAATGCGTCTGCGTGCGAAAACCCAAGAGTACAAGTAACCCCCCCAGAATGTGGCACTTTATAAAAGTAGTGCATTTACAAAATTGGCATTGCCATCACGTAGTGTGTAAAAAATCATGCAACTTTGACCAAGGAAGTGCTCAGAAATGAGAAACGAGTCAAAAGCTATAGCATTAAAACAATTCCCGCAACTGATGGAAAAATACACTAGATACTGCAAACACATTAAAAAAGTGCTCTAAATGGGTGCAAAGGGTGTCGTGTGACTACTTGTTGGAAACGGCATGGAATTTTAGTAGGGGTTTGTTTTGACTACAAGGGGAGGTTAGCCTCCTGCCAACCCCGGACCTCGCCCTTTGTCTTCGACATGCGTATGAAGGTATTAAATAAGCCAAAATACAACCTTATAAAATTTACAATGCCATGCCAAAAGGAATGTTTTAATTTTTAACACCTTTAAACATCAAAAAGAGGTGGAAAGGAGGGGGCCCACGTTGAAGATACTCTTTGACCAAGCTAAATGAAGGAACCACGTGCCAGGGAGCTGCTGTTCTGGACAGAAAACGTCCAAGTTTACAGGCTGGAGTTGTTGTCTATGCATGGGAGGTCGCTGTAGGTCACTGGAGGCCACAAGAAGAAGCTGGAGGTGCTGGTGGACTCACCACATGCCAATAAGGCAGCAAAAAATGTCCAAGCCTGAAAACGACCACATGTAGGTGAGAAAAAACGTTTTTTGTAACAACAATGCAAAAAAAAACATTTTCTAACGCTGGAGGAACGAGGTGCTGAAGCCATGTGCTGGAGGTCTAAGTGATGGGAAGAATTTGGAGAAGACCCAAACCACCAAAAAATGCCAAAAAAGCCAATAAAAAGGCTGTGATGGGTGTGCAGGTCAAAAAAACATTTTTTCCAACGCAAGTGCAACAAAAATGCCACGTTGAGGAGCTGGAGTTGCTGTTGGAAGAAGCTGGAGTGGATGAAACGCTGATCCCACATCCCAAATAGCTGTTGTTCCCATGAGAGGTATGCTGCAGAAGTCAAAAACATTTTCCAATGCAGAGGAGGGCACGAACCAGCCACAAGGAGACTCGAAACTCTGATTAAAGAAAATGTAGCACATCAGAGAACACAAAAAAACATGGCAGCAGGTGGAAGGAGGCTGAGCTGTGGTCAAAATGTTTTCCAATGCAAGGAGAAAACACAGGCTTTGGAGCTGTGCATTGAACGTAGTAAAAAAAAATGTTTTCCTCAAACCACGATGAGCATTCAAACAACGAACACAGAGATTTGAAGGCTCACAATCCACAAATCAGCAATGACGAGTGTCACCCAATAATCCAAAATGTGGGCCAATGCCAAAGATGAACCACTGAACCAATGTAGAGAGGCTCGATTCACCAAGAGGATGATGCATGCATACATGAAAGGCGAGCAGTTGGAGTATAGATAAAAGACAAAACTCTTAAATCTGCAACCCGAAGTCCACAAAACATGCATACAACCCCAGAGAATAGATCGGTCAAAGACACTAAACCTGAAAAACACCAGAAACTCAAACAACAACCTCAAACACCCGAGCAAGAAATCGGAACCCACAAGCACAAAGAGAGGTATGAATGCCCAAAATCAATGCATGTAGAGCACAGTCGGAATCGCCATTACGACACATGCACAAAATCTGTATATCACGCCGGAAGTTGGAAAATACGCACAGAAATGTAGATGAGTGCACAGATCCACAAGATCTTCTCTGATACCATAAAAGAGGGTTTGAAAACCCACAAGTGAGGATCACAAGGGATGACGTGCACATCAACGAACGTGTGAACAACAACGTGAAGAAATCTCGGGAGGAGTGAGCATCAACCAAATGTGCATGCAAAGATTCAACAAATGGGCAGAACCTAGTTAAGCCATAAAACTCTCCTCTATCTCATAGATCAAAGGACATGTACATATAGGAGGTGATGAGTAACCCCAAGTGCTGTAATCATGAAAAATCAAGTAGAGAGGGGGAGTTACATTCCTAGAATAGAAGTGTAACTCCCAATGACGCATATGACGCATTGACGCACTGACGTGCTGACGCACTGACGTGCTAACGCACTGACGCGTAAGGGAATCTCATAATGACCCCTAAATGACACATGGACATATGATCTCACCTAAGTGAGATGACTCACCTGATGATGTGGAAAATAAACACACCAACAAGGTCTCCCATTCTCTATTCGTCTAAAACCTCGGGATCTCCCGTTCTTTCCATTTTCCACAGTCAGGATTTGCTGCCCTTGTCATTTTTTCCCTAAATACTTAAAGAAAAATGAATGGATGTAGCTTGAAGGAATGCATTTGAGCCTTGTAACATTTCTAAATCCTCTATCCTTGGAGAAAATTTCATCTCTAGGCTCAAATGGTTATTTTTCTACATTTTACAGTTTGACGGGCATTTCTCCCAGTCAAATTTACATCCTTGCATCAACAGGAAATGTGTCCTCTTTTGGTTGGACACGGCTCAGCTGGGTACTTTGAGAATTTTATGAATCACCTCAACTTAAAAACCTGTCTACATCGAAGAACGACACTCATTTGAAGATTTAATTTTTGGTTTGGCTTTGGAGTAGCACCGGGAGAACACATGGAGGTTTCCGTTGCTTCACCTTAACTTAGATAAATTTTTATGTAGCTGGATACAGTTGGGTAGGATAGGGACACATGGTGAGCTTGCGCTCATTAAGGGTCTCAAACTTGGGCACCATTTTGAAATTGCGCCATGGAGACACGTGGAGGCTTCCACTAGGTCTTCCCATACTTAGTCTTTTTTCAAAAGGTTTTAGGAGGTTCAGGACATGTGGATGAACCGCGCATGTTTGGGGACTGGCCCTTGAGTTTCATTTTAAAGAAGCGCTAGGAGGACACTTGGAGTCCTTCGCTCATTTTGCATTTTGCTTGGAATTTTCAATGGACAAAGAAGATTATCTTGGACCCTGACTAATGGAACCTTTCATTGAGCTTCAATCCTTCAAACAATTTTTTTTAGGCCAGGAAACGTGGTGAGCCCGTGCTCATTCAAAGTGTCAACTTTTGGGGACCATCTCAAGATGTGCCATTATGACGCATGGCAGTTTGAAAATTCAGAAGGATGGGGAGGCAGACCAACGGGGGAAACTTGGATTTTTTTCCTCTTAAGGATTAAAATATCAAAATGGCCCACAAGCTCGATAAGGGATTAGTCAAAGTTTGTTTCAGGTCAACGGTGGAGGTGTGGACTCTTGGGGGAAATTTGGAAAATTTTCCTTTTGGGAGAAAGGAGTCAAAAGTGTAAAAGGAAGCGTGGTTCTGCTGAGACCCACATTAGAAACTAGAAGTGGAAGGGTGGAGATGCAGGGAAAACTTGGAAAATTTTCCCTTTTCCAAAAAAGAGGAGAAATAGCAGAATTTAGCCGCGGTTCCTTTGGGATCCACATTAGGACACATGTCTGGCCTATTTTTCAAAGGTAGAGGGGCAGAGCAAAATGGAATTTTTTTTCCATTTTTTCAGAAGGTTGTAAAAAGTCAAAAAGAAACCTTGGGCCCGTTTTAAATTGAATCTTCCAAATGGACGACCCAAATTCAAAGTGGAGATCAATGACAGTTGTGTGTTCAAATATGATTTTCCCCCAATTTTTACTAAAAATCTCCTAGAAGTGCAAGTCTTCATGATTTCTTGGTATTTCCTGCATGCCAAACAGAGAGGAGAGTTAGTTTTGATATCTAAGTTTGGTGGGGGAGATATGGAGGTGTCTTTCGCCATTAAAATGATCTGACTGTTGGGATCGATGTGATCATCCATTTTTTCTTTCCAGGCACGCAAAGAACCAGATTTGATAGATTAGGGGCGGAAGTGGTTGGTTAATAGATGAAAGAGTGATTTACTAGAGGAAGGAGTTAAATGTGGGAGATATTTGAAGAGATTTGCCCCCTGAGCACCTGACAACTTTTTGCAGATCTAATCCTGGGAATCGCGATCGAGATCATGGCGAGCATTGGTGCACTCAATGTATGGTTTTTTTAGGGGGAAAACTTGGTTGTAAAATTTTATAAATGGCACAAATTTAGCATGCAAATGGTTGGAGTGTTAGGGGTCGGGATTGATTTTCTAATAGAAAAAAGCTTGATAGAGCCCGTATTTTTGAGAAGCCGTATCAGAAGCCTGTATATCTTTTTTATATTAAATTTTATCATGTCAAGGTGGTTGCGAGTGTACATCCATTGACAATCTCTGAGATTGTTCTAGAAACTTTCCCCTGTTGATAAATTTAATCAAACTCAAGTTATTCTGTGTTGATCTTGAGAAAAATTTGTCTGTTTAATCTTTGAATGTCAGCAAATAGTTTTTCTTGTTACTATTGCAATCTTGTATCAAAATCCTTCTCAATCATATAGGTCTCAATCCTTGTGATAGTTTAGTGGCATCTGAAATTTCAATTCTCAGTAGAGCTTCCATCCGGGAACATAATAAATGATTTAAAATCACTTTTCTTTCATCGGTTGATAAAGATTGTCTGTAAGCTTCTGGGTGTACCTCAGGCATGTTGGGATTAGATCTTGATGCTTTGTTGGGTTTTCTAACTCAAGCCTTCAATATAGAATCTCATAGATTATGTGAAAAAGTGCAAATCTCGGCCTCCATTGAAGCACATATTCTGGTTAAAGAAACATTTTAGCTATTCTATGGCATTTTGTTTATTTAGCCTTCCATTTTGTAAAAGCTCTCAAAGATCTAGCGAATCAAGTCTATCCCGCCTCACCTCCCACCAAAAAATTCATTTAGAAATAACCAATCCTACCCGTACTACCCCTTTTTGTCTTGTGTGTATAAAAATGCATAATTTCCATTACCAAGACATGCAGAAACAATTAGGGTTCCAAATGGCTATGATAGCTTGAACCTTGTCTAGAAAAAATCTCCACTATCTAGAGTGAAAACTCTTGAGAGTTAGATTTTTTTGCATTGATCATATTTTCTTCAAAGTCCCCTCAATAACTTCACAAATAAGGATATCTCCATATTCTCCACAAAAACCAGGCTACATAAGGGTCCTCTCTACCTGGTTGAAAATAACAACCATAAAGTAGTGAGGATAGATCAAATCCTCTTGAGGGTGCTATCCATTTATCCAGATCTGAGTGACAAAAGGCCAGTTAGATCCCATCCCTAGCTACAAAATGACCTATTATGATCTATTTATTGTTAAGCTTCCTGTCAAACCTATGATGCTGCTCAGATTTTGAGGGAGAATCAATTTGGGTACCAATAGTTTCCATCTAAAGCTTTGTACATTATATCAATTTTTTGCATTTTGAATACTTTTAAGGGTTACACCTCATGTTTGCACTTTTTGAATGAAGTGACTCATCTATATTTCTACACATACAAAATAAATCACCCATAGTTTAAACAAACACAACTACAAAAGTAAAAACTATCTCTATAAAACAAATAATATATACCATTTTTTATTTACAAAATGCCTCAAAGAAATGTGGTCTCATGGAATGTTATAATTGTAAGATATGAACAAAATAGCTCTAATAATGATGCACTCAAACTCATTGAGGTAATAAATAAATTTGGAATGTACCATAAGCATTCCAGATTTGTTTATATATAATTGCATATTCTGTCTCATTTTAGTTTCATGGAGGGATAATATGTTAAAGCACTTAGTCATTCTTTCAATCTAATTTGACAAGACTTCACATTCAAAAAATTCTTGAGAGTGATTATTAGCAAACTTACATGTCTCACTTGCATTTGCAACATTTGTTTTGGCTTTAATAGAAAATAAATATTGTCAATCACACCCCTTATAAACATCAACTACAAAAGTAATATCTGTTTTTCTAAATCGAATAACAAATACCATTCGACGTTCACATTGCATTGTATACATGCAATTGCTAGTATTATTTTAGCGCATTTGATGTATGTGTTCTCACTTAATACTTGAATTTAACTATATTTTTTTACCTTCATAAAATTATAAATTTATTTTTCAATAAAATATTCTTTACAAAGTATATATATTTTTTAATACCCAAAATGATTATGTAGGATTAGATTGAAGATTTTTCAATTCAAAAATCTATTACACCTATCTATTTCTAAGATCATGTTTATAGATTCTAATTATTAGAGAAGACAATGCCTTTATTACAAATTCTTGAAGTTCATTGTATAAATCTAAAACAAAAGAAAATTCTTTACAGATTAAAAAATCCTACCTATTTTCTCGGTCATCCCCTCTCCCTTGTCTATAAAGCTTGTTTACAAAATTAGTAAATTTTTCTTTAAATATGTCTTTCTATTCAAGTTGGATATACTTCTTCACTTCAGCTTGGAATTTTTTCTACTAGTCTAAAATTTTTTAATAAAAAAACAAATCCCATAGTTGATTGGCTAGGTTCGCACTAATATATAAATTACAATTTATCATGATTTTTAGACAAATAGAGGCGTTGTAACAATGGAAATGACCCTCTTACTAATATAATGGTTGACTGGTTGTGGAATTATTATGTTTTGTTACTCAACATTCCCCCCTCAGTGGCTTAACAAATCATTTAAAATTTATTCTAAATTCATACCTTACTACCCAAGTCAGATATGCATCTTCAACACATCCTTATTTTGATAGAGGTGACATCATAGTGAAAATGACCTTCTTACTAACTTAATAGTTTAAAGATGAAGGATGAGTATGTATGCTTGCTTAATTGTAGCTTCAAAAATCTAAAAAAATAATCTTGCAAAATTAATTTTAAAAACAAACACAACTATCTAAGGTTGAAATGCATCTTTAATATCTCTTAGAATTACTTCTACCACTCTAAAAAATCCTTACCCCATCTAAAACTGCATCGTACAGGTATCTGCTTTAAATTTAAAATAGTGGAAGACTCTAAATTGATTTAAGGGAGGGCAGGAAATGAGTTTTTAAAAAATGGATTAATACTTGTAAGATAACAAGACTAAGAAAACTTTGGAGCTTTAGTACTAGAAGTGGGAATTAAGTTACTTTTATCACTAAAACTTTAGAAAATTTGTGTTCCATGTGATGTGTAATTAATACACATATTTGAAATATGTTTACATGAGAAAATATCAAGAGTTATCAATATTAAGTTTTATAAAAAAATTAGTTTTTCATGATTTTATATATTAGTATTCTAACTTTTATCGTATCTCTATATCTTGATTTTTGGATTATCTTCTCCAAGAAAATTACTCTATGAAAATCAAATAAGTTTCAAATTTAAGATAAGTTATTTTCATCATCTCAAACTATATATTATGTTTATTCATCCTACATCGCTTGGATACCATTATAAGTTATTCCTTTCAACATAATTAAACCTTTCTATCATGTATATACACTTATCCATATGACTATGTGCTATTCATATATGTAATTATATTTATATGTTGGACTTATTTTAAATCCTCAAACTAGAAGAGACCATGATATTTAATATATGTAAGTATTTTATGGCTAAAAAACACAAAAATGTAAACAACCATCAAATTTAGACATTAAATTTACATGTTTGGTAAACAACTACTAATGCCTTGACAAATTTATAATCAATGCTCGATGCAAGCTAAAAATAAATTCTAGGTATAGAAGTTTACCAAATATTATTTTTTAATGCATGTCAAAACAACTACAAAAATTACAATGCTCTCCAAATTCTTGAATTAAACTTTTGGCATGTGATTGATTTTGAAATAAACTAGAATTTTCCAGAACAATAATTCAATATCACTCTTGCGAAAAATTAGTTGTCCTCTTATTCAATGTTCGAAGTGCACTAATACACTTCTATATTTATAAACATATTGAATTCAAAATAGGACCCTATTGGAGAAAAAGCCAACACACAATGATTGGAAAATATGACAAGGAAAGCCAAAAACTGTAGGTATATATAAATAAATTGGGAAAATGGCCAACAAAAAAAAAAGTGAGTAGAAATATAAGGATAAGAATGTGTTTGTTGGAATCACAATGGATTGAGAGGGGGGTGAATCAGTCCTTCAAAACTTTAACTTCAATTACCATATATTAACATTCATCATTTAATTATCCATTCTACATAGATAACCATACACGAGCATATTAGATGTGTATTAACCATTCACAAGATCATAACACATAAGAGAGTATACGAGACACCAAATATAAGTGGGAAACCCTCATGGAGAATAAAATTCACTAATAATCTACTTATATTACATAAAGAAAAGAGATTTAGTGAAGCACCAACTTAACAAGGAGCACCAACTTAACAAGGAGTACTAACGTCTAGTTTAGTGAAGAAACAACTCCAGAAGGAGGCTATAACCCCCTAATATGATCAAGCACCAACTCAACCACCTTTGGATGAAGATATCTAATGTAATGTTGCTGCCACAACTGATGGAGATCACTTATTTGACTCATACTCTTTCAAAGACACTTCTAACCCTTGTTCTCCTAACTCATTCTTTCTTCTTCTTTTATGGACTAATTTGGCTTCAAACCCTTGCACACATGATCTCTAACTCTCCTCAGCCTTCTTAAAAATTTCTTATCTATGATTTTATTCCTTCATATCTATTTCACACTCACACTTAGGTCGCACTTTCCCCCTCTCTCTTAACTAATTAAAATTTGAACCAAAACCCTTGCTTTATACCCATCTCTTCTTAATAACACAACATAGGTAAGCCCTACACAAGGATTTAAAAAATAAAACTCATAAATATATCCAAACACTCATACACATTCATGAAGTGGGCCTATGTAGGTCATTCATACTCAAACACACCAAACAACTCAAAAATTACTTAAAGCCCCATCACTTGGTTCACTAAAGACCTCCAAACTTATAACCATGATTATTAAAGCCTTAAAAGTCCTCACATATGTCAAATATGGAATAAAAAATAATCCATGGTTGTACACTAACTTTCACCAATCTAATTCTTCATAAAACCAACAAGGAGACTCATATCCTTTTTAAAACAATTGTTTCGAGGAACCAATCTTCACCTATCATGCTCGATATCACCCAAGAACATCTCAACTATGGCATATAACCACTCATTATAAATCCAATGACCTATTGCTGATCAAATTTTCTCACTCGTCTTTCAGATTAGTGAAATGGTAAAAAAGTAAATAATAAACTCTAATAATGAGAGGGTTTAAGGCTACCTCTAGATGAGACGATGATGGATATGGGCGCGAAATATACTCCTCACAGTGAAATTTATTACGTACAAAAAAATGATAAACTCAAAATGAAAATGGATTAGTAGATAGGATGGTGGGTTTCCCAAAAATGTTGGCCTTGAGAATTGAAAACTTCCTAGGATGGATGTCAACTCACTTTGATAAAAGATAAATAAAAATAAAATGGATAAATGATAAGATGCATTTGAATCTGAGTTAGAATACAAAATCTCAAATGAACTAGATAAGATAAAATGTAGATCTAATAACAAAAAATGATGAAAAGTGAACCAAACTTGATCAAATCGATGACAACCTGAGACTATTAACCACATTTGACGACGAAGTGGACAAAGTATTCCCAAAAGAAACATAGAAAAAGAAGATTTGTAGAGCTGTTCTAAAGTTGATTTGGGACTGATAATGATGTAGATGACTTGGACATGATGAGAATAGAAAATATGCAAGAAAATTGGCATATCTAGTGATAAACTTGATAACTTTTGATCTAGTGAATAGGGACGGAGATGGATTGATGGAGATTGGGTATGATGGAGATAAGATTTGAAGCAAGAGGTGTGCAGAATGATGAGATTGGGAGATCTGAATAACTAGGGGATGAAAAAATAGATAGCTGGAAGGGTGGATGACAGCTAATAAAACAAATGTGTATTGGGTCGATGACAACTATGTAGAATTGATAGTGACCAAGAAGGGATATAGGGTTTGATAGATGCAAATGGAATGAAAACAAAAACTATAGAGAGATATTGGTGATAATTGATGAAAGTGCAGAACTCTAAGATGGCTGATAAACATCACAAGAGTTATGTGCATTGATAATGGTATGGTAATGGGGGCTCTAAGATAGCTCAAATTCTTTAAGATCTCTAATAATGACATGTAAGGTCTTCAATACAACTTTAAGATTATAACATCAAATCTAAACAAGAGATAAAAATGTAATTAAATTTGTAAGGAAGCTCGAGGTATAAAAAAATCATCCTATAACGCCCACAAAAATGATGTTCTAGGAACACACTAACACCTAATACTTACCCCGAATATTATGACTAATTTTTTATTTGAAGAACAAGATTTAGGCTACAGGTAATTGAGTTAACACATGATTAATCCCTTAAGGTACAAAAACTAACTTACACCACTAAACTCAACCCTACAGTTTAAGAACCAGGTCTAGTTAAAAGGTCAACTCTAGGGTCCATTAACCCATTTCGACAAGGAAGGTAACATATTTTAATTTACTTAGTTAAATTTTTTATTCTTATTAATAATATTAAAATCCTAATATGTTTGGCCTCTTGCTTAATTAATCTAAAAACCATTATCTTAATAACTTAGGGTCTTTTCTATTATTAACTAAAGTTTGATAATGAATCACAAAGGTTTGACATTCTAAGGTAACAAAGGGGCCCCAGTCCCCATTTGCACATACCACTAAAGTTTCGAAACAACCTTTTATAAATATCATTCTCACCTAACACAAAAAGGGTGAAATCTCCACCCTTAGATCAAGTCAAAACCAACCAAAAGATCCTAGGGTTATCACAAGCCCTAACTTTTCTTATGAGTTTTATTAAGTTCTTTTCTTTGTTCTTTTTCCCTCATTTGGTCTATTTGTTTTGTGAAAATGTAGGTTGGAGAGGAGAAGTCCAAAGGAGCAAGAATGGAGAAATCTGGGAGGACTTCCACAAGGACAGGGCTTTAGAAGGTTTAGATTGTAGGTTTCTTATTGTTTTCAAATTTCAAAAAAGGATTGGGAGGGATCTCTTTCCCCCAATCTAATTTTATTACAAAGTATTGTATTTGGGTCTTTAAAATTGGGGCAAAGCTTACCCCTATAAATAAAATGAGGAGATTGTTTTAGATCCACACTTAGCATGTTTTATTTGCACAATCTATTAGTTTTATGCATTTTTTGGTTACTGGGTGGTTAAATGCATAATTTTTTCATCTTAAAAATTTAAGGGAACCAAATAAAAATCACGCATAGGCATGGATCCAGGCGGTTTTGTTGCAAGTGACAGAACGCCTCCTAGAGCAGACCGGCGGTCCTGGAACCATCGCCTTGCCTGAGTGATAGACTACGGACTGTCACCTTTCCGAGTGACAAACCTAGGACCACCATCCTACTGAGCGACAGTTTTGGAGCTGCCACCTTAACCTAAACAGCGGTTACAGGACCACCGCTCTGCACGAAGCGGTGGTTTTGTTTAAAAAAAATAGAACCTTAATCCAAGAATTTCCAAAGGACTAAAAGTTACCAAAAAGTTGAAAAATTCATTCTAAGTTTTTTTTGTTCATTTAAAGTTCCAGATCTGAGATTTATTGCTCTTTTATTCATTTGTTAGTTAAAAATTTCTCATTTTAAAGTATTTGAAAAAAAATACTAACGACTAGATCTATTCCATTTGTTCAACTAAATTTTCCTTCTATTTCCTTGAGCAAAAGAAATCTAAGTCTACTTATACATTATTAATTTCTTGCCATAACAAAATAAACATTTCTAAATAACAACATGTTCCAATTTGTTCTCTTTTTCATTTCATTATATTTCAAATATATTCAAATGGCTACAATACTTTATTTTCCATTCATATGCAATTTGTAGATTCAAAATTACTACAACAACTTTCTTTTTCTATTCAAAATGACCCATCTTATTTTAAAATACAACTAAGATTTCAAACAAAAGAATTACTTTCATTTTTCAAATACTTTCTCTTTTCAATATACACATATTTGAATGTAAACTCTTTTCCATAAAATTATTACAAGCTATCCACTCAACGTGGGAAATAAACACAATGTAAATAAGGTAAAACTACCATAATACAAGAATGTAGTTAAGGGGCACTATAACAATACAAATTCTTCCACTTAAGTGGGAATACAATAAATTTCTTTACAAGGATTAAAAAAATCTCAAAGTCCCCAACAACACTGCAAGGTCCACGACTCCAAGCAAAGTATCTCCTTCAAGTTTTTTTAATTCACAACAAAATGGGGGAGAGGCAACGCTCTCTACCCAACCAAGACATCCAATGAAGAGGAGAAGCTATCCTCTTCATCCCCCCCCCCCCCCACCCCGAGCCTGAACCACATCACAATGGAAGATGATTGAACACATGACAACTACTAGCTTCCACAATACTTAACAAATAGTCTCACAATCAATTCCATCCACATTTAACAAATAGTCTGACAATCAATTCCATCCACATTAAAAACAACAACAACACAAGCAAAGGAACAACAAAACAATAATATCACAAGGCTTATCAAGAAAGCCAAAAGAGAAAGACCTATGGGGAGGCCACTTATGCCTCCCAATGGGAATGTCTGCCCACCTAAAAGCCTCCAATGTAAAAATCAAATCCCCTACAAAATCTTATGCCTCCCTCAAGTACCTCTTATACCTCTATATACTCTTATGCCTCCCTTAATCTCTTATTCCTCCCTCAAAAACAAGAACAAGAAGAATGCAATCATTCCTCAAACAAGGTGTGGCACCCAACCCAAACTCCCTCCTCAAAAAGTAAATTTTTATGCCTCCCTACAAGATAACTCCCCATAGTCTCCTCCTACTCAAAACTTAGGCAATCTACCCATACCCAAACAAACATTCCAAAGGGAAACAACATTCAACACAAAAATAAACAACATAATTTATCAAGGTGAATCTCTTACCTCTCCATAGTATAGCTTGTTCCAAGGATGAAATTCCAAGCTACTCAATCCCAAGAAAGCATCCACAAAGCTCTAACAATCTATAAGCACTCCCAAAATCTTCTAACTCCCCAAAATACAAGAGTACAAAATGATCAAGTAACCCCCAAACAAGCAAAGGAGCAAAAACAAATAGCAAAGGGAGGGACGATGATGAGGTGGCTCCATGTAGGATGCCACATCACTCATCCTCAACTCTCTATTGGTCAAACTTCAACCCCAATGCACCATAAATTGGTGGGTGAGAGGAATGACAAGAAACTTACACACTCAAACTAAGCCCACACCCCCAAAGGAAAAAAATTAAATATTTGAAAGAAAGTGCAATCAATAATTAACCTTTTTCTCTTCCCAAAACACCTATTGGGGTCTAATTTTGACCCCCCCAACCCATAGGTAGGGTTTGTACATCATTTTAAGAGGTGTGGGACAAGTTTATCTTATCCCACAAGTATTCAAAATTGGCCCTAAAGGTCAAATTTGATTTTTCCATGGAGGATAGAGTGTACAACACTCAAGATCTCAAGCATTCAACACACAATATAAAAACCAAGAGCACATCAAGTCTAATAAATGATCTCCTTTTTGGTCACATATTTAATTAGTTTAGGAATAGATTAATATGACTCTAATTGATACACTTAGACCCAATAAGATAAAGGGAAAACAATACATCAAAATTATAATTAAATAAAACAAGTAATTCACATCAAAAAAGAACCACATACAACATTAATAAAGGAACTATAAATAAAAGACAACACATGCCCCTTGGTCACAATTTCCCCCTAACAAAAATTCAAACACACACAATTACATGTTTCCATGGTGACCCTTGTTGAATCATCCAAAATTCTCATGTGGTTGTGAATATAAATATACCTGCAAAAATACAATATACCTCATTCGGCCTCATGGCCGCATTAAAACATCCATGTGAAAATATACCATGTAAATCTAAAATCATCTATTTACGAATTAATATCATCTAGATAATTACAAATCAATTACATATTTCTAGAAACATTTCTATCTAATGTTTCATGGATGTCAAAATGATCACAACATTAATTTAATTATCAAAGCCCACTCATGGCGATGAAAGTATAATGAATGTCAGTAATATATAGAAATAACCATGTCCACAACATATCAATATCAATATAAAAATGTATCTAATAATCCATATGCACCATATATTAATTGAAATCAAGAATAGTATAGTATTTCTAACATCTAGTATCATGCTAAATCAAAAGTGACAACAATAGTGTGCATTAGTGCCATCTATAGTATCATAATCAAAATCAAAAGTGTTGAAGGGAAGTGGGCACTACACATCCTCAAGAGAGGAGGGGGATGAGCATATTTATAGGTTTGATGATTAGCCAAATGGGTCACTGGCGACTGCAGAAGATCATTGATTTGGATGTCGAAGATTTCATTAGCTCGATGCAAAAAGGCCTTATGAGGTTAAATTAGGGCTTCCAGTGGTTAATGCAGATAAGGGTTTCTTAGGGAGGATAAAAATTAGCTAGGGGACAAGAATGTGATGAATGAGGTCATATGTCAACCTAGGGATGATAAAAATGATGTTTAGGGAGAATAAAAGGATTAGATGAGGGTTTAGGGATAATACACGAGATGTAAATATGAATAATTAAATGGGATTAAGGGTGAATTATGGGAATTAAAAAAAATGATGGGGTGAGATAGGGAAGTGAGAAATATTAATAAATGGGATTCAAGAGGGAAATGAGGAATTTGAGGGAGATATGTATGTGCAAGATTGTGAAGGGGAGTGAATGCGGGGTGAGGGACAAGGTATACCAAAATTTTGTGTCTACATTTGCCCTATTTTATTGTTAGGAATAAATTTAATTCAAATGAATATTACTTGTTTATTAGGTGAGTAAATTGTTGACCTCAAGTATCTAGACCTTAAGATTTAATTGTAATGTGCAATTTACATATTGAACAACAATGGTTAGCATTTCCAGTCTCTAGAATGACTTTTAACTGTATCAAAGCTTTGGGCCATGGGAAGAAACATTGTAGCATTTTTAAGTGGTAGTAAATAAATAAAATTTTCTTGACATACAAAAATACGTATGTTTTGGAAATATAATCTTGAAGAACAAAAAAATTAGAAATCAAATTTTCTTTCTTGATTTAAAAATTTATCATCTAAACAAGAATACAAAAGTTGGAGCTTATTGTGTTCAATGAAAACACTAAACGTATAGATTTTAGTTGAACTCAACAAATTTTTTCAAATATATATATATATATATATATATATATATATATGGTATGGGAATCGTACATGGAAGTAGGTTTATTCACATCTATAAGACCAAAAACAATCAATGTACTCATAAAATATTTAGTTCTGGAATCTAGTACATGAAAAAAAATGTATGACCATTGGGAATTCTCCATAAAACTAGGCTATAATATTCCTCCTATAATTAATTGTATTAGTCCCCTCATCCAGGTGTTCCAAATGTGGATCTTATACCCTAAGCCTTGTCACCTCAAAATTTTAAAACATCATTCACTAAAATTATTGAACAGTTAATTGTCACGTGGTTTCTTAACCTATTAAGCACTTGTCATTTTTTAGTAATTAATCCTTTTTAATATTTCATAAGGTCTGAAATTCAAATACATGCCATAACCTCATAACCTCCTTTTTATTTTCTATCAATCCCCAAATAGTGAAATTTATGTTTGGCAAGACCGTGTTAGTATCCAAATTGATTCTCCCTCAAATTCTGAGCAGCATCACAAGTTTGATAGGAAGCCTAGAGGCAGATAGATCATAGTGAGTCATTTTGTAGCTGAGGATGGGATCTAACTGGCCCTTTATCACTTTTGATGTGGAGAAATGGATAACACCCTCAAGAGGATTTGATCTATCCTCACTACTTTATGGTTGTTCCTTTCAACCAGGTTTAGAGGACCCTTTTGTAGCCTATTGTTTGTGGAGGAGATGGAGATATCCTTCCTTGTGAAGTTATGAATAATACCTTGGAGAAAATATGATCAATACAAAAAAACCTAACTTTCACAAGTTGTCACCTAGATAGTAGAGATTTTTTCTAGGCAAGGTTCGGGCTACTAAATACATTTGGAATCCTGATTGTTTCTGCATGTTTTGGTAATAGAAATTATGCATTTGTACACACACAAGACAAACATGGGTAATATAGGTAGGATTGGTTGTTTTTAAAATGAATGTTTTGGTGGGAGGTGAGGTAGAATGAACTTGATTCACCAAATATTTGAGAGATTTTACAAAAATGGAAAGCTTATCAAACAAAATGCCACAGAACAACTAAATTTCTCCTTTAACCAGAAGGTGTGCATTAATGGATGCCCAAATTTGCACTTTTTCACACAATCTATGAGATTCTAGGATGAAGGATCAAATTAGAAAACCCAATAAAACATAAAAATCTAAGATCAAATCACGCCTGAGGTACACCCAGAGGCTTACAAATAATCTCTATTAACAGATGAAAGAAAAGTGATTTTAAATCATTTATTTCATTCATAGATGAAATTTATTCTGAAAAATGAAATTGCAGATGCCACTAAACTATCACAAGGATTGAGATCTGTGTGATTCAGAGGGATTTTGATACAAGATTGCAATAGGAAAAAGAAAAACTATTTACAGACATTAAGAAATGGAACAGACAAAATTTTGCTCAAAGTCAACAAATATTTACTCAGATTTGATTAAATTTATAAGCAGGGGAAAGTTTCTGGAACAATCTCAGACTCGTCAATGGCTATACACTTGCAACCACCTTGACATGATCAAATTTAACATAAGAGAAATAAATATATTCCTTATATGGCTTCTCAGAAAGATGGGCTCTGTCAAATTTTCCTCTTAGGAATTTTCTCTGACCTCTAACACTCCAATCATTTGCATGATAAATTCATGCCATTTATAACATTTTACAATAGAGTTTTAACCCCCAAAAAGTAAAAACATTTAATGTACCAGTGCTTGTTAAGATCTCAATCTCGATTCCCTAAATCATATTTGTAAAAAGTTATCAGGTGCTCACGGGGCCAAATCTCTTCAAATATCTTAGCATTCAAATCCTTCCTCTTATTCGCCAACTACTTCTACCCCTAATCTGTCAAATCAGGTTCCTTGTGTGCTCAGGATGGAAAAATGGAAGATTAAATCAAGCCCGAAAGTTAGATCACTTCTTAATGGTAAAAGATGTCTCCAAATTTTCCACAACAAAACTTAGATAGCAAATTAACTCTCCCTTCTACTTGGCATGTAGGAAATACCAAGAAATCATGAAGACTTACACTTCTAGGAGCTTTTTAGTAAAAATGGGGGGAAAATTAGATACAGACAAAATTTCTGTTGATCTCTATTTTGAATTTGGGCCATCGACATGGAAGATATAATTTAAAATGGGCCTGGGGGTTCCTTTTTACCTTTTACACTTTTTTGAAAATGTAAAAAAAAATTCATTTTGCTTTGCCCCTCCGCCTTCAAAAAATGGGCCTGACAGGTGTCCAAATGTGGGTCCCAACAGAAAGGTGCTCCCTTTCTTCATTTGAACCCCCTTTTGAATTTTCAAACTACCACACATCTCAATGGCACATCTTGAGATGGTCCCCAAAGTTTGAGACCTCGAATGAGCACGGGCTCAACACGTGTTCTAGCCCGACAAAATTTGTTGAAAATTGAAAGATCAGTGGAAAGTGAAATGTGTCAAGATCTGAGGTAGTCTCCTTTGGCCGTTTAAAATTCTAAGAAAAATGTAAAGTGAGTGGAAGCCTCCAAGTGTCCTCTTGGCACTTCTTTAAAATAAAACTCAAGGGCTAGTCCCCAAACATGTGTAGTTCCTCCACGTGTCCCACGATTCTCAAAACTTCTTGAAAAAGTCTAAGTATGGGAAGACCCGGTGGAAGCATCCACATGTCTCCATGTCACAATTTAAAAATGGTGCCCAAGAGTAGAGACCCTGAATGAGTTTTTTCTCACCACGTGTCCCTGTCCCACCAAACTATATTAGCTGCATTAAAATTTTGTTTAAGTCCGAGAAAAGCAGTGGAAACCTCCACATGTCCTCCCGATGCAACTCCAAGGCTAAACCAAAAATAAAACTTTCAAATGAGTGCCATTCCTCCACATGGCCAAATTTTGGGTCGAGGAAAACCATATAATTTTTTAGAGTACCCCCACCTATGTGTGTGCCACGTGTGGGTGGGGGCCACGTTTCCTTTTGATGCAAAGATGTAAATTTGACCAGGAAAAACACCCGTCAAACCGTAAAATGCAAGATTAAATGTCCATTTAATCTCAGAGATGAAATTTTCTCCAAGGACAGAAAATTTAGAACATGTTACAAGTTTCAAACAAATTCCCATGAGCTTTGGACCATTCATTTTTCTTTAAGTATTTAGGACAAAATGATAAGGACAACAACTCCTAGCTGTGGAAAACAAAAAGAATGGGAGAGCTCGAGTTTTTCACCCAATTTACAGACCTTTTCAGATGAATAGAGAAAGGAGGCATCAACTATGGATTCATAAGTGATCTTCATCCCGAGGAAGGATTAATTATGGAAACAAAAGGAAGACAATCTTTTCAAACCAACACGGGGAGATAAAATGTGACAGAGGCCGTAAATAGAGAGATTTTCAATGGAAAATGGGGTGAGACAAAATGGAGCACCAACATCAGCTCAAACTTGGGGATGGGAACTCCCTGTGAGTGCCATAAGAACAAAAGTAGACCAAGTGCCAAAAATATCCATTGGGCAAAGGAGTTAGCTTGCAAAGCACAAAACCAGAATCATCTCCCCAAAAACAAACCAAGAAACTAGCAAAACCAGGCCACAAGGGACCAGAACGAATAAAGGACACAAAAAAAAGAAGTAACCAACAAACTATACACTGTACAAATGACATGCAACCTGACTCTAGAGAATCAATCCAAGAAATGTTTCAGATACCTGCCATTAATAGGAAGTTCAAGCAATTTCCCATCCAAGTCCTTTAAGAAGAAGGTATGTTCACCAATTCTAATATCAATGGAGTAAGGGCCCATCCATAATGCATAAAATTTGACATGCTTGCCCTTATCTTCATGCTTGTTATCCCATAACAACACAAGATCTCCAACATTGAAAGCGCTTGGGGTGACCTTCTTGTCAAATAACTTCTTCAGCTTTTCTCTAAACTTTATATGCCTTTGGTGGGATGCCCTCCTTTCTTCATCAATTTCAACAACCTAGTTAATGCGAGCATCATATGGACTTACTTCTTGATCTTCCAGTTGTTTAATGAACTGATATGAGGATAGTTGCATATGTAGGTGCAACAGGGCTTGAGTTCCATACACCAACTCAAATGGACTCTTTCTAGTGGCTCTTTTAATAGTAATTTGGTCAGCCTAGATTAAAAACTTTAACTGTTCACCCCATTTTCTTTTGTTCATCTCCAAGGTTTTTTTGATAATCTTCAACAAATTCTTATTCCCGGACTCAGCTTTTCCATTTCCTTGGGGGTTGTAATTAGAAGCATATATAAATTGATCCCATATTCTTTGCACATTGCCACCAAAGGTTTAGCTCTAAAGCTCATGGCATTGTCAATAACAATTTTAACTGGCACCCCAAACCTGCAGATGATATGGTTTAACATGAAGTCCATGATAATTTGGTTTGTTACTTTCTTGGTGGGGATTACCTCCACCCACTTAGTAAAGTAATCAGTGGCTACAAGAATCCGATTACGGCCAGCACTTGAAGGGTCTAAAATATCTCCAATGAAATCCATTCCCCATTGCTTGAAAGGGGCTTCAATTGATACAAGTTGCAAAGGAAAGGAGCCTGAAGCTTTTAGTCTTCTAGAAAAGTGCTGACAACTCTCACATATTCTAACCAAAAGAGTTGTATCCTTGAAGAGAGTTGGCCACCAATAACTAGCCCTCAGGGTCCTGTGTGCTGTGACTTTTCTAGCAAAATGCCCCCCACAAACTCCTCCATGGAGATCAACAATTATCTTGGAGGCTTCATCTTTAGTAATGCACCTTAAGAGGACTCCCTCGGGGTTCTTCCAAGCTAACCCATAATCTATAATAACATATTTCTGGGAAGCCAACTTAAGAGTTCTCTTCTGGTTCTTACTCAAATACTCAAGGCAATATAAATGTCTGAGATAAAAAATCACATCTTTGTACCACTCAGAATCCACTAAATTTTCAAAGACACCTACCCTTTCTTCTTCTACCTCATTTACCTCAATAGTTTGCAAGTTTCTCTCTACCATAAGCTTAGTCAAGCCCAAACCTCTCACCAACTTTGTGGTTTGGATATCCATGTCATATTCTTGTAACTTGTTCACCCATCTGCATCTTTTGATTGAGATCTCCATCTATGATAAGATTTCCTTCACCATGGTGTGGGGAACATAAGCAATAACTTTTGAACTCAGAATGTAAGGCCTAAAAACCTTTGCTTCTTTCACCAAGGAAAATTCTTGCTTCTCCATAATAGTGTATTTCAGCTCAGACCCTTACAACGCCTTACTGAAAAAGGTAATTGGCCTCTCAGCCCCTTCCTCATGTTTCTGCAATAGGACAAATGCAATAGTGTTCTATGAAGCAAAAGAAAATAGTTGGAAATGGATTCTTATAGTCTGGAGCCACCAAAACAGGGGCTTGCTTTAATGCCTCCTTGATCCCATTGAAAGCTTGAATGACATCCTCCTCCCATTTGATAACCTGGTCCTTCTTTAGCATGGAAGTAATTAGAATGATCAACTCAGCAAAGTTTTATATAAATCTGACCGCTGATGATGTTTATTTGCCCAAAGAAAGATTGAATTCCTTTCTTAGTTCTTGGAATTGGGACCTTGCTGATGTCCTCTACCCTTTCTGGATCAATAATTACCCTCTCTTGTGACATAATGTGACCAAAGAAAATTTTCCTTCTGCACTCCAAAATGGAACTTCTTTAGATTGAGTGAAATGCCATATTCTCTACATCTTATTAGCATCTTTTCCAAATGCAGAAAGTGATCACCTCACTTTCTAGAAAACATAGTCATATCATCCTGGTAAAAACAACAATAAAATCATTGATGTAACCAACAAAAGCAACATCGTGTTTCTCTTTGAAAAGTTACTCCAACATTCATCAAACCAAAGGGCATCCTGACATATACTATAAGTTCCCCAAGGAGTGGTAAAGGCTATGTTTAATTGAATTTTGATTTCTTAACAACAACTTGGTTATAACCAGAGAAACCATCCAAGGTAGAAAGTAACTCAGAACCAGTCACTTAGTTGCAACATGTTTTCCATGTTTGGAAAAGGATAATTATGCTTCATTGATGCTCTGTTCAAATTCCTGATATCCACACATAGCCTGATATCACCATTCTTCTTTCTAATTGGTACTAGGTTTGTAACCCAAGAAGAATACCTTGTGGGCTGAATAATTCCACCATCCCTCAATTTCTACAGTACTCTTCTTGCATTTTAAGAGACAAGAGTTGATTGATTGGCCTCTGTTTTCTTCCTGAATGGTTTTGCATTGGATTCCAAAGGAATCTCATGTTGAAACAAATCCTCTCTGTATGCCTTTAGTTTAGAATAAGACCAAGCCATGCAATATTGATATTTTTTCAGCAATTGGACATAAGACTGCTTCTCCTCCTTATTCAGGTTGCCTTCCAACCAGATCTTTCTTGGCTTCTCCTTTGTGCCAAGATCATGCTCCTCAACATACCTTGAGGCTGCTTTTTGCATCTATTAACAATGCGGATCAACATTATAAAATTTTGATTCAAGAAAAAAAACCCTCTAGGAATGGTATTATTTTTTAGACTGGATAATGCCTTTGCCAAACATGGTTTCTTTTCCCTCTGCTGGCACATACCATTGGATCCTGGGAATCAATATATTGATCAACAAAATCCCCTTTGTTTTGTAGAAATCTTCTGACATGAGCATCATTATCAAAAACTTTCTAGTGTTTAATGTTGCTCAGGGACAAATGGTTTTGTCAATATTTCAACATCAAAGTCACAATATGGGGACACTATACAATTGGTCAAACCAAGATCCCAATACTGCAAGTTTTTTTTCCAATTCATTGAACCTCCTATCATGATGCATAATATTGAATGAATCAAACATATCAATGAGATCCTAAACTAAATGCTTGTACTGTTTCATTCACTAATTTTTTATGGCATAAAGTTTTCTAACTTGTTTTAATAGTTAATTCTGAGTCTCCCTTGACAATGATGTCTTTGACACCATATTTCCAAGTAATTCTCAGACCTAACAACAGTTCCTCATACTTAGAAATGTTATTAGTACATTCAAAATTGAGTTTGAAGGAAAAAACAAATTTTTCCCGACTTGGAGAAGTCAGAACATGACCAGGCACTATTTCCAAATTTGGAACAAGCTCCTTCAAACAATAAAGTCCAAGGAGAGCCTTTGTTTATTAAACATACTTGAATTATTCAATTTTGTGCTCTCTTCCATCAGTAAATCCCACAAAGTTATCTGCATCAACACTTGTGTACAATACCTCATAGGATGCATTATTGGGATCCTCAATAAGATGCAACATTTTCTTTTCCCCATACAACTTGACAAGGCTGCCCTCAATTGGAATAGGTACATAAGACATATCCATTTGGACACTCCCACTAACACTTGCAACCCATTTTCTTGATAACAATAGTATACCCCACTTGGATGGGCAATCAACAATGACAACATCAAGTTTCAAGTTTTTACCTGGGTAGGCTGCAAGTTTCACCACCAAACATTTCACACATCCCACCACTGGCACTTCTCTGGAATCCATTGCAGTGCACTTCCCATATGCTGTTGTTACTTTGATGTTCTAGCTCATTCATAACTTCCAAAGGCATAACATTGCATGATGCCCCTGAGTCAAACATACATTTGTGGAGCAATTTATCTTTAATGATCAGAGTGGTGAAGAATGGATCCACATTCAGCTGAGATTCCACCAAGGATGTTCCGTAAATAAACCTCAGGTAGTTCATCTAGCTCTTCTGATGCTGGTGGTGCTCTCTAACTCTTCAATGACTGGTGAGGAGTCTCCATAATGTTTACATTTCTACCTAGGGCAATCTTTTCCTGTTTAAGCCCCAAATACTCAAAGGCCATTTTCTTGTGCTCAGGAATCCTAAGCAACTCAACAATTGGAACTGAGACTTTGATTTGACTCAAAACTTGGGCAATATCATATGGGACATGTCTTTGGCAAGGCAATATTGGAAGGAAAGCCATTGACACACTCATCAGGTGGTACATGGGATTCTTGACAATTTGGGCATGAGGAGTGGTATGATTTTTACTTGGAACTACAGGGCTTTTAGCAGGTTCATCTTTCCTAGGAGCCTCTTTAGGAATGTTTGAAAGTAAGGGAGCTTTTGGCTTAGCTTGAGGCCTTGCCCCTTTGACAACCTTACTTCTTTCCTTCTCTTGAGCAACAACAACATTCATCAACAACTGTCTATCCTCCTTAGATGGGACCCCTCCATCATACTTCTTTATCATTAAAGCCCTTAAGTATTCAAAGTCATTATTAGGGCAATCTCAAAATCATGTACAATATCTACTTCTAAAGTATGAGAGGGAGGAAGAATAGGTACCCTGGTGAATGCAAGTCCCAAAAAGTTGTAGTAGTTCAAGCACTTATTACCTTAATTGAAGTTACCCCTTGTTGTGAGCTCGTGGAGCAACCCATCATGCAGACATCATCATCATTATCATCATCAGCTTCTTCTTCTTCTTGTTGATCTTCTTCACAAGGAGCATGGGGCATGAAACATTTGTCACACCAATCAATGACATTTGTTTCCTCCACAAGCAACTCTGGCAACCAAAGGATCAGGCACCATTCTGTTTCCTTACCTTAGGGATTTTTATTTCCAAATCCAACAGGTCCCTTTCCTCTATCATCAGATCTCTACTCATTTCTATGATGAGTTGTGAACCTGTCTTGTCCTTGCTTCTTGTGTTGACCTTGTGAGCTCTGTCCAATCCCCTTCTCAGCCTGAGATAATTTGTATGAGATTTCTTTGATAACCCCTGCCAAAGTCTTCACAACTTCCTCCAAATAAGCATCCTTGCTTGTTTGAGGTTTTTCCAGGTTAACCAGTTTCACACCCTCCCTCTTAGGAGGTTTTCCAATTGCCTTGATATTGTTCTCAGTTTGCAGAGCCATGGTGAAGGCCTGCCTCAAATTTGTAGGGTTTTTATCCGGCAAGTAGTAAGTAGCCTTTTTATCAAATGCATCTAAATATTTGATCAAACATGATTCATCACACAGCCTCAAGTTCTAACAGGAAATCTCCTCAAGGTCTTATTAAACCTTGTGTTGAAATCATGTACTGATTCACTAGGATTCTTCTTGATATTTTCAAACTCTGATAGAAGAAACCTAGGGTTTGTTCTATCAACATATTACAATCTAAATGCATTATTCATCTCTGCCAAAGAATCAATGGAGTTATCTGGAAAAGCTTTATACCAGTCCCTTACATCCTCTTCCAAACTATGGATGAAATATTTGATGTATACATCTTCATATTCAATCTCAAAGTCTTCCATCATGTTGATAAAAAGATTTAAATGTTGATCACTATTTATAGAATTATTTCCCTAGATCTTTGGCAATCTATTTCTTACATCCTAGGGAATTGCTTTTGGATAACCAGCCATCCCTACAAAATTTATAGGTCCAAAAGTATTTACAACAAATGCAGGTTTGGGTTTTTACTCTTGATTTACAGACCTTTTCAGATGAATAGAGAAATGAGGGATCAACTATGGATCCATAAGTGATCTTCAGTCCAAGGGAGGATTGATTACGGTAACGAAAAGGAAGACAGAGTCTTTTCAAACACATCACATAGAGATAAAAGGTGACAGAGGCCGTAAACAGAGAGATTTTCAATGGAAAATAGGGTGAGAAAAATTTGAGCACCAACATTGGCTCTGACTTGGGGATGGGCACTCCTTGCGAGTGCCATAAGAAAAAAAGTAGACCAAGTGCCAAAAATATCCATTGGGTAAAGGAGTTAGCTTGTAGAGTAGAAAATGAAAACTGTCTCCCAAAAAATTGAGAAACCAACAAAACCAGGCCACCAAGGACCAGAACGAACAAAAAACACGAAAGACAACAAACAACAAACAAACTATACACTGTACAAATGATGTTCATCCTGATTTAAATAAAACAATCAAGGAAAAATGTCAAGTGCTTGCCATCCTAGATATGACCATGATAAGCAGTCCTGATATGTCTTTAACAACTGGTCATATGATTGCCTCTCTTTTCCATCCAAGTTGCTATCTAACCACATTTCTTTAGGCTTATCCTTTGTGCCTTGGTCAAATTTTGTAACATCCTTCGAGGATACATCGAACATCAAAGTTTTAGGAGAATCATCCTACTCATGATACTTTCATTGATAAATTTCATACTCCTTGAAAGCAACATAACTCACAAAGTTATCAATATCAATATCTACATGCGATACTTCATAAGAAGCATTATTAGGGTCCTCAATAAGATATAACATCTTATTTTCACCAGGTAACATCAAAAGGTTGCCTTTAATTGGTATGGTGGCATAAGACATGTCCATCTGAACATTTCCACCAACACTTGTAGCCCATTTTCTTGGTAACAACCTACCCCATTTGGTAGGGAAATCAACAACAACCACATCAAGTTTGAAGTTCCTACCTAGGTAAGTTGCAAGTTGCAGCACTAAACCTTTCACACATCCCACCACTGGCACTTCTCTGGAATCCATGGTAGTGCACTTCCCATATGCTACTATTACTTTGATATTTAGCTCATTCATAACTTCCAGAGGCATAACATTACATGATGCCCCTGAATCAAACATACAGTTGTGGAGAAATCTGTCCTTAATGATTAAAGTGGTGAAGAATGGATCCACATTTAGCTGATATTCCACCAATGATGTTCCCATGTAAACCTCAGGTGGTTTACCTATCTCTTCCAGTGTTTGGGGATTTTTCAATTCTACAATGGCAGGAGGAATCACAACATCTCTGCCTTGGGTGACCTTTTCTTCTCTAAACCCCAAATATTCAAATGCTTTATTCCTATGCTAAGGGAATCTAAGCAATTCAAAAATAGGAACAAAAATCTTGATTTGACTCAAGACTTGGGCTATGTCATAAGGAACATACTTGGCTAATGTAGTGTTAGGAGGAAATTTTACAAATTTTTCTAATGGCACATGACTTTTTACAGTCTGAGCATAGGGAGGGATACAAGTCTTACTTGAGACAACAAGACCTTTGCTAGATGTATCTTTCCTTGGAGTTTCTTTTGGGAAACTGGTAAGCACTAGAATTTTTGGTTTGGTCTAAGGCCCTGCCCCTTTGGCAACCCTACTCCTGGTATTATATTATTTTTCATGGCCAACCACAACATTCATTAACAATTACCTATCCTCCTCAGAAGGTATCCCTCTATCATAATTCTCAATCATTAGATTTCTTAGGTACTCAAAATCATTATTAGGAAGTTCAAAATCTTGCACCATATCAATTTCAAAAGTATGAGTGGGAGGAAGAGGTAATACCCAGTGAATTCATTTCAAGAAATATTTAGCAGTTCTAGCACTCATCAACTCAGTTGAAGTTGCCCCTTGTTGTGAGCTCGTGGAGAAACCCATCATGCAAACATCATCATCATTATCATCATCGGCTTCTTCTTATTCTTGTTGATCTATTTCACATAGAGCATGGGGCATGAAACATCTTTCACACCAATCAATGACATCTATTTCTTCCACAAAAACAACTCTGGCAGCCAAAGGATCATGCACCATTCTGTTTTCCCTACCTTATGTTTGTTTGTTTCCAAATCCAACAGGTCCCTTTCCTATGTCATTAGTTCTATGGTGATTTTTAAATCTGTCTTGGCCTTGTTGCTTGTGCTGACCTTGTGAACTCTGCCCAATCCCCTTCTCAGCATGGGCTATTTTGTATGAGATTTCCTTGATAGCCCCTGCCAAAGTTTTCGCAACTTCTTCCAAATCAGTAGCCTTACTTTTTTGGGGTTTTTCCGGGTTAACTAGCTTCAAACCACCCCTCTTAGGAGGTTTTCTAATTGCCTTGATGTTGTTCTCAATTTACAGATCCATGGTGAAGGCCTGCCTTAAATTGGTAGGGTTTTTGTCCCTCAAGTAGTAAGTATATTTTTTATCAAATGCATTTGAATATTTGATCAAACATGATTCATCACATGACCTTACGTTAACATGAAATCTCCTTAAGGTCTTGTTAAACCTTATGTTGAAATCATGTACTGACTCATTAGGATTCTTCTTGATGTTTTCAAATATTGATAGAAGAAACCCAGGGTCATTCCTATCACCATATTGCAATCTAAATGAATTATTCATCTCTGTCCAAGAGTCAATGGAATTATCTAGCAAATATTTATACCAGTCCCTTGCATCCTCTTCCAAAGTATGGATGAACAATTTGATATATACATCTTCATATTCAATCTCAAAGTATTCCATCATATTCATAAAAAGCTTTAAATGTTGATCACTAGTTATAGTATTATTTCCTTGGAACTTTGGCAATCTATTTCTTACATCTTGGGGAACTACATTTGGATAACCAACCATCCCTACAAAATTTATAGGACCAAAGGTATTCACAAAAAATTGAGTTCTGGGTGGGGGATGGGCCATGTTGTTTCGAGGAGGTGACCTTGGGGAAGAAATAAACTGATAAGGTGTAGGGGGTATTTGAAACACAAGAGTATAGATTTTAAACTGGATATGCTCTAAAGGCCTTGTTTCTTGGAAATACCTATCAACTTTTGAAAACTTAGGGGAAAAATGAGAAGCAAAATTTTCAAATTCAAATGAAGGCCCCTCTCCAAATGGAGAATTCAATTCTACAAAGAGACTACTAGATTTAGAAGCACTTGAATGGTAGTATTCAATGATAGGCTGATCACTTTCATCAATGGAGATCTCCTTTCTTGACTGCTAATCTCCAACAACTCTCCAGGATCTTCTTCCTTCTGACTTTGTTTTTCCTTGGAAATAATGTTCTAGCAGGATCCTTAGCAAAGAAATATCTTCTTCCTTCCATCTTTGTAAAAATTAGTAACAAATCTCACTTGATAGATGTTAAGACACTTGTATTTATCAAGAATCAGATCAACAGGGATTCACCACTAAGGATTTCCACCTTAGTTGTGCAAATGCACTAAAAATATGATCTATCAAATGTCTGTCAACACTAGTAATTGGAAATGGAAAGATCTAACTTTCTTTACCCAGATTTATCAATGAAAGATTGAACAATTCACTTTGTAACTTTGAACACTTCTTATAAGCTTAAACACAAGATGAAGTTTGAAACAATGTATTGTCACTTATAACATATAAGAAGTATTCACCAAGGTCTAAATATGAACTGCAATCACAATGTCCCTGGCAGCAACACCGGTAAGGTGTTCATACCCAAATTGATGCTCCCTCATAAGTTGAGCAGCATCACAGGTTTGACAGGAAGCCTAGAAGTAGATAGATCATAGTGAGTCATTTTGTAGTCGAGGATGGGATCTAACTGGCCCTTTATCACTCAGATGGGGAGAAATGGATAACACCTTAAAAGGATGTGATCTTATCCTAACTATTTTAGGTTGTGCCTTTCAACTAAGGTAAGAGAGCCTATTTTGTAACCTCTTTTATTGAGGAATGCTGGTAAATCCTTCTTATGCACAAATTTTATGGACAAGACCTTGGGAAAATATGATCAACACACCAAATCTGACTCTCACGAGTTGTCACTTCCAGATTATGGAGATATTTTCAGTATAAGGAAAAGGTTACTAAAGACATTTGGAATCCTGATTATTTTTGCATGTTTTGGTAATAGAAATTATGCATTTGTACACACACAGGACAAACAGGGGTTGTATGGGTAGGATTTGTTATTTTTAAATGAATTTTGGTAGAAGGTGAAGCAAAATGAACTTGATTTTTTAGATCTCTAAGAACACTTACAAAAATGGAAAGCTTAGACAACATAATGTTTTGAGATAGCTAAAATGTTCCTTTAACCAGGATATGTGCTTTAATGGAGGCCCAGATCAACACATTTTCACACAAACTTAAAGAATCCAAAATGACGGTTCAAATTGAAGAACTTAACTAAACATTCTCAACCTCTACTTCATCACGCCTAAGATACCCTCAAAGGCTAACAAAAAATCTTATAGTCATGCTAGGAGTCACAGTGATTTTAAATTTGTTTATTTCACTATCAAATCAAATCTCTTTTGATAGATGAAATTGGGAATGAAACCAAACTTTCACAAGGATAAGATATTGTGTGATTCACAAATATTTCAATGGGAACAATAAAAACTATTTGCATATATTTAGAAATGAAGAAGACACAATTTTACCCAGAATCAACACAAAATAACTCAAATTTGATTAAACTTATCAATAGGGGAAAGTTTCTAGAACAATATTAGAGTTTGTCAAAGGTTGTACACTCGCAACCACCTTGACACGATCACATTTAATACAAAAGAGATAAACAGGTTTCTCAAAAAGACGTGCTTTATCAAGATTTTATCTTAGAAAATCAGTCCTGACCTCTAACACTCCAACCATTTGCACAATAAATTCATGCTATTTATAACATTTTATAATAGAGTTTCCCCCAAAAAATCAAAAAACATTCAATGTACTAGTGCTTGTCATGATCTCAATCATGATTCCCAGAATCAGATCTATAAAAAATTGTCAGGTACTCGGGGAGGAAAATCTCTTCAAATATCTCAACATTAAACTCTTTCATCTAGGAGATCACTCTTCCTCCTATTCGCCAACTACTTCAGCCCCTAATTTGTCAAATCTAGTTCTTTGTGTTCTTAGGAAGGAAAAATGAAAGATCAAATTGAACCCGATAGTCAGATCACTTCTTAATGGTAAAAGACGTTTCCAGATCTTCCTCACTAAACTTAAATATCAAATTAACTCTCCTTTCTACTCGGCGTGTATGAAATACCTAGAAATCATGAAGACTCACACTTCCAGGAGCTTTTCAGTAAAATTGGGGGGGAAATCAGATACAAACGTACAACTGTCATTGATCTCTATTTTAAATTTGGGCCATCCACGTGGAAGGTTCAATTTAAAATGGGCCTGGGGGTTCCATTTTACCTTTTACAACTTTTTGAAAAATGCAAAAATTTCTCATTTTGCTCCACCCCTCCACCTTCAAAAAATGGGCTTGAAAAGTGTCTAAATGTGGGTCCTAAAGGAAATGCGCTCCCTTTCTTCACTTTAACCCCTTTTTTTCACAAAAGGAAAAATTTCTATATTTCCTCCAGAAGTCCGCACCTCCGCGATTGACCCTTCCATCAAATATTGACTTATCCTCTATCAGTCTTGTGGCCCATTTTGATGATTTTAACCCTTTTGATGAAAAGAGGAAAAAAAAATTCAAGTTGCCCATGATGGAGTGCTTCCCAGGCCTTTTGAATTTTCAAATTGCCACACATCTCAATGGTGCATCTTGAGATGGTCCCCAAAAGTTGAGACCTTGAATGAGCGTGGGCTCACCATTTGTCCTAGCCCAACACAATTTGTTGAAAGTTGAAAGCTTAATAGAAGGGATGATGTGTCAAGGTTCAAGGTAATCTCCTCTGGCCATTGAAAAGTCTAAGCAAAATGTAAAGTGAGCGGAAGCCTCCAAGTGTCCTCCTGGTGCTTCTTTAAAATAAGACTCAAGGGTCTCTATGGCACAATTTAAAAATAATGCACAAGAGTGGAGACCTTTAATGAGCATGGGATCACCATGTGTCCCTATCCGCCAAACAGTACTGGCTACATAAAGTTTTTTTCTAAGTCCAGGAAAAGCAGCGAAAGCCTCCACATGTCCTCTCGGCGCAACTCCAAGGCTAAACCAAAAACCAAACTTTCAAATGAGCGCCGTTCCTCCACGTGGACAAATTTTGGATCAAGGAAATCCATAGAATTTTTAGAGTACCCCACTGATCCACATCTAACCAAAAAGGGCCACATTTCCTTTTGATGCAAAGATGTAAATTTGACCAGGAAAAATGTCTGTCAAATTGTAAAATGCGGAAAAATGACCATTTGAGCCTGGAAATGAAATTTTCTCCAAGGACAAAGAAATTAGAAATGTTACAAGGTTCAAACACATTCCCCTAAGCTATATCCATTCACTTTTCCTCAAGTATTTAGGACAAAATGACAAGGACAACAATCCCTGACTGTGGAAAATGGAAAGAATGGGACAACCCGAGTTTTTACACCTGATTTACATACCTTTTCAGATGAACAGAGAAATGAGGCATCAACTATGGATCTATAAGTGATATTTGGTCAAAGGAAGGATTGATTACAGCAACAAAAAGGAAGATAGATTATTTTCAAACAAAACACGGGGAGATAAAATGTGATAGAGGCCATAAACAGAGAGATTTTTAATGACAAATGGGGCGAGACAAATTTGAGCACCAACAGGGCATACACCTAGGATTAACCCTTTGTATAGACCTACGTTTCCACCCACATAGGATCCAATTTTTAATCAAGAGTGGTCAACAATGAAGAATTCCCTTCAAGCATTACGAGAGGGCCAGACTGGTAACAATAAAAATAAGTATCGGTTTGATGAGTTATATCCTTACCCATTTGACAAAGCCATGTTGTAGGTATCTTTCCCAAGACATTTTGAATATCCAAAATTTGATAAATATAAGGGAAAAGGTGACCCTCGTGATCATATAAAATACCTTTATATGGCATGTCAAGAGGTGACATTCAATGACAATTATCTTATGTGTTTGTTTCCATGAAGTTTAGGAGCAACGATGCTAGAATGCTTTGTGCATATCTGTAAGGGATCTATATCAACATGGCTAAAACTAGCAGAGAGTTTCATACAAAATGTATCTTTCAATATAGAAAACAATGTTATCATGTTAGATCTCTGCAATGTCAAGCAATGAAACAACAAAAACTTTTCTCTATTTTTACAAAGATGGAGAGGGTTAGCTAGTCACTTCCCTTACTCCCTACCTAAAAATTAGTTGATAGGAATATTTTTTCCCAACCTACATATATACATTACATTCCACTTGTAAATGCATTGTGGTAACACATTTGAATAGGTAGTAGAAAAAGGGAGTCAAATTGAAAAGACATTATTAGCTAGGGGGAATCTAAAACCTTTCTACCGCGAACACAACTATTCTAAATCTAACGATAAATGAAATTTTGTTCAGAATAAAAACAAGCATGCCATTAGTGATGGGATAATAGACTCTAAGTGGGTGCAATCCATTCAGAACCACACACCTTTAAAACTTGTAAAGGGTAATCAACCTACCAAGTATAAATGCCACACTTTTACTCCTCTATTTGAATCCATATCATCTCAACTAAAACAATTAGAGGCCATAAACATAGTAAAATAACTTGAAACAAAACCCTACGAAAATGATACACCTAAACCATCATGGTTTATGGAGAATGAATTTTTAGAGTTCCACTACGTAAAATTTCACAAAACAGACAAGTGTTTAAGATTAAAAAACTATATTCAAGACCTAGTCAACAACAGTGATATTGAAGTAGATTCCATTATAGCTAAAAAATTTCCAAATGAAAAATTAGGGATCTTCAAAAATCCTTTTCCCAATCACGAAGAAAAGAAAAATTCAGATCGTGGACAATCATCTCATAATAAGAATGCTAACTGTGTGTCAAACAAATACCATTTTGATGCCCTAATAGGTTGTGTTGATCCCCTCATTGAGAAAATAAATATAATTAGAATCAAGAAAAGAGAGTGTGTTGTGGCAACATAGTGGGCTCACCTCATTATAAAGTATGAACCTACTCCCCCTCCTCTTCAAGAGAGTCACTATGTTGTGTTAGATCAACAAGAAAAAACTACAGCTAAGATTTCCATCCTAGAACTTCTAAAGATCTTTAGTGTCCATAAGGCTATACTTTACAAAACCTTACAGGGATCAGGAGTATCCACTGATGTTGATCCAACACATTTGTAATCCATAGTAGTACAAGTTGTTTCTTTGGAAGATATAACCTTCAACACTACAAAATCCTTAGTTAAAGATCCTTCCGATAACCTACCCTTGCATATTGAGGTTATCATCAAATGTAAGAAGGTTAAGAGTGTGCTTGTGGATGGCAGATCGGGTCTTAACATATGTAATCTCAAACTAGTCCACCAACTAGGCTGCACAAATGCTGATCTAGAAAAAAAGGTCACAACCATTATGGCATATGACAATGAAGAGAAAAAAATCAACTAGAATGATCACTTTCTCATTAGAAGTGGGTCCCATAACACATGATACAAAGTTCCACGTCTTGGACCTAGAACTCCCTTACAATATCTTACTTGGGTGCCCATGGATTCATGCCATGCAAGTCATGCCATCAACGTATCATTTGTGTTTAAAGTTACAATATGAGGGACAAAAAATTACCATACACGAGGACCCCCAATGATTTTCTCATTGTAGAGTGTTGTCAGGATGTTTTCCTACAATCTATAAGTGTCCATCTATAGAGATTTATATTCCTATCTAGCCAGATGCCTTTGCTTTACAAGTGGATCCAGATACCTTGTATATCAATGACAATGGTGCTTCCACCTCAGAAACTCCTTTTTCTACATGGGAGATGAAGGTCAAACCAAGCGGCCGTGTAGAGTATAATCTACAACAGACCGTAATGGTTCACAATAGGCTGCTATCAACCCAAGCGCATGGTAGTCCATGCTTCAAAGTTCAGAGATCAATAGAGACTTTCCATTTCAAGAATTTAGCTCGTAGCGGCTTGCTGGAAGATGAAAAGTTTCTTATGGAAATTGTGTTCTATCCTGATGATGATGACATGGATACATGCTATAAATAACCTAAATATCCCATTCCTAATCAAATAATGCTTTCCATGAGGTATAAAGGACGCGGGTGCTACCACTAAAAATAAGGCCCATTATAGGCTCTTGCAATACCTTGTGGTATAGTAGGTAAGTCAGGTCTAGGCATCCATTTATATTATTCTCACTCTTCAGATGATGAGTATGCCTCTTCTGAGAGTGAGGATAGTTTTTCTGAAATGGAAAGTGAAATGGATTCCTGATATAGTCTTTACGAAGACCTTGCCTCTACAAACCTATTCACCAATATGGCTATCCTTACTATAATCCCTATTGTACCCACCATATCCCTTATAACTCAACCATTAATTCTCACCTACCCATCACTCGTGAATTGGGATCAACAACAACACATACCTATTGACATGTTTTAGAATGATGAGGCCATTGATGAGTTCCTGGGAATAAGAGACAACATTCCAAGAAATGATCACGAGAAGGGGTTTTCCATTCAGATTAACGCATGTGTATACTTTGGAGAGAAAGTAGAGTTGTGCAAGAATTTAAGTGAAAAAGTGAGCAAGGGAAAAATTTCCAAAGAAAAGCCTTGTGAAAATAAAAATGGGAAGTCCTATAGCAAAAACCTCTTTGAGGAGCTTGTGGACAAACAAGAACAACATATGGAAAAGATAATGTACCCACTTCAAGATGAAGAGATCCCTAAACCACCTTTGATAGAGGAGGATCTCAATATCCCTCCTGAGCCTACACACATGGGGCATGAATCAAAGTTATTATTGAAAGATATAATAGATGTTAATATTGGCACAGAGGAACTGCCACGGATATTTAAGTTGGGAGCTTCCCTCTCAACCAAAGAACAAAAAACATTCACAGGACTCTTAAGAGAGTATGCAAACATCTTCGCTTGGTCTTACGATGACATGCTAGGACTTGATCCTGCAATGGTGGTGCACAATATTGTGGTACACCCAGATGCCATGACCATGAAACAAAAACTCCAAAAGATGCATCCTCATGTCACCTTACTGGTAAAGGAAGAGCTAGAAAGGTTACTAGAAGTAGGCTTTATCAGGCCTATCAAATACTCAGAGTTGATCTTGAATGTGGTCCCAATTTAAAAGAATCCAGTTGGTATTATAGTGTGTACTTATTTTAGGGATATAAACAAATATTGTCCTAAGGATGATTTTCCTCTTCCAAACATCAACACGATTGTCAATTCTAAAATAGGTTATGAGATGCTTTAACTCATGGATGAATTCTCAAATTATAATCAGATAAATATTACAGAAGAAGATCAACACGAGATGACTTTCATAACCCCATGGGGGACTTTTTTTACCAGGTCATGCCTTTTGGCCTTAAAAATGCAGGTGTTACATATCAAAGGGCGATGACTTTAATCTTTCAAGATATGATAAGTGACATCATGGAAGATTACGTAGATGATTTATTGGCTAAACTAAAACCCACAAGGAACACCCATAATTTTTACAGTGTATCTTTCAGTGTCTAAGGGATTATAAAGTATGACTTAACCCAAAGAAGTGTGTCTTCGGTGTGCTATCTAGGAAAATACTAGAATTCGTTGTGTCATGGAGAGGAATAGAAGTGGACCCTGCAAAGGTCACATATATCACAAAAATTCCTCCTCCTAATAATATCAAACAACTACATAGCTTACAAAGGAAAATTTAGGCCATCAGAAGGTTTATTTCATAGCTAGTAGAAAAGTGTCATACATTTACACATCTTCTTAAGAAGGATGTTAATTTCAACTGGGGACCAAAACAAAAAATAGTGTTTATCTTTCTAAAATAATACTTGGCCAAAACCCTTTTTCTCATGCCGCCCACAACAAGAGAACCCTTGTTACTTTATATCTCTACTACACAATTTACAATTGGGGCACTGTTGGCCCAATATGATAAAGAACAAAGAGAAAAGGTTGTATACTATTTGAGTAGGACATTGGTAGCATATGAGCTAAATTATCAAAAAATTGAGAAAGATGTGTTTGATTTCCATACGTTACATCACTATATGCTTAACAATAAAATCAAGCTTCTTTCAAAGGTTGACCGTTTGAAGTATTTATTATTTAAACCTACATTAACCAGAAATATGGCTAATTGGATCTTCTTATTAAGTGAGTTTGACATTGAATACGTTCATAAAAAGTTAGTAAAAGGATAGGTGAACATAGCAGATAAAATGGCATAAGCTCCGCTACCAGGTACTAAACCCTTGATTCTAGAACTACCAGATGCATCCATTATGTACCTCAAATAATCTAAAGTTCTGCAAATGTACTTCGATGGCTCTTTTACCTTTCATGGTTCAAGTGCTGGAGTTGTGCTAATCACTCCCACAGGAGACTTGATTCCGTAGGAATTTCAACTTGGATTCCCTTGCAAGAACAATATAGCAGAATATGAAGTTCTCATTGTAGGAATGAAGCTATCCATAAAATGGGATATTAGACAAGTAATTGGAGACACCGGGGCGCTCAATCTGAAATGTGCTGGAAGGTATTTGAAAGCACATATGTTTGAATAGGTTGACTGGTCAACAACCAATGGGATGTTTACCACTATTTGGGGGGAATTTATCATTGACAGTTCACCAGTTAATCTATGCAAACATATGTGATGTTTAGGCTCCTTGGTTTCAGAGATGGGTGGTGCTACAAAGTTTTCATGTATAACTGAATTTATCATGGATAACGTGTTTCAGAGATGGGTGGTGTACTTCACCACACCACACAAATTACGAAAGCGCGGCCATAAATTGGATTGATTAATGGCCACAACCTTTAGGGTTTCTGGTGATTCTATAAGTTTTTTAAAGGCTCATCCTCTTATGAGCCTCGAATCACATTGAGGTGGATTTTAGATCACTAATTAGACTAGTGACCTTCATTTATTCTTTAATTCTCTCTCTTTTTCAATAATAGTATCCTTTTATTTTTTAGGGTTATTCTTGAGCTAAATATTCATGTTTATGACTCCACATACACTTAAAATTGATGTTTTCATAGTCCAATAGTTATTCAAACAATTTTAATTTAGGGGATTTTTAACCATACCTTTCTAGAAAGTGGATTGTTCACATTTATTTTCATGTAACACAAATTATACCATCACTAGTATGTTTTTAAACATGAGTTTTAAAAGAAATACAATTGTCCCTTTGGGAAAGTTACAAATTATTCACAAAATCATGTTTGCTCACATTTGTGCTCGAAGTTTAAAAGTATTTCCAAAATTAGAGAGACCCTTGGATCCTCTTAAGAGAAGTTGAAAATGGGGCTCCATAACTTGTCATAAATACCCCTAATATTCTGAAGAACCGAAGTTAAAGTTCAAATATATTAGTGTTGTCCTCTTTAATTGAAAAAATAATGAAAAAATCTTGTGATCCAAGGTGAGTATTAACATGACTCTTTCAACTTCCATTGCTTTGTTACCCATGTGCATAATTATTTTTCACAAGGAACTCATCAATATTTACAAGAATACCCATACACTTAATCCTCTCAAATTAGTTGATCACCCCCTCATACTACAAATCCCCACAATGCCAAATTTTCAAAATAACATGCATGAGATTATACACTTGACAATGAGTGTTAAGAATATGAAATGTTGAGGAGATAGTGTCAAAAAAAAAACCACAAGGAAAAATATTGTAATTGATATTTGTTATTGTTTTTGTAGGCATAGAGAATGGCCTAAGATAATGGTCTATAAAGATAGTAGAAAACCACTTGACCTACCATGTTTTGTGGTTATAAAATTCAGCAGCTACATCGACTCGGCATGGGATATCGAGTCCCCTTCCAGTGTCCCTATCTCTAAAGTATTTGCGACACCTATAAGTGAGTTACCCTAAACTTTCGGTGTGCTGTAACTATCCAAAAAATACAATTGTTGATATTGTAAAAAATAACTATTGATATTAGGAGTATTGATCTATGATCTATGCATCAAACCACCTTTCTCATTCAAATTATTGACATAAATGACAGGTGGTTCATATGTGTTTTCTCAAAAGAAATAATATTTTTGTATACCTCCCCCTTGCCCCCCCAAATTTCAATGCCCCTTGATTCCTCCCTCAACCCCCTCACCCCTCTTCGACGCATCTTCTTCGGCTTCTCCGTTGTACTGTTTACATGTAATTGCTAGTTATTTTTAGAAAATATTGTGGAGTGTGGAAGCCAAAAGTAGTGTAAGGGATACTTCGATTTTTTTTTTCGAACAAAAACAATGTTAGCTGGATTGAGATATGTCAATTTTCTTGTTGGTAATTCTAGGCCCAAAAATAATGTGAAACCTCCAACATGAAATATTTTCTATTGAAAATAGAGTGAATGAATCCATAAACATGAATTATTATTTATTGTTAGGGTTTCATAAATTTAATTTGACAATGACATTTAAATAGGTAAGATAAATCTTATAATTTGAAATATATATTTACCGTAAAAAGTTTTAGACTTCTATTTATCTATTTGTTTACCTATTAAATAGTATGTTATATTTATTTACATGTATTTAAGTATTTATTTGATAAATTTAAAATCTAATTTAATTTATGATAAAATGTAATATTTAAATTAGCTATTTCATGGCATAAAAATGTTAAACCTATAAATCTTAGCTAGAGATATTTAAGATGTATCTTTTTTTATAACATAAATAAGGTATGTTAGATGTATCATGTTTGTGATGCATTATATTATTCATCTACTTTCAATTCACACATCTATAGGATAGTAAAAATGAATAATACGATCTATATTGAGTTTGTATATATATCTACTGTATATTTATCTTAGATAAATGTATGGAAAAGATATCACGAGATATCATTCTTGAGGTTCCTATATTAGATTTGTGACATATAGAGGCATCTATTGCAGTTATGTCACAAATATAATTTAGGTACTTTGAGTGTGATACCAATTGGAGTCTTTTACATGAATTTATCTAAGATATGTATGCTAGTTTATATATTATTTTGTAATAGTTTATATTTGAATTATTATTGCATTGTGCTAGCCATAAAATAGTGCCAGGTTGATTTTTTCTGATGAGTATGATATTAGATTTCTCCCCTCATTGTTTCCATTGTAGCATGCCTTTGGAAGTAATTAGTATTTTTTATTTGCTTCTCATATACATTTTTAAAAATGACAATATTTAATATACATAATAAAAGTTGATATTTAATATACATAATAAAAGTTGTTTTCATGCTTATGTATTATGGTTGATACATGTTTAAGAGCTCAATTATTTAAAGTTATAATTATCACTTGGGACAAATTTTATAACAATATTTTACATTAATTTTTTTTTTTATTGAAAAGCACACTTTTATATTAAAAATAAGGATATATAATGCTAATCATACAAAAATGGGTGGAAAAAGTCACACCCTAGAATGCCAAAAGTTCCATCAAATCGAGCCAAAGAGGCCAAATCATCTCATAAAACCCACATTAAAGCCACATAGTGTGAGTATCAATAAAAAAAAGGAGAACACAAAGATCAAGCAACAACAACAAACATGGCGGAAAGTGGCGGAGGAGGAGGTGGACTATCAAGCTTGTCACCCCAGCCTAAGCCAGAGGGGTGAGCCTTGTTGAAAATAGGATCCCAGACATCCTAACAAAAACCCTTTTTTTTCTCAACATCAATAGCATCATTAAGCCTTGTAGGAGAAATGGTCAGTTCCAATCAAGGGAATTCCTCTTGAGACACACCGAGCTAACCAAAACCACTAAGAGGAGAAGATGTAGGCGAAGGAAGCCTTGACCGAGGGGAACACCGTCTTACTAACGGATGAGGGATTTGCTGACGGTGAGGCTCTCCCCAACCACAAGCAAGTGGATGCAAACAGTGATGCCAAGGTGGTGAGTGGTGATGCATCTGGAAAACTTGTAAAAATTTAAAAAATCATAAAAAATTCAAAAATCGTAAAAAATTCAAAAAAACCGTAAATATTTAAAAACTCATAAAAAAAATCATAAAAAATCCAGTAAATCATAAAAAAATCAACAAATCGTAATAAATTAAAACAATCACATAATCTTTCAAACATCAAAATTAAAACCAAAATGGTCACATTAAAATTATCAAATTTTCAAAAATTTACAAATCCACCAATCCACCTCATTCTGTCACTTCTTTTTTTTTCTACATGTCTATGTTTGATTTATTTCATTTCTTCTGTTTGGCCAATGATATGATTCCCCCTTTATTTGTTTTTCTTTTACATGGTCCAATGATATGAGGACCTTTTTTAATTTGTTCAATGATATGAGGACAAAGCTATTTGGAATTTAACCATCAAGGTCTTTATACCTTGGTGTAGTTTCCCCTATGCCATATCAATAACATTGCTAATGATGAACACGTGGACAATTTAGGACAACACTCATCCCCTTTAAAATCATTGTTTAAAACTATCTAACACCATCCTCATCTAATCTAAATATCTATTCATACACATTTATCACTCCAACCCTTCTTATCCCCATCCAAACAATCAAAAACCCTTACAAACATTCAATTGATCTTTATAATCAAAACCAAGAGTGTTAGAGGCGAGTGGTGCAATGGAACCAAAATCAATAAATTCAAACAATAGCCAACCGAGAATATTTTGAATCCTACTGTCTACGCTTAGACATTGTTCCCAACTTGTCAGACAAATCAATCAATCACTAGTTGTGCCAAGATCACACCCCACAATCCCTCAGTGCTTGGGAGGTATTCTCGACTCGTCAGACATCCAATCCTTTAACTAACCCCTTTCATATATCATTTATTGGGGCATCCAATCACATTCATCTGACTTAATCTTCCTAAATGGAACATTCAATCAATCCTTGTAATCCAATAAACCAGATTCACCCCTCTTGCCTAGGGCATCCTATCACTTGATTACCATGGCTGGCGTATTGTTTCTCTCCACAATCTCTCTTTATCTCGACACTTCTTATATACTTCTACGAACATGATATTTTCTTACTTTCAAGCAATCACTCGAATTGTTTCCTCCCCGCTCGACCTGTCAAGGGGACATCACCTTTGCTATCATAGAAATATCTTTTTCTTTGAATTGCCATTGCTTCACAATAACCCTTCAAAGAGGGGAGAAATGTAGACATGCAAAATGTTGACATAGTCAATAAATAATTAAAATACTTATTTAACATTATTAATTCTTAATATATTTCACCCCTATTACTAACTCATCACTTCATAAATCCCACATAAACCCAATAATAATTAATCACAAGATTAATTATTATAAATCCCTTTCCTAAAGTCATTAAACATTTCTAGGAATTTAAAATTCCTACTCAGCTACCCATCTACCATACACTTATTCTCTCCATGTAATCACATCCCTAATCATCCTTTATTAATCTAACCTAATCCTAAATTAATCATATCCTCTACCTCCAAATTTAGAGGCTTCTATTTCTAGAAGCCTCTTTAAACTTCTCCTTCCCTCCATTGAATTTAAAAATTCAATGGAGGCTTCTCACAAAATCTAGAATTCTCCATTGTAGAAATTACTAATCCTTTCATCAATCCTCAACCATTGATCTTTATCCCACTTTGATCAATCCTCACCCTCCATTTCTCCTCTCACAACCTATAAATTGACATTCCACTCTTTATGGAAGCCAACTTTGGAAAATCATAGCTAGGTGCTACCAAAATCTCTCAAGAAGCTCTCCAACATCTATCAAGAATTCATAGGAAATTCTCAATCTTCCAAGATGAGGTGTTGCCCACTTGTGTCCACAAAATTTGAAGCAAGCAAGTCCAAGCAATAATCTTGAGCACAACAAAAACATCAAGGGAAATATATTCATTGGTAAGTTACAGGTATTGCTTCTTTTTCCCTTCCATCCTTTCTTAATCTGATGTAGTGTTTAGGAGTCTTAGATTATGAATCAAATTGTCTTAGTTTTCAGCTTGCATTTGCAACTAACCGCTCTTTTCTATCTATAGTTGTTAGTATATTTTATTATTAAATAACACAATATGTATTATTGGTGTTGGTAAAATATTAAATATTGATGACATTGGTTGTCCAGACATATTGGAGGAAATACAACATTTAAATCATGTTTTACGTTTTTAAGGCAGGAAATCCATATGGAAAGAAAAATAAGTACTGCGAATGGTTTTTCCCATTTTTAATCTGCATCGAAATGTTTCTAGCTGCAATTCATACACTATTTGGTTTCATGAGCCTTCAAAGTATTAAAGCTAGTAGTTTTTCTAAAACAACTAGTTGATTTGGTGTCCAATCTAACATAAAATTTACATAAACGATATTTTGGGGACACAAGATATGATTAAATGATATTAACTTCCACTATAGTGTTATAATAATAAACAATAATTATTATAATGAAGGAATTCACTTAACATTTAAGTATCATAAATATGTGAGAAGGAACATTAAAACCCATAAAAACAAATTAATCAATTATTATGTTAAAGAGAGAGACAAATTTTTTTTAATAGATACAGCTTAATAAGTATAGAATACTTTGAAATTATAACAAAAGAACATAACACCAAATGTAACTTTGTCAAAAACATTCTGGTAAAATGAGACAAACACCCATACTTTTTAAGTTTTGATAATAAGTATCAAAAACAATATCTAATTTGTGTCTGGTGCAACCTCCTTCAATCCCTGTTTTCTGCCACGTTTCCCTTTCCCATCATGTTTCCTATTTTTCTTTTCTAGTTGTCCCTCGGGATAGATCCTGAATCGGAGACTTCAACGGTCTTTTTATTACTGGTGCATATTCTGTTGTGTTAACGCAGTAGCTTGGGCGGTGTGGACTATGGCCATGACAGTTTGGGTAGGAATTTAAGTTTGCGGTCAAATTGTTGGTGCTGGTATTGGTGTTGTAGTTGTGTGCATTAAGGAGGTTAGATAGAGCATAATCATAACACTAAGTAAAAAAAAACATTAAACTCACCATGGTTAGAAGTATGATTTGATGAATTAAATGTAGAAAAAAATCTCCCTTCACAATTGCCGTCAAAATGATTTGAGGTGACGTCATAATGGAAGCGGCCTTCTTACTAACATAATATTTAAAAGATGAGGGATGAATATGTATGTTTGCTTAACTTAACATCAAAAATCTAAAAATATAATCTTACAAAATTACTTTTAAAAAATAACCTATTTATCCAAGTTGGAAAAGACTTTTCAATATCTCTTAGAATTACTTCTACCACTCTATAAATACTTGGCCCTTACCATTCCAACCTATATACTAAATAGGTTTGTTGAGCCTTGAATCACGATTTTTTAGTCACTAAATAGGTTTTCCTGGCCTTGCATCTTGACTTAGCTACCCACGTACAAGTTTGACTTTTTTAAGTCAAGATGCTCGACATCTTTACTTAGTGATCAAATAATAGGTGGGTAAACATAACAACCAGTGATCAAATTTGAAAGGCTCCCAATAATTTCATTTGAAGGGCTAGTTAAGTTTGACACTCCATAAGTGATAGATTAAACAATACGTTGCCCTTCAATTGAAAAAAGAAAATTTTGATTACCATTCAATCTATATTTGATTATTTTATATGAAATCAATATGAAAAAACTAAAAATTATTAAATATTGAAAAATCAACTAAATTTTTTGAAAGCTAGTTAAATTCAATAATAGAGATTCAAAAAAGCAATTACATGTTGCATCACTCAAAAGAAGAGATCTCTAAAATTTCATTCTTTTCCATTCCTCATATAACTCATTCCAATCTACTATATCAGACTTTTGAGGTGTAAAAAGAGAAAAAAACATTAATGTGTCTAATGTATTCAAGCAGTCTAGACCTTTCAAGAGTTTGAATGTGATTTAACTTAGAAAATCGTTTCTCACATGCTGATGTACTTGTTGGAAATGCGAGAACATTTTCCATAGTTTCATTAAGTTAGGGAATAAATCTTTCCACATTTCATCTTCACAACATTAATTTCATGTCTTGAACATAGTATTCTTCGAATGTGCTTTATGTAGATTCACTACAAAACTTATATTTTACCTCTCATATATTTTCCAGTTTTAAATTTTTAGGACAATACAAAAAAGTCCTTTGGAATTCAATGCCAAATTGTTGGTATAACAAATATAAGATTCCAAAAAGAAACAAACTCTTTGTTATTCATGAATAAGATTTGTTAGACAATTTAGAGGGATCAAAGAAATTGTAATTTTCTAAAGCCTATTAAGGTTGTAATAATAAAATAAAATAAAATTATTAGATACAAAATAAATGTAAAACATGATTTTTTCAAACTTCGAAAATATAAATGCAATTTAATCTTACATACCTTAATCTATCTCGAATGCAAGAGTAATTTAGAGCATGGAAGAGTTCTAAAATAATCCATCTATCCATTGATTACACAATATTGAAGTTGTTAACTTAGAGACATCACAATTAGCACTATTATCTTAACAAAAATATGGAAATAATAAGAACCCAATTTTCAAAATAAAATAAGGGCATTGAGAATAAAATCCCCAAATTGATTTAATGGCTAGAAAAAATGAAAAAACTATTACTGCTCTTATGAAAATAGAAACACTTAACTAATTGCTTATTTAGTGGTGATTCGTCTTCTCCTTAGATTTTGTGCATGATTTGTTAAAGTGAAAATAAATTTATTTTCACACAGAAAATAAAGTAAGTATGAGTTATGCACTACAATTATTCATTTAATAATTAATTAATTAAAATGAATCCAATATTTATAAAAATTAACATTACATTTAATATATGTATAAAACGTGATTTTTTATATTGCCCTTCTAATGAAAAAATAACTTAAGTGACTTCATTTCAATAATGATATGTAATTTTAAATTTCTTTTAAAGTATAAAATTTTAAACACCCTTCTATGACAAGGTAAAATACATTTGAAGGGCATTGACAACTTCAAATTTGATCCATGAATTAATCAAATAAGTAGTAAACAAGATATATCCCGATCATAACGTAAATAGTTTGTGGTGAATGTTCGTGGGTGCTTTTTCAATATGGGAGATTGGAGGGGCCCACGCCATCCTTTAAAACAACCCCTGCATGTGGAATAGAATCTTTAATGCTGTGGATCTTTGGTCTTATAGACCTCATTAAAAATATTTCTTTATTTCACTAAATTAAAATGTTCAAATGCCTCCATTGCAGAGAATATGAGTTTTTGTAATATGTAGACTTGCTAGTTTTGCAATATGAGGATCTTTTAAAGACATTGTTAGAGGTGGTGAGTGCGATGAAAGCGACGAAGTGCTTGGTGGATATGTCGTGGATGGTTGTGAGTGGGATGAAATGTATGGAGGATTTAAATCCCACAATTACTAATTTTCTTAGAGATGTGAGCCTGAATTGGGTGTGTACGTAGGCTATGGATATGCAATAGATGGTTTAAATCCCATAATTATAATTAAGTTTTATTATAATTTTTTATCATGTGGAAATTAGGTTGACACGACATTCTCTTTACTACTCAAACTTCAAAAAATATGTTGTATTTTGTAGATCATGTGAGTTAATCTAATTACGCTGAAGGCATTACCCCTATGGGAAAGGGATTTGCAGACATTCATGGGACTATGTCAAATTTGATGGCCTAAATGATGGTTTTGCTATTTTTAACAATTTTGCTTTTGCTATTTTTAACAATTTTGTTTTTTATTTTTTTAACAATTTTATTTTTATTTTTAAATTGTATTTTATAGCTTTTGCATGCATTAACCTTTGCTTTTGATATTTTAAACAATTTTTCCTTTTGCTTTTCCAACAATTTTGTTTTTTTTATTTTGCATGATGCTTGGACTTTACTTTTAATGTGAAGGTTTTGACATTTTTTTTAATTTTTTTTTTTTTAAAAGATATTTTAACGTTTCCTTTTTTAACAATTACATGGTGAATGACATATATATATATATAGTCTGTAGGAATATTGTTCTCAATATTGTTTTCTAACAATTTAGTGGATCGGACATGCGACCCTTGGATCAGCAGAAGTATGCAATACTTGACGGAATTGTTGTCTGAGAAATAGAAGTTGGGGTCGTTTGTGTAGGTTCTTCCCATCTACAATCATTTTCTGAATTAAGGTAAGATTAATTTATTTAAACCCTATGTTAATTTCTTAAAGGCTTCAACAAGTCAACACCAACGATATAGATTTTGCAGCCCAAGTTATTGGGGACACCATCTGATAGGGTCAATAAGGATTAGCTACAGGTCCCTCTCTCTTTAATAATAGATAAACAAGAATTCTGATAATCAATAACCAGGAGTGTAGCTACATGAAGTTCCACAACCTTCAATTTATGAAGGGATTGAACGTTCTGATCACCAAATTCATTGATGAAAGTAACAGGCGGGTTAGACCAAGAAATCTTGACGATGATCAGTTGGAGCAAAAATTTCTACTGTGTAAACAATAAAAAATCATACTTAGTACAAATTTATGGGTTGATGTAGACCTCATAAATGGTGTTATAGGAACAATCATCGACATTGTCTACGACGCATTAATGCCACCACCATCATTACCTTTATTTGTTGTTGTCAAATTTGATAAATACAACGACCCATGTTGGGATCCCTCCAACCCATTGCATATTCTGATACCCTCTATTTCAAGAGGGAATCGAAGACAATTGCTGCTTAAAATGGCCTGGGGGTTAACTATCCACAAGTCTCGGGGACTTACTATGCATAAAGCAACTATCAACATTGGAACCAATGAAAGGCAGGGTCTGACATTCATAGCTTTCTCTAGAGTTCCATCGCTTGCAAACCTATGAATTTCACCTCCTTTTTCATTTGAAAGGTACTAAAAAATGGCACATGTACCAACATTTGGAGCAAGAAAAAAGGAGGAAGAAAGACTATTATCACTCAACCCTTTGTAAATACTACACTCTACTTTGATAGCACCTCTGCTAATACATTGCTCAACACTTCTTCTATCATGGGAGACATTTTTGTTCAAGGGGTATCAAATTTACTCATGTTTACTGAATATAAAATTACCCTAAAAAATCTACCATTTATGATATAATTATTTTCATATCAAGTTCAAATAAAATAGTCCACAAAATGATACCACTCATGATATAAAATTTTAAAATGTATATGCATGAATTTGTAATGAGTTTGAAATGAAGAGATGAAACCTTTAAATGAAGTGGATCATCTATAAATCTACAATTACAAAAATTCACTTTTCAACATGCATGTTCAATTTTTCCCTTTTATTGTTGCCCATTTCTTCATGTTAACCAACAACAACACATTTTTAATGTTTTCATCTGCACACAAATACCTACAATTTTAAAATGCCGAGAAAGAACAATGCAGTTTATAGTTGTTTCTATTGGTGCTCAAAATAGTCTCACCCCATTCTGCTGTTGAAAATCTATCGATTTATGGTCTCTACCATATTTTATCCCCCTGTGTTGTGTCTGAGAAGTCTCTTCCTTCCTTTTGTTGCTATAATCAATCCATTCCTGGGCTGAAGATCACTTATGGATCCATAGTTAGCTCCTCGTTTCTCTATTCCTCTGAAGGGGTCTTTAATTTGGGTCTGTTGTTCTTTGTTCATCTAAAAACTTGAGATTTCCTGTTCTTCCCCTTTTCCACAGTCAGGATTTTCTGCCCTTGTCATTTTTTCCCTAAATACTTGAAGAAAAATGAATGGATGTAGCTCAAAGGAATGTATTTGAGCCTTGTAACATTTCTAAATCCTCTGTCCTTGGAGAAAATTTCATCTCTAGGCTCAAATGGTCATTTTTCTACATTTTATGGTTTGACGGGCATTTCTCCTAGTCAAATTTACACCCTTGCATCAACAAGAATCATGGCCTCTTTTGGTTGGATGCGGCTCGGTTGGGTATATTGAGAATTTTATGAGAAAGGAGGTAAAAGTGTAAAAGGAAGCGTGGTTCTGTTGGGACCCACATCAAAAAATAGAAGTGAAAGGGAAAAGATGTGGGGAAAACTTGGAAAAATTTCCCTTTTCCAAAAAAGAGGAGAAATAGCATAATTTAGCCACGGTTCCTTTGGGACCCACATTGGGACACATGTTTGACCCATTTTTCAAGGGCGGAGGGGTGGAGCAAAATCATTTTTTTTTCCATCTTTTCAAAAGGGTTTAAAAATTCAAAATGAACCCCTAGGCCTGTTTTAAATTGAATCTTCCATGTGGACGGTCCAAATTCAAAGTGGAGATCAACAACAGTTGTGTGTCTGAATATGATTTTCCCCCCAATTTTACTGAAAAGCTCTTGGAAGTGCGAGTGTTCATGATTTCTTGGTATTTCCTGCATGCCAAATAGAGAGGAGATTTAATTTTGATATCTAAGTTTAGTGGGGGAGATATGGAGTCATCTTCCGCCATTAAAATGATATGACTATTGGGCTCGATTTGATCTTCCATTTTTCCTTCCTAGGCACGAAAAGAACAAGATTTGACAGATTAGGGGCAGAAGTGGTAGGTAAATAGAAGGCAAAGTGATTTACTATAGGAAGGAGTTGAATGCGGGAGATATTTGAAGAGATCTACCCCTTGAGCACCAGATAAATTTTTGTAGATCTAATCCTGGGAATCATGATCAAGATCATGGTGAGCACTGGATCACTCAATGTCTAAATTTTTGAGGGTGAAAACTTGGTTGTAAAATTTTATAAATGGCACAAATTTATCGTGTAAATAGTTGGAGTGTTAGGTGTCGGGACTGATTTTCTAAAAGAAAAAAAGCTCTATAGAGCCCGTCTTTTTGAGAAGCCGTCTGAGAAGCCTTCATATCTTTTTTGTATTAAAATTGATCATGTCAAGGTTATTGCGAGTGTACAGCCATTGAAAAACTCTAAGATTTTTCTAGAAAATTTCCCTTGTTGATAAATTTAATCAAACTCGAGTTATTCTGTGTTGATCTTGAGAAAATGTGTCTATTTCATCTCTGAATGTCTGTAAATAGTTTTTCTTTTTCCTATTGCAATCTTGTATCAAAATCCTTCTCAATCACATAGGTATCAATCATTGTGATAGTTTAGTGGCATCTAAAATTTTATTTCTCAGAAGAGCTTTCATATGGGAATGAAATAAACAATTTAAAATCATTTTTCTTTCATCTATTGATAGAGATTTTTTGTAAGCCTCTGGGTGTACCTCAGGCGTGATTGGGCTTAGATATTGATGCTTTTTTGGGTTTTATAACTCGAGCCTTCGTGTTAGAATCTCATAGATTGTGTGAAAAAGTGCAAATCTGGGCCTCCATTGAAGCACATATTCTAGTTAAAGAAACATTTTAGTTGTTATGTGGTATTCTATTGGTTTAGCCTTCCATTTTGTAGAAGCTCTCAAATATCTGGTGAATCAAGTCCATCCTGCCTCACCTCCAACCAAAACATTCATTTAAAAATAATCAATGCTATCCATACTACTCCTATTTTCCCTGTGTGTATACAAATGCATAATTTCCATTACCAAGACATGTAGAAACAATCAGGGTTCCAAATGTCTATAATAGCTTGAACCTTGTCTAGAAAATATCTTGACTATCTAGAGTGACAACTCGTGATAGTTATATTTTGTTGCATTAATCATATTTTCTTCATGGTTCCCTAAATAAATTCACAAAGAAGGATATCTCCATCTTCTCCACAAACACCAGGCTACAGAAGGGTCCTCTCACCCTTGTTGAAAGGCATAACCATAAAGAAGTGAGGATAGATCAAATCCTCTTGAGGGTGCTATCCATTTCTCCACATCTGAGTGACAGAAGGCCAGTTAGATCCCATCCATGGTTACAAAATGACCTATTATGATCTATCTATCTTTAAGCTTCCTGTCAAACTTGTGATGCTGCTCAGACTTTGAGGGAGAATCAATTTAGGTACCAACACCCAATTGGTGCCATTTCGAGGGACTATTTTAAATTGCTAAGAAGTGAATTATGTTGCTGAGACTAATTTGTTGATTTGCTGCTAGTTTGTATCCATTTATCCCATCAATAACACCTTACTGGCACCGTTTCTAGGGACATTATGATTACAGTTCATATTCAAACCCTGGTAAACACTTCTTATATGCTGAAAGTGCTAATACATTTTTCAAACATCATCTTGTGTTTGAGGCCTGTAAGAAGTTTCAAGGTTACAAGTGTTGTGTGTAATTGTCACCGTTTTTACACCTTTTGCACTAGCTTTCATTGATAAATCTAGATAAAGAAGAGTCAGGTGTTTCGATTTCCAGTTGCTAGTATTGACAGACATTTGAAAAATCATATTTTAGTGCATTTTCACAACTAAGGTGGAAATCCTTAGTGGTGACTCCCTGTTGATTTGATTCTTGATGAGTAGCAGTGTCTTAACCTCTGTCAAGTGAAATTTGTTACTAATATTTACAAAGATGGAAGGAAGAAGATATTTCTTTACTAGGGATCCTGATAGGACAATATTTATAGAGCTAGGAAAAACAAAGTCAGAAGGAAGATAATCTTGGAGAGTTGTTGGAGATCAATAGACAAGAAAAGGGATCTCCATTGATGAAAGTGATCAGCCTATCTTTGAAGAATGCCATTCAAGTGCTTCTGAATTAGGTAGCCTCTTTTTGGAATTGAATTCTCTAATTGGAGAGGGGCCTTCATTTGATTTTTAAAAGTTTGCTTCTCATTCAGCCCCTCTCTTTTCAGAAGTTGATAGGGTTTTCCAGGAAACAAGGCCTTTAGGGGATATCTATTTAGAAAGTTATACTCCTATGTTTCAAAGACCCTCCGCCCCTTATCAATTTGTTTCTCCTCCAGGGTCACCTCCTCAAATCAACATGGCCCATCCCCCACCCAAACCTCCATTGTTTGTAAATATCTTTGGACCTATAAATTATGTGTGAATGGCTAGTTATCCGAATGAAGTTCCCTAGGATGTATGAAATAGATTACCAAAGTTATAAGGAAACAATGCTATAACTGGTGATCAACATTTAAAGATTTTTATCAATATGATTTAACAATTTGAGATTGAACATGAAGATGTATATATCAAATTGTTTATCCATACTTTGGAAGAAGATGTCAGGGATTGGTATAAATATTTTCTAGACAACTCTATTGATTCTTGGACTGAGATGAATAATGCATTCAAATTGCAGTATGGTGATAGAACTGACCCCAGGTTTCTTCTATCAGAATTTGAAAACATCAAGAAGAATCCTAATGAGTCAGTACATGATTTCAACACAAGGTTTAGCAAGACCTTGAGGAGATTTCTTGTTGGCTTGAGGCCTTGTGATGAATCATGTTTGATCAAATATTCAGATGCATTTGATAAAAAATTTGCTTACTACTTGAGGGAAAAAAACCCTACTAATTTGAGGTAGGCCTTCACCATGGCTCTTAAAATTGAGAATAACATAAAGGCAATTGGAAATCCTCCAAAAAGGGAGGGTGTGAAACTGATTAATCTAAAAAATCCTCAGGCAAGTAAGCCTGCTGATTTGGAAGAAGTGAAAACTTTGGTAGGGGTTGTCAAAGAAATATCATACAAATTAGCCCGTGAAGAAAAAGAGATTGGGCAGAGTTCACAAGGTCAACACAAACAACAAAGCCAAGAAAGGTTTATAAATCACCAAATATTTGATGACAGAGGCAAGGGACTTATTGGATTTGGAAATAGATATCCTAGGCTAGGAAAAATAGAATGGTACCTAACCCTTTAGCTGCCAGAGTTGTTGTTGTGGAGGAGACATATGTCATTGATTGGTGTGAAAAATGTTTCATGCCCTATGCTCCATGTGAGGAAGATCAAGAAGAAGAAGAAGAAGAAGAAGAAGTTGATGATGATAATGATGATGATGTCTGCATGATGGGTTGCTCCAAAAGCTCACAACAAGGTGCAACTTCAACTGAGGTGATAAGTGCTAGAACTGCTGCTGATTTTTAGGATTGCATCCACCAGGTACCTATCCTTCCTCCCTCTAATGCTTTAGAAGTAGATATTGTACAAGATTTAGAATGTTGTTGTGGCTCAAGAAAATGAGCACAACACAAGAAGTAGGGTTGTCAAAGGAGAAGGGCCTGAAGCCAAACCAAAGACTCGATTTCTTTCAAATATTCCTAAAGAGGCCCCTAAGAAAGATGCATCTGCCAAGGTCCTTACTATCCCATACAAAAATCATACCCCTCCTCATGCCCAAGATGTCAAAAATCTTGTGCCACCTAATGAGTGTGTCAGCATTCCTTCTAATGCTACCTTGCCAAAGTCCGTCCCTTATGACATTGCCCAAGTTTTGAGTCAGATCAAGATTTCAGTTCCAATTGTTGAGTTGCTTAGGATCCCTGAGCACAAGAAAAGGGCTTTTGAATATTTGGGGCTGAAAGAGGAGAAGACTACCCTAGGTAGAAATATAAACATTCTGGAGACTCTACCAGTCATTGAAGCAATAGAGACACCAATAGTGTTGGAGGAACTAGGTGAACCACTTGAGGTTTATTTGGGGACATCCTTGGTGGATTCTCAACTAAATGTGGATCCATTCTTCACCACTCTAATAATTAAGGACAAATTTTTGCACAACTATATGTTTGATTCAGGGGAATCATGCAATGTCATGCCTTTAGAGGTCATGATCTTTCCAGGCTAGGAAAAGTTTGTTTTTTCTTTCAAAATCAACTTTGAGTGCACTAAAAAAATCGTTGAGTATGAGGCACTGTTGTTAGGTCTGAGGATTTCTTAGAAATATGGTGTTAAGGACATAATTGTTAAGGGATATTCATAATTAAATGTAAAGCAAGTCAGAAAACTATATGCCACAAAAAAATCAGTGAATGAAACAATACAAGCATGCAGTTTGGGATTTCATTGAGATGTTTGATTCATTCAACTTTGTGCATCATGATAGGAAGTTCAATGATTTGGCAAAAAAACTTGTAGTATTAGGATCTCTATTTGCTAATTGTGCAGTGTCCCCATATTGTGAATATTATGTTGAGGTGTTAACAAGGCCATCTGTACCTGACAATATTAAGCATTGGCAAGTTTTTGATGATGATGCTCAAGTCAGAAGATTTCTACAGAATAAAGGATAGTTTGTAGATCAATGCATTGATTGGGAGCCAATGGTGTGTGCATACAAAGAGGATGTTGTTATCTAGAATCTTGGCATTTATTGTTGTTTACCAAGATGATGTAACTGTGTTTTCCAGGAAGAGAAGTGACCATTTGCAGCACTTGGAGAAAATGCTGATAAGATGTAGGGAATATAGCATTTCACTCAATCCAAAGAAGTGCCATTTTAGAGTACACAGGGAAAAATTTCTTGGCCACATTGTGTCACAAGAAGGGGTAATGATTGATCAAGAAAGGGTAGATGCCATTAACAAGTTCCTAATTCCAAGGAACAAGAAGGGGATTAAGTCCTTCGGGAAGATAAACTTTATCAAAAGATTCATATAAAACTTTGCTGAGTTGACAATTCCAATCACTTCCATGCTAAAGAAGGACCAGGTCATCAAATGGGTAGAGGATGCCATTCAATATTTTAATGGGATCAAGGAGGCATTAAAGCATGCCCATGTTTTAGTAGCTCCAGACTATAGAAGCCTTCCGAACTATTTTCCTTTGCTTCAGAAAAAACTATTGCTTCTGTCTTGTTGCCGAAGGATGATGAAGGGGCTGAGAGGCCTATTGCCTTTTTCAGTAAGGCATTGCATGGGCTGACCTAAAATACACTATTATGGAGAAGCGTGTATTTTCCTTGGTAAAAGCAACAAAGGTTTTCCGGCCTTACATTTTGAGTTTCAAAATTTTTGCATATGTTCCCCTCACCATGATCAAATAAATCTTATTAGAGATGGAAGTTTCAAGTAAAAGATGCAGATGGGTGAACAAGTTGCAAGAATATGACATGGATATCAAAACCATGAATTTAGTGAGAGGTTTGGGCTTGGCTAAGCTTATGGTTGAGAGAAACTTGCAAACTATTGAGTTAAATGAGGTAGAAGAAAAAAGGGTAGGTGTTTTTGAAAAGTTGATGAATTCTAAGTGGTATAAAGCTGTAATTTTTTATCTCAAAAATTTATACTGCCCTGAGTATTTAAGTAAGAACCAGAAAAGAGCTCTTAAGTTGGCTTCTGAGAAATATGTCATTACTGATTATGGGTTAGCTTGGAAGAACCCTGAGGGAGTTCTTTTAAGGTGCATTACAGAATATGAAGCCCCCAAGATAATTGCTGATCTACATGGAGGAGTTTTTGGGGGAATTTTGCTACAAGATTCACAACACACAAGATCCTAAGGGATAGTTATTGGTGGCCAAATATTTTCAGGGATACAACCTTGTTGGTTAGAAGATGTGAGAGTTTCCATTGTTTCTCTGGAATACTAAAAGCTTTAGGCTCCCTACCTTTGCAGCCTATATCAATTGAAGCTCTGTTTAAGCTATGGGGAATGGACTTCATTGGTGAGATTTTAGACCCTTCAAGTGCTGGTCACAAGTGGATTCTTGTAGCCACCAATTACTTTACCAAATGGGTGCAGGAAATCCCTACTAAGAGGGAAACACACCAAATTGTCATGGACTTTTTGGTAAACCATATCATCTGCAGGTTTGGAGTGCCAGTCAAAATTGTAGCTAATAATGCCATGAGTTTTAGAGCCAAATCTATGGTGGAAATGTACAAGGAGTATGGGATCAAATTGAAATTTGCCTATAATTACAATCCCTAAGGAAATGGACAAGTTGATTCTAGTAATAAAAACTTGTTGAAGATTATCAGAAGAGCCTTGGAGCTGAACAAAAGAAAATGGGTTGAACAGTTGAAGTTTGTTGTTTGGGTTGATAGAATCATTGTCAAGAGAGCTACTGGAAAGAGTCCATTTGAGTTGGTGTATAGAACTCAGGCCCTGCTGCCCCTATATATGTAACTATCCTCATATCAGTTTATTCAACAACTGGAAGATCAAGAGGTTAGTCCATATAATGCTCGCATTAACCAGATTATTGAACTAGATGAAGAAAGGAGGGCATCCCACTAGAGGCATGTAAAGTTTAGAAAAAAGATGAAGAAGTTATTTGACAAGAAGGTCACTCCCAGAGCTTTCAATGTTGGAGATCTTGTGCTACTATGGGATAGCAGGCATGAAGATAAGGGAAAGCATGTAAAATTTGATGCATTATGGATGGGCCCTTACTCCATTGATATACAAATTGGTGAACATACCTTCTTCTTAAAGGACTTGGTTGGAGAATTTCTCAAGTTGTCTATGGATGACAGACATATGAAGCATTTCCTGGATTGATTTCCACAGAATCAAGGTAAACATCTTTTTTATAGTGTATAGCTTGTTGTTTGTTTCCTGTCTTTTGTGTTTTTACTCGTTCTAGTCCTTGGTGACCTGTTTTTGTTGGTTTCTCTATAATTTTTGGGAGATGGCTCTATTTATTTGTTCTGCAAGTTGACTCCATTGCCTAATGGATATGTTTTTGGCAGTTGGTCTACCTTTGTTCTTGTGGCACTCGCAGGGAGTGCCCATCCCCGAGTCAGAGCTGATGTTGGTGCTTAAAATAGTCTTGCCCCATTCTTCCATTGAAAATCTATCGATTTACAGTCTCTGCCATATTTTATCCCCATGTGATGTGTCTGAGAAGTCTCTGCCTTCCTTTTTTTGCCATAATCAATCCATTCCTTGGCTGAAGATCACTTATAGATCCATCGTTAGCTCCTCGTTTCTCCATTCCTCTTAAGGGGTCTGTAATTTGGGTCTCCCGTTCTCTGTTCTTCTAAAAACTCAGGATTTCCCATTCTCTGTTTGTCTAAAAGCTCAAAGGAATGTATTTGAGCCTTGTAACATTTCTAAATCCTCTGTCCTTGGAGAAAATTTCATCTCTGGGCTCAAATGGTCATTTTTCTGCATTTTACGGTTTGACGGGCATTTCTCTCGGTCAAATTTACATCCTTACATCAATAGGAAACATGGCCTCTTTTGGTTAGATGCGACTCGGCTGGGTACTTCAAGAATTTTATGAATCACCTCAACTTAAAAAATATCTACGTGGAAGAACGACACTCAATTGAAGATTTTGTTTTTGGTTTGGCCTTGGAGTAATGCCGGGAGGACATCTGGAGGTTTCCACTGCTTTGCCTAGACTTAGATAAATTTTTATGCAGCTAGATATAGTTGGGCAGGACATGGACACATGGTGATCCTGCATTCATTAAGGGTCTCACACTTGGGCACCATTTTGAAATTTTGCCATGGAGACACGTGGAGGTTTCCGCTGGGTCTTCCCATAAGTATTTTTTCAAAAGTTTTTGGGAGGTTTGGGAAACATTAATGAATTGTGCATGTTTGGGGACCGGCCCTTGAGTTTCATTTTAAAGAAGCACCAGGAGGAAACTTGAAGGCCTCTTCTCATTTTACATTTTTCTTGGAATTTTCAACAGCCAAAGGAGATTGTCTCGGACACTGACACATAGTGCCTTCCAGTGAGCTTCAAGCCTTCAAAAAAAGTTTGTCGGGTAGGACATGTGGTGAGCCTGTGCTGATTTAAAGTCTCAACTTTTGGGGACCATCTCAAGATGTGTCATTATGATGCATGGTAGTTTGAAAAGTCAAAAGGACGGGGAGGTGGACCAACGGGGGCAAATTGGATTTTTTTCCTCTTAAGGATTAAAATATCAAAATGGCCCACAAGCCTGACAAGGGATTAGTCAAATTTTGTTTCAGGTCAATGGCGGAGGTGTGGACTCTTGGGGGAAATTTGGAAAATTTTCCTTTTGGGAGAAAGGAGGTAAAAGTGTAAAAGGAAGTGTGGTTCTGCTTAGACCCACATCAAAAACTATAAGCGGAAGGGCGGAGATACGGGAAAAACTTGGAAAAATTTCCCATTTCCAAAACAGAGGAGAAATAGTAGAATTTAGCCACGGTTCCTTTGGGATCCACATTGGGACACGTGTCTGGCCCATTTTTCGAAGGCAGAGAGGCAGAGAAAAAAGGATTTTTTTTTCTATTTTTTCAAAAGGTTGTAAAAATTCAAAAGGAAACCCCGAGCCTATTTTAAATTGAATCTTCCACATGGATGGCCCAAATTCAAAGTAAAGATCAATGACAGTTGTGTTTCTGAATCTGATTTTCCCCCCATTTTTTACTAAAAAGCTCTTGGAAGTGTGAGTCTTCATGATTTCTTGGTATTTTCTTCATGCCAAATAAAGAGGAGAGTTAATTTTGATATATAAGTTTGGTGGGATAGATATGGAGATGTCTTTCGCCATTAAAATGATCTGACTATTGGGCTCGATCTAATCTTTCATTTTTCCTTCCTGGGCACGTAAAGAACCAGATTTGATAGATTATGGGCGGAAGTGGTTGGTGAATAGAAGGAAGAGTGATTTACCAAAGGAAGGAGTTGAATGTGGGAGATATTCGAAGAGATCTGCCCCTTAAGCACCTGACAAATTTTTGTAGATTTGATCCTGGGAATCACGATCGAGATCATGGCGAGCACTGGTGCACTCAATGTATGGATTTTTTAAGGGGAAAACTTGGTTGTAAAATTTTATAAATGGCGTAAATTTATCGTGCAAATGGTTGGAGTGTTAGGGGTTGGGATTGATTTTCTAATAGAAAAAAGATTGATGGAGCCCATCTTTTTGAGAAGCCGTATGAGAATCATGTATATCATTTTTATATTAAATTTGATCATGTCAAGGTGGTTGTGAGTGTACATCCATTGAAAAGATCTGAGATATTTCTTGAAACTTTCCCTTGTTGATAAATTTAATCAAACTCAAGTTATTTTTTGTTGATCTTGAGAAAAAAGTGTCTGTTTAATCTCTAAATATCTGCTAATAGTTTTTCTTGTTCCTATTGCAATCTTGTATCAAAATCCCTCTCAATCACATAGGTCTCAATCCTTGTGATATTTTAGTGGCATCTTCAATTTAGTTTCTCAAAAGAGATTTCATCTGGGAAAGAAATAAACGATTTAAAATCACTTTTCTTTCATCGACTGACAGAGATTGTCTGTAAGCCATTAAGTGTACCTCAGGCTTGTTGGGATTAGATCTTGATGCTTTGTTGGGTTTTCTAACTCAAGCCTTCATGTTAGAATCTCATAGATTGTGTGAAAAAGTTCAAATCTCGGCCTCCATTGAAGCACATATTCCGGTTAAAGAAACATTTTAGATGTTCTCTGGCATTCTGTTGGTTTAGCCTTCCATTTTGTAGAAGCTCTCAAATATCTAGCAAATCAAGTCCATCCTGCCTCATCTCCCACCAAAAAATTCATTTAAAAATAACCAATCCTACCCGTACTACCCCTTTTTTCCCTATGTGTATACAATTTCATAATTTCCATTACCAAGACATGCAGAAACAATCAGAGTTCTCAATGTCTGTAATAGCTTAAACCTTATCTAGAAAATATCTCCACTATCTAGAGTGAAAACTCATGAGAGTTAGATTTTGTTGCATTGATCATATTTTCTTCAAGGTCTCCTCCATAAATTCACAAAGAAGGATATCTCCATCTTATCCACAAACCCTAGGGTACAGAAGGGTCCTCTCACCCTGGTTGAAAAGAAAAACCATAAAGTACTGAGCATAGGTCAAATCCTCTTGAGGATGGTATCCATTTCTCCACATCTAAGTGACAGAAGGCCAGTTAGATCCCATGCCTTACTAAAAAATGACCTATTATCATCTATCTGTCTTTAAGCTTCTTGTCAAACCTGTGATACTGCTCAGACTTTGAGGGAGAATCAATTTGGGTACCAACAGTTTCCATCCAAAGCTTTGTACATTATATCACTTTTTTGAATTTTGAATATTTTTAAGGGTTACACCTCATGTTTGTGTTTTTAAATGAAGTGACTCATCTATATTTCTACACATAAAATCAATCACCCATAGTTTAAACAAACACAACTACAAAAGTACAAACTATGTCTATAACACAAATAACATATACCGTTTTTTGTTTGCAAAATGCCTCAAAGAAATGTGGTCTCATGGAATGTTATGATTGTAAGATATGAAAAAAATAGCTCTAATAATGATGCACTCAAACTTGTTGAGGTAATAAATAATTTTGGAATGTACCATAACCATTTCAGATTTGTTTATATATAATTGCATATTCTGTCTCATTTTAGTTTCATGGAGAGGTAATATGTTAAAGCACTTAGTCATTCTTTCAATCTACTTTGACAAGACTTCACATTCACAAAATTCTTGAGAGTGATTATTAGCAAACTTACATGTCTCACTTACATTTGCAACATTTGTTTTGTCTTTAATAGAAAATAAATACTGTCAATCACACCCCTTATCAACATCAACTACAAAAGTAATATCTATTTTTCTAAATCGAATAACAAATACCATTCAGAGTTCAGATTGCATTGTATACATGCAATTGCTAGTATTATTTTAGTGCATTTGATGTATGTTTTCTCACTTAATACTTGAATTTACCTATATTTTTTTTACCTTCATAAAATTATAAATTTATTTTTCAATAAAATGTTCTTTACAAAGTATATATTTTTTTAATAACCAAAATGATTATGTAGGATTAGATTGAAGATTTGTCAATTGAAAAATCTATTACACCTATCTATTTCTAATATCATGTTTATAGATTCTAAGTATTAGAGAAGACAATGCCTTTATTACAAATTCTTGAAGTTCATTTTATAAATCTAAAACAAAAGAAAATTCTTTACAGATTAAAAAATCCCGTCTCCCTTGTCTATAAATTTTGTTTACAAAATTAGTAAATTTTTCTTTAAATATTTCTTTCTATTCAACTTGGATATACTTCTTCACTTCATCTCGGAATCACTTCTATTATTCTAAATTTTTTTAATAAAAAAACAAATCCCATAGTTGATTGGCTAGGTTTGCACTAATATATAAATTACAATTTATCATGATTTTTAGACCAATAACGGAGCTGTAACAATGGAAATCACTCTCTTACTAATATAATGGTTGATTGGTTGTGGAATTATTATGTTTTATTACTCAACATTCCCCCCTCAGTGGCTTAAAAAATCATGTAAAATTTATTCTAAATTCATACCTTACTACCCAAGTCAGATATGCATCTTCAACACATCCTTATTTTGATAGAGGTGACGTCATAGTGGAAGTGACCTTCTTACTAACATAATAGTTTAAAGATGAAGGATGAGTATGTATGCTTGCTTAATTGTAGCTTCAAAAATCTAAAAAAATAATCTTACAAAATTACTTTTAAAAACAAACCTAACTATCTAAGTTGGAAATGCATCTTCAATATCTCTTAGAATTACTTCTACTACTCTAAAAAATACTTACCCCAACTAAAATCGCATCGTATAGGTATATGCTCTAAATTTAAAATGGTGGAAGACTCTAAAGTGATTTAAGGTAGGGTAGGAAATGAGTTGTTTAAAAATGGATTAATACTTCTAAGATAGAAGGACTAAGAAAACTTTGGAACTTTAGTACTAGAAGTGCAAATTAAGTTACAAGACAACACACAATGATTGGAAAATATGACAAGGAAAGCCAAAAACTTTAGGGAAATATAAATAAATAGGAAAAATGGCCAAAAAAAAGGAATGTGAGTAGAAACATAAGGATAAGAATGTGTTTTTTGGAATCAAAATGGATTGAGAGGGGGGAAAAATCAGTCCTTCAAAACTTTAACTTCAATTACCATATATTAATAATTCATCATTTAATTATCCATTCAACATAAATAACCATACACGAGCATATTAGATGTGTATTAACAATTCACAAGATCATAACACATAAGAGAGTATACGATACACCAAATATAAGTGGGAAACCCTCATGGAGAAGAAAATCCACTAAAAATCTGCTTATATTACATAAAGAAAAGAGATTTAGTGAAGCACCAACTTCACAAGGAGTACCAACCTCTAGTTTAGTGAAGCACCAACTCTAGAAGGAGGCTACAACCCCCTAATATGATCAAGTACCAACTCAACCACCTTTGGATGAAGATATCTAATGTAATGTTGCTGCCACAACTTATGGAGATCACTTATTTGACTCATACTCTTTTAAAGACACTTCTAATCCTTGTTCTCCTAACTGATTCTTTCTTCTTCTTTTAAGGACTAATTTGGCTTCAAACACTTGCAAACATGCTCTCTAACTCTCCTCATCCTTTTTAAAAATTCCTTAGCTATGATTTTATGCCTTCATATCTATTTCACACTCACACTTAGGTCGTACTTTTCCCCTCTCTCTTAACTAATTCAAATTTGAACCAAAACCCTTACTTTATACCCATCTCTTCTTAATAACACAACATAGGTAAGCCCTACACAAGGAATTTAACAAATAAAACTCATAAATATATCAATACACTCATACACATTCATGAAATGGACCTATGTAGGTCATTTATGCTCAAACACACCAAGCAACTCAAAAATTACTTAAAACCCCATCACCTAGTTCACCAAAGACCTCCAAACTTATAACAATGATTATTGAAGCCTTCAAAGTCCTCACACATGTCAAATATGGCATAAAAAATAATCCATGGTTGTACATTAACTTGCACCAATCTAATTCTTCATAAAACCAACAAGAAGACTCATATCCTTTTCAAAACAATTGTTTTGAGGAACCAATCTTCACCTATCATGCTCGATATCACCCAAGAACATCTCAACTATGGCATATAACCACTCATTATAAATCCAATGACCTATTGCTGATCAAATTTTCTCACTCCTCTTTCAGATTAGTGAAATGGTAACAAAGAAAATAAGAAACTCTACTAACGAGAGGGTTTAAGGCTACCTCTAGATGAGACGATGATGGATACGGGAGCAAAATATACTCCTCACAATGAAATTTATTACCTACAAAACAATGATAAACTCAAAATGAAAATGGATTAGCAGATAGAAGGGTGGGTTTCCCAAAAATGTTGGTCTTGAGAATTGAAAACTTCTGAGGATGGATGTCAACTCACTTTGATAAAAGATAAATAAAAATAAAATGGATAAATGATAAGATGCATTTGAATCTGAATTAGAATACAAAATCTCAAATGAACTAGATAAGATAAAATGTAGATCAAATAACAACAAATGATGAAAATCCAAACTTGATTGAATCGATGACAACCCGAGACTATTAACCACATTCAACGACGAATTGGAAAAAGTAAGCCCAAAAGAAACATAGAAAAAGAAGATTTGTAGAGCTCTTCTAAAGTTGATCTGGGACTTGTAATGATGTAGATGACTTGGACATGATGAGAATAGAAAATATGCAAGAAAATTGGCATATCTAGTGATAAATGTGATAATTGTTGATCTAGTCAATAGGGACCGAGATGGATTAACGAAGATTAGGTATGATGGAGATAATATTTGAAGCAAGAGGTGTGCAAAATGATGAGATTGGGAGATCTGAAGAACTAGGGGATCAAAAAATAGATATCTAGAAGTGTGGATAACAGATAATAAAACAAATGTGGATTGGGTCGATGACAACTGTGTAGAATAGACAATGACTGAGAAGGGATCTAGGGTTTGATAGATGCAAATGGATGGAAAACACGAACTGTAGAGAGAGACTGGTGATGATTGATGAAAGTGCAGAACTCTGAGATGGTTGATAAACATCACAAGAGTGATGTGCAATGATAATGGTATGGTAATGGGGGCTCTAAGCTAGCTCAAATTCTCTAAGATCTCTAATAATGACATGTAAGGTCTTCAAAATATCTTTAAGATTACAACATCAAATCTAAACAAGAGATAAAAATGTAATTAAATTTGTAAGGAAGCTCTAGGTATTGAAAAAACATCCTGTAATACCCACAAAAATGACGTTCTAGGAACACGCTAACACCTAACACTTACTCCAAATATTACGACTAATTTTTTATTTTAAGAAAAAGATTAAGGATACAGATAATTGAGTTAACACATGATTAATCCCTTAAGGTACAACAATTAACTTACACCACTAAACTCAACCCTAGAGTTTAAGAACTAGGTCTAGTTAAAAGGTCAACTCTAGGGTCCATTAACCCGTTTCAATAATGAAGGTAATGTATTTTAATTTACTTAGTTAAATGTTTTCTTCTTATTAATAATATTAAAATCCTAGTATGTTTGGCCTCTTGCTTAATTAATCTAAAAACCATTATCTTACTAACTTATGGTCTTTTTTGATATTAACTAAAGTTTGATAATGACTCAAAAAGGTTTGACATTATAAGAAAATAAAGGGGCCCCATTCCCCATTTTCACATACCACTAAAGTTTCATAACAACCTTTTATAAATATCATTCTCACCTAACAAAAGTAGGGTGAAATCAAAACCATTAGATCAAGTCAAAACCAACCACAAGATCCTAGGGTTATCGTAATCCCTAACTTTTCTTATGAGTTTTATTAAAGTCTTTCCTTTGTTCTTTTCCCTCATTTAGTCTATTTGTTTTGTGAAAATGTAGGTTGGAGAGGAGAAGTCCAAGGGAGCAAGAATGGAGAAATTATGGAGGAATTCCACAAGGACCAATCTTTAGAAGGTTTAGATTGTAGGTTTCTTATTTTTTTCAAATTTCAAACAAGGATTGGGAGGGATCTCTTTCCCCCAATCTGATTTTATTAAAAATTATTGTATTTGGGTCTTTAAAATTGGGGCAAACCCTACCCCAGTAAATAAAATGAGGAGATTGTTTTATATCCACCCTTAACATGTTTTATTTGCACAATCTATTAGTTTTATGCATTGTTTTGGTTGTTGGGTGGTTAAATGCATAAAGTTTTCATCTTAAAAATTCAAGGGAACTAGATAAAAATAATTCACAAGTGTGGATCCGAACGGTTCAGTCGGAAGTGACAGAAACGCCGCCCAGAGTAGACCAGTGGTCCTAGAACCGACGCCCTGCCTGGGTGACAGACTGGGGACCGCCACCTTGCCAAGTGTCAAACCTAGGACAACCGCCCTACTGAGCGGTGGTTTTGGGACTACTGCCTTAGCTTGAGCGGTGGTCGTTCGACCACTGCTCTGCACAGGGCGGTGGTTCTGTTTAAAAAAAATAAAACCTTAATCCGATAATTTCCAAAAGACTAAAAGTTACCAAAAACTTGAAAAATTCATTATAAACATGTTTTTGTTAATTTAAAGTTCTAGATCTGAAATTTATTGCTCTTTTACTCATTTATTAGTTAAAAATTCCTCATTTTAAAGTATTTGAAAAAAAAACCCAATACTAATGACTAGATCTATTCCATTTGTTCAACTAAATTTTCCTTCTATTTCCATGAGCAAAATAAATCTAAGTCTACTTATACATTATTAATTTCTTGCCATAACAAAATAAAAATTTCTAAATAACAACATGTTCCAATTTGTTCTCTTTTTCATTTCACTATATTTCAAATATATTCAAATGGCTACAATACTTTATTTTCCATTCATATGCAATTTGTAGATTCAAAATTACTACAACAACTTTCTTTTTCTATTGAAAATGACCCATATTATTTATGTTAAAATAAGATTTAAAACAAAAAAGTTACTTTCATTTCCATTTCACAACTCATTCAACAAAAATCCTCCTTTCTCTTTTCAACATACACATATTTTAATGTAAACTCTTTTCCAAAAAATTATTACAAGCCATCAACTCAAGGTGGGAAATAAACACAATGTAAATAAGGTAAAACTACCATAATACAAGAATGTAGTTATGGGGCACTATAACAATACAAATTATTCCACTTAAGTGGGAATATAATAAATTTATTTACAAGGATAAAAAAAATCCCAAAGTCCCCAACAACACTCCAAGCTCCACAACTCCAAGAAAAGTAGCTCCTTCAAGTTTTTTTGATTCACAACAAAATGGGGGGAGAGGCAATGCTCTCCACCCAACCAAGACATCCAATGAAGAGGAGAAGCCATCCTCTTCATTGGCCCCCGAGCCCGAACCACATCACAATGGAAAATTATTCAACACATGACAACTACTAGCTTCCACAATACTGAGCAAATAGTCTCACAATCAATTTCATCCACATTCAAAACAACAACAAAAGAAAAGTAACAGCAAAACAATAATATCAAAAGGCTTATCAAGAAATCCAAAATAGCAAGACCTATGGGGAGGCCACTTATGCCTCCCAATGGGAATGGGTGCCCACCTAAAATCATCCAATGTAAAAATCAAATCCCCTACAAACTCTTATGCCTCCCTCAAGTACCCCTTATACCTCCATATACTATTATGCCTCCCTCAATCTCTTATGCCTCCCTAAAAAACAAGAACAAGAAGAATGCAAGCATTCCTCAAACAAGGTGGGGCACCCAACCCAAACTTCCTCCTTCAAAAGTAAGCTCTTATGCCTTGCTACAAGATAACTCCCCATAGTCTCCTCCTACTCCAAACTTAGGCAATCTACCCATACCGAAATAAACATTCCAAAGGGAAACAACATTCAACAGAAACATATAAACAACATAATTTAACAAGGTGAAACTCCTACCTCTCCATAGTAGAGCTCATTCCAAGGATGAAATTACAAGCTCCTCAAGTCGAAGAAAGCATCCAAAAATGTCCAACAATCCACAAGCACTCCCAAAATCTTCTAACTCCCCAAAATACAAGAGTCCAAACCGATCAAGTAACCCCCAAACAAACAAAGGAACAACAATAAATAGCAAAGGGAGGGAGGAGGATGAGGTGGCTCCATGTAGGATTCCACATCACTCATCCTCAACTCCACCTCACTTGGTCAAACTTCAACCCCAATGCACCATAAATTGGTGGGTGAGAGGAATGAAAAGAAACTTATACACTCAAACTAAGCCCACACCCCCAAAGGAAAAAATGTAACCTTTTTCTCTTCCCAAAAAACCTATTGGGATCTAATTTTGACCCCCCAACTCATAGGTAGGTTTGGTACATCATTTTAAGAGGTGTGGGACAAGTTTAACTTGTCCCACAAGTCTTCAAAATTGGCCCTAAAGGTCAAATTCGAGTTTTCCATGGAGGATAGAGTGTACAACACTCAAGATCTCAAGCATTCAACACACAATACAAAAACTAAGAGCACATCAAGTCTAATAAATGATCTCCTTTTTGGTCACATCTTTAATTAGTTTAGGAAAAGATTAATATGACTCTAATTGATACACTTAGACCCAATAAGATAAAGGGGAAACAATACATAAAAATTATAATTAAATAAAACAAGTTATTCACATCACAAAAAGAACCAGATACAACATTAATAAAGGAACTATAAATAAAAGACAACACATGCCCCTTGGTCACAATTTCCTCCTAACAAAAATCAAACACACACAATTACATGTTTCCATGGTGAACCTTGTTGAATCATCTAAAATTATCATGTGGTTGGTCTCCAATCCCCCCGATGTTGTTGTGAATATAAATATACCTACGAAAATAAAATATACCTCCTTCATTCTCGTGGCCGCATTAAAACATCCATGTTAAAATATACAATGTAAATCTAAAATCATCTATATACGAATTAATACCATCTAGATAAGTACAAATCAATTAGAGATTTCTAGCAACATTTTTATCCAACATTTTATCCGGATCAAAATGATCACAAAATTAATTTAATTATAAAATCATACTCATGGCGACGAAATTATACCACATGTCAGTAATATATAGAAATAACCATGTCCACAACATATCAATATCAATATAAAAATGTATCTAATAATCCACATGCACCATATATTAATCAAAAGTGACAACAACAGTGTCCATAAGTGCAGTTGATAGTATCATAATCAAAATCAAAAGTGTCGAAGGGAAGTGGGCACTACATCCCCCTACCCTTAGACTCGAATTCCTCCTGGAAGTCACTGGAATAGGTGTGGAAATGGATCTCGTAGTAAGGTAGCATCCTCCCAAGAAGCAACAGTCTCGTCTTACCTATCCCGCTGAACCCTAACCTGGTCAATCTCTCTGCCTCGAAGGCCTAGGGTCATGCGCTCTATAATGCAAATGGGATCCATCATCACCTGCCCCTGATCCTGCACTTGCAATGTGGTCTAATATAATACATGAGAAGGATCAGAAACATATCTCCTAAGCATAGAAGCGTGAAACACATCATGGATGTGAGACAAGTTAGGTGGCAACGCTAGACGGTAGGCCAAGGGACCGATACGCTCCAAGATCTCAAAGGGACCCACAAATATAGGAGCAAGCTTAGAACCTTTTCCATAATGGATAGGGCTCTTATGCAGTCTGACATAAAGAAACACCTTTGTGCCCACCTCATAACTATGATATGTCCTATGATGGTCCACATACTTCTTCTGCTTGTCCTGTGCCTCCTGCAATCTATGTCTAATCAAAACAACCTGGTGCTCCATGTCCTGTAATAAGGCTGACCTGAGAGAAACCCTATCCTCTAAGCTGTCCCAACTAAGAGGTGTCCTACACTCTCTGCTATATAGTTCTTGAAAAGGAGCCATGCCTATTGAAATCTCAAAACTATTATTGTAGGCAAACTCCATCAAGTACAGATACTCTTCCCATCTAGACTGGTGATCCATAACATACATCCTAAGAATTTCCTCTAGGATCTGATTCACCCACTCAGTCTATCCATATATCTCAGGGTGATATGTTGTGTTGAAGTTGATCCTCGTCCTAAGAGCATGCTGCATGGTGGTCCAGAAATGGGAATTGTACAAGGGATCACAGTCACAAATGATTTTTCACAGAATCCTGTGTAATCTAACAATCTCATCAAGATACACCCGTGCCACTAAACTAGCCATGTAGGTGGTATTTAATGGATAAAAATGAGCCACTTTCATCAATTTATCCACCATGACCCTGATGGCATCATGGTGGTATCTCGACGTCGACAACCCAACAATGAAGTCCATGGAAATGGTGTCCCATTTCCACTCCGGTATAGCATGAAGAAAGTGAAGGCCAACTAGATGTTGATGCTCAGCCTTCACCCTCTGGCACTCTAAATAGCATGACAAAAATTGAGCCACGTCTCTCCAAATTCCCCTTCAATGGTAAAGTTGTGTCAAAGTGGCGTGCATCTTCTTCACCCCGGGATGGGCTGAATAAGGTGCATGGTGAGCCTCTGCCAAAATTTCCTATCTCAAACCTCTATCTCTAGGAACATATATCTGACCTCTGTATCTGAAAAGACCATCTACCTTTAAAGAAAATCCATCAAATCTCCCCTCTATGGGTCTCTCAGACTCAATCTCTATTCTGGCTGCAAGGTAGAAGTTGTCATGAGGAAGCTGTAGCAAAATCTTGCTCTGTAAATCTATACCCACTGAAGTAGCTATAGCCATATGTATTCATCTACTCAGGGCATCTACAACCACATTCTCCTTTCCCTTCACATGCTCTATCTCCATATCATACTCACAAAGGAACTCCATCCAACACCGTTGATGAGCACTGAGATTTGGCTGTGTGAAGAGGTGGTGAAGACTCAAATAATCAGTCTTGAGTGTAAATCTCTGGCCAAGGAGGAAGTGTATCCATCGTACCAAGGCATGCATAACTATTGTAAGCTCAAGGTCATGAGTTGGATAATTGAGCTCATATTACTTTAGTTTGCAAGACTCAAATGTAACTAATCTACCCTCCTACATCAACACACCTCCAAGCCCTGTCAAAAAGGCATCTGTGCAAACGTAAAACTCGTCTTGAGGACCTGACATTGCTAAAATAGGTGCTTTCGTGAGGCATTCCTTTAGTTTCCTGAAGGTTTGCTACCATCTATTAGACCAAAAAAACTTCTTCCCTTTCTGCTGAAGGGAAGTGAAGGGGTACGTAATCCAAGAAAAGTCCTAAAAAAATCTCTAGTAATATCCTACCAATCCAATGAAGCTGTGCACCTCTGTCATAGTGGTGGGTGATGGCCAATCCATGATAGCTCGAATCTTAGAAGGATTGACTATGATAGCTTCCCCCAGAAATGTTGTGGCCTAAATACTACACCTTTTACTGAAAGAATGCACACTTCTTCAAGTACCCATAAAGATGTTGCTCACGAAGACACTGAAGAACCTGGTGAAGGTGCTCCTCATGCTCCTCACGTGTATGTGAGTAAATCAAAATTTTTTCAAGGAAGATGAGCACAAAGTGATCTGGAAAATTCCTGAACACCCCATTCATCAAGCTCATGAACACTGCGGGGGCATTCGTTAGAAAAAAAGGTACCACTGTGAACTCGTAGTGGACATATCTCGTGTGAAAGGCAGTCTTATGAATATTTGCCTCCAAAATCCTCAACTGGTGATACCTTGACTATAGATCTATCTTGGAGAAAAATTTTCCCCCCTTCATCTAATCAAATAAATCATCAATGCGTGGAAGGGGGTAATGATTCTTGATCGTTACTTTGTTCAGCTGGTGGTAATCAATACACACACGTAGAGATCTGTCCTTATTTTTTACAAAAATCACTGGTGCACCCCAAGGGGATATAGTAGAATGGATTAGGCCTTTCTCCAGAAGGACCTCAAGCTGCAACTTGAGCTCACAAAGCTTAGGGGTAGTCATCCGATAAGGTGCTCATGAGATAGGATCTGTGCCCGGAACTAAATCTATGTAAAATCTATCTACGCAGGGGAGGTAACCCCGATAGTTCACTAGGAAATTTTTTGGAAAACTCTCTCAGTATGAGATGGTAATCAAGGGATGGTCCACTAGACTTATCCTCCGATCTATCACTAACTGTAACAACATACATTTGGCAACCTCGTCGCACACACCGCTTAAGCTACATAGTGGAGATGGTGCAAATAGAAACATGCCTCCTAACCCCTACTATCACTAACTCCACTCCTAATTCATCTGTACAAGCAATGGTCTTATGGTAACAATCCACTCTAGTTCTGTGTGTAAACAACTAGTCCATGCCCAAGATAACACCATAAGAAATGTTATCCAAAATAAGCCCCTTGCTTATTTTGGGCTAAAACCCCTTCATTCCTTCCTCCCTTGTGCCTCAGTCAGAATTTTTCATTTTTTAGGAACTCAAAACCTTTTGGAAATGGCACCATTGGATAGAGCTCCTTCTCAGCTTTCCAAAAAGGTAAAGTTCTCCTCCTAACTCCATGTGTTTTTGAATTTATGGCTCGGTGGAGGTTTTGTGGGAAATGTTCCTTAGACAGGCCCATTAACTAGTGAGATCACACCATGTGTCACCGGGGCGTTGGGGTTCGGGGGTACGAGAGGATTTTTTCCTTTTCGCCCAAGTTTGGAAATTTTCAAAAGGAAAGCCCGCCCCCCAAAACCCAAGCCAATGGGAGGAGGCCACATGTCCTCAGAAGGGTGGAGACAGAGGCAAACTTAAAAGTTTTACCAAGTGTTTAGCAAGGTTCAAAGAGGAAATTTTCAGCCTGAGGGCCCACCGGTGAATAAGATCATGCCACGTGTCTAGGTGGGGAGAAATTGGGAAAATTTCCCAAGGGTTGGCATAAACAAATTTTTCAGCCCCAAGTCCCGCACCCAATAGCATGGTGCCATGTGTCACCGGGGCGTTGGGGGTCAGAGGTGTGACAGGAATTTTTCCTTTTCACCCAAGTTTAGAAAATTTCAAAAGGAAATCCCACCCCCCAAATCCTGAGCCAGTAAAATCATGCCACGTGTCCACGAGGTGGTAAAAATCACAAGGCAAGCCCGTAACGAAAAATAAGCATGGAAGGCCCGCATCTAATAACATCATGCCACATGTCCAGCCTAGGGAAGATGGTAAAAAATGATGAAAAAGTTGAGAACAAATGCTCGTGGCGAATCACATCATGACACGTCTCCACGGGTCATCCAGCTGGCGGAGAATTTTCAGAAAATTTTCCAAAGGCCAAAATGATGGAAAATGAAGCAGGAAGGGCCCAAAACTAATCAAATCATGCCATGTGGCACCAGAGCAGTGGGGCGCAGAGATTTTTGGGGAAATTTTTCCAAATGCAAAAAGTGGGAAAATTTCAAATTTTCTGCCCACCAACCCATTTTGGCCCTATTTTGCCCTAAATTTTCAAAGGGTCATAACTTTTGATCAAGAGCTTGGTTTTTTATGTTCTTTATATCATTGGAAACATGATGAAATTCTCTACATGATTCCAGGATCAATTTTGTGTTTTTGTGGGGTTTGGAGAGATAAAATTGGAAAACACCTTTGGCACATGGAAATAGACATAAACGACATTTCAACCACCATTTTTAATGAGGAATGGCTCACATTCTCTCCTAGCATGGTCTAAAAAACATTGGGAAGTGGATTTGTAAGGGAACCCATGCTATTTTTATGAATTTGGTTAGTGGTTGAAAGCTCCTCTCATGTTTTCCCATGTTTCTCTCTCTTGAGCTCAAATTTACATTGTAAAAGCCAGAATGGGCTCATTTTTTGAGGTAGTTAGACAATATTTTGACTCTGCAACTTCCCTTTTCTTCCTCATAAGGTAGATTTTTGGAAATTTTTACCTTTTCATACAAATACAACATCTCTTTTTGCCTCTTGGTCATTGTAATGCACTGTATTGGACCTGGAATGATAATGTATGCTCTGTGATTAAAATTTTCAGAATCCTTTCATATGTTTATGGTTGTTTCCTGATATTTCATTACATTTTGGCAATTTGTGCATGTTTTGTGCTATATTTTCTTGTGGATTGTGTATGTTTTGCAATAGCAAGTGTCTACTACTCCTTTGGTGCATCACCTTAATTAGATTAGATTTAATTTTTTTGCATTCTTTCTCAACTCTATCTCCTTGGAAAAGTTTGATGAAGTTATAGGTAAACCCTCTGCAAAAAATGTTGTGCACACTTGAACAGAGGAGTTGAGGAACCAACCTCTAATCTAGAGGATATTTTCCAATTCTACAATTCCCACACTTGTGTGAAAAGATCCAATGTTGTGTAATCATACTGGATGCTAAAATGTCAAACTAGAAATCTGATAAAACATCCAGAGGGTGTTTTTGATTTGCACTAACAAGAACCCAATGGAAGGATTCAAAGATTTGAGGTAGTGGTGAAGGGTCTTAAATCCACTACAAACTCCTTAACTAAGGAGTCTATAGAAATTTTAGCTCCACAAGCCATCTCAACATCCCAACTACAACCCTTCCTAACTGCTACTAGCCTGCAATGATCTACTAGGGATGGTGTAATGAAAGAATTAGAAGAGCTAGAATTAAACAAAATAGAGGTAGAAACACCACCAATACTACTTGTCATCTCTATGATGGTAATTTAATGCTCAGTCTGGCAGTTCTTGACCACAACATAAATCTGATGGCTCCATCCCATATCTCTAACAATCAGCTCTATGATCTGTGTCTTACCCTTATTACTAGGGTTCTAAGGGAACTCTCTCCAATGGTTCCCAATGACGCTGCAACCATAATAGCTTCCTGGTCCTCTCTAATGGGAAGTAACTCTAGTCGGTACTCTCGATGTATGTGCTGTGGATCTTGACGATCCTACTATGGACTGCTGAGGTCTCTACTAATGAGCTCCTACTGACTGAGCTCTTTGTACACCTAGTTTCCTAAAGGGACCCCTAGGAGGAGGACCCATACTCCACCCCCTCTGTGCGTCGAATCTCTGAGGAGGTCTATAAGGTGGGTAGGTTTGCTATTACTACTATGGTGGTTGCTGAGGTGGCTTGAAGAAAGATTGCACTGAACCCTATCCACCATGAGGAGAAGGAGTTGACCCTCTCAACCTGCTGTCCAGCATTTGTTGAATGCGGCTTTAGACTCTGTATCTCACTTGTTGTGTCTTCCCCCATGTCTCCTCTACAATATATGTCTTCTCCATAGCCTCTATTAAAGTCTGTGGGTAGTGAATGTGTACTACACCTCCCAAATCCCAATTTAGGCCCCAGATGAACCTGTGTATCCATACCTGCTCATCGTGCATGTAGTTGACATAGTGGAGTAGATCCAGAAATCGATTCTCTTACTCGTCTACGGTCATAGATGTCTAGCAGATGTCATGAAACTCATATATCCGCTACTGAATAAACCTCTTAGGTAGGTACCTACTCCTAAAATGCTCCTAAAAAAGCTCCCAGGTCACTATCTCTGAGTCTACATGGAGCTTCTACTCCTCAGTCTGCCACCAAACTCCTACTCCATCCCTTAGTAGAGGGATCGCAACATGAGCTTTCATGTTGCTAGAACAAGGGTAGAGCTTGAAGCATCCACTCAAGCTCACTAACCAGGTCTCTACCTGAATACCTCATGTGTCCCCAGAATAATGTGATGGTTGAAGCTTCAAGATCTTCCTAATATAGCATGTAACTATAGTCTTGCGACTCCTAGACCTCTCTACATGTTCATCCCTAAGCCTAGGGCTCTGAGACCTATCTTGTCCCCATGCCCTCTCTGAGGTGACTCTACCCTGATTGACTCCACGCAGAATTTTTGTGCCCCATGCTCCTCTTTATATCGAGGGGATGGCCTAGCCTTAACTGATGGCTCCATATCTTGCCTAGCAGGTTGTCCTCCTAGTGACCCTTTGCATATAGGGACATTGACGTCTTGAAGTGTGTGTAAAATCTATGGAAGAATGGCCACTACAGCCTAATCTGGCGGTGGTATACCTAGGTCTATATGGAAAGACACCTCGTCTAGTCCGTGCCTCCTACACAGACCAAGGCGAGAGTTAGTTCATCATTTCAGGTTTCGTTTCAGTTTTCTATGTTTTCTAAAATCATAAAAATATAAGATAGTGTGGTTTTCTAGATTTAGAACAACATTTTTGCGCTAGGTTAGAAGTCCATGTCTCTTGTTTTCTAGTGTGCCCAAGGGTCCAAGCTTTGAACCCATGGCTTTGATACCAAATGTAACATGCACAAAAATGACATTCTAGGAATGCGCTAACACCTAACACTTACCCCAAATATTATGACTATTTTTTTTTAAAGAACAAGATTAAGGATACAGGTAATTGAGTTAAAACATGATTAATCCCTTAAGGTAAAACAACTAACTTACACCATTAAACTCAACCCTACATTTTAAGAACCGGTTCTAGTTAAAAGGTCAAATCTAGGGTCCACTAACCCGTTTCGACAAGGAAGGTAGCATAATTTAATTTACTTAGTTAAATGTTTTCTTCTTATAAATAATATTAAAATCCTAATATGTTTGGCCTCTTGCTTAATTATTCTAAAAACCATTATCTTAATAACTTAGGGTCTTTTCTGTGCCTCTGCTGTCCTCAGGGTTCGGTTGCAGTCCCACTCTGGTTCAACGTTCTCCTTCCTCCCTTCGATTCCTCGTCCTCTTCCTCCTTCTCCTCGCCTTTCGCTTCCTCTTCTTTCCATTGTATTCTCTCTTTTCTTCTTGTTATTGGGTTGGGGCCCTTCCCCATCGGTTCATAGCTGCAACCAAAAGTGTTTATCAATCAAAAAAAAAAACTTAGGGTCTTTTCTATTATTAACTAAAGTTTGATAATGACTCACAAAGGTTTGAAATTATAAGGTAACAAAGGGGCCCCATTGCCCATTTGTGCATACCACTAAAGTTTCATAACAACCTTTTATAAATATAATTCTCACCTAACCAAACTAGGGTGAAATCTCCACCCTTAGATCAAGTCAAAACCAACCACAAGATCCTGGGGTTATCACAAGCCCTAACTTTTCTTATGAGTTTTATTAAAGTATTTCCTTTTTTCTTTTCCCTCATTTGGTCTATTTGTTTTGTGAAAATGTAGGTTGGAGAGGAGAAGTCCAAGGGAACAAGAATGGAGAAATCATGGAGAACTTCCACAAGGACCAAGCTTTAGAAGGTTTAAATTGTAGGTTTCTTATTGTTTTTAAATTTCAAACAAGGATTGGGAGGGATATCTTTCCCTCAATATGATTTTATTACAAAATATTGTATTTGGGTCTTTAAAATTGTGGCAAACCCTACCCCCATAAACAAAATGAGGATATTGATTTAGATCCACCCTTAGCATGTTTTATTTGCACAATCTATTAGTTTTATGAATTGTTTTGGTTACTAGGTGGTTAAATTCATAAATTTTTCATCTTAAAAATTTAAAGGAACTAGATAAAAATCACGCATAGGCGTGGATCTGGATGGTTATGTCGTGACTGACAGAACCACTACCCTGCCTGAGTGACAGACTGTAGACTGTCGCCTTGCCGAGTGACAAACCTAGGACCACCACCCTACTAAGTAGCAGTTTTGGGACCTCCGCCTTAGCCTAAGCGGTGATTATGGGACCACCTCTCTACACCGGGTGGTGGTTCTATTTTAAAAAAATAGAACCCTAATCCGAGTGTTTCCAAAAGACTAAAAGTTACCAAAAAGTTGAAAAATGCATTCTAAGTTTGTTTTTGTTCATTTAAAGTTCTAGATATGAGATTTATTTCTATTTTATTCATTTATTAGTTAAAAAATTGCCCATTATAAAGTATTTGAAAAAAAAACAATACTAATGACTAGATCTATTCTATTCCATTTGTTTAACTAAATTTTCCTTCTATTTCTATGAGCAAAAGAAATCTAAGTCTACTTATACAGTATTAATTTCTTGCCATAACAAAATAAACATTTCTAAATAACAACATGTTCCAATTTTTTCTCTTTTTCATTTCACTATATTTAAAATATATTCAAATGGCTACAATAATTTATTTTCCATTCATATGAAATTTGTAGATTCAAAATTACGACAACAACTTTCTTTTTCTATTGAAAATGACCCATCTTATTTTAAAATACAACTAAGATTTCAAACAAAAGTATTACTTTCATTTTTAATTTCACAACTCATTTAACACAAATCCTCCTTTCTCTTTTAAATATACACATATTTGAATGTAAACTCTTTTCCATAAAATTATTACAAGCCATCCACTCAATGTGGGAAATAAACACAATGTAAATAAGGTAAAACTACCATAATACAAGAATGTAGTTAAGGGGCACTATAACAATACAAATTCTTCCGCTTAAGTGGGAATAAAATAAATTTATTTACAAGGATAAAAAAAATCTCAAAGTCCCCAACAACACTCCAAGCTCCACAACTCCAAGAAAAGTAGCTCCTTCAAGTTTGTTTGATTCACAACAAAATGGGGGGAGAGGCAACACTCTCCACCCAACCAGGACATCTAATGAAGAGGAGAAGCCATCCTCTTCATTGGCCCCTGAATCCAAAGCACCTCACAATGGAAGATGATTCAACACATGGCAACTACTAGCTTCCACAATACTTAACAAATAGTCTCACAATCAATTCCATCCACATTCAAAACAATAACAACACAAGCAAAGGAATAACAAAACAATAATATCACAAGGCTTATCAAGAAAGCCAAAAGATAAAGACCTATGGGGAGGCTACTTAGGCCTCCTAATGGGAATGGGTGCCCACCTAAAAGCCTCCAATGTAAAAATCAAATCCCCTACAAACACTTATGCCTCCCTCAAGTACCCCTTATACCTCCATATACTCTTATGCCTCCCTCAATCTCTTATTCATCCCTCAAAAACAAGAACAAGAAGAATGCAAGCATTCCTCAAACAAGGTGGGGCACCCAACCCAAAATCCCTCCTCAAAAATTAATCTCTTATGCCTCCCTGCAAGATAACTCCCCATAGTCTCCTCCTACTCCAAACTTAGGCAATCTAGCCATAGCAAAACAAACATTCCAAAGGGAAACAACATTCAACACAAACATATAAACACAAAAATAAACAACATAATTTAACAAGGTGAAGCTCCTACCTCTCCATAGTACAGCTTGTTCCAAGGATGCAATTCCAATCTCCTCAAGCCCAAGCAAGCATCCAAAAAGCTCCAACAATCCACAATCACTCCCAAAATCTTCTAACTCCCCAAAATACAAGAGTACAAAATGATCAAGTGACCCCCAAACAAGCAAAGGAGCAACAATAAATAGCAAAGGGAGGGAGGATGATGAGGTGGCTTTATGTAGGATGCCACATCACTCATCCTTAACTCCACCTCTCTTGGTCAAACCTCAACCCCAAAGCACCATAGATTGGTGTGTGAGAGGAATGACAAGAAATTTACATACTCAAACTAAGCCCACACCCCCAAAGGAAAATAATTAAATATTTGAAAGAAACTGCAATCAATAATTAACCTTTTTCTCTTCCCAAAACACCTATTGGGGTCTAATTTTGACCCCCCCCAACCCATATGTAGGCTTGGTACATAATTTTAAGAGGTGTGGGACAAGTTTATCTTGTCCCACAAGTATTCAAAATTGGCCCTAAAGGTCAAATTTGATTTTTCCATGGAGGATAGAGTGTATAACACTCAATATCTCGAGCATTCAACACACAATATAAAAACCAAGAGAACATCAAGTCTAATAAACGATCTCCTTTTTGGTCACATCTTTAATTAGTTTAGGAATAGATTAATATGAATCTAATTGATACACTTAGACCCAATAAGATAAAGGGGAAACAATACATCAAAATTATAATTAAATAAAAAAAGTAATTCACATCACAAAAAGAACCACATACAACATTAATAAAGGAACTATAAATAAAAGACAACACATGCCCCTTATTCACAATTTCCCCCTAACAAAAATTCAAACACATATAATTACATGTTTCCATGGTGACCTTGTTGAATCATCCAAAATTCTCATGTGGTTGGTCTCTAATCCCCTCAATGTTGTTGTGAATATAGATATAGTTGCAAAAATATGACATACCTCATTCAGCTTTGTGACCACATTAAAAAATCCATGTCAAAATATACAATGTAAATCTAAAATCATCTGTATAAGATTTAATATCATCTAGATAATTACAAATCAATTACATATTTCTAGAAACATTTCTATCCAACATTTCATCCATATCAAAATGATCACAACACTAATTTAATCATCAAAGCCCACTCATGGTGATGAAAGTATACCACATGTTAGTAATATATAGAAATAACCATGTCCACAACATATCAATATCAATATAAAAATGTATCTAATAATCCACATGCACCATATATGAATCAAAATAAACAATAGTACAATATCTCTAACATCTAGTATCATGCTAAATCAAAAGTGAAAAAAACAGTGTCCATAAGTGCAGTCTATAGTATCATAATCAAAATCAAAAGTGTTGAAGGGAAATGGGAACTACACATCCTCAAGAGAGGAGAGGGATGAGCATATTTATAGGTTCTACGATGAGACAAATGGGTCACTGGTGAATGCAGAAGACCATTGATTTGGATGGTGGAGATGTCATTAGCTCAAAGAAAAAAGGCCTTATGAGGTGAAATTATGGCTTTAGGTGGTTAATGCGGATAAGGGTTTCTTAGGGAGGATAAAAATTAGTTAGGGGACAAGAATGTGATGAATGAGGTCATATGTGAACCTATGGATGATAAAAATGGTGTTTAGGGAGGATAAAAGAATTAGATGAGGGTTTAGGGATAATACGTGAGATGTAAATATGAATAATTAAATGGGATTAAGGGTGAATTAAAAAAAAAATGATGGGGTGAGATATGAAAGTGAGAAATTTGAGAGAGATATGTATGTGCAAGATGGTGAAGGGGAGTGACTATGGGGTGAGGGACAAGGGATACCAAAATTTTGTGTCTACATTTTCCCTATTTTATGGAGTGGCTTGTGTTGGGAAAGCATGAGAAAAAAATGAGAATTGATAGAAGATGATGGGTGAGATGCTCCCCCTTAAACTAGGTACTGATGACATGAAGAGGAATCGATCTTGAGTTTGAAAAAGATAGACAAGAAAAGGAGAAGGAGAAGAGAAGGAAATTAAAATATGAGAGAAGAAAAGATGAGAGAAGATGCCCCAAGTGGAGAGGTATAAGGATAAAAAATGAAAAACAAAAGTATGGTGGTGATTTTGTAATCACTTCTGTAGGGAACTAAATATAACCTCAATGGAGATGACGAAAATGTCTTAAAACTTGTGAGTAGGATAAAATCATGGTAATATGGACGGATTCTAATGGGAATACACTCAGATGGATGTGTAAGCTGTGGGACCAACGGGTCAAAGGAATACATGAAAAATATGCACAAACGAATGTGAGGATGGTTAGGAAAAAAGGTGTGACAAGATGCGGGGGAAAGACATATGTGATATCCTTAATATATGAGGAATCAAAAATATGTGTATGGGTAGGATGAAGATAAAATATGAAGACAATTGCCACAATGATGGGCTTAACATAAGATTATGGTGTCCTGAATGGGAACACAAGGGTGGTTGCAGAGCTAATTGCTAGATGTGATGAGGTAAGCTAAAAGATAACTCACCAATGCTAGTGGTATAAACAAAAGGGTGTTATGAGGAGCACAACCAATTGTATGATATGAAGGCATTCATAGAGCATGTTAAAGGTGTGAAATGGTAATGAATTTATTGTGCATCCAATGAATTATACAAATAAAATTTGAGCTTTTGCAAGAGGCCCCCCTCGTTAGGAATAGATTTCATTCAAATAAATATTACCTGTTTAATAGGTGAGTAAATTGTTGACCTCGGGTATCTAGACCTTAAGATTTATTTGTAATGTGCAATTTACATATTGAACAACAATGGTTAGAATTTCTAGTCTCTAGAATGACTTTTAGCTGTATCAAAACTTTGGGCCATGGGAAGAAACATTGTAGCATTGTTAAGTTAAAAAGGATTAATTGCTAAAAATGAGGTTATGGCATGTATCAATGGAGGTCCAGATTTGCACTTTTCCACACAATATATGATATTCTAGCATGAAGGATCAAATTAGAAAACCCAATAAAACATAATAATCTAAGATCAAATCAAGCCTGAGGTACACCCAGAGGCTTACAAACAATCTCTGTCAATAGATGAAAAAACGTGATTTTAAATCGTTTATTTCATTCGTAGATGAAATCTCTTCTAAAAATTGAAATTGTAGATGCCACTAAACTATCAAAAGGATTGAGATTTGTGTGATTGAGAGGTATTTTGATACAATTTGAGACCCCAAATGAGTGTGGGCTCACCACATGTCCTAGCCCTATAAAATTTGTTGAAAATTGAAAGATCAAAGGAAAGCGCCATGTGTCAGGATCCGAGGTAGTCTCCTTTGGCCATTGAAAAGTCCAAGAAAAATGTAAAGTGAGTGGAAGCTTCCAAGTGTCCTCTTGGTGCTTCTTTAAAATAAAATGCAAGGTCTGGTCCCCAGACATTCGCGGTTCCTCCACGTGTCCCAAGTTTCTCAAAACTTCTTGAAAAATACTAAGTATGGGAAGACCTGGCGGAAGCCTCCATGTGTCTCCATGTCGCAATTTAAAAATGGTGCCTAAGAGCAGAGAGCTTGAATGAACGTGGGCTCACCACGTGTCCCTGTCCTGCCAAACTATATTAGCTGCATAAAATTTTTGTTTAAGTTTGGGAAAAGTAGGAGAAACCTCCACGTGTCCTCCTGGCGCAACTCCAAGGCCAAACAAAAGATCAAACTTTCAAATGAGCGTCATTCCCCCACATGGCCAAATTTTGGGTAGAGGAAAACCATAGAATTTTTAGAGTACCCCACCGAGCCATGTCCAACCAAAAAGGCCCATGTTTCCTTTTGATGCAGAGATGTAAATTTGACCAGGAAAAACACCCGTCAAACTGTAAAATGCATGAAAATAACCATTTGATCATGAAGATGAAATTTTCTCCAAGGACAGAGAATTTAGAAATGTTACAAGTTTAAAAAAAATTCCCATGAGCTATATCCATTCATTTTTCTTCAAGTATTTAGGACAATAACTCCTAGCTATGGAAAATGGAAAGAACGGGATAACCCGAGTTTTTCACCCAATTTACAGACATTTTTAGATGAATAGAGAAATGAGACATCAACTATGGATTCATAAGTGATTTTCAGCCCAAGGAAGGATTGATTACAACAACAGAAAGGAAGATAGTATTTTCAAACACAACACGGGGAGACAAAATGTGACAGAGGCTGTAAACAGAGAGATTTTCAATGGAAAATGGGGTGAGACAAATTTGAGCACCAACATCGGCTCTGACTCAAGGATGGGAACTCCCTGCGAGTGCCACAAGAAAAAAAGTAGAACAAGTGCCAAAAATATCCATTGGGCAAATGAGTCAGCTTGCAAAGCACAAAACTAGAATTATCTCCCCAAAAACATACTAAGAAACCATCAAAACTAGGCCACAAGGGACTAGAACGAACAAAGGACACAAAAACAAGAAACAACCAACAAACTATACACTATACAAATGACATGCAACCTAATTATGGGGAATTAATCCCAGAAATGCTTTAGATACCTATCATTAGTAGGAAGTTCAAGAAATTCCCCATCCAAGTCCTTCAAGAAGAAGGTATGTTCACCAATTCTAATATCAATGGACTAAGGGCCCATCCATAATGCATAAAATTTGACTTGCTTGCCCTTATTTTCATGCTTGTTATCCCATAACAACACGAGATCTCCAGCATTGAAAGCGCTTGGGGTGACCTTCTTGTCAAATAACTTCTTCAGCTTTTCTCTAAACTTTATATGCCTTTGGTGGGATGCCCTCCTTTCTTCATCAAGTTCAACAATCTGGTTAATGCGAGCATCATATGGACTTACTTCTTGATCTTCCAGTTGTTTAATGAACTAATATGAGGATAGTTGCATATGTAGGCACAACAGGGCTTGAGTTCCATACACCAACTCAAATGGACTCTTTCCAGTGGCTCTTTTAACAGTAATTTGGTAAGCCTAGATTAAAAACTTCAACTATTCACCCCATTTTCTTTTGTTCATCTCCAAGGTTTTTCTGATAATCTTCAACAAATTCTTATTTCTGGACTCAACTTGTCCATTTCCTTGGGGGTTGTAATTAGAAGCATATATCAAATTGATCCCATATTATTTGCACATTGCCACCAAAGGTTTAGCTCTGAAGCTCATGGCATTGTCAACAACAATTTTAATTGGCACCCCAAACCTGCAGATGATATGGTTCAACATGAAGTCCATGATAATTTTGTGTGTTTCTCTCTTAGTGGGGATTACCTCCACCCACTTAGTAAAATAATCAGTGGCTACAATAATCCACTTATGGCCAGCACTTGAAGGGTCTGAAATCTTTCCAATGAAATCCATTCCCCATTGCTTGAATGGGGCTTTAATTAATACAGGCTATAAAGGTAAGGAGCCTGAAGCTTTCAGTCTTCCAAAAAAGTGCTGAAAACTCTAGAATCTTCTAACCAAAAGAGTTATATCCTTGAAGAGAGTTAGCCACCAATAACTAGCCCTCAGGATCTTGTGTGTTGTGACTTTTCTAGCAAAATGCCCCCCACAAAATCCTCCATGGAGATCAACAATTATCTTGGAGGCTTCATCTTCAGGTAATGCACCTTAAGAGAACTCCCTCAGGGTTCTTCCAAGCTAACCCATAATCAGTAATAACATATTTCTGGGAAGCCAACTTAAGAGCTCTCTTCTATTTCTTACTCAAATACTCAGGGTAGTATAAATGTCTGAGATAAAAAATCACATCTTTATACCACTTAGAATTCATCAAATGTTCAAAGACACCTACCCTTTCTTCTTCTACCTCATTTACCTCAATAGTTTGCAAGTTGCTCTCCGCCATAAGCTTAGCTAAGCCCAAACCTCTCACCAACTTTGTGTTTTGGATATCCATGTCATATTCTTACAACTTGTTCACCCATCTACATCTTTTTCTTGAGATCTCCATCTCTGATAAGATGTCATTCACCATGGTGTGGGGAACAAAAGCAACAACTTTCAAACTCAGAATGTAAGGCCTGAAAAACTTTGTTGCTTTCACCAAGGAAAAATCTTGCTTCTCCATAATAGTGTATTTCATCTTAGCCCCTTGCAATGCCTTACTGAAAAAGGAAATTGACCTCTCAGCCCCTTCATCATCTTTCTACAATAGGAAAGATGCCACATTTTTATTTGAAGAAAAATAAAATGGTTGGAAAAGATTCTTATAGTCTGGAGCCACCAAAACAGGGGCATGCTTTAATGCGTCCTTGATTCCATTAAAAGCTTGAATGACATTCTCCTCCCATTTGATAACCTGGTCCTTCTTTAGCATGGAAGTAATTGGAATGGTCAACTCAGAAAATTTTGATATAAATCTTCTAATGAAGTTTATCTGCCCAAAGAAATACTAAATTCATTTCTTGGTTCTTACAATTGGGACCTTGTTGATGGCCTCTATCCTTTCTAGATAAATCATTACCCCCTCTTGTGACATAATGTGACCAAGCAACTTTTCCTTCTGCACTCTAAAATGGAACTTATTTGGATTGAGTGAAATGCCATATTCTCTACATCTTATCAACATATTTTCCAAGTGCAGCAAGTGATCACCTCACTTTCTGGAAAACATAGTCATATCATCCTAGTAAACAACAATAAAATCATTGATGCAACCAACAAAAGAAAGATTCATTACTCTTTGAAAAGTTACTCCAGCATTCATCAAACCAAAGGGCATCCTGACATACACGTAAGTTCCTCAAGGAGTGGGAAAGGATATTTTAATTCTTTTTTATTCCTTTACAACAACTTGGTTATAACCATAGAAACCATCCAAGGTAGAAAGAAACTCAAACCCAGTCACTAGCTGCAGCATGTTTTCCATGTTTGGAAAAGGATAATTATCCTTCATTGATGCTCTATTCAGATTCCTGAAATCCACACATAGCCTAATATCACCATTCTTATTTCTAACTGGTACTAAATTTGCAACCTAAGAAGAATACCTTATGGGCTGAATGATTCCACCATCCCTCAATTTCTACAGTTCTTTTTACATTTTAAGAGATAGGAGTGGATTAGTTGGCCTCTATTTCTTCTTGAATGGTTTTGCATTGGATTCCAAAGGAATCTCATGTTGGAATAGATTCATTTAGTTCATAATAAGACCAAGCCATGCAGTCTTGATTTTTTTTCAGCAACTAGACATAAGACTATTTTTCCTCCTTATTCAGGTTACTTCCCAACCATATCTTCCTTGGCTTCTCCTTTGTTCCAAGATCATGCTCCTCAAAATCCCTTGAGGCTGCTACATATATTTTAATAATACAATAAACATTATCAAATTTTGATTCAAGCGCAACCAATCCTCTAGGAATGGTATTAGATTTTAGATGGATAATGCCTTTACCAAATAGGGTTTCTTTTCCCTCTGCTACACACACCATTGGATCCCAATGAATATATTGATCAGAAAACTCCCCTTTGTTATGTAGAAATATTTTGACCTGAGCATCATCATCAAAAACTTGCCAGTGTTTAATGTTGTCAAGGACAAATGGTCTTGTCAATACTTCAATACTTCATGCATGCTTGTAATGTTTCATTCACTGATTTTTTGTGGCATAAAGTTGTCTGACTTGCTTAACAATTAATTTTGAATCTCCTGTTACAATGATGTCCTTAAAACCTTATTTCCAAGTAATTATCAAACCTAACAACAATTCCTCATACTCAGCAATGTTGTTAGTGCACTCAAAATTGAGTTTGAAGGAAAAAAAAAACTTTTCCTGGCCTGGAGAAATTAGAACAACACCAACACTATTTCCAAATTTTGAGCAAGCTCCATCAAACAATAAAGTCCAAGGAGAGCCTTCCTATCCAAGACACTTGAATTCTTAAATTTTGTGCTCTCTTCCATCAGTAAATCCTACAAAGTTATCAACATCAATACTTGTGTAGAAAACTTCATAGGATGCATTGTTGGGATCTTCAATAAGGTGCAACATCTTCTTTTCCCCATACAACCTGACAAGGATTCCCTCAATTAAAATAGTGACATAAGACATATCCATTTGCACACTCCCACCAACACTTGTAGCCCAATTTCTTAACAACAACATACCCCACTTAGCTGGGAAATTAACAATGACAACATCAAGTTTCAAGTTTTTACCTGGGTAGGCTGCAAGTTACACCACCAAACCTTTCACACATCCCACTATTGGCATTTCTCTGGAATCCATGGTAGTGCACTTCCCATATTTTTTTATTACTTTGATATCAAACTCATTCATAACTTCCAGAGGCATAACATTGCATGATGCCCCCAAATCAAACATACATTTGTGGAGCAATCTGTCCTTAATGATCATAGTGGTGAAGAATGAATCCACATTTAGCTGAGATTCCACCAAGGATGTCCCTAATTAAGCCTTAGGCGGTTCACCTAGTTCCTCCAATGCTTGTGGTTTCTCTAACTCTTCAATGATTAGAGGAGTCTCCATAATGTTTAGATTCCTGCCTAGGGCAGTCTTCTCCTATTTCAGCCCCAAATACTCAAAGGCCATTTTATTGTGCTTAGGAATTCTAAGAAACTCAACAATTGGAACTAAAATATTGATCTGACTCAAGAATTGGGCAATATCATAAGGCACACATTTTGGCAAGGCAGCATTGGAAGGGAGATTGACACACTCATCAGATGGCATGGGACTCTTGACAGTTTGGGCATGAGAAGTATAGGTTTTTCTTGGGATAGCAAGGCCTTTGGCAGGGGTATCTTTCTTAGGAGCCTCTTTAGGAATATTTGAAAGAAATGGAGTTTTTGACTTGGCTTGAGGCCCCTTTGACAACCTTACTTCTTGTATTATACTCCTTCTCTTGGGCAACAACAACGTTCATCAAGAACTGTTTGTCCTCCTTAGATGGGATCCCTCCATCATACTTCTTTATCATCAAATATCTGAAGTATTTAAAGTCATTATTAGGTATCTCAAAATCTTGTACAGTATGTATTTCTAAAGTATGAGAGGGAGGAAGAATAGGTACCTGATGGATGCAATCCCAAAAATTTGCAGCAGTCTAAGCACTTATCACTTCAATTGAAGTTGCCCCTTGTTGTGAGCTCAAGGAGAAACCAATCATGTAAACATCATCATCATTATCATCATCAGCTTCTTCTTCTTCTTACTGATCAAATTCACATGGAGCATGAGGCATGAAACATCTTCCACACTAATCAATAACATCTGTTTCTTCCACAACAACAACTATTACAGCCAAAGGATCAGGCACCATTCTATTTTCCAGGCCTTAGGGTTGTTTTTTTCAAAATGTAATAGGTCCCTTTCCTCTATCATCAGATATCTACTCATTTCTATGATGAGTTGTAAATCTGTCTTGTCCTTGTTGCTTGTGTTGACCTTGTGAGCTTTGCCCAATCCCCTTTTCATCTCGGGATAATTTGTATGAGATTTCTTCGACAACCCCTGCTAAATTTTTCACAACCTCCTCCAAATCAGCACCCTTACTTGCTTGAGGTTTTTCCAGGTTAATCAATTTCACACCCTCCCTCTTAGGAGGTTTTCCAATTTCCTTGATATTGTTCTCAATTTGCAGAGCCATGGTGAAGGCCTGCCTCAAATTTGTAGGGTTCTTGTCCCTCAAGTAGTAAGCAAATTTTTTATCAAATGCATATAAATATTTGATCAAACATGATTCATGACATGGCCTCAAGTTAACAGGAAATCTCCTCAAGGTCTTGTTAAACCTTGTGTTGAAATCATGTACTGACTCATTAGGATTCTTCTTGATATTTTCAAACTCTGATAGAAGAAACCTAGGGTCTATTCTATCACCATATTACAATCTAAATGCATTATTCATCTCCACCCAAGAATTAATGGAGTTATCTGGCAAAGCTTTATACCAGTCCCTTACATCCTCTTCTAAAGTATGGATGAAAAATTTGATATATACATCATATTCAATCTCAAATTATTCCTTCATGTTGATAAAAATCTTTAAATGTTGATCACGATTTATAAAATTATTTCCCTAGAACTTTGGTAATCTATTTCTTACATCATAGAGAATTGCATTTGGATATCCAACCATCCCTACAAAATCTATAAGTGAAAAAGTATTTACAACAAATGGAGGTCTAGGTTTTTACAACCGATTTACAGACCTTTTCAGATGAACAGAGAAACGAGGCATCAACTATGGATCCATAAGTGATCTTCAGTCCAAGGAAGGATTGATTACGGAAACAAAAAGGAAGAAAAAGTATTTTCAAACACAACGTGATGGGTCGTTGTATTCTTCCAATCATTTAACTGACATAATCTTGGTCAGTGTCATTCTTAAACTAGGGCTGTGTCCAAGGAAATATGCAATAAAGTCTAGGAGAACCAGTTATGCATTGAGTTTGTTGGGGGGTTGCTTAGCTTGGTGGCTATTCTATGGAAGTGTAGTTAAAATATACGGAAATTAAATACAAGTCTACGGAATTCAACTGTTTACAATAAAATGGATTTCAACAACTAATCTTCTACCGTAAAGTAAAATATGCACACACTTATTATTAACAATTTCAACCATAACTGAATAACTAGAATTCAACAAAAAATAAGACTGTTTATGAGCTAAATTTGCATGGCAAAAGCATCTACTTAAAAGTGAAAGCAACAATGGAGAAAATAGGGATAGTTAATCAAAGCATGCATGCAACAACTCATCAAATGATAATTGCAGTAAAACTAATCGAAGGACTATATGCATGAAAAACTTAAAGTAACCTCATATCTCCTTGGTTGAGTGGGCCCTTACTCTTCCTCGGGATAGAGTGATCAACAACTTCTGATTCTCAAAATTCCGTATATTTCATTAACTTTCAAATGAGTTCATAACATATCCAAAAACAAATCCAGAATAGTTTGGAGATAATTTTCTTCGATAAATCAAAAAGCGGTACCACCAGTTCTGAAGACAAAGTCTTCATATAGATAATGTTTGTTACAAGATCCACCATATCGGGTGGCATTAAACACTGTTTCATCAAATATCAATTAAAACTCTTAGATTCCTATGGGCCGTTAGAGTCAATCCCAAGCTAATAGGTCAATTTGGAAATAGTCTTCAGCCGCATGCATCGAAATCGGGTAACTTATCCACCAGTAACCTCCATCATTCCCTGCACACATCATCACATTTGATCTCATAAAAAAAGTTAGTAGGAGGTCATGTGATAAACGGTTTTCATAAATAATAGCAAGGAAAAATGCATCAACCTACTAAGACATGACTATACAAAACAATCCCCATATACAAATGAGTCATATCACGAAGAGTATTTTTGGTCTGAAGAAATGTTATAAATGAGCCAAACTATGCACTCATCGTTCCCCTTGACTTTACCTGTTGCATGTCCCAATGCAACTCATCTACGTCCTGATTTCCTTCCAAGTTGTTTAGCCAAGTCATACTCCTCGAATTGATCAGCATGTTACTTTGTGGTATTCTTGCAGCCTTGAGTATTGGAGGTAATTTCCACCTAGGTAGTGAAACTGTCATGGGATTGTGTTACATTGTTCTTCCATGTTGTGAGAGGGCTCAAGAGGAGTGGATGCCGTACTTGAAGACCAGACCATTCATCAGTGTATTGCTGGCTGGTCTTTTTTGTGGTTTGTCTAATAATGGCGATGAGGGCATCACCCCTTCGCATGCTTCAGCTCAAATTTTGAGGAGAGAGGACCTCTCTACATTTTAAAGGCAGGCTTAAAGTATCCCATCTCCTATCACAAGATTGCCAAGCAGCTCCAAAATTCTCCTGACTATAATTTTCAAAATCAATAATACACTGAAGCAAAATCTGAGAAGTATGAACCCCAACCCATGCCTGGTAATATAATGATCTAAATTTCTTCCACAGGGTGACATCTTTTTGATGGGTTGGGTGAATGTAAAATCTGATTGACTGAGCAGTGTTATTGAAATTGTCTATTTGTTGTCTCCAAGTTATCTGATTCCTCAATATAGACTAAAATGCTTTAATTTGAAAATCCCCCACAAATAGGTTGATCAAGAAATCAGGGACATTAGTTACTACCATGTTATGTAAATAAAATTCATAGAGAAAATTTTGAATTTCCAAGGTTTTGTTCTTGTAGACTGATAAAAGACTAGGTCCATCGGGAATTTCGTGAGGGGCTTGAGAACACAATTGAAATAACTGCCAAGAATAAAAAATTTCTTGGACATACATGCTATAGACTGAGGAGGGTTTCCTATAGGATAGTAGTTTGATGGCTAAAGGACAAACATAGTCTAAGATAGATGTTAATTTTTGTTTTTCCTCTTCCAAAGATTCTTTTTCCTTTTTTAATTTTTTGTTTTCTTGCTGCAATTCCCTTTTCTGAAGGGACAACTATTGGAAATTATCTAAGAGGGTAAGACCTATATCACATTGTCACTTTAGACAACTCACCTCATGCCTGTAGCGTAGCAATCTCCTGAATTTTTTCTACTGTCTTTTGTGTAAATTCAGCTTGTAATAAAAGGGTGGACTCTTTCATACCTTGTAACTGAGATTCTAGCAATGCAATTTCCTCTAGATAGTTGTGAGAAGGCTCCACTTGGACATCAAGAATTTCTGGAGCTCCAGTGTGAATTTTTGTAGATGACAGAACAGAAGATGATGGAGTAACCAGGACATCCTCCATATGCAGCTCCTCCTGAATGTGGGCAGTGTCATTAGGCAAGGACTCCGATTCGAAACCGCCTATCTACAAACATGAGCCAAGCCGTCGGGACCGTAGTTGTATGGAGGAAGAGGGGGCCATGGGACACTTGCCTTTTGAATTAGAAATGGACGGGGGTGGTCCCTTAGGAGTACCAACCATGTCGGCATGCATAGGAATGTCAGCTACGTCAGCTTGTCTATGTGAAGGGCCCGAGGCAAGGGTAGACCGAGGTGCAGAAGAGAGACTAGATTTTAGTTGCTTAGGCCTGGAACCTTCACCAACTTGTCCCTCAAGCCTCTACTTTGGGTGAAAGAAAACTTGGTGTGAACACAACAGGTGAATAAACCTTGGGTGCTTAAGCATAGACTTGCCCCCACTGGACCGGTGTATCTGGCATAACTTAATGATAGAATTTGTGAGGTACTCTGGCAAATTGACCCGAAGGGCCTGGTTGACATGCCCCTTTTTAAGGTGAATGAGCATTTTGAGCGCATCACCACCCAAAATAGAAGCTTGTCCATCACATATAAAATACCTGTTGACCCATTTAGCAATCTCACCCTAGATTCCAGGTAAAATTTTCCACTTAACACCCTTCTGGACACCCAATGGAGTTAGGATGACCTCCAGGAGTGCCTCTCCTTCGTCGTGGAACTGAGCAATAAGACTTTACAAAGGGGCATTTTTCATAACCTTTAACCCAAAATTTGGTAGGCTAGACAGGTCAAAAATGACTTGACTGGTGATTTCAACTCGTCGTCCACCAACTTGCGAGCATGTGGACTCAAAATTGTTCAAGAACTCTTCCACAATGTTCTCATCAAACCCTTAAAATTGTCGAATGAAATCTAACCATCTGAAATCATGAAATATCTATGAAAGGGTGGCATTCCGGAGTAAGGTGTCAGGTGAAGTAGGTTCTGATGTCTTTCATGGTCCCATGCTAAGCTAAAAAAATAAGAAATACATAGTAGCAGAAAGAATGAAGCAGAGCATTTCTTCCACTTCTTGTCGAGTGTTTGATGAAACCAATTATGAGTGATGTGCATACCACAATGGGAAGAGTCATTTGCAAAGTATTAAATTTCAAATGACACCTTATTCCTTGGGTAACGCAACATCAAGCAAAGGTGACGGTGAAAAAATAGTGATGAGACAAACCACATATGTGAGATTAATATTTTTGTGGCGGCACATATCCCATGGTGGAGGAGCATACGCCATCTATCCTGACATTGGAGAGTGTAACACATCAAAGAATGTGGAGATTTATGAGGCATTACTCCTATTATGCCATCATTCATAAAGCTGGATTTGGAAGAGATCCAGAATGATCATAACAATCATTTCATAATGGCATCATAATGAAAAATGACTACATGGGGGAATGTTTCGCATAGAAATATCATTAGCAAGTTAAATGCACTTACCCATGCTACACTTAGTCAGCCTATATCCGTAGATTCCCACGCCTTGCAATTTGGAATGAAACATGATTAGCGTCAGTAAAAACAATGAAAATTCCAACATTTATTGAAAAAAGAAACTGCCAAGTAAGGGAAGAAGATCGAATGAAGGATCATCTTCCTTTATTGAATTTGAAAAATATTAATTACTCCATGCATGAGAGGAAAAGAGCCTCCTCAGCATGCATATCCGTTTGTAACAAAATTTCATCAGTGAAGGTCTGCTTATCCAGTGGTTGGTGGTAAACTTGGAGCCTATGCTCATTCACTAGAAGAGTTTGTTTGTCTCCATCAATCAGTATCAATCAAACAAAGCCATTATCAAACACTTGATGCAATTGATAGGGACCTAACCAATGAATACGCAACTTTCCTTTAAACTGGTGATAGTGGGAATCAAAGAGTAAAAACCACTACCCTTCATAAAATATCCTTTTTTGATGTGAGCATCATGCCAAGTTTTCCACTAATGCTGTAGAATTTTAGTTTGCCGCCGTGCCTCCATCCGCATTTCATCTAGTTCATTAAACTGCAATAATTGTTCATGCTGTGCTTCATGGAAATCGATCCCAACTTCCAACGCTATTCGTTAGGTGTGCAACTCAAACTCAATAGGTAACAGTGGCTTCTTCCTAAAGACCAGCTCATAGGGAGAGAAACTAGTAGTTGTTTTCCAGGTCGTGTTGTAGGCCCAGACAGCCTCAGGAAGCTTTGGTACCCAATTCTTTCTGTTGGCATTAACTACCTTAGAATATTCTAGAGCTCTTGATTGGTTACCTCCACTTGCCCATTGGATTGGGGGTGATATGGTGATGATTTCCGGTGCATGATTCTATAGATTCCTAAGAAAGCTTCAATCATATTTGAAACAAATTGAGGACCTTGATCAGATACAATGGCCCTTGGTGCTCCAAATCACAACAATATCCAGTTGTAGAAAAAATCAGCAACAACATCTTCATTGGCAGATGCCAATGCTTGAACTTCAGCCCATTTGGTGACATAGTCCATGCATACCAAGAGATACTCCTTCTCGAAAGATGGAGGATCAAATGGTCCAACAAAATCACTACCCCATTTCTCAAATGGGCCTAGAACCAAATGAGGGTTAAGAGGCATTTCCATAGAAAGTGTAGGTTTTCCCATTTGTTGGCATTCGTCACACTACCACACATACTTCTTGACAGTCTTATGGAGGGAAGGCTAATAGTACCCTGCTCCAAGGATCTTGTGAATTGTTCATTTCATTGAATAATGCCCACTGCCTAGCTCATCATGACATGTGTGCAATATGTCATGTACCTCATCCTCACAAACACACCCATGAAGAACCATGTCAGGACATCATTTGAATAAGAATCCGTTACACCATTTATATATTGCACTATTTCTAATCAATAGCCTTCTTTCCTTATGAGTAAAATAAGTAGGAAACTTCCCTGTTGTTAAATAATTTGCGAGATCAGCGAACCAGGGAGTCTTAGTGGAGATAGCAAACAAGGGCTCATTGGGAAATTGATCTTGGACTGCTTCATCATCACCTGAAACATTTATTCTGGAAAGAAAATCAGCAACAACATTAGATTTCCCAGGCTTGTCTATGATAGTGAAGTTGAATTCTTGTAACAAGAGCAACCAACGAATGAGCCTTCCACCAACCACTGGTTTTTTCATCAAATATCGAATGGCAGAGTGGTCAGTGTAAACAAAAATTTTATATCTAGTGATGTAATGATGAAATTTATTCCAAGCATATACCATAGCCAAAAACTCTTTTTCCGTAGTAGTGTAATTCTTTTCCGTAGGAGTCAGATTTTTGCTAGTAAAGTAAATTACATACATATGATCTTCTGAGTGTTTTTGTCCAAGGACAGTGCCCGTAATTGTATTAGAAGCATCAGTGTGGATATGGAAAGGTTTTCCCTAGTTAGGGCCATGTAAGACAGGGGCTGTTGTCAACTTTTATTTGATAGAATCAAATGCCTGTTGACATTGAGAAGACCATTCAAAAACACAATCTTTGGTTAGCAATGAAAACATGGGGGCGGCAATTTTGCTAAAATATTTTATGAATCAGCAGTAATAACTTGCATGGATAAGGAAACTTTTGATGTCATTCTAATTAGCTGGTGTAGGTAATTGGGTGATGACTGATATCTTTTTGGGATCCACCTTTATACCTTGGGTTGACACATAGTGACCTAAGACAATTCCTTGATCAACCATCATTAGACATTTTTCATGACTTAGAGACAGTTAATGTTGTTCACATCGAATGAGTACTTTCTCAAGATTATTAAAAGATTCATCAAAAGTGGATCCATGGATAGTGAAATCATCCATATAAACCTCAATGTAGTCATTAGCAAGATCTATAAAAATGGCCAAGACTGCCCGCTGAAATGTGGCAGGGGCATTACAAAGCCCAAAAGGTAAGACTCTGTAAGCGAATGTACCCCAAGGGCACGTAAAAGTAGTATTATCCTGATCAATAGGGGCAATACTAATTTGATTATACCCACTAAACCCATCTAAGAAAGAGAAATATTTCTTACCAGCCAAATTGTCTAGGACTTGGTCAATGAAAGGTAGGGGAACATAATATTTCTTGGTGGCTTTGTTAAGTTCCCTATAATCAACACATATTTAACAGTTACCATTCTTCTTGGGAACAATAACTAATGGAGAAACCCACTGACTATCAGATATAGGATAGATAAAACCTACCTTTAGGAGCTTTTCAATCTCAGTTTTGACTATGTCTCTCAATGCTAGATTGATTCTTCGTTGCGGCTGCCTTATAGGTTTGACGTCATGGGTGTAGATATGATATGTATAGATGCTAGGATTAATTCCTTTCATATCAGTGTAATCCCAAGCAAAAGCATGGGAATGTTTTTTCAGAACCTCAAGCACCCTAGCTTCTTGATTGACCTCCAAGTCACTTCCTATAGTCAGATCTCTACCCATACTAACAAGCACCTACTTAGTATCATCCACAAGAGCAAGCTCTGTACTAGTGATAAAAGAATTCAATGGGAAAACATGGGGCTGGAGCATGTGTAGGATGGATACGTTATCAAAAGATAGAACCTTAGTTAAAGGAAAATAGAAATCAGGAACTAGATGATTAGAATTATAAGCATAGAGTTTCCTACCAGACTCAAGAGAGGTAATGTCTTCTGCCGATATTTCAAATTCTGTAGAAGTAGTACTGATTTCCGTAGTTGCAGAGTCCTTAGAATCAGTTAGCACATAAGACTTTGCAGCCTCTGTCATATGATTGTGTACTGCAATAGCGGCTAGAAAAGAAGAATTTAAAGAGTTAGGATCCAAAGAATCCACCCATACATGGTCAAAATTGTTCGTATAAGGTTGGGCAGGAGGATATAATGAAATGCGTTTGGATTTCTGCCCATTTAGAATCGTCATGTTGCCTGATCTACAGTCAATGTATGCAGTAACCGTAGCCAGCCAAGGTCTCCCCAAGATGACTAGATATCCCAACTTCCGAGATTTAGGATGCAAAACCATGAAATCAACTGGGTACTCCCATGATTCAACAGTGACCATTATATCTTCAACCACGCCATCAAGTACAACAATGGATTGATCTACTAACTGCAGAACAATGTTGGTTGGTTGAAGTCCTGTCAAGGATAGTTGGTTAAACATTTCTGTTGTGATGACATTAATAGCAGCACCAATATCCACCAAAACATTAGAGATTGACTAGGTGTTTATACAAATAGTAATGACAGGGCTCCGAGGATCCCCATATTTTGGTGAGATGAGGGTGCCAACAACTAAATCAGCCAAATTTCGTTTGACTCTGACAGTCTTTGGGTATTTATTTTTTCTTCCTGGCATCTCTATACATTCATTTCTAATTGTTTGGTTTAGTTCAGGGATGTCCCTTATTGCACGTAGCAGTGGAACCTCAATATGTACTTTTTTCAATTCCTGAACTAGTTCTGTTTCATCTGTAATCCGAGTATCTTGTAATCGCTCAGGGAAAGGGGTTGTAGTTGGTTTGGGTATTTGAGCATCCTGCTCATCTGGTGTTGGTGAAGAATCATTGTTACCTTCAAGTTTTTCCTCCTTATTGGGATCATTAGGCAGTTCTGTGATAACAACAAGATGGTTCAATATTTTGTGAGATCGTAATCGTAAATTACCAATAGTGTTAACCTGCATGGTATTACCCACATCTGTGTCATCAATCGAAGCTGTCTATTGATTCTTTGGATTGGCTACTGGCTAAGCTGGAAGTTGTGTTTGTGTTGCTTTTCCTTGATTTTGGTAGGCTGGAGGTGGAGGCATTAAAGCCTGCTGTGGCTGCTGGAACCTACGTTGTTGATTATTGTTTTGTGGTGGTGCCCAGGACTGATTTTGGCTAAAATTTTGTTGAGGAACCCACTGCTGATTGTGCCAAGGATTTGATTTGGGTGGTGGAGCCTATCCTGGCTGAGTGTAAGGATTTGTACAAGGTGGTGGATATGGATAAGTCATCCAGTTTGAGTTTGCCCACTCAGGTTGTCCGCAAGAAGATTGAGAGGCTTGATTTGGCCATAACATTCTCCAGGGATTCTGAGTTGGTCTAGATGGGAACCCACCCTGACTGTTTGGTCTCTGGACAAAATTTAATTCAACACTTTTTTGAGAGATGGCATTCAAACCTCCCTTCATTTGTGGAAGAAGTGTGCAATGTTTAGTGTCATGGTCAATAATTTCACAGATTAAGCACATATCTGTGACATCCAAAGGACATTCTCTCAAGGGGTGTCTTTTCCAACATTTAGGGAAATACATGTCCAATGGTTCTTTAACAGGGGTGGATTTTGCCTTGAGTCCATCTATGGTGGATATTAATTGTAGCAGAATGTCTATAATTTTCATGTTGGTGATTTCTTCTAGAAGTTTAGAGGTACCCAAAGACTTGGATGTTTGTTTCCTTCTTATCCCTCCACGTGTTCTAGAATATCTTCTACATAGCTCAGTAATTTGTTCCATGGTAAGCTTATGCACATCTCCACCTCCCATGCGATGGAGAGAATCCTTGGTTTCTTCATCCAGTCCTTTCAAAAATACTATTTTAGTGATGTCTGCATGCAACGCATACCCACTACGTTTATGAAGAAAGAGGAATCTATCTAGATAATCCTCTAGATTCTCATCTTCCTTTTTCCGTATTTGGAAGAACTCCTCCTTCCTATCCCTTCCTCTACAATAGTCTTGGTATTTATCTAGGAAGGCTGTTTCCATGGCTTCCTAGGAATTAATGGAGTTAGATGGTAACACCATAAACCATCTCATAGCAGAATCCTTGAGAGTGGAGGGAAATAATTTGAGTTTTTGATTGTCAGTTTGGTAATCATGTGTTTGGCATAGGATTTTAAATTCAAACAAAAATTGATCAGGGTCTTCTTTGGTCATTCCTCAAAAGAGGGGGAGGATGGATGGTGAGATGTTTTTCATGGGTTCATCCTCATCTACATCGAGGACAATGGGGTATGTAAATTTTCATCCTAAAGGCTTTTCTTCAGCATTTCCAAGATCCCCCATTACAGAATGATGTGAAGAGGATACAGAATGCTCAGAAAAGGTTCTAGGCATGGAATTGGAATCCGTATCACTCTCAGTGTTTCTCTCTTGTGAAGTGTCTACAGAGATTTTTTGAATATTGTGTGCTATAAATCTCCCTTGGTTATCTCGTGACCTATGCATCCAGGTTGGTTGGTTTAAATTGAGGTCTGAGAGAACTGCTGGTTTCTTATATGAAATCTATTAACACCCATAACATATGGAATAAAACAATGGAGCTTATGGTTATGTAAATCCCCGGTAATGGCACAAAAAATGATGGGTCGTTGTATTCTTCCAATCATTTAACTGACATAATCTTGGTCAATGTCATTCTTAAACTAGGGCTGTGTCCAAGGAAATATGCAATAGAGTCTAGGAGAACCAGTTATGCATTGAGTTTTTTGGGGGGTTGCTTAGCTTGGTGGCTATTCTATGGAAGTGTAGTTAAAATCTATGGAAATTAAATACAAGTCTACGGAATTCAACTGTTTGTAATAAAATGGATTTCAACAACTAATCTTCTACCGTAAAGTAAAATACGCACACACTTATTCTTAACAATTTCAACCATAACTGAATAACTAGAATTCAACAGAAAGCAAGACTATTTATGAGCTAAATTTGCATGGCAAAAGCATCTACGTAAAAGTGAAAGCAATAATGGAGAAAATAGGGATAGTTAATCAAAGCATGAATGAAACAACTCATCAAATGATAATTGTAGTAAAACTAATCGAAGGACTATATGCATGAAAAACTTAAAGTAACCTCGTATCTACTCGGTTAAGTGGGTCCTTGCTCTTCCTCGGGATAGAGTGATCAAAAACTTCTGATTCTCAAAATGCCGTAGATGTCATTAACTTTCAAATGAGTTCATAACATATCCAAAAACAAATCCAAAATAGTTTGCAGATAATTTTCTTCGATAAATCAAAAAGCGGTACCACCAGTTCTGAAGACAAAGTCTTCATATAGATAATGTTTGTTACAAGATCCACCAAATCAGGTGGCATTAAACACTGTTTCATCAAATATCAATTAAAAATCTTAGATTCCTATGGGCCGTTAGAGTCAATCCCAAGCTAATAGGTCAATTTGGAAATAGTCTTCAGCCGCATGCATCGAAATCGGGCAACTTATCCACCAGTAACCTCCATCACTCCCTACACACATCATCACATTTGATCTCATAAAAATAGTTAGTAGGAGGTCATGTGATAAATGGTTTTCATAAATAATAGCAAGGAAAAATGCATCAACCTACTAAGACATGACTATACAAAACATCCCCATATACAAATGAGTCATATCATGAAGAGTATTTTTGGTCTGAAGAAATGTTATTAATGAGTCAAACTATGCACTCATCACAACACATAGAGATAAAAGGTGAAAGAGGCTATAAACATAGAGATTTTCAATGGCAAATGGGGTGAGACAAATTTGAGCAACAACATCAGATCTGAATCGGGGATGGGCACTCGTTGTGAGTGCCACAAGGAAAAAATTAGACCAAGTGCCAACAATATCGATTGGGTAAATGAGTCAGCTTACAAAGCAGAAAACCAAAAATGTCTCCCAGAAACAAACCAAGAAACTAACAAAACTAGGCCACCAGGGACCAGAATGAACAAAAAACATGAAAGACAACAAACATCCAACAAACTATACACTGTACAAATGATGTTCTTCCTTATTTAAAGAAAAAAATACAGGAAAAACTTCAAGTGCTTGCCATCTTGGATATGACCATGCTAAGCAGTCCTGATATGCCTTTAACAACTGGTCATATGATTTCCTCTCTTTTCCATCCAAGTTGCTATTTAACCACATTTCTTCAGGCTTATCCTTTGAGTCTGGGTCAAATTTTGTAACATCCTTTGAGGACACATCGAAGATCAATGTTTCAGGAGAATCATCCTGCTCATGATACTTATATTGATCAATTTCATACTCCTTGAAAAAAACATAACTCACAGAGTTATCAATATCAATATCTCCATGCAATACTTCATAAGAAGCATTGTTGGGGTCCTCAATAAGATATAAAATATTCTTTTCACCAGGTAACTTCACAAAGTTTCCTTTAATTGGTATGTTGGAATAAGACATTTCCATCTAAACATTTCCACCAACACTTGCAGTGCATTTTCTTGATAACAACATGCCCCATTTGGTAGGGCAATCAACAAAAACCACATCAAGTTTCAAGTTCCTACCTAGGTAAGCTACAAGTTTCAGCACCAAACCTTTCACACATCCCACCACTGGCACTTCTCTAGAATCCATGGCAGTGTACTTCCCATATGCTGCTATTAATTTGATATTTAGCTCATTCATAACTTCTAGAGGCATAACATTCAATGATGCCCCCAAATCAAACATACAGTTGTGGAGAAATATATCCTTAATGATCAAAGTGGTGAAGAATGGATCCACATTTAGCTAAGATTCCACCAAGGACGTTCCCAAGTAAACCTCAAGTGGTTCACCTATCTCTTCCAGTACTTTGGGTTTTTTCAATTCTGCAATGGGAGGAGGAATCACAACATCTTTGCCTTGGGTGACCTTTTCTTCTCTAAACCCCAAATATTCAAATGCTCTGTTCCTATGCTAAGAGATTCTAAGCAATTCAAAAATAGGAACAAAAATCTTGATCTAACTCAAGACTTGGGCTATGTCACAAGGAACATACTTGGGTAATGCAGTGTTAGGAGGAAGGTTTACAAATTCCTCTAATGGCACATGACTTTTTACAGTCTGAGGATAGGGAGTGATACAAGTCTTGAGACAACAAGACATTTTCTAGATGTATCTTTCCTTGGAATTTCTTTTGGGATACTGGTAAGCACTAGAAATTTTTGTTTGGCATGAGGCCTTGCCCCTTTGGCAACCCTACTCCTAGTATTATATTATTTTTCATGGCCAACCACAACATTCATTAATAACTACCTATCCTCCTCAGAAGGTATCCCTCCATCATACTTCTTAATAATTAGAGCTCTTAGGTACTCAAAATCATTAATAGGAAGTTCAAAATCTTGCACCATATCAATTTTAGAAGTATGAGTGGGAGAAAGAGGTAATACCTGGTGAATGCAATTCTAGAAATCTTTAACAGTTCTGGCACTCATCAACTCAGTTGAAGTTGCCCCTTGTGAGCTCATGGATAAACCCATCATGCAAACATCATCATCATTATCATCATCAGATTATTCTTCTTCTTGCTGATCTATTTCACATAGAGCATGGGGTATGAAACATCTGTCACACTAATCAATGACATCTGTTTCTTCCACAACAACATCTCTAATAGCCAAAGGATCAGGCATGATTCTGTTTTCCCTACCTTGGGTCTGTTTGTTTCCAAATCCAACAGGTCCCTTTCCTATGCCATTAGTTCTATGATGATTTGTAAATCTATCTTGGCCTTGATGATTGTGCTGACCTTGTGAACTCTGCCTAGTCCCCCTATTAGCCTGGGCTAGTTTGTATGAGATTTCCTTGACAGTCCCTACCAAAGTTTTCACAACTTTCTCCAAATCAGAAGCCTTACTTGTTTGGGGTTTTTCCAGGTTAACCAGCTTCTCACCATCCCTCTTAGGAGGTTTTCCAATCACCTTGATGCTGTTATCAATTTGCAGAGCACTGGTGAAGGCCTACCTTAACTTGTTAGGGTTTTTTTCCATCAAGTAGTAAGTATCTTTTTTATCAAATGCATCTGAAATCTTGTTAAACCTTGTGTTGAAATCATGTATTGACTCATTAGGATTCTTCTTGATGTTTTCAAATTTTGATAGAAGAAACCTAGGGTCATTCCTATCACCATATTGCAATCTAAATGCATTATTCATATCTTTCTAAGAATCAATGGAATTATCTAGAAAAGCTTTATACCAGTCCCTTGCATCCTCTTCCAAAGTATGGATGAACAATTTCATATATAAATCTTCAGATTCAATCTCAAAGTCTTCCATCATATTGATAAAAAGCTTTAAATGTTGATCACCAGTTATAGTATTATTTCCTTGGAACTTTGGCAATCTATTTCTTACATCTTGGGGAACTACATTTCGATAACCAACCATCCCTACAAAATTAATAGGATCAAATGTATTCACAACAAATGGAGGTCTGGTTAGGTGATGGACCATGTTGTTTCGAGGAGGTGACCTTGGGGAAGAAATAAATTGATAAGGGGTAGGGGGTCTTTGAAACATAGGAGTATAGCTTTCAAAATGGATATGCTCTAAAGGCCTTGTTTCTTGGAAATCCCTATCAACTTTTGAAAACACGGGGGAAAAATGTGAAGCAAACTTTTCAAATTCAAATGAAGGCCCCTTTCCAGATGGAGAATTCAATTCTACAAAGAGACTACTAGATTTAGAAGCACTTGAATGGTAGTCTTCAATGATAGGATGATCATTTTCATCAATGAAGATCTCCTTGCTTGACTGCTGATCTCCAACAACTCTCCAGGATCTTCTTCCTTCTGACTTTGTTTTAATTAGCTCTGGAAATTATGTTCTAGCAGGATCCTTAGCGAAGAAAGATATTCTTCCTTCCATCTTTGTAAAAATTAGTAACAAATCTCACTTAACAGAGGTTAAAAAACTGATATTTATCAAGAATCAGATCAACAGGGAGTTGCCACTAAGGATTTCCACCTTAGTTGTGAAAATGGACTAAAAATATGATCTATCAAATGTTTGTCAACACTAGCAACTGGAAATGAAAAGATATGACTTTCTTTACCCAGATTTATCAACGAAATATTGAACACTTCACCTTTTAATTTTGAAGACTTCTTATAGGCCTGAACATAAGATGAAGTTTGAAACAATGTACTGGCACTTAGAACATACAAGAAGTATTTACCAAGGTCTAACTATGAACTGCAATCACAATGTCCCTGGCAGCGGTGCCAGTAAGGTGTTTGTACCTAGATTGATTCTCCCTCAGAATTTGAGCAACATCACAAGTTTGACATGAAGCCTAGAAGGAGATAGATCATAGTGAGTCATTTTTTAGCCGGGGAAGGGATCTAACTAGTTGTTTATCACTCAAATGTGGAGAAATGGATAGCACCTTAAAAGGATGTGATCTTATCCTAACTAATTTTAGGTTGTGCCTTTCAACCAAGGTAAGAGAACCTATTTTGTAACCTCTGTTATTGAAGAATGCTGGTAAATCCTTCTTATGCACAAATTTTATAGAGAAGACCTTGGGAAAATATGATCAACACACCAAATCTAACTCTCATGAGTTGTCACTTCTAGATTATGGAGATATTTTCAATACAAGGAAAAGGTTACTAAAGACATTTGGAATCCTGATTGTTTTTGCATGTTTTGGTAATAGAAATTATGCATTTGTACACACACAGGAAAAACATGGGTAATACGGGTAGGATTTGTTGTTTTTAAATGAATTTTGGTAGGAGGTGAGGTAGAATGAACTTGATTTGCCAGATCTCTAAGAACACTTACAAAAATGGAAAGCTTGGACAATAGAATGCTTTGAGATAACTAAAATTTTCCTTTAACCAAGATATGTGCTTCAATGGAGGCCCAGATCAACACATTTTCACACAAAATTTAATAATACAAAATGAACGCTCAAATTGAAAAAATTAACTAAACATTGTCAACCTCTATTTCATCATGCCTAAGATACCCTCAAAGGCTAACGGACAATCTTATAGTCATGCTAGGAGTCACAGCAATTTTAAATTTGTTTATTTCACTATCAAATGAAATCTACTTTGATAGATGAAATTGCAAATAACACCAAACTATCACAAGGATAAGAACTTGTGTGATTCACAAATATTTCAATATGAACAATAAAAAATATTTGTAGACATTCAGAAATGAAGAAGACATAATTTTTCCCAGAATCAATACAGAATAACTCAAATTTGATTAAACTTATCAGTAGGGGAAGGTTTCTAGAAAAATATTAGAGCTTGTCAATGGTTGTACACTCGCAACCACCTTGACACGATCAAATTTAATACAAAAGAGATAAACAAGTTTCTCAAATGGTTTCTCAAAAAGACATGCTTTATCAGGATTTTCTCTTAGAAAATTAGTCCCGACCTCTAACACTCCAACCATTTGCACGATAAATTCATGTAATTTATAACATTTTACAACAAATTTTTCCCCCAAAAAGCAAAAAACATTCAATGTACCAGTGCTTGTCATGATCTCGATCACGATTCCCATAATCATATCTATAAAAAGTTGTCAGGTGCTCGGGGAGGAAAATCTCTTCAAATATCTCAACATTCAACTCTTTCATCTAAGAGATCACTCTTCCTCCTATTCACCAACTACTTCCACCCCTAATCTGTCAAATTTGGTTCTTTGTGTTCCCAGGAAGGAAAAATGGAAGATCAAATCGAACCCGATAGTCAGATCACTTCTTAATGGTAAAAGACATTTCCAAATCTTCCTCACTAAACTTAGATATCAAATTAACTCTCCTTTCTACTTGGCATGTAGGAAATACGAAGAAATAAGATACAAACGCACAATTGCCATTGATCTCTATTTTGAATTTGGGCTATCCACGTGGAAGATCCAATTTAAAACATGCCCAGGGGTTCCTTTTTACCTTTTACAACTTTTTGAAAAATGTAATTTCTCATTTTTCTCTGCTCCTCCACCTTCAAAAAATGGGCTCGATAGGTGTCCAAATGTGGGTCCCAATGGAAACGCACTCCATATTTCCTCTGGAAGTGCAAGCCTCTGCCGTTGACCCTTCCATCAAATATTTCCTTATCCTTTGTCGGGCTTGTGGGCCATTTTGATGATTTTAACCCTTTTGATGACAAGAGTAAAAAAAATCCAAGCTACCCACGATGGACCGCTTCCCCACACTTTTGACTTTTCAAACTACCACGCGTCTCGATGGCGCATCTTGAGATGGTCCCCAAAAGTTGACACCTTGAATGAGCACAGGCTCACCATGTGTCCTAGCCTGATTTTTTTTTTTGAAAGTTGAAATCTTAATAGAAGGCGCCATGTTTCAAGGTTCAAGGCAATCTCCTCTAGCCATTGAAAAGTCCAATAAAAAATGTAAAGTGAGAGGAAGCCTCCAAGTGTCCTCCTGGCACTTCTTTAAAATAATAATCAAGGATCTCCATGGCACAATTTTAAAATGGTGCCCAAGAGTGGAGACCTTGAATGAGAGTGGGCTCACCATGTGTCCCTATCTCGCTAAACAGTACTCGCTACATAAAAAAAGTTCTAAGTCTAGTCAAAGCAGCGGAAGCCTCCACGTCTCCTCTAAGTGCAACTCCAAGGCTAAACCAAAAAGAAAAATTTCAAATGAGCGTTGTTCCTCCACGTGGACAAATTTTGGATCAAGGATATATATATATATATAATTTTTAGAGTAAATTTCCTTTTCATGCAAAGATGTAAATTTGACCGGGAAAAACACCAGTCAAACCATAAAATGCGGAAAAATGACCATTTGAGCATGGAAATGAGATTTTCTCCAAGGACAGAGAAATTAGAAATGTTACAAGGTTTAAACACATTCCCCCGAGATATATCCATTCACTTTTCTTCAGGTATTTAGGAAAAAATGATAAGGACAACAATCCTCGACTGTGGAAAACAAAAAGAATGGGACAACCCGAGTTTTTACACCTAATTTACAGACCTTTTAGATGAATAGAGAAATGAGGAATCAACTATGGATCCATAAGTGATCTTTGGTCTAAGGAAGGATTGATTACGACAACAAAAAGGAATAAAAAGTATTTTCAAACACAACACATGGAGATAAAATGTGATAGAGGCTATAAACAAAGAGATTTTCAATGGCAAATGGGGCTAGACAAATTTGAGCACCAACAGGGCATACACCTAGGATTAATCCTTTGTATAGACCTATGCAACCACCAACAAAAGATCCACTTTTTAATCAATATTGGTCAACAATGAAGAACACCCTTCAAGCACTACGAGAAGACCAAACCGGTAACAATAAAAAGAAGTATTGGTTTGATGAGTTATATCCTTACCCATTTGACAAAGCCATGCTGTAAGTATCTTTCCCAAGACATTTTGACTATCCAAAATTTGATAAATATAAGGGAAAATGTGACCCTCATGATCATATAAAATACCTTTATATGGCATGTCAAGAGGTGACATTCAACGACAATTATCTTATGTGTTTGTTTCCATGAAGTTTAGGAGAAACGATGCTAGAATGGTTTGTGCATATCCCTAAGGGATCTATATCAACATGGCTAGAACTAGAAGAGAGTTTCATATGAAACTTCTCTTTCAATATAGAAAATAATGTTACCATGTTAGATCTCTACAATGTAGCAATGAAACAACGAAAACTTTGCTCTATTTTTACAAAGATGGAGAGGGTTAGCTAGTAACTTCCCTTACTCCCTACCTAAAAATTAGTTGATATGCATATTTGTAAATGCATTGTGGTAAAACAATTTAATAGGTAGTAGAAAAAGGGAGTCAAATTAAAAATACATTGTTAGCTAAGGGGAATATAAAAGCTTTCTGTAGCGAACACAACTATTCTAAATCTAACGATAAATGAAATTTTGTTCAGAATAAAAACAAGGATACCATTAGTGATGGGATAATAGACTCTAATTAGGTGTAATCCATTCAAAACCACACACCTTTAAAACTTGTAAAGGGTAATCAACCTACCAAGTATAAATGTTGCACTTTTACTCCTCTATTTGAATCCATATCATCTATACTAAAACAATTAGAGGCCGTAAACATGGTAAAATACCTTGAAACGCAACCCTACAGGGACGATACACCTGAACCATCATGGTTTATGGAGAATGAATTTTTAGAGTTACACTACATAAAATTTCACAAAACAGAAAGGGGTTTAAGATTAAAACACTATATTCAAGACCTAGTCAACAATGGTGATATCAAAGTAGATTTCGTTACAGTTGAAAATTTCTAAATGAAAAATTAGGGATCTTCAAAAATCCTTTTCCCAATCATGAAGAAAAGAAAAATTCAGATTAGGGACAATCATCTCATAATAAGAATGCTAACTGTGTGTCAAACAAATACCATTTCGATGCCATGATAGGTTGTGTTGACCCCCTCATTGAGCAAATCAATATAATTAGAATCAAGAAAAGAGAGTTTGTTGGGGCAACATAGTGGGCTCGCCTCGTTATAAAGTATGAACCTACTCCCTCTCTTCCTCAAGAGAGTCACTATGATGTGTTAGATCAACAAGAAAAAAATACAGCTAAGATTTCCATCCTAGAACTTCTAAAGATCTCTAGCATCCATAAGGCTATACTTTACAAAACCTTACAAGGATCAGGAGTATCCATTGATGTTGACCCAACACATTTGTAAGCCATAGTAGAACAACTTGTTTCTTTGGAAGATATAATCTTCAGCACTACAAAATCCTTAGTTAAAGATCCTTTAAATAACCTACCCTTAAATATTGAGGTTATCCTCAAATGTAAGAAGGTCAAGAGAGTGCTTATGGATGATAGATCGGGTCTTAACATAGTACTCTCAAACTAGTCCACCAGCTAGGTTGTACAGAAGCTGATCTAAAAAAAAGTCATCACCATTAGGACATATAACAATGAAGAATGAAAATCAACTGGAATGATCACTTTCTCATTAGAAGTGGGTCCCATAACACATGATACAAAGTTCCATGTCTTGGACCTGGAACTCCCTTACAATATCTTACTTGGGTGCCCATGGATTCACACCATGCAAGCCATACCATCAACGTATCATTTTTGTTTAAAGTTATAATATGAGGGACAAACAATTACCATACACGGGGACCCCCAACGATTTGCTCATTGTAGAGTGTTGTCAGGATTTTTTCCTATGATCTATGAGTGTCCATCTATAGAGATTTATATTCCTATCCAGCCAGAGGCCCTTGCTTTACGAGTGGATCCTAATACAGTGTATATCAATGACAATGGTGCTTCCACCTCAGGAACTCCTTTTTCTATGTGGGAGATGAAGGTCAAAACAAGAGGCTATGTAGAGTATAATCTACAATAGGCCATAATGGTTCACAACAGGCGACTATCAGCCCAAGCGTATGGTATTCCATGCTTCAAAGTTTAAAGATCAATAGAGACTTTCCATTTCAAGAATTTTATTTGTAGCGGCTTGCTGGAAGACAAAAAGTTTCTTATGGAAATTGTGTTCCGTCCTGATGATGATGACATGGATACATGCTATAAATAACCTAAATATCCCATTCCTAATCAAATAATACTTTTCATGAGGTATAAAGGACGTGGGTGTGACCACTAAAAACAAGGCCCATTAGAGACTCTTGCAATACCTTGTGGTATAGTAGGTAAGTCAGATATAGGCATCCATTTATATGATTTTCGCTCTTCATATGATGAGTATGCCTCTTCTGAGAGTGAGGATAGTTTTTCGAAAAAGGAAAGTGAAATGGATTCTTGATGTAGTCTTTACGAAGACCTTGCCTCTATGAACCTATTCACCAATATGGCTATCCTTACTATAATCCCTATTGTAACATTCCCATTTAATACCTTTAGAAACAAGAAATTTTTTTATTTTTATTTTTTTGCACGATTAAGGTTCTCTATTCTAAATGCATAATTTAGAACACACATATCATAGCAATCAATCATATAATAGATAACCATATGCAGCTGTAATGACTCGGTGTACCGCCGATCTATTCATCTCATGACTCGGTAACTTCCGATCTATTCATGTGTAACTTGAGCTTGAAGTTTTCTACTGAATACTTCATCTACGTGGTTCTCTTATCCCATTCCGGGTTTTGAGTGATATTTACAAGGAACCTATCTGAATAATTGTTACCATTATTCATCGACATCATGATTCTTATACTAGGTGACATAGGACAATGCAATCAGCAACTTGCGATCCTTTGGCCAAAGATTCATAAAATACTGTTTGTAATTCTTATTACTTGATGGCATACACATTAATCTAGAATACGTCCTCCACCCCACTCAATAGTTACATAGAACATCCTTGCTGACTCCTATCAGTCCCCTTGCCCCAAGGTTTTGCTCTAGATTGGGTTAACATCAAAGTCCACATTATGAAGAGGCTCTTAAAAGTCTAAGGATAAATTGGAATACAGGGTCAACCCAAGTTAACTCCGTGTGCCAAGGTACCCTGAGACTCAAAGGGATTTCTCATAACCTGACTATGGTCCTAACCAGTCTTGGAGAGTAATCTTGATCAAGTCCTAGGTGTGTAAATCTTAACGATCGATGTAGAAGGGTACTGCCACATGTCATCTGTATTGTTGTATCCTTGAGAAGATCCTAATATTCTTAAAGGTACAAACTTGTAGTTGACGTGTGTCAACATCCTATAGAATAGCCTCAGAAAGATGTAAATACCTCCAAGAATTTACTTACGTTAAGTTATATTTAGGTTACAAGACTTCATAATTAGGCAGCCTGTTCAATCCCCGAGTTCAACACTTCTAAGTTATCTTTTTTGTGTAAAGGATCACATCTACAAAGAGGGTCTTAATTTACTTTTGATTGTTTCCTGGTTGTCGGTTGGGATGAAACAACCCTTTATCTACAAAAATTAGGACAACAACAATTTAAGTTCTTAAATTAAGAATGTAACTCAACTAACGAGGGAAATGTATTAACCTAATAGGTTGAGACATGTCAGAATTTATACCGTTAAGCCTCAGCGATTATAGTTATTTATTCCCATTCATCAGTTATAATGAGCTACTAATTAATAATGTAGAAATCAGCCACATCATCAACTATGGATTATCTAAGAAGATCCTCTATCACACATTGTTCCACACAATAAGAATGCACACTTGTTCATATATCCAATAAGAAGATCATTCCAATCAAAGTAAGATACACATAATTCATAGGTAGATTCCTCACAGTTTCATTCATTTACAAAAACCTTTTAATTACAACTTATGCACTTCTGACATGTTTTAAGACAATAGCCCTCAGAAAAAGAGATGACCTTTCTTTTCATAATACATTTTGAAAATCAAATCAGAATTCTTCTTAAAACCCATATTAGAACAGTCAATGAATCATATCAGAGTTTATCTTCCTTTGCCACTTACGAAGACCATTTGCAAAATTGCTAGCACGAGTCAGTTAAATGAACTAAGCATGATAAGCACTAATCCTTAAAACAATTGCATTCCTCTAATTGTTTCAATTAAACAACCCTATTAGAATGACTTCACTTAATTCATACTTTATACCCCAGAATGAAATCAATATAATGAGGGTCTACGAACACTATTATAATCAAAAGGAAAGAAGTAATATTCTATTCAACTTGTCCTGAATTTAAAGCATAATTAAAATCAACAATTACCTTCACAACTCAAGATCATATTACACCCTGATATTTCTTTCCATCAGTTATAGTACAATTTCATATTACACATAAATTACAACGTAATTTCAACTAAATCTACTTTTGATGATTTATCTCATTTCTATCCAGAGAGTAAGAAGAAGTATCTTGATTTTTATGTACCTAATCATCGGAAAAAGGCTGAAACTATGTATATCATGTTTTTATCTCTTTTATTTAACACTAAACCAATTGAAATATTAAATTCAACAGTCATACAAAAGAAATTTAAATGAGAGGAATGGATTACTATCATTTGTAAGTTCACTTGTCAATCAGTCCATCTTATATAACTGATTTTCAATCATAGAATTATATAAAGCAATAAATATAGGATTAACTTAAGATGAGAATAAAAATAGTAAGTTTATACCCATAACATAACCTGTTGTAAAATGAAAGGAGTTTCCTAGATTAGGATTCCCAATCCTGATATTCCTTCCATCTTTTAAGTAAAAATCTGCCACTCCATAACTTTGATAGTTGGGTTCCTTAAATAATTTTTATAGGAGAAAATATAATAACCTTCCAAAAGAAATCGACATAACTTCCCCTCTTTTTATAGCCTCTTTCTAACCCGTCCTTTCAATTCGAAGATAAACAGAGCTGACCAAACACTGTTTTAACCAAGATCTAGAACTAAATCCATATTCCATGAAATAATAACCATTTATCATACCTGATAAAGGCATAATGATCTATTACCATCACTTAATTACATACCACAGTATGATTCAGGTAGAAGCACTATATATAGAATTGCCCCTAGATCCTTATAGGATCTACCACTATACATTCAATGAAACCAAAATTATATTCTACATAAACGCATTACAACCTATCAACTTGATACAGTCTTGACTCAAATTAAACAAGCTATTATCCTTCATATGCTCAAACCATTTGAGATGAAAATCGAGTACTTACCACTGGACCAAATCATCGTTCGGTGCTATTTAAAAAAAAAAAAAACTAATCAAGATTAGAAATTCAGTATATGATACGTATTCCAATCGTAATTTCAAAACACCTAAGATCACAGTATTCTCATCATTATAAAGGTTATGCAACAATAGTCAAAGTAAGACAAATCTTCTACAAGCTTCATCCATTTTTCTTCAAATGTCAAATTCAAAATATCATTTTAAAAACCCAGAATTGATGACCACCGTCCATCGCTACAACTTAACCATCAGTAACCAAAATTTGAAAGAAGAACAGAGCCTCATTCAACAGCTAATCATTCCATAGAACTCATATTGCCAGCGTACATAGACACCTTAAGATTTTACAACTAATGCCATAAAAAGCAATAATCACAGTAACTGAAAAATGAACAAACATATTAACAAGTGGTGTAAAGAACTCATTCGTTCCATGTTGCCAAATACATATTATGTAACAATCAAGTCTTCTTTTACTGAATTTACATGTAACCAGCTATCGCAAAATTTTCCAGTTCTATTGATTTTAAACTTGTTACAGTCATAGTTCCTCATGGAAAGCAACAATCTATTACTCCATTCACAGCAGAAACAAATAAAATAATCTTGACCAAAGAAAATACATATTATTTAAAAACGTTTTCATCCGTGTAAGCAAGTTTTTCAATATAGTAATCAATCAGACAGAAGCTTACAGTAGTCACTAGCTGTATACCTAAATGGGTATGAAAACACAACACTTCCCAAAACCCAAAACAATGAATATAATGAAAATGTTTATCATCAGCATGGATCCTATGAAATCAAACACCTTATCAATTCATCACCCCAGAGAATCCTATGAATTCTGGTACAGTTTCAAGTTACCATTACACAATAAGGAAAAATAGTGTGACAACTCTAACAGAGTAAGGAGTTCCGAGCCTAAACCACATCAAGGAACAAGAAAACAAGTTTCCTTTGAACTAACATTTCCATGTTCAAACCCAAACCAAAACTTTCATAAAACCCACAAATAATTCTTACCAGCCAAGACAAAATGCGTGAATATCATCAGAACAGAGTTGTTTTAATGAAAACATTTAAAGGAAAGCAAGATTTTAACAGTTAGGGCATATCATGCTTGATGGTGTTTCTCAAAAGTCGAAGAAGACCTCTGGATGAGCTTGCCCCTTCTTCTCCTTTCCATGAAAGATTAAACAACATAGTATTGCTTCCTCCATGCCTTATATATTCCCCACGACACAGTAGAAAATTTGAAACTTTCAAAATTGCCATGCAACTAAGAGTAAACTGCTGGTTCAAAAAACCAGTGCTCATGTAGAGCGAAAAACGGAAGGCATAACAAAAGAAACAACCAAATAAAATTCCTTTTGCATGTCTTACACACCAGCCCGAGCTCAAGAACCCATGTAATTTAATTACATTAAATCCTTTTCTCCCACCCATTTTCCATTGCCACCGACCACCAAAGTTGGCGAGTTCTACATCGCAAAACACAAGTGTTTCCATCTTTAGTGATGTTGCCACGTAAGTTTCCCCATTTTCCAAATTAACCTCTGTTAACCTTGGTAGTACTCCCTGCCCCTTCATCCTTATCCTCATCTTAAATGCCCTTGAAAACACCGCCCCCAAAGCTTGCGACCCCTTTTTAGGTTCCTTTTTAAAAGCATTAGTTTAGGATAGGTTAGTTCATAGGTTAGCTTAATCTTAACATCTTAGGGTATAACATAAGTCAACCCCTCCTTAGTATTAGGTTTGGTTAACCCTTAGGGATATCAAGTTCGTAGTTTTAGGACTAGGTTAAATCAAGTAGTCCTTAGCAACAACATGTTTAGTTTAGGTCTAAAACTAACAACTGTACTGATTTCCTTTTTTTTTTTAAGTCTATTTTAACAAATTGAGTCATCATGCTGAATTCAAAATAGAATACAACATTCCCATATTAGATTCTAGATTTGCATCAAGTAAATTAGTTTTAGATGGAAAAACTTACATATCTTACCTGGCTCAAGGTCCAGGTCCTTTCTGATGCCAAATGATTTAGACCAGATTCCGATTGCAATGAAAATCCAACAAAACTCCCACTACAGAAATATTTGCATATGAAGAAGGTTTTAAAAGAACTTATACTTTCTAAATTTAGTCAGACTTAATAATTCACAAAATGTCAATACATAATTGTTCATCCCAAATATAATTAAAACATTCCTTGGATCAATGCAATTGATCCAAGGATGAGTCATAGAGATAGATACGTCTACGATCTCACGGAAATTAGATTGCACTCAATGCGAGAAATGAAGAAAATAAATCCAAGCATATTCTCATTCAATCATAGATCCTGAGAGTAGAAAGAACACAACAAAATCCAAGCATGATTTTCCCATAATCAAAAGAGCATATCATCATAAGGAAAAAAATCACATATCAACACTTGAATACAAAGGAGAAAGTAACAACAGTTCAGGGTGTTACACCTATTGTACCCACTATATACCCTATAACTAAACCATTAATCCTCACCTACCCATCACTCATGAATTGGGATTAAAAACAACACATACCTATTGACATGTTTCAGAATGATGAGGCCATTGGTGAGTTCCTGGGAATCAGAGACAACATTCCAATAAATGATCACAAGAAGGTGTTTTCCATTCAAATTAATACATGTGCATACTTTGGAGAGGAAGTAGAGTTGTGTAAGAATTTAATTGAAAAATTGAGCAAGGGAAAAAGTTCCAAAGAAAAGCCTTGTGAAAATAAAAAGGGGAAGTCCTATAGAAAAAACCTCTTTGAGGCATCTTTAGAAAAACAAGAAGAACAACATATGGAAAATATAATGTACCCGCTTCAAGATGAAGATCTCTCTAAACCACCTTTTATAGAGGAGGATCTCAATATCCCTCCTAATCCTACATGCATGGAGGATGAATCAAAGTTATTAGTGGAAGATAGAATAGATGTTAATATTGACTCGAAGGAACTGTCGTGGATAGTTAAGTTGGGAACTTCCCTCTCAACCAAAGAACAAAAACATTCACAGGACTCTTAAGAGAGTATGCGAACATCTTCGATCGGTCTTACGATGACATGCTAGGACTTGATCTTGAAATGGTGGAGCATAATCTTATTGTACACCTAGATGCCATGACCATCAAACAAAAAATCTGAAAGATGCATCCTCATTTCACCTTACTGGTAAAGGAAGAAATAGAAAAAATTCCAAAAAGTAGGATTTATCAGGCCTATCAAATAATCAGAGTGGATCTCAAATTTTGTCCCGATTTAAAAGAATCCAGTTGGTATTATAGTGTGTACTGATTTTAGAGATATAAACAAATCTTGTCTGAAGGATAATTTTCCTCTTCTAAACATCGACACGATTGTCAATTCTACAATAGGTTATGAGATGCTTTCACTCATGGATGGCTTCTCAAATTATAATCAGATAAATATTACGGAAGAAGATCAACACAAGATGACTTTCACAACACCACGGGGGACGTTTTGTTACCAGGTCATGCCTTTTGGCCTTAAAAATGTAGGTGTTACATATCAAAGGGTGATGACTATAATCTTTCACAATATGATAAGTGACATCATAGAAGATTATGCAGATGATATATTGGCTGAATCTAAAACCCACGAGGAACACCCATAAATTTTGTAGCCTATCTTTTAGTGTCTAAGGGATTACAAATTCTGACTTAACCCAAAGAAGTGTGTCTTCAGTGTGCTATCTGGGAAAATACTAGGATTCATTGTGTCACAGAAAGGAATAGAAGTGGACCTTGCAAAGGTCACAAATATCACAAAAATGCCTCCTCCTAAGAACATCAGACAACTACGTAACTTACAAGGGAAAATTTAGGACATCGGACGCTTTATTTCATAGCTAGCAGACAAGTGTCATACATTTACACATCTTCTTAAGAAGGATGTTAATTTCAACAGGGGACCAAAAAAAAACGTTTATATTTCTAAAATAATACTTGGCCAAAACCCTTTTTCTCATGCTACCCATGACAAGAGAAACCTTGTTACTTTATATCTCTACTACACATTTTGCAATTGGGGCACTATTGGCCAAATATGATAAAGAACAAAGAGAAAATGTTGTATACTATTTGAGCAGGAAATTAGTAGCATTTGAGCTAAATTATCCACAAATTGAGAAATTTGTGGTGTTTTCTTTCCATACGTTACGTCACTATATGTTTAACAATAAAATCAAGAGTCTTTTAAAGGTTGACCCTTTGAATTATTTAATATTCAAACCAACATTAACCGGAAATATGGCTAATTGGATCTTCTTATCAATTGAGTTTGACATTGAATATGTTCATCAAAATTCAGTAAAAGGATAGGTGTTAATTGATCATTTGGCAGAAGCTCCGCTACCAGGTACTGAACCCTTGAGTCTAGAACTACCAGATGCATCCATTATGTACCTCAAAGAATCTATAGTTCTGTAAATGTACTTCGATGATTCTTTTACCTTTCATGGTTCAGGTGCTGGAGTTGAGATAATCACTCCCACATGAGACTTGATTCCATAGGCATTTCAACTTGGATTCCCTTACATGGACAATATAGCAGAATATGAAGTTGTCATTGTAGGAATGAAGCTAGCCATAAAATTAGATATCAGAAAAGTAACTAGAGACATCGGGGCGCTAGATCTGAAATGTGTTGGAAGGTATTTGGAAGCACATATGTTTTCATAGGTTGACTGGTAAATATCCATTGAGATGTTTACCACTTTTTGGGGGGAATTTATCATTGACAGTCGACCAGTCAACCTATGCAAACATATGTGATGTTTAGGCTCCCCAGTTTCAGAGATGGGTGGTGTTACAAAGTTTCCGTGTATAACTGAATTTCTTGTGGATAACGAATTTCAAAGATGGGTGGTGTACTTCACCACACCACACAAAATATGGAAGTGCGGCCATAAATTTTATTGGTTAATGGCCACCACCTTTAGGTCTTTCAGTGATTCTTTAATTTTTTTAAAAGGCTTATCCTCTTATGAGCCTCGAATCACATTGAGGTGGATTTTAGATCACTAATTAGACTATTGGCCTTCATTTATTCTTTAATTCTCTCTTTTTAAATAATAGAATCCTTTTCTTTTTTGAGAGTAGTCTTGAGCAAAATGTTCATGTTTACGGCTCCACATACACTTAAAATTGATGTTTTCATAGTCCAACAGTTATTCAAACAATTTTAATTCAGGGGATTTTTAACCATACCTTTCTAGAAAAAGAATTGTTCACATTTATTTTCATCTAACACAAATTATAGCATCACTACTATGTTTTTAACTATTAGTTTTAAAAGAAATACAATTGTACCTTTAAGAAAGTTACGAATTATTCGCAAAATCATGTTTTCTCACATTTTTGCTCGAAGTTTAAAAGTATTACCAAAATTGGAGTGACCCTTGGATCCTCTTAAGAGAAGCTAAAAATGGGGCTCCATAACTTGTCATAAATACCCCTAATATTCTTAAGAACAGAAGTCAAAGTTAAAATATATTAGTGTTGTCCTCTTTAATTGAAAAAATAATGAAAAAATCTTGTGATCCAAGGCGAGTATTGACATGACTCTTTCAACTTCCATTGCTTTGTTACCCATGTCCATAATAATTTTTCACAAGGACCTCACCAATATTTACAAGAATACCCATACACTTCATCCTCTCAAATTAGTTGATCACCCCCTCGTACTACAAATCCCCACAATACCAAATTTTCAAAATAATATGCATGAGATTATACACTTGACAACGAGTGTTAAGAATATGAAATGTTGAGGAGATTGTGTCAAAAACAAACCCACAAGGAAAAATGTTGCAGTTGATATTTGTTATTGTTTTTGCAGGCGTAGAGAATGGCCTAAGATAATGGTCTATAAAGATAGTAGAAAACCACTTGACCTGCCATATTTTGTGGTTATCAAATTCACCTACTACAGCGACTTGGCATGGGATATCGAGTACCCTTCCGGTGTACCTATCTCTAAAGTATTTGCAACACCTATAAGTGAGTTACCCTAAATTTTCAGTGTGCTCTAACTATCCACAAAATACAATTGTTGATATTGCAAAAAATAACTATTAATATTAGGAGTATTGATCTATATGTACCTTTCTTTCCATAGTATCTCTAAAGTCTATTTCCTCAATGATCTATGCATCAAACCAGCTTTCTCATTCAAATTATTGACATAGATGACACGTGGTTCATATATGTTTTCTCAAAAGAAATAATATTTTCGCATACCTTCAACCCCCCCATCCCGCCCAAATTTCCATGCCCCTCAACTCCTCCTTCAACCCCCTCAACCCTCTTCCTCTTCCAATATTTCAATTTTTTAAGATTTCGATCTTCGACGCTTCTTCTTCGGCTTCTCAATTGTAGTGTTTGCATGTAATTGCTAGTTATTTTTAGAAAATATTTTGGAGTTTGGAATCCAAAATTATTGTCAGGGATACTTAGATTTTTTTTTTCGAGCAACAACAATGTTAGTTGGATCGAGATATGTCAATTTTCTTGTTGGTATTTCTAGGCCCAAAAATAATTTGAAACCTCCAGCATGAAATATTTTCTTTTGAAAATAGAGTGAGTGAATCCATAAACATGAATTTTTATTTATTGTTAGGGTTTCATAAATTTAATTTGACAATGACATTTAAATAGGTAAGATAAATCGTATAATTTGAAATATATATTTACCTTAAAAAGTTTTATACTTCTATTTATCTATTTGTTTACATATTAAATAATATGTTATATTTATTTACATGTATTTAAGTATTTATTTGATAAATTTAAAATCTAATTTAATTTATGATAAAATGTAATATTTAAATTAGCTATTTCATGGCATAATAATGTTAAACCTATAAATCTTAGCTAGAGATATTTAAAATGTATATTTTTTTATAACATAGATAAGGTATGTTAGATTTATCATGTTTGTGGTGCATTATGTTATACATATACTTTCAAATCACACATCTATAGGATAGTAAAAATGAATAATACAATCTATATTGAGTTTGTATATATATATATCTATTGTATATTTATCTTAGATAAATATATGTAAAAGATATCACGAGATATCATTCTTGAGGTTCCTATATTAGATTTGTGACATATAGAGGCATCTATTGCACTTATGTCATAAATCTAATTTAGGTACTTTAAGAGTGATACCAATCGGAGTCTTTTAGATAAATTTATCTAAGATATGTACGCTAGTTTATATTTTATTTTTTAATAGTTTATATTTGAATTATTTTTGCATTGTATCAGCCATAAAATAGTGTCAGGTTGATGTTTTCTTATGAACATGATATTAGATTTCTCCCCTCATTATTGCCATTATAACATGCCTTTAGAAGTAATTACTATTTTTTATTTTCTTCTCATATACATTTTTTAAAATGACAATCAAATGAATGTAATATTTAATATACATAATAAAAGTTGACATGGTCATATTATTAGATCCTACCCCTTGCTTGTTAAATGTTTATAAATATAAAGAATGTGTATTGACATGATAAAAATTCATTTTTTAATCCATTAAATTGTTATTATGCATGGAATTGACTCTTAGTCAATTCATAAAATACGGTGAAAAGTACATGGGTAGCTATAAAGTGTTGTTTTCATGCTTATGTATTATGGTTGATATATGTTTAAGAGCTTAATTATTTAAAGTTATAATTATCGCTTGGGACAAATTTTATAACAATATTTTAGATTAATTTTTTTATTATTGAAAATCACACTTTTATATTCAAAAAAAGGATATACAATGCTGATCATACAAAAAATGGATGGAAAAAGTCAAACCCTAGAATGCCAAAAGTTCCATCAAATCGAGCCAAAGAGGCCAGATCACCTTATAAGACTAAAATTAAAGCCACATAGTGTGAGTGTCAATCAAAATAAGAAGAACACAAAGATCAAGCAACAAAAAAGAACATGGTGGAAGGTGGCGGAGGAGGAGGCGGACTATTAGGGTTATCACCCCAACCTAAGCCAGAGGGGTGAGCCTCATTGAAAATAGGCTCCTAGACATGCTAACAAGAATCCTTTTACTACTCAACATCAATAGCATCATCAAGCCTTGTAGGAGAAATGGTCAGATCCAACCGAGGGAATTCCCCTTGAGACACGCCAATCCAACCAGAACCACTAAGACGAGAAGATGTAGGTGAAGGAATCCTTGACCGATGGGACCGTCGTCTTGGTGAATGAGGAGGGATTTACTGATAGGAAGGCTCTCCCCAACCATGAGAAGGAAGATGCAAACAGTGACACCAAGGTGGTGAGTGACGATGCATTTGACAAACTTGTAAAAATTTAAAAAATCATAAAAAAATCAAAAATCGTCAAAAATTCAAGAAAACCATAAATATTAAAAAAATCATTAAAAAAATGTAGTAAATCACAAAAAACCAACAAATCATAAAAAATTAAAACAATCGCACAAACTTTCAAACATTAAAATTAAAACCAAAATGGTCACATTAAAATTGTCAAATTTTCCAAAATTTACAAATCCACCAATCCACCTCATTCTATCACTTCTTCTTTTTTCTAAATGTCCATGTTTGATTTATTTAATTTCTTCTATTTGGCCATTGATATGATTCCCCTTTTATTTCTTTTTCTTTTGTATGATCCAATGATATGAGGACAAAGGTATTTTGAAATTCAACCATCATGGTCTTTATACCTTGGTGTAGTTTCCCCTATGACAAATCAATAACATTGCTAATGATGAACACGTGGACAGTTCAAGACAACATTTATCCCCTTTAAAATCATCATTCAGTACTATTTAACATCATCCTTTTCTTGTCTAAATATATATTCATACACATTTATCACTCCAACCCTTCTTATCCCCATACAAACAATTGAAAACCCTTGCAAACATTCAATTGATATTTACAATAAAAACCAAGAGTGTTAGAGGCACGTGGTGCAATGGAACAAAAATCAATAAATTGGAACAATAGCTAACCACGCCAAGTTTGAATCCTATTGTATGTGCTTGGACACTGTTCCTAACTAGTCAAACAAATCAATCAATCACTAGCTGTGCCAAGATCACACCCCACAATCCCTCAGTGATTGGGAGGTATTCCCAACTTGTCAAACATCCAATCCTTTAACTAACCCCTTTCATATATCGTTTACTGGGGCATCCAATCACATTCATCTGACTTAATCTTCCTTAAAGGAACATTCAATCAATCCTTCCAATCCAATCAATTAGTTTCACCCCTCTTGCATGGGGCATCCTATAACTTGATTACCATGGTTGGGGTATTATATTGCTCCACAATCTTTCTTGATCTCAACACTTCTTATATACTTCTACTAACATGATCTTTTATTCCTTTTAAGTGGTCACCCGAATCATTTCCTCCCTGCCTGACCTCACGAGGGGGCATCACCTGTGCTATCATAGAAATATATTTTTCTTTGAATGGCCATTGCTTCACAATAACCCTTCAAAGAGGGAAAAAATGTAGAAGATTTATTTCATAGCTAGCAGACAAGTGTCATACATTTACACATCTTCTTAAGAAGGATGTTAATTTCAACTGGGGACCAAATAAAAAATAAGAATTTATCTTTCTAAAAGAATACTTGGCCAAACATCTTGTTCTCATGCCAACCATGACAGGAGAACCCTTGTTACTTTATATCTCTACTACACATTTTACAATTGGGGCACTGTTGGTCTAGTATGATAAAGAATAGAGAGAAAAGGTTGTATACTATTTGAGTAGTAGCATATGAGCTAAATTATCCACAAATTGAGAAATTTGTGGTGTTTTATTTCCATAAGTTACGTCACTATATGCTTAACAATAAAATCAAGCTTATTTCAAAGGTTGACCATTTGAATTATTTATTAATCAAACCAACATTAACAGAAAAAATGGCTAATTGGGTCATCTTATTAAGTGAGTTTGACATTAAATACGTTCATCATAAGTCAGTAAAATGATAGGTGTTAGCAGATCAACTGGCAGAAGCTCCACTATGAGGTACTAAACCCTTGAGTCTAGAACTACCAGATGCATCCATTATATACCTCAAAGAATCTATAGTTCTACAAATGTACTTTGATGGCTCTTTTACCTTTCATAGTTTAGGTACCGGACTTGTGCTAATCACTCCCACATGATACTTGATTCCGTAGGAATTTCAACTTGGATTTCCTTGCACGAACAATATATCGGAAAATAAAGCTCTCATTGTAGGAATGAAGCTAGCCATAAAATGGGATATCAGACAAGTAACTTGAGACACTGAGGTGCTCAATCTGAAATGTGTTGGAAGGTATTCTGGAAGTACATATGTTTGCATAGGCTGATTGGTCAATAACCAATGAGATGTTTACCACTTTCTGGGGGTAATTTATCATTGACAGCTGACTAGTCAGCCTATGCAAACATATGTGATGTTTAGGCTCCCTGGTTTCAGAGATGGGTGGTGCTACAAAGTTTCCATGTATAACTGAATTTCTTGTGGATAACAAATTTCAAAGATGGGTGGTGTACTTTAGCACACCACACAAATTATGGAAGTGTGGCCATAAATTGGATTGATTAATGGTGACAACCTTTAGGGTTTCCAGTGATTCTATAATTTTTTTTAAAGGCTTATGCTCTTATGAGCCTCAAATCACATTGAGGTGGATTTTAGATCACTAATTAGACTATTTGCCTTCATTTATTCTTTAATTCTCTCTCTTTTTAAATATTAGTATCCTTTTCTTTTTTACGAGTAGTCTTGAGCTAAATGTTCATGTTTACGACTCCACATACACTTAAAATTGATGTTTTCATAGTCCAACAATTATTCAAACAATTTTAATTTGGGGGATTTTTAACCATACCTTTCTAGAAAGAGGATTGTTCACATTTATTTTCATCTAACACAAATTATCACATCACTACTATTTTTGTAACTATGAGTTTTAAAAGAAATACAATTGTCCCTTTAAGAAAGTTACGAATTATTCACAAAATCGTGTTTTCTCACATTTGTGCTTGAAGTTTAAAATTATTACCAAAACTGTAGCGACCCTTGGATCCTCTTAAAAGAAGTTAAAAATGGGGCTCCATAACTTGTCATAAATACCCCTAATATTATGAAGAACCGAATTCAAAGTTCAAATATATTAGCGTTGTCCTCTTTAATTTAAAAAATAATGAAAAAATCTTGTGATCCAAGGCGAGTATTGACATGACTCTTTCAACTTCCATTGCTTTATTACCCATGTGCATAATAATTTTTCACAAGGACCTCACCAATATTTACAAGAATACCCATACACTTCATCCTCTCAAATTAGTTGATCATCCTTGTACTACGAATCCCCACAATGCCAAATTTTCAAAATAATATGCATGAGATTATACACTTGACAACGAGTGTTAAGAATATGAAATGCTGAGGAGATAGTGTCAAAAATAAAACCATAAGGAAAAATGTTGCAGTTAATAGTTGTTATTGTTTTTGCAGGCATAAAGAATGGCCTAAGATAATGGTCTATAAAGATAGTAGAAAACCACTTGACCTGCCATATTTTGTGGTTTTCAAATTCACCTGCTACATCGACTCGGCATGGGATATCCAGTCCCCTTCCGGTGTTCCTATCTCTAAAGTATTTGTGGCACCTATAAGTGAGTTACCCTAAAATTTTGGTGTGCTATAAATATCCACAAAATACAATTGTTGATATTGCAAAAAACAACTATTGATATTAGGAGTATTGATCGATATGCCCTTTCTTTCCATAGTATCTCTAAAGTCTGTTTCCTCAATGATCTATGCATCAAACCATGTTTCTCATTCAAATTATTGACATAAATGACACATGGTTCATATGTGTTTTCTCAAAAGAAATAATATTTTTGCATACCTCCCCCCCCTGCCCCCCCCAAATTTCCATGCCCCTTGAATCCTCCCTCAACCCCCTCACCCCTCTTCCTCTTGCAATATTTCAATCTTTTAAGATTTAGATCTTCGATGCATCTTCTTCAAATTCTCCATTGTACAGTTTGCATGTAATTGCTATTTATTTTAAGAAAATATTGTGGAGTGTGGAAGCCAAAAGTAGTGTAAGGGATACTTAGATTTTTTTTTGAACAACAACAATGTTAGCTGGATTGAGATATGTCAATTTTCATGTTGTTAATTCTAGGCCCAAAAATAATGTGAAACCTCCAACATGAAATATTTTCTGTTGAAAACAAAGTGAATGAATCCATAAACATGAATTATTATTTATTTTTAGGGTTTCATAAATTTAATTTGACAATGAAATTTAAATAGGTAAGATAAATCTTATAATTTAAAATATATATTTACCTTAAAAAGTTTTATACTTCTATTTATCTATTTGTTTACCTATTAAATAGTATGTTATATTTATTTACATGTATTTAAGTATTTATTTGATAAATTTAAAATCTAATTTAACTTATGATAAAATGTAATATTTAAATTAGCTATTTCATGGCATAATAATGTTAAACCTATAAATCTTAGCTAGAGATATTTAAAACGTATCTTTTTTTATAACATAGATAAGGTATGTTAGATTTATCATGTTTGTGGTGCATTATGTTATACATCTACTTTCAATTCACACATCTATAGGATAGTAAAAATGAATAATACAATCTATATTGAGTTTGTATATATATCTATTGTATATTTATCTTAGATAAATGTATGTAAAAGATGTCACGAGATATCATTCTTGAGGTTCCTATATTAGATTTGTGACATATAGAGGCATCTATTGCACTTATGTCACAAATCTAATTTAGGTACTTTGAGAGTGATACCAATTAGAGTCTTTTACATAAATTTATCTAAGATATGTATGCTAGTTTATATATTATTTTTTAATAGTTTATATTTGAATTATTTTTGCATTGTGCCAGCCATAAAATAGTGCCAGGTTGATTTTCTCTTACGAGAATGATATTAGATTTCTCCCCTCATTGTTGCCATTATAGCATGCCTTTGGAAGTAATTACTATTTTTTATTTTCTTTTCATATACATTTTTTAAACTGACAATATATAATATACATAATAAAATTTGACATGGTCATATTATTAGATCCCACCCCTTGATTGTGTAATGTTTATAAATATAAAGAATGTGTATTGACATGATAAAAATTCATTTTTTAATCCTTTAAATTGTTATCATGCATGGAATTGACTCTTAGTCGATTCATAAAATATGGTGAAAAGTACGTGCGTAGATATAAAGCGTTGTTTTCATGCTTATGTATTATGGTCAATATATGTTTAAGAGCTCAATTATTTAAAGTTATAATTATCAATTGGGAAAAAAATTATAACAATATTTTAGATTAATTTTTTTATTATTAAAAAGCGCACTTTTATATTAAAAATAAGGATATACAATGCTAATCATACAAAAAATGGATGGAAAAATTCACACCCTAGAATGCCAAAAGTTCCATCAAATCGAGCCAAAGAGGTCAGATCATCTCATAAAACCAGCTTTAAAGCCACATAGTGTGAGTGTCAGTCAAAAAAAGGAAAGCACAAAGATCAAGAAGAAACAATGAACATGGCGGAAAGTGGCAGAGGAGGAGGTGGACTATCAAGCTTGTCACCCCATCCTAAGCCATAGGGGTGAGCCTCGTTGAAAATAGGCTCCTAAACATCCTAACAAGAACCCTTTTTCTGCTCAACATCAATAGCATCATCAAGCATTGTACGAGAAATGGTAAGATCCAATCGAGGGTATTCCTCTTGAGACAAAACGAGCCAACCAGAAACACTAAGAGGAGAAGATGTAGGTGAAGGAAGCCTTGACCGAGTGGAACACCATCTTACTGAAGGAGGAGGGCTTTTCCGATGACGAGGCTTCCCCCAACCATGAGCAAGCAAATTTGAATAGTGATGCCAAGGTGGTGAGTGGTGATGCATTTGGCAAACTTGTAAAAATTTAAAAAATCATAAAAAATTCAAAAATCGTAAAAAATTAAAAAAAAACCGTAAATATTAAAAAATTCGTAAAAAAAACCATAAAAAATCCAGTAAATCATAAAAAATCAACAAATCATAATAAATTAAAACAATCACACAAACTTTCAAACATCAAAATTAAAACCAAAATGGTCACATTAAAATTATCAAATTTTCCAAAATTTACAAATCCACCAATCCATCTCATTCCATCACTTCTTCTTTTTTCTACATGTCCATGTTTGATTTATTTCATTTCTTCTGTTTGGCCAATGATATGATGCCCCTTTTATTTCTTTTTCTTTTTCATGGTCCAATGATATGAGGACCTTTTTTAATTTGTTCAATGATATGAGGACAAAGGTATTTGGAAATTTAACCATTAGGGTCTTTATACCTTGGTGCAGTTTCCCCTATGCCACATCAATAACATTGCTAATGATGAACACATTGATAGTTTAGGACAACACTCATCCCCTTTAAAATCATCATTCAAGACTATATAACATCATCATCATCTCGTATAAATATCTATTCATACACATTTATCACTCCAACCCTTCTTATCCCCATCTAAACAATTGACAACCCTTGCAAACATTCAATTGATCATTACAATCAAAACCAAGAGTGTTAGACGTGAGTGGTGCAATGGAACCAAAATCAATAAATTTTAAAAATATCCAACCGAACCAAGTTTGAATCCTATTGTCTGTGCTTGGACACTATTCCCAACTTTTCAGACAAATCAATCAATCACTAGTTGTGCCAAGATCACACCCCACAATCCCTCAGTGCTTGGGATGTATTCCCGACTCATCAGACATCCAATCCTTTAACTAACCCCTTTCATATATCATTTATTAGGCCATCCAATCACATTCATCTGACTTAATATTCCTGAATGGAACATTTAATCAATCCTTCTAATCCAATCAATCAGTTTCACCCCTCTTTCCTAGGGCATCCTATCACTTGATCACCATGGCTGCCATATTGTTTCTCTCCACAATCTCTCTTTATCTCAACACTTCTTATATACTTCTACGAACATGATCTTTTCTTCCTTTCGAGAATTCACCTGAATTGTTTCCTCCCCACTTGACCTCTCGAGGGGACATCACCTATGCTATCATAGAAATATATTTTTCTTTGAATGGCCATTGCTTCGTAATAAACCTTCAAAGAGGGGAAAAATGTATACATGCAAAATGTTGACATAATCAATAAATAATTAAAATACTTATTAAACATTATTAATTATTAATATATTTCACCCCTGTTACTAACTCATCACTTCATAAATCCCACATTAACCCTATAATATTTAATCAAAAGATTAATTATTATAAATCCCTTTCCTAAAGTCATTAAACATTTCTAGGAATTTAAAATTCCTACTCAGCTACCCATCTATCATACACTTATCCTCTCCATGTAATCACATCCATAATCATCCTTTATTAATCTAACCTAATCCTAAATTAATCATATCCTCTACCTCTAAATTTAGAGGCTTCTATTTCTAGAAGCCTCTTTAAACTCCTCCTTCCCTCCATTGAATTTAAAAATTCAATAGAGGCTTCTCACAAAATCTACAATTCTCCATTGTAGAATTTGCTAATCCTCTCATCAATCCTCAACCATTGATCTTCATCCCACTTTGATCAATCCTCACCCTCCATTTCTCCTCTCACAAGCTATAAATTGACATGCCACTCTTCATGGAAGCCAACTTTGGAAAATCATAGCTAGGTGCTACCAAAATATCTCACGAAGCTCTCCAACATCTATCAAGCATTCATAGGAAATTCTCAATCTTCCAAGATGAGGTGTTTCCCATTTGTGTCCACAAAATTTGAAGCAAGCAACTCCAAGCAATAATCTTGAGCACAACAAAAACATCAAGGGAAATATCTTCATTGGTAAGTTGCAGGTATTGCTTCTTTTACCCTTCCATCCTTTCTTAATCTGAGGTAGTGTTTAGGAGTGTTAGATTATGAATCAAATTGTCTTAGTTTCTAGCTTGCATTTGCAACTAACCGCTCTTTTGTATCTACAGTTGTTAGTATATTTTATTATTAAATAACACTATGTATTATTGGTGTTGGTAAAATATTAAATATTGATGACATTGGTTGTCCTGACAGATTGCAAGAAATACAACATTTAAATTATGTTTTACCTTTTTAAGGCAGAAAATCCATATGCAACAAAAAAAATTGCTGCGAATGGTTTTTCCCATTTTTAATCTGCATCAAAATGTTTCTAGCTGCAATACATACACTATTTGGTTTCATGAGCCTTCAGAGTATTAAAGCTAGTAATTTGTCTAAAACAACTAGTTGATTTGGAGTCCAATCTCACATAAAATTTACATAAATGATATTTTGGGGACACAAGATATGATTAAATGATATTAACTTCTATTATAGTGTTATAATAATATACAATAATTATTATAATGAAGGAATTCACTTAACATTTAAGTATCATTAATATGTGAGAAGGAACATTTAAAAGCCATAAAAACAAATTGATCAATTCTTATGTTAAAGAGAGTGACATAATTTTTTTAATAGATACAACTTAATAAGTATAGAATACATTGAAATTATAAAAAAGGAACATAACACCAAATGGAAAATTTTCAAAAAAGTTCTGGTAAAATGAGACAAACACCCATAATTTTTAAGTTTTGATAATAAGTATCAAAAACAATATCTAATTTGTGTCTGGTGCAACCTCCATTAATCCCTACTTTCTGCCATGTTTCCCTTTCCTGTCATGTTTCTTGTGTTTATTTTTTGGTTGACCCTCGGGATAGATCCTGAATCGGAGACTTCAACGGTCTTTTTATTACTGGTGCATATGCCCAGTTTTGTTGTCTTAACACATGCTTATTCTGGGATAGTTTGCAGTAGCTTGGGCCGTGTGGAATGTGGCCATGGCAGTTTGGGAAGGAATTTAAGTTTGCGGTCAAATTATTGGCATTGTAGTTGTGTGCATTAAGAAGTTTAGATCAAGCAGAGACATGAAGCATAAGAATAATGTTGAATAAAAGAAGCATTATTGGCGTTGTAGTTTTGGTATTATTATGTTTATTTTCCTATATGGAAATTCACTGATGTTTTGTATTTATCTATATTTCTTTACCTTCATAAAATTATACATTTATTTTTCAATAGAATATTCTTTACAAATAACATTGTTATTTTTCTTTGAATGCCCAAAATGAGTATGCTAGGTTATATTGAAGAGTTGTAAATTTAGAAATCTATTACACCTATTTATTTCTAAGATCATTTTTATAGATTCAGAGTACTAGGAGAAGAAAATGCTCATTACAAATTCTTCAAATTCATTGTATAAGTCTAAAATAAATGAGAGTTCTTCATGGGTTAAAAAATCTTACCTGTCTTCTTGGTCATCCCCTCTCCTCTATCTATAAAATGTATTTAAAAAATTATTAATTTAATATATATATATATATATATATATATATATATATATCTTTCTATTCAAATTGGATATACTTCTTCACTTCAGCTCGGAATTGCTTCGGCTACTCTAAAAATACTTAATCAAAAAACCAATCCTGTAGTTGATTACTAGACCCACACTAATATATAAACTACAATTTATCATGATCTTTAGACCAATAGAGGTGACATCACAATGGAAATAACCCTCTTACTAATATAATGGTTGATTGGTTATGTTTGCCTACTCAACTTTGCCCCCTCTTTGACTTAAAAAATCTTGTAAAATTACTTCTAAATTCATACCTTACTACCCAAGTCAAATATGCCTCTTCAACACATAGTTATTTTGATAGAGGTGACATCATAATGGAAGTGTCCTTCTTACTAACATAATATTTAAAAGATGAGGGATGAATATGTATGCTTGCTTAACTGTAACATCAAAAATCTAAAAATATAATCTTACAAAATTACTTTTAAAAACAAACCTATTTATCCAAGTTGGAAAAGTATCTTCAATATCTCTTAGAATTACTTCTACCACTCTATAAATACTTGGCCCTCACCATTCCAACCTATATACTAAACAGGTTTGTCGGGCCTTGCATCACGATTTTTTCGTCACTAAATAGGTTTTCTTGGCCTTGCATCTTGACTTAGCTACCCACGTACAAGTTTTCCTGAAGTGGCGGTGTATTAAAGATGTCAAGCATCTTGACGTAGTGATCAAATAATAGGTGGGTAAACATAAAAACCAGTGATCAAATTTGAAAGGCTCCCAATAATTTCATTTGAAGGGCTAGTTAAGTTTAACACTCCGTAAGTGACAGATTAAACAATACGTTGCCCTTCAATTGAAAAAATAAAATTTTAATTACCTTTCAATATATATTTGATTATTTTATATGAAATCAATATGAAAAAACTAAAAATTATTAAATATTGAAAAATCAACTAAAGTTTTTGAAAGGTAGTTAAATTCAATAATAGAGACTCAAAACAATAATTACATGTTGCATCACTCCAAGGAAGAGATATCTGAAATTTCATTCTTTTCCATTCCTCATATAACTCATTCCAATCTACTATATCCAACTTTTGAGGTGTAGAAAGAGATAAAAACATTAATGTGTCTAATGTATCCAAGCAGTCTAGACCTTTCAAAAGTTTGAATGTGATTTAACTTAGAAAATCGTTTCTCACATGTTGATGTACTTGTTGGAAATGTGAGAAAAATTTCCATAGTTTCATTATGTTAGGGAATAAATCTTTCCAAATTTAATCTTCACAACATTAATTTCATGTCTTGAACATAGTCTTCTTCGAATGTGCTTTATGTAGATTCACTACAAAACTTATATTTTACCTCTCATATATTTTCCAGTCTTAAATTTTTAGGACTATAAAAAAAAGTCCTTTGGAATTCAATGCCAAATTGTTGGTATAACAAATATAAGATTCCAAAAAGAAAAAAACTCTTTGTTATTCATGAATAAGATTTGTTAGACAATTTAGAGTGATAATTTTTTTTTGTAATTTTCTAAAGCCTATTAAAGTTGTAACAATAATCAAAAAATATTTATTACATACAAAGTAAAAGTAAAACATGAATTTTTTAGACTTCTAAAATCTAAATCCAATTTAATCTTACATACCTTAATCTATCTTGAATGCAAGAGTAATTTAGAGCATGGAAGAGTTCTAAAATAATCCAGCTATCCATTGATTACACAATATTGAAGTTGTTAACTTAGAGAAATCACAATTAGCATTATTATCTTAACAAAAATATGGAAATAATAAGAACCCAATTTTCAAAATAAAATAAGGGCATTGAGAATAAAATCTCCAAATTGATTTAAAGGCTAGAAAAAATTGAAAAAACTAATACTGCTCTTATGAAAATAGAAACACTCAACTAATTGCTTATTTAGTGGTGATTCGTCTTCTCCTTAGATTTTGTGCATGATTTGTTGAAGTGAAAATAAATTTATTTTCACACAAAAAATAGAAGTATGAGTTATGCACTAAAATTATTCATTTAATAATTAATTAATTAAAATGAATCCAATATTTATAAAAATTAACATTATATTTAATATATGTATAAAACATGATTTTTTATATTGCCCTTCTAATGAAAAATTAACTTAAGTGACTTCATTTCAATAATGATATGTAATTTTAAATTTTAAATTTCTTTTAAAGTATAAATTTTTAAACACCCTTCTATGACAAGGTAAAATACATTTGAAGGGCATTGACAACTTCAAATTTGATCCCTGAATTAATCAAATAAGTAGTAATCAAGATATATCCTGATCATAACGTAAATAGTTTGTGGTGAATGTTCGTGGGTGCTTTTTCAACATGGGAGATTAGAGGGCCCCACGTCATCCTTTAAAACAACCCTTGCACGTGGAATAGAATCTTTAATGATGTGAATCTTTGATCTCATGGACCTCATTAAAAATATTTCTTTCTTTCAATAAATTCAAATGTTTAAATGCCTCCATTGCAAAGAATATGATTTTTTGCAATATGCAGACTTGCTAGTTTTGCAATATGAGGATATTTTAAATACATTTTTAAAGGTCGTGAGTGCGATGAGAGCGATGGGGTGCTCGATGGATATGTCGTGGATGGTTGTGAGTGGGATGAAATGTACGGAGGATTTAAATCCCACAATTACTAATTTTCTTAGAGATGTGAGACTGAATTGGGTGTGTACGTAAGGTATGGATATGCAATAGATGCTTTAAATCCCATAATTATAAATAAGTTTTATTATAATTGTTTACCATGTGGAAATGAGGTTGACAAGACATTCTCTTTACTACTCAAACTTCAAAAAATATGTTGTATTTTTCTAGATCATGTGAGATAATATAATTACGCTGAAGGCGTTACCCCTATGGGAAAGGGATTTGTAGACATTCATGGGACTGTGTCAAATTTGACGACCTAAATGACGGTTTTGCTATTTTTAACAATTTTGCTTTTGCTATTTTAAAAAAATTTGTTTTTTATTTTTCTAACAATTTTAATTTTATTTTATAGCTTTTGCATGCAGTAACCTTTGCTTTTGGTATTTTAAACAATTTTGCTTTTTGATTTTCCAACAATTTTGTTTTTTTGATTTTGCATGCTGCTTTGACTTTACTTTTAACGTGAAGGTTTTGACATTTTTAATTTTTTTTAAAATTTTTAAAAGATATTTTTAGTGTTTCCTTTTTTAATAATTGCATGGTGAATGGCGTATATATATATATTCTGTAGGAATATTGTTCTCAATATTATTTTCTATCAATTTAGTGGATCAGACACGTGACCCTTGGATCTATAGTAGTACGTGATACTTGATGGAATTTTTGTCTGAGCAGTAGAAGTTGGGGTCATTTGTGTAGTTTCTTCCCATCTACAGTTGTCTTCTGAATCAAGGTAAGCTTAATTTATTTAAACCATGTGCTAATTTCTTAAAGGTTTCAACAAGTCAACACCAACGATATATATTTTGTTGCCCAAGTTATTGGGGACACCATCTGATAGGGTCAATGAGGATTAGCTACAGGTCCCTCTCTCTTTAATAATAGATAAACAAGAATTCTGATAATCAATAACCAGGAGTGTAGCTACATGAAGTTCCACAACCTTCAAATGTTGAAGGCATTGAACGTTCCAATCACCCAATCCATTGCTAAAAGTAACAGACGGGTTGGACCAAGAAATACTGATAATGATCAGTTGGAGAAAAAATTTCTACTATGCAAACAACAAAAAATAATACTTATTGCAAATTTATGGGTTGATGTAGACCTCATAAATGGTTCTACAGGAACAATCATTGACATTTTTTATGATGCATCAATGCCACCACCAACATTACCTTTATTTTTTATTTTCAAATTTGATATATAAAATGACCCATGTTGGGATCCCTCCAACCCATTACATATTCGGATACCCCCTATTTCAAGAGGGAATCAAAGACAATTGCTGCTTAAAATGGCCTAGGGGTTAACTATCCACAAGTCCCAGGGACTTACTATGCATAAAGCAACTGTCAACATTGGAACCAATGAAAGGTAGGGTTTGACATTCATAGCTTTCTCCAGAGCTCCACCACTTACAAACCTATGCATTTCACCTCCTTTTTCATTCGAAAGGTACTAAAAAATGGCACATGTACCAGAACTTGGAGAAAGAAAAAAGGAGGAAGCAAGACTATTCTCACTCAACCCTTCGTAAATACTACACTCTACTTTGATAGCACCTCTGCTACTGCATTACTCAACACTTCTTATATCCTAGGAGACATTTGCATTCAAGGGGTATCAAATTTACTCATGTTTATTGGATATAAAATTACCCTAAAAAATCTACCATTTATGATATAATTCTTTTCATATTAAGTTCAAATAAAATAGTCTGTAAAATGATACCACTCATGATATAAAATTTGAAAATGTATATGCATGAATTTGTAACAAGTTTGAAATGAAGAGATCAAACCTTTAAATGAAGTGGATGGTCTATATATCTACAATCACAAAAATACACTTTTCAACATGCATGTTCAATTTTTTCCTTTTATTGTTGTCCGTTTCTTTATGTTAACCAACAAAAACACATTTTTAATGTCTTCATCTGCACAAAAATACCTACAATTTTAAAATTCCAAGAAAGAACCATGCAGTTTATAGTTGTTTTTGTTGGTGCTCAAAATAGTCTTTCCCCATTCTTCCATTGAAAATCTATCGATTTACAGTCTCTACCATATTTTATCCCCTGTGTTGTGTCTGAGAAGTCTCTACCTTCCTTTTGTTTCCATAATCAATCGATTCTAGGATGAAGATCACTTATGGATCCATAGTTAGCTCCTCGTTTCTCCATTCCTCTGAAGGGGTCTTTAATTCGGGTCTCCCATTCTCTGTTCATCTAAAAACTCAGGATTTCCCATTCTTTCCATTTTTCACAGTCAGGATTTACTGCCCTTGTCATTTTTTCCCTAAATACTTGAAGAAAAATGAATTGATGTAGCTTGAAGGAATGTATTTGAGTCTTGTAACATTTCTAAATCCTATGTCCTTGGAGAAAATTTCGTCACTGGGCTCAAATGGTCATTTTTCTGCATTTTACGATTTGACGGGTGTTTATCCCAATCAAATTTACACCCTTCCATCAATAGGAAACATGGACTCTTTTGGTTGGACATGGATCGGCTAGGTAATTCAAGAATTTTATGAATCACCTCAACTTAAAAACCTATTTATGTGGAAAAATGACGCTCATTTGAATATTTTCTTTTTGGTTTGGCCTTGGAGTAGCATCGGGAGGACACGTGGAGGTTTCCGCTACTTCACCTTGACTTAGATAAATTTTTATGTAGCTGGATATAGTTTGGCGGGACAAGGACACATGGCGAGCTCGGGCTCATTTAGGGTCTCAAACTTGGGCACCATTTTGAAATTGTACCATGGAGACACATGGAGGCTTCCATTGGGTCTTCCCATACTTAGTATTTTTTCAAAAGGTTTTGGGAGGTTTGGGACATGTGGAGGAACCACGCATGTTTGGGGACCGACCCTTGAGTTTAATTTTAAAGAAGCATCAGGAGGACACTTGGAGGCCTCCACTCATTTTACATTTTGTTTGGACTTTTCAATGGCCAAAAGAGATTTCCTTAGACCCTGACACATGGTGCTTTCCGCTGAGCTTTAAGCCTTCAAACAATTTTTGTCAGGCCAGGACACGTGGTGAGCCCGCACTCATTCAAAGTCTCAACTTTTGGGTACCATCTCAAGATGCCCCATTGTGACGCATGGCATTTTAAAAAGTCAAATGGATGGGGAAGCGGACCATCAGAGGCAACTTGGATTTTTTGCCTCTTAAGGATTAAAATATCAAAATGGCCCACATGCCTGATAAGGGATTAGTCAAAGTTTGTTTCAGGTCAACGGTAGAGGTGCGGACTCTCGCGGGAAATTTGGAAAAAATTTCTTTTGGGAGAAAGGAGTTAAAAGTGTAAAGGAAGCATGGTTCTGCTGGGACTCACATTAGAAACTAGAAGTGGCAGGGCAGAGTTATGGGGAAAACTTGGAAAATTTTCCCTTTTCCAAAAAGAGGAGAAATAGGAGAATTCAGCCATGGTTCCTTTGGGACCCACATTGGGATAGGTGTACAGCCCATTTGTCGAAGGCGGAGGGGTGGAGCAAATTGGAAATATTTTCCATTTTTTCAAAAGGGTTTAAAAAGTCAAAAGGAACCCCTAGGCCCGTTGTAAATTGAATCTTCCACGTGGACGACCAAAATTCAAAGTGGAGATTAACGACAGTTATGTGTCTAAATATGATTTTCCCCCCATTTTTACTGAAAAGCACCTGGAAGTGTGAGTGTTCATGATTTCTTGGTATTTCCTACACGCCAAATAGAGAGGAGAGTTAATTTTGATATCTAAGTTTGGTGGGGGAGATCTGGAGACATCTTTTTCCATTAAAATGATCTGACTATTGGGCTCGATCTGAGTTTCCATTTTCCCTTCCCGGGCATGCAAAGAACTAGATTTGATAGATTAGGGGTGGAAGTGGTTCAAAAATAGAAGGAAGAGTGATTCACCAGAGGAAGAAGTTAAATGCAAGAGATATTTGAAGAGACCTTCCCCCTGAGCACCTGATAACGTTTTACAGATCTAATCCTGGGAATCATGATCAAGATAATGGTGAGCACTGGTGCACTCAATGTCTAAATTTTTTGGGGGGGAAACTCAGTTGTAAAATTTTATAAATGGCATAAATTTATCATGTAAATGGTTGGAGTGTTACGGATTGGGATTGATTTTCTAATAGAAAAAAGATTGATAGAGCTCGTCTTTTTGAGAAGTCGTCTAAGGAGCATGTATATCTTTTTGTATTAAAATTGATTGTGTCAAGGTGGTTGCGAGTGTACAACCATTGACAAACTCTGAGATTTTTCTATAAAATTTCCCCTGTTGATAAATTTAATCAAACTCGAGTTATTATGTGTTGATCTTGAGAAAAATGTGTCTGTTTCATCTCTGAATGTCTACAAATACTTTTTCTTGTTCCTATTGTAATCTTGTATCAAAATCCTTCTCAATTACACAAGTATCAATACTTGTGACAGTTTAGTGGCATCTGAAATTTCATTTCTCTAAAGAGCTTTCATCTGGGAATGAAATAAATATTTTGAAATCACTTTTCTTTCATCTGTTGATAGATATTTTCTATAAACCTCTAGGTGTACCTTAGGCGTGATTGGGCTTAGATCTTGATGCTTTTTTGTGTTTTCTAACTCAATCCTTTATGTTAGAATCTCATAGATTGTGTGAAAAAGTGCAAATTTGGGACTCCATTGAAGCACATATTCCGGTTAAAGAAACATTTTAGCTGTTATGTGGCATTCTGTTGGTTTAGCCTTCCATTTTGTAGAAGCTCTCAAATATCTGACAAATCAAGTCCATCCTGCCTCACCTCCCACCAAAAAATTCATTTAAAAATAATCAATCCTACCCGTACTACCCTTGTTTTCCCTGTGTGTATAAAAATGCATAATTTCCATTACCAAGACATGCAGAAACAACCGGGATTCCAAATGTCTGTAATAACTTGAACCTTGTCTAGAAAATATCTCCACTATCTAGAGTGACAACTCGTGATAGTTAGATTTTGTTACATTGATCATATTTTCTTCAAGGTCCCCTTAATAAATTCACAAGGAAGGATATCTCCATCTTCTGCACAAACACCAGGCTACAGAAGGGTCCTCTCACCCTGGTTGAAAGGTACAACCATAAAGTAGTAAGGATAAATCAAATCCTCTTGAGGGTGGTATCCATTTCTCCACATCTAAGTGACAGAAGGCTAGTTAGATCCCATCCCTGGCTACAAAATGACCTATTATGATCTATCTATCTTTAAGCTTCCAGTCAAACCTGTGATGCTGCTCAGACTTTGAGGGAGAATCAATTTGGGTACTAACACCTGATTTGTGCCATTGCTGAGGACTATTTCAAATTGTTGAGAACTGATTTGCATTGCTGAGACTAATTTTTTGATTGGTTGCTAGTTTGTATCCATTTATCCTGTCAACAACACCTAACTGGCATCGTTTCTGGGGACATTATGATTACAGTTCATATTTAAATCATGGTAAACACTTCTTATATGCTGAAAGTGCTAATACATTTTTCAAACATCATCTTGTGTTCAAGGCCTGTAAGAAGTTTCAAGGTTAGAAGTGTTGTGTGCAATTGTCCCAGTTTTTACACCTATTGCACTAGCTTTCATTGATAAATCTAGATAAAGAAGAGTCGCGTCTTTCCATTTCTAGTTTCTAGTATTGATAGACATTTGATAGATCATATTTTAGTACATTTTCACAAATAAGGTGGAAATCCTGAGTGGTAACTCCCTGTTGATCTGATTCTTGATGAGTACCAGTGTCTTAACCTCTATCAAGTGATATTTGTTTCTAATCTTTGCAAATCTGGAAGGAAGAAGATATTTCTTTGCTAGGGATCCTATCAGGACATTATTTCCAGAGCTGGGAAAAACAAAGCTAAAAGGAAAAAAAGCCTGTAGAGTTGTTGGAGATCAACAGACAAGAAAAGGGATATCCATTGATGAAAGTGATCGGCCTATCATTAAAGAATGCCATTCACATGCTTACGAATTAGGTATCCTCTTTGTGGAATTGTATTCTCCAACTGGAGAGTGGCCTTCATTTGATTTTGAAAAGTTTACTTCTCATTCTACCCCTGTCTTTTCAGAAGTTGATAGGGTTTTCTAGGAAATAAGGTGTTTAGGCGATATCCATTTTAAAAGTTATACTCTTGTGTTTCAAAGACCCTCTTCCCCTTATTAATTTTTTTCTCCTTGAGGGTCACCTCCTCAAATCAACATGGCCCATCCCCCACCTAGACCTCCATTTGTTGTAAATACCTTTGGACCTATAAATTATGTGGGAATCATTGGTTATCAAAATAAAGTTCCCCTGGATGTGTGAAATAGATTACCAAAGTTCCAAGGAAACAACGCTATAGCTGGTGATCAACATTTAAATATTTTTTATCAATATGATGGAATACTTTGAGATTGAACATGAAGATGTATATATCAAATTGTTTATCCATAATTTGGAAGAAGATGTCAGGGATTAGTATAAAGCTTTTCCAGATAACTCTATTGACTCTTGGACTGAGGTGCATAATGCATTCAGATTGTAGTATGGTGATAGAACTGACCCTAGGTTTCTTCTATCAGAATTTGAAAACATCAAGAAGAATCCTAATGAGTCAGTACATGATTTCAACATAAGGTTTAGCAAGACCTTGAGGAGATTTCCTGTTGGCTTGAGGCCTTGTGATGAATCATGTTTGATCAAATATTCAGATGCATTTGATAAAAAAATATGCTTACTACTTGAGGGACAAAAACCCTACTAATTTGAGGTAGGCCTTCATTATGGCTCTGAAAATTGAGAATAACATCAAGGCAATTGGAAAGCCTCCAAAAAGGGAGGGTGTGAAATTGATTAATCAAGAAAATCCTCAGGAAAGCAAGGCTGCTGATTTGGAAGAAGTTGTGAAAACTTTGGCACGGGATGTCATAGAAATATCATACAAATTAGCCTGGGCAGAAAAAGGGATTGGGTAGAGTTCACAAGATCAACACAAGCAACAAAGCTAAGACAGGTTTACAAATCACCAAAGATCTGATGAGAGAGATAAGGGACCTATTGGATTTGGAAATAGATAGTCCCAGGCCAGGGAAAATAGAATGGCACTTGACCCTTTGGCTGCCATAGTTACTATTATGGAGGAGACAGATGTCATTGATTGGTCTGAAAAATGTTTCATGCCCCATGCTCCATGTGAGAAAGATCAGCAAGAAGAAGAAGAAGTTGATGATGATAATGATGATGATGTCTACATGATGGGTTGCTCCACAAGCTCACAATAAGCTGAAAATTCAACTAAGGTTATAAGTACTAGAAGTGCTTCTGATTTTTATGATTACATCGACAGGGTACCTATCCTTCCTCCCTCTCATGCTTTACAAGTAGATATTGTACAAGCTTTTGAATTGCCCAATAATGAATTTGAATATTTAAGGGCTTTAATGATAAAGAAGTATGATGGAGGAATCCCATATGAGGAGGATAACCATTTATTGATGAATGTTGTTATGGTTCACGAAAATGAGCACAACACAAGAAGTAGGGTTGTCAAAGGGGCAGGGCCTCAGGCCAAACCAAAGACTCAATTACTTTCAAATATTCGTAAAGAGGCCCCTAAGAAATATGCATCTACCAAGGGCCTTGCTATCCCAAACAAAAATTATACCCCTCCTCATCCCCAAGCTGTCAAAAATCCTATGCCACCTAATGAGTGTGTCAGCATTGCTTCCAATGCTGCCTTGCCAAAGTCCGTCACTTATGATATTGCCCAATTTTTGAGTCATATCAAGATTTTAGCTCCAATTTTTGAATTGCTCAGGATCCCTGAGCACAAGAAAAGTGATTTTGAATATTTTGGGTTTAAAGAGGAGAAGACTACCCTAGGTATAAATATAAACATTATGCAAACTCCACCAATCATTGAAGCAATAGAGACACCACTAGTGTTTGAGGAACTAGGCGAACCACTCGAGGTTTATTTGGGGACATATTTGTTGGAGTCTCAGCTAAATGTGGATCCATTCTTCACCACTCTAATAATTAAGGATAGACTGCTGCACAACTGTATGTTTGAATCAAGGGCATCATCCAATGTCATGCCTTTAGAATTCATGGATGAGCTAAATATTAAAGTGACAACAACATATGGAAAATGTACTGCCATGGACTCTAGAGAAGTGCCAGTGGTGGGATGTGTGAAAGGTCTGGTGGTGCAACTTATAGCCTACCTAGGTAAAAACTTAAAGCTTGACATTGTCATTATTGATTACCCAGCCAAGTGGGGTATGTTGTTATCTAGAAAATGGGCTGTAAGTGTTGGTTGGAGTGTCCAAATGGATATATTTTATGCTACCATCGCAATTGAGGGCAGCCTTGTTAGTTTATATGGGGAAATAAGATGTTACGCCTTATTGAAGATCCCAACAATGCATCCTATGAAGTATTGTACACAAGTGTTGATGTTGATAACTTTGTAGGATTTGCTGATGGAAAAGAGCACAAGATTGAAGAATGCAAGTGTCTTGAAAAGGAAGGCTCTCCTTGGAATTTATTGTTTGATGGAGCTTTCTCTAAGTTTAGAAATGGTGCTGGTATTGTTCTGATCTCTCCAAGCCAGGAAAAGTTTGTGTTTTCTTTCAAACTCAACTTTGAGTGCACTAGCAACATCGCTGAGTATGAGGCATTGTTGTTAGGTCTGAGAATTTCTTGGAAATATGGTGTTAAGGAAATCATTGTTAAGGGAGATTCAGAATTAAATGTAAAGCAAGTCAGAAAACTGTATGTCACAAAAAATCAGCGAATTAAACAATACAAGCATGTAGTTTGGGATTTCATTGAGATGTTTGATTCATTCAACATTGTGCATCATGATAGGAAGTTCAATGATTTAGCAGATAGATTTGTAGTATTAGTATCTCAGTTTGATAATTTTGCAGTGTCCCCATATTGTGAATATGATGTTGAGGTGTTAACAAGGCCATCTGTACTTGACAATATTAAACATTGGCAAGTTTTTGATGATGATGCTCAAATCAGAATATTTTTGTAGAAAAAAGGATAGTTTATGGATCAATGCATTGATTGGGAGCCAATGGTGTGTGTAATAGAGGGAAAGGAAACCTTGTTTGGCAAGGGCATTATCCAGCTAAAGACTAATACCATTCCTAAAGGGCTGGTTGCTCTTGAATCAAATTTTCATAATGTTGATTGCATTATTAATAGAAATATGGCAGCCTTGAGGGATGTTGAGGACCATGGTCTTGGTACAAAGGAGAAACCAAGGAAAATTTGGTTAGGCAGTGATCTCAACAAGGAAGAGAAGCATTCCTACATCCAATTGTTACAAAAATACCAAGATTGCATGGCTTGGACCTATTCTGAACTAAAAGCATATAGAGAGGATCTATTTCAACATAAGATTCCCTTGGAGTAAAATGTAAATACATTCAGGTAGAAACAGAGGGCAATCAATCCACTCTTATCTCTTAAAATTTAAGAAGAGTCAAAGAAATTGAGAGATGGAGGGATTATTCTTCCCACAAGGTATTCTTCTTGTGTTGTAAACCTAGTACCAGTTAGAAAGAAGAATGGTGACATCAGGCTGTTTGTAGATTTCAGGAATCTAAATAATGCATCAATGAAGGATAATTATCCTTTACCAAATATGGTAAACATGTTGTAATTAGTGTCTGGTTCTGAGTTGCTTTCCACCTTAGATGGTTTCTCTAGTTATAACCGAGTTTTGGTGAAGGAATAAAAAGGATCAAGACAACCTTTACTAGTCCTTGGGGAACTTATGTATATGTCAGGATGCCCTTTGGTTTGATGAATGCTAGAGCCACCTTTCAAAGAGAAATGGATGTTGTTTTTTCTGGTTACATCAATGAGTTTATTGCTATTTACCAAGATGATATAACTGTGTTTTCCAAGAAGAGAAGTGACCATTTGCAACACTTGGAGAAAATGCTGATAAGAGGTAGGGAATATAGTATTTCACTCAATCCAAAGAAGTGCCATTTCAGAGTACAGAGGGAAAAATTTCTTGGCCAGATTGTGTCACAAGAAGGGGTAATGATTGATCTAGAAAGGGTAGAGGCCATTAGCAAGGCCTCAATTCTAAGGACCAAGAAGGGGATTAATTTTTCATATCAAACTTTGCTAAGTTGACCATTCCAATCACTTTCATGCTAAAGAAGGACTAGGTCCTCAAATGGGAGGAGGATGCCATTCAATATTTCAATGGGATCAAGGAGTTGTTAAAGCATTCCCCTATTTTAGCAGCTCTAGACTATAAGAAGCCTTCCCAACTATTTTCCTTTGCTTCAGAAAACACTATTGCTTCTGGATGGGCCCTTACTCCATTGATATACGAATTGGTGAACATACCTTCTTCTTGAAGGAATTGGATGGAGAATTTCTTCTTGGATTGATTTCCCCAGAATCAAGGTAAACATCTTTTGTACAGTGTGTAGCTTGTTGTTTATTTCATGTCTTTTGTGTTTTTACTCATTCTGGTCCTTGGTGACCTATTTTTGCTGGTTTTTCTATTCATTTTTTGGAGATGGCTCTATTTCTTTACTCTGCAAGTTGACTCTATTTCCCAATGGATATGTTTTTGGCACTTGATCTATCTTTTTTCTTGTGGCACACGTAGGGAGTGCCCATCCCCGATTCGAAGCTGATGTTGGTGCTCAAAATAGTCTCGCCCCAGTCTTCCATTGAAAATCTATCGATTTATGGTCTCTAGCATATTTTATCCCCCCGTGTTGTGTATAAGAAGTATCTACCTTCCTTTTTTTGCTATAATCAATCTATTCCTATGGATCCATAGTTAGCTGCTTGTTTCTCCATTCCTCTAAAGGGGTCTGTAATTTGGATCTCCCATTCTGTGTTAGTCTAAAAACTTGGGATCTCCCGTTCTTTCCATTTTCCACAGTCAGGATTTGCCACCCTTATCATTTTTTCCCTGAATACTTGAAGAAAAATGAATGGATGTAGCTCGAATGAATGCATTTGAGCCTTGTAACATTTCTAAATCCTCTGTCCTTGGAGAAAATTTCATCTTCGAGCTCAAATGGTTGTTTTTCTGCATTTTACGATTTGACGGTCATTTCTCCCAGTCAAATTTACATCCTCGCATTAATAGGAAATGTCGCCTCTTTTGGTTGGACGCGGCTAGGCTAGGTACTTCAAGAATTTTATGAATCACCTCAACTTAAAAACCTGTCTACGTAGAAGAATGACACTCATTTGAAGATTTACTTTTTGGTTTGGCTTTATAGTAGTGCCAAGAGAACACATGGAGGTTTCCATTGCTTCGCCTTGACTTAGATAAATTTTTATGCATCTACATACAAGTGGGTAGAACATGGCCATGTGGTGAGCCCACGCTCATTAATGGTCTCAAACTTGGGCACCATTTTGAAATTGTGCCATGGAGACACGTGGAGGATATCACTGGGTCTTTCCATAATTAGTCTATTTTCAAAAGGTTTTGGGGAGGTTCAAGACACGTGGATGAACAGGCATGTTTGGGGACCTTCCCTTGAGTTTCATTTTAAAGAAATGCTAGGAGGAAACTTGGAGGCCTCTGCTCATTTTGCATTTTGCTTGGACTTTTCAACGGCTAAAGGAGATTGTCTTGGACCCTGACACATGGTACCTTCCATTGAGCTTCAAGCCTTCAAACAAATTTTGTCAGGCTAGGACATGTGGTGAGCCCACGCTCATTCAAAGTCTCAACTTTTGGGGACCATCTCAAGATGCACCATTGTGACACATGGCCCTTTGAAAATTCAAAAGGATGGGGAGGCGGATCAACAGGGGAAACTTGGATTTTTCTCCTCTTAAGGATTAAAATATCAAAATGGCCCACAAGCTTGATATGGGATTAGTCAAAGTTTGTTTCAAGTCAACGGAAGAGGTGCGGACTCTTGGGGGAAATTTTGAAAATTTTCCTTTTGGGAGAAAGGAGTAAAAAGTGTAAAAGGAAGCGTGGTTCTGTTGGGACCCACACCAGAAACTAGAAGTGGTAGGGCAGAGATGCAGTGAAAACCTGGAAATATATCCCTTTTCTAAAAAAGAGGATAAATAGTAGAATTTAGCCAAGGTTCCTTTACGATCCACATTGGGACACATGTCTGGCCCATTTTTCAAAGGTAGAGGGGTGGAGCAAAATGGAATTTTTTTCCATTTTTTTAAAAGGTTGTAAAAAGTCAAAAGGAAACCCTGGGCCCATTTTAAATTGAATCTTCCACATGGATGGCCCAAATTCAAAGTGGAGATCAATGACAGTTGTGTGTCCGAATCTAATTTTCCCCCCATTTTTTATTGAAAAGCTCCTGAAAGTGTGAGTATTCATTATTTATTGGTATTTCTTTCATGCCAAACAAAGAGGAGAGTTAATTTTGATATCTAAGTTTGGTGGGGGAGATATGGAGACATCTTTCACCATTAAAATGATCTAACTATTGGGCTCAATCTGATCTTCCATTTTTTCTTCCCGGGCACACAAAGAACTAGATTTGACATATTAGGGGCAGAATTGGTTGGTTAATAGAAGGAAGAGTGATTTACTAGACGAAGGAGTTGATTGTGGGAGATATTCGAAGAGATCTGCCCCCTAAGCACCTGACAACTTTTTGTAGATTTGATCCTGGGAATCGCGATCGAGATCATGTTGAGCATTGGTGATCTCAATGTATGGATTTTTTAGGGGGAAAACTTGGTTGTAAAATTTTATAAATGGCACAAATTTATCGTGCAAATGGTTGGAGTGTTAGGGGTTGGGATTGATTTTCTAATAGAAAAAAGCTTGATAGATCCCGTATTTTTGACAAGCCGTATGAGAAGCATGTATATCTTTTTTATATTAAATTTTATCGTGTCAAGGTGGTTGCAAGTGTACAACCATTGAAAAGCTCTGAGATTATTTTATAAACTTTCCCCTATTGATAAATTTAATCAAACTCAAGTTATTCTATGTTGATCTTGAGCAAAATGTGTATGTTTCATCTCTGAATGTCTGCAAATAGTTTTTCTTGTTCCTATTGCAATCTTATATCAAAATCCTTCTCAATCACACAGGTCTCAATCCTTGTGACAGTTTAGTGGCATCTGCAATTTCATTTCTCATTAGAGCTTTCATATGGGAATGAAATAAATGATTTAAAATTACTTTCCTTTCATCAGTTGACAGAGATTATCTGTAAGCCTCTGGGTGTACCTCAGGAATGTTGGGATTAGATCTTGATGCTTTGTTGGGTTTTCTAACTCAAGCCTTCATGTCAGAATCTCATAGATTATGTGAAAAAGTGCAAATCTCGGCCTCCATTGAAGCACATATTCTGGTTAAAGAAACATTTTAGCTATTCTATGGCATTTTGTTTGTTTAGCCTTCCATTTTGTAGAAGCTCTCAAAGATCTGGAAAATCAAGTCCATCCTCCCTCACCTCCCACCAAAAAAATCATTTAAAAATAACAAATCCTACATGTACTACCCCTTTTTTCCATGTGTGTATAAAAAGCATAATTTCCATTACCAAGACATGCAGAAATAATTAGGGTTCCAAATATCTATAATAGCTTGAACCTTGTCTACAAAATATCTCCACTATATAGAGTGAAAGCTCATGAGAGTTATATTTTTTTGCATTGATCATATTTTCTTCAAGGTCCCCTCAATAACTTCACAAAGAAGGATATCTCCATCTTCTCCAAAACCACCTAGGTACAGAAGGGTCCTCTCACCCTAGTTACCATAAAGTAGTGATGATAGATCAAATCCTCTTGAGGGTGGTATCCATTTCTCCACATCTGAGTGACAGAAGGCCAGTTATATCCCATCCCTGGCTACAAAATGACCTATTATGATCTACATGTCATTAATATTTCTATCAAACCTGTGATGTTGCTCAGACTTTGAGGGAGAATCAATTTGGGTACCAACAATTTCCATCCAAAGCTTTGTACATTATATCACTTTTTTGCATTTTTAATATTTTTAAGGGTTACACCTCATGTTTGTACTTTTTAAATGAAGTGACTCATCTATATTTCTACACATACAAAATCAATAAGCCATAGTTTAAACAAACACAACTACAAAAGTAAAAACTATCTCTATAACAAAAATAACATATACCATTTTTTGTTTGCAAAATGCCTCAAAGAAATGTTGTCTCATGGAATGTTATGATTGTAAGATATGAAAAAAATAGCTCTAATAATGATGTAGTCAAACTTGTTGAGGTAATAAATAAATTTGGAATGTACCATAACCATTTCAGATTTGTTTATATATAATTGCATATTCTGTCTCATTTTAGTTTCATGGAGAGATAATATGTTAAAGCACTTAGTCATTCTTTCAATCTACTTTGACAAGACTTCACATTCACAGAATTCTTGAGAGTGATTATTAGTAAACTTGCATGTCTCACTTGCATTTGCAACATTTTTTTTGGCTTTAATAGAAAATAAATATTGTCAATAACACCCCTTATCAACATCAACTACAAAAGTAATATCTGTTTTTCTAAATCAAATAACAAATACCATTCAACGTTCACATTGCATTGTATACATGCAATTGCTAGTATTAGTATATTGCATTTGATGTATGTTTTCTCACTTAATACTTGAATTTACCTATATTTTTTTACCTTCATAAAATTATAAATTTATTTTTCAATAAAATATTCTTTATGAAGTATATCTTTTCTTTAATACCGAAAATGATTATGTAGGATTAGATTGAAGATTTTTCAATTCAAAAATCTATTACACCTATCTATTTATAAGATCATGTTTATAGATTCTAATTATTAGAGAAGACAATGCCTTTATTACAAATTCTTGAAGTTCATTGTATAAATCTAAAACAAAAGAAAATTCTTACAGATTAAAAAATCCTACCTATTTTCTCAGTCATCCCATCTCCCCTGTCTATAAATTTTGTTTAAAAAATTAGTAAAATTTTATTTAAATATGTGTTTCTATTCAACTTGGATATACTTCTTCACTTCATCTTGGAATTTCTTCTACTACTCTAAAAAAACTTAATAAAAAAACAAATCCCATAGTTGATTGGCTAGGTTCGCACTAATATATAAATTACAATTTATCATGATTTTTAGACCAATAGAGGCACTGTAACAATGGAAATGACCCTCTTACTAATATAACGGTTGACTAGTTGTGGAATTATTATGTTTTATTACTCAACATTCCCCCATCGGTGGCTTAAAAACTCATGTAAAATTTATTCTAAATTCATGCCTTACTACCCAAGTCAGATATGCATCTTCAACACATCCTTATTTTGATAGAGGTGACGCCATAGTGGAAGTGACCTTCTTACTAACATAATAGTTTAAAGATGAAGGATGAGTATGTATGATTGCTTAATTGTAGCTTCAAACATCTAAAAAAATAATCTTGAAAAATTACTTGTAAAAAAAACCTAACTATCTAAGTTGGAAATGCATCTTCAATATCTCTTAGAATTACTTCTACCACTCTAAAAAAACCTTACCCCAACTAAAATTGCATCGTACAGGTATCTGCTCTAAATTTAAAATGGTGGAAGACTCTAAATTGTTTTCAGGGAGGGCAGGAAATGAGTTTTTTAAAAATGGATTAATACTTGTAAGATAACAAGACTAAGAAAACTTTGGAACTTTGGTACTAGAAGTGGGAATTAAGTTACTTTTATCACTAAAACTTTAGAAAATTTGTGCTTCATATGATGTGTAATTACTACACATATTTGAAATATGTTTATATGAGAAAATATCAAGAGTTATCAATATTAAGTTTTATAAAAAAATTAGTTTTTCATGATTTTATATATTAGTATTCTAACTTTTATCGTATCTCTATATCATGATTTTATGATTATCTTCTCCAAGAAAATTACTCTATGAAAATCAAATAAGTTTCAAATTTAAGATAAGTTATTTTCATCATCTCAAACTATATATTATGTTCATTCATCCTACATCGCTTGGCTACCATTAGAAGTTATTCCTATCAACATAATTAAACCTTTCTATCATGTATATACACTTATCGATATGACTGTGTGCTATTTATATATGTAATTATATTTATATGTTGGACTTATTTTAAATCCTCAAACTAGAAGAGACCATGATATTTAATATATGTAAGTATTTTATGGCTAAAAAACACAAAAATGTAAACAACCATCAAATTTAGACATTAAATTTACATGTTTGGTAAACAACTACTAATGCCTTGACAAATTTATAATCAATGCTCGATGCAAGATAAAAATAAATTCTAGGTATACAATTTTACCAAATATTATTTTTTAATGCATGTCAAAACAACTACAAAAATTAGAATGCTCTCCAAATTCTTGAATTAAACTTTTGGCATGTGATTGATTTTGAAATACACTAGAATTTTTTGAACAATAACTTCAATATCACTCTTGCAAAAAAATAGTTGTCCTCTTATTCAATGTTCTAAGTGCACTACTACACTTCTATATTTATAAACATATTGAATTCAAAATAGGACCCTATTGGAAAACAAGCCAACACACAATGATTGGAAAATATGACAAGGAAAGCCAAAAACTGTAGGGATATATAAATAAATTTGGAAAATTGCCAACAAAAAGGAAAGTGAGTAGAAACATAAGGATAAGAATGTGTTTGTTGGAATCACAATGGATTGAGAGGGGGGGTGAATCAGTCCTTCAAAACTTTAACTTCAATTACCATATATTAACATTCATCATTTAATTATCCATTCAACATAAATAACCATACACGAGCATATTAGATGTGCATTAACCATTCACAAGATCATATCACATAAGAGAGTATAGGAGACACCAAATAAAAGTGGGAAACCCTTATGGAGAAGAAAATACACTAAAAATCTGCTTATATTACATAAAGAAAAGAGATTTAGTGAAGCACCAACTTCACAAGGAGCACTAACTTCACAAGGAGTACCAACCTCTAGTATAGTGAAGCTCCAACTCCAGAAGGAGGCTACAACCCCCTAATATGATAAAACACCAACTCAAAAACCTTTGGATGAAGATATCTAATGTAATTTTTCTACCACAACTGATGGAGATCACTTATTTGACTCATACTCTTTCAAAGACACTTCTAACCCTTGTTCTCCTAACTCATTCTTTCTTCTTCTTTTATAGACTAATTTGGCTTCAAAACCTTGCACACATGCTCTCTAACTCTCCTCAAATTTTTTAAAAATTCCTTAGATATGATTTTATGCCTTCATATCTATTTCAAACTCACACTTAGGTCACACTTTTCCCCTCTATCTTAGCTAATTCAAATTTCAACCAAAACCCTTGCTTTATACCCATCTCTTCTTAATAACACAACATAGGTAAGACCTACACAAGGAATTTAAAAAATAAAACTCATAAATATATCAAAACACTCATACAAATTCATGAAATGGACCTATGTAGGTCATCCATGCTCAAACACAATAAACAACTCAAAAATTACTTAAAACCCCATCACCTAGTTCACTAAAGACCTCCAAACTTATAACTATGATTATTGAAGCCTTCAAAGGCCTCACACATGTCAAATATGGCATAAAAAATAATCCATGGTTGTACATTAACTTTCACCAATCTAATTCTTCATAAAACCAACAAGGAGACTCATATCCTTTTCAAAACAATTGTTTCGAGGTACCAATCTTCACCTATCATGCTCGATATCACCCAAGAACATCTCAACTATGGCATATAACCACTCATTATAAATCCAATGACCTATTGCTGATCAAATTTTCTCACTCCTCTTTTAGATTAGTGAAATGGTAACAAAGAAAATAACAAACTCTAATAATGAGCGGGTTTAAGGCTACCTCTAGATGAGACGATGATGGATACGGGCAAAAAATATACTCCTCATAGTGAAATTTATTACCTACAAAACAATGATAAAATCAAAATGAAAATGGATTAGTAGATAAGAGGGTGCGTTTCCCAAAAATTTTGGTCTTGAGAATTGAAAACTTCCTAGGATGGATGTCAAATCACTTTGATAAAAGATAAATAAAAATAAAATGGATAAATGATAAGATGCATTTGAATCTGAATTAGAATACAAAATCTCAAATGAACTAGATAAGATAAAAAGCATATCTAATAACAACAAATGATGAAAAGTGAACCAAACTTGATCGAATCGATGACAACCTGAGACTATTAACCACATTTGACGACGAAGTGGACAAAGTAAGCACAAAATAAAAATAGAAAAAGTAGATCTGTAGAGCTTTTCTAAAGTTGATTTGGGACTGATAATGATATAGATGACTTAGACATGATGAGAATAGAAAATATGCAAGAAAATTGGCATATCTAGTGATAAACATGATAATTGTTGGTCTAGTCAATAGGTACTGAGATGGATTGATGGAGATTGGGTATGATGGAGATAAGATTTGAAGTAAGAGGTGTGCAAAATAATGAGATTGGGAGATCTGAAGATATAGGGGATCAAAAAATAGATAGTTGGAAGGGTGGATGACAGCTAATAAAACAAATGTGGATTGGGTTGATGACAACTATGTAGAATCAACAGTGACAGAGAAGCGATCTAGGGTTTGATAGATGCAAATGGATGGAAAACACGAACTATAGAGAGAGACTGGTGATGATTGATGAAAGGGCAGAACTATGAGATGACTGATAAACATCACAAGAGTGATGTGCAATGATAATGGTATGGTAATGGGGGCTCTAAGTGAGCTCAAATTCTGTAAGATCTCTAATAATGACATGTAAGGTCTTCAAAACAACTTTAAGATTACAACATCAATTATAAACAAGAGATAAAAATGTAATTAAATTTGTAAGGAAGCTCAAGGTATAAAAAAATCATCCTGTAATGCCCATAAAAATGATGTTCTAGGAACACACTAACATCTAATACTTACCCCGAATATTACGACTAATTTTTTATTTTAAGAACAAGATTAAGGATACAGGTAATTGAGTTAACACATGATTCATCCCTTAAGGTACAACAACTAACTGACACCACTAAAATCAACCCTACAGTTTAAGAACTAGATCTAGTTAAAAGGTCAACTCTAGGGTCCATTAACCCATTTCATCAAGGAAGGTAACATATTTTAATTTACTTAGTGAAATATTTTCTTCTTATTATTAATATTAAAATCCTAGTATGTTTGGCCTCTAGCTTAATTAATCTAAAAACCATTATCTTAATAACTTTGGGTATTTTCTGTTATTAACTAAAGTTTGATAATGACTCACAAAGGTTTGACATTATAAGATAACAAAGTGGTCCCATTCCCCATTTTCACATACCACTAAAGTTTCAAAGCAACCTTTTATAAATATCATTCTCACCTAACAAAAGTAGGGTGAATTCTCCACCCTTAGATCAAGTCAAAATCAACCACAAGATCCTAGGGTTATCACAAGCCCTAACTTTTCTTATGAGTTTTATTAATGTCTTTCCTTTGTTCTTTTCCCTCATTTGGTCTATTTATTTTGTGAAAATGCAGGTTGGAGAGGAGATGTCCAAGGGAGAAAGAATGGAGAAATCATGGAGGACTTCCACAAGGACCAAGCTTTATAAGGTTTAGATTGTAGGTATCTTATTGTTTTCAAATTTCAAACAAGGATTGGGTGGGATCTCTTTCCCCCAATATCAATTTTATTACAAATTATTGTATGTGGGTCTTTAAAATTGGGGCAAACCCTACCCCCATAAATAAAATGAGGAGATTGTTTTAGATCCACCCTTAGCATGTTTTATTTACACAATCTATTTGTTTTATGTACTGTTTTTGTTGCTGGGTGGTTAAATGCATAAATTTTTCATCTTAAAAATTCAAGGGAACCAGATAAAAATAACACACAGGTGCGGATCCAGATTGTTCTGTCGCAAGTGATAGAACAACCACCCAGAGTAGACCAACAGTCCTAGAACCGCTGCCCTACCTGGGTGACAGACTTTGGACCGCCGCCTTACTGAGTGACAAACCTAGGACCACCAACCTACTAGGTGGTGGTTTTGGGACTGCCGCCTTAGCCTGAGTGGTGGTTATGGGACAGCCACTCTGCACAGAGCAATAGTTATGTTTTGAAAAAAATAGAACCTTAATATGAGAATTTCCAAAAGACTAAAAGTTACAAAAAAGTTGAAAAATTCATTCTAAGTTTGTTTTTGTTCATTTAAAGTTCCAGATCTGAGATTTATTGCTCTTTTATTCCTTTATTAGTTAAAAATTTCTCATTTTAAAGTATTTGAAAAAAAAACAATACTAACGACTAGATCTATTCCATTTGTTCAACTAAATTTTCCTTCTATTTCCATGAGCAAAAGAAATCTACGTCTACTTATACATTATTAATTTCTTGCCAGAACAAAATAAACATTTCTAAATAACAACATGTTCCAATTTGTTCTCTTTTTCATTTCACTATATTTCAAATATATTCAAATGGCTACAATACGTTATTTTCCATTCAAATGCAATTTGTAGATTCAAAATTACTGCAACAACTTTCTTTTTCTATTGAAAATGACCCATCTTATTTTAAAATGCAACTAAGATTTCAAACAAAAGAATTACTTTCATTTTTTCATTTCACAAATCATTCAACAAAAATCCTCCTTTCTCTTTTCAATATAAACATATTTGAATGTAAACTCTTTTCCACAAAATTATTATAAGCCATCCACTCAAGGTGGGAAATAAACATAATGTAAATAAGGTAAAACTACCCTAATACAAGAATGTAGTTAAGGCGCACTACAACAATATAGATTCTTCCACTTAAGTGGGACTACAATAAATTTCTTTACAAGGATTAAAAAAATCTCAAAGTCTCCAACAACACTCCAAGCTCCACAATTCCAAGAAATTAGTTCATTATAGTTTGTTTGATTCACAACAAAATGGGGGGAGAGGAAACACTCTCCACCCAACCAAGACATCAAATGAAGAGGAGAAGCCATCCTCTTCATTGGCCCCCAAGCCCAAACCACATCACAATAGAAGATGATTCAACACATGACAAATACTAGCTTCCAAAATACTTAACAAATAGTCTCACAATAAATTCCATCCACATTCAAAACAACAACAACAACAAAAGAAGAGGAACAACAAAACAATAATATCACAAGGGTTACCAAGAAATCCAAAAGAGCAAGACCTATGGGGAGGCCACTTATGCCTCCCAATGGGAATGGGTGCCCACCTAAAATCCTCCAATGTAAAAATCAAATTCCCTACAAACTCTTATGCCTCCCTCAAGTACCCCTTATACCTCCATATACTCTTATGCCTCCCTCAAAAACAAGAACAAGAAGAATGCAAGCATTCCTCAAACGAGGTGGGGCACCCAACCCAAAATCCCTCCTCAAAAAGTAAGCTCTTATGCCTCCCTATAATATAACTCCCCATAGTCTCCTCCTAATCCAAACTTAGGCAATCTAACCATACCCAAACAAACATTCCAAAGGGAAACAACATTCAACACAAACATATAAACACAAAAATAAACAACATAATTTAACAAGGTGAAACTCCTACCTCTCCATAGTAGAGCTTATTCCAAGGATTAAATTCCAAGCTCCTCAAGCCCAAGCAAGCATCCACAAAGCTCCAACAATCCACAAGCACTCAAAAAATATTCTAACTCCTCAAAATACAAGAGTCCAAAATGATCAAGTAACCCCCAAACAAGCAAAGGAGCAACAATAAATAGCAAAGGGAGGGAGGAGGATGATGTGGCTCCATGTAGGATGCCAAATCACTCATCCTCAACTCCACCTCACTTGGTCAAACCTCAACCCCAATGCACCATAAATTGGTGGGTGAGAGGAATGAACAAAAACTTACACACTCAAACTAAGCCCACACCCCCAAAGGAAAAAAAATTAAATTTTTGAAAGAAAGTGCAAGCAATAATTCACCTTTTTATTTTACCAAAACACCTATTGGGGTCTAATTTTGACCCCCCCAACCCATAGGTAGGGATGGTACATCATTTTAAGAGGTGTGGGACAAGTTTAACTTGTCCCACAAGTCTTCAAAATTGGCCTTAAAGGTCAAATTCGAGTTTTCCATGGAGGATAGAGTGTACAACACTCAAGATCTCAAGCATTCAACACACAATACAAAAACCAATAGCACATCAAGTCTAATAAATGATCTCCTTTTTGGGTACATATTTAATTAGTTTAGGAATATATTAATATGACTCTAATTGATACACTTAGACCCAATAAGATAAAGGGGAAAAAATACATCAAAATTCTAATTAAATAAAACAAGTAATTCACATCACAAAAAGAACCACATACAACATTAATAAAGGAACTATAAATAAAAGACAAAACATGCCCCTTGGTCACAATTTCCCCCTAACAAAAATTCAAACACACACAATTACATGTTTCCATGGTGACCTTTATTGAATCATCCAAAATTCTCATGTGGTTGGTCTCCAATCCCCCTGATGTTGTTGTGAATATAAATAGACCTACAAAAATACAATATACCTCATTCGGCCTTGTGGCCGCACTAAAACATACATGTCAAAATATACAATGTAAATATAAACTCATTTATATAGGAATTAATATCATCTAGATAATTATGAATCAATTATAGATTTCTAGAAACATTTCTATCCATGTCAAAATGATCACAACATTAATTTAATTATCAAATCCCACTCATGGAGATGAAATTATATCCACATGTCAGTAATATATAGAAACAATCATGTCCATAACATATCAATATCAATATAAAAACGTATCTAATAATCCACATGCACCATATATTAATCGAAATCAAGAATAGTGGTATAACATGAGGAAAGAGAAGGCCAATTGGATGTTGATGCTCGGCCTTCACCCTCTAGCACTCTAAATAGCGTGACACGAATTGAGTCATGTCTCTCTGAAGTCCCCTCCAATGGTAAAGTTGTGTCAAAGTGGTGTGCATCTTCTTCACCTCCGGATGGGCTGAATAAGGTGCACGGAAGGCCTCTACCAAAATGTCTTGTCTCAAACATCCATCTCTAGGAACATATATCCGAGCTCTGTATCTAAGAAGACCATCTACCTCTAAAGAAAATCCATAAAATCTCCTCTCAAGGGGTCTCTCAGACTCAATCTCTGTTCTAGATGCAAGGTAGAAACTGTCATGAGGAAGCTACTGCAAAATCCTGCTCCGTAAATCTGTACCCACTGAAGTAGCCATAGCCATATGTCTCCATCTACTCAAGGAATCTACAACCACATTCTCCTTCCCCTTCACATTCTCTATCTCCATATCATAATCACAAAGCAACTCCATCTAATTCCGCTGATGAGAATTGAGATTGGGCTGCGTGAAGAGGTGGCGAAGACTCAAATGATCAGTCCTAAGTGTAAATCTCTGGCCAAGGAGGAAGTATATCCATTGTACCAAGGCGTGCATATTTTCTGAAAGCTCAAGGTCATGAGTCAGATAATTGAGCTCATATTCCTTGAGTTTACGAGACTCAAACATAATTAATCTACCCTCCTGCATCAACACACCTCCAAGCCCTACCAAAGAAGCATCTGTGCAAATGTAAAACTCACCTTGAGGTTCTGGCACTGCTAAAATAGGTTTTGTCGTGAGGCATTCCTTTAGTGTCCTAAAGGCCTGCTCACATCTATTAGACCAAACAAACTTCTTCCCTTTCCCGTAAAGGGAAGTGATGGGGTACGTAATCCAAGAAAAGTTTTGAAAAAATCTCCAGTAATATCCTACCAATCCCATGAAGTTGCACACCTCTGTCACACTGGTGGGTGCTGGCCAATCCATGATAGCTTAAATCTTGGAAGGATTGATTGTGATACCTTCCCCAGAAATGATGTGGCCTAAATATTGCACCTCTGACTGAAAGAATGCACACTTCTCCAAGTTTCCATAAAGATGTTGCTCACGAAGACACTGAAGAACTTGGTGAAGGTGCTCCTCGTGCTCCTCACGCGTACTTGTGTAAATTAGAATTTCATCAAGGAAGATGAGCACAAAGCGATCTAGAAAATTCCTGAACACCCCATTCATCAAGATCATGAACACTACGGGGGCATTCATCAGACCAAAAGGTACCACTATGAACTCGTAGTGGACATATCTCATGTGAAAGGCGGTCTTATGAATATATACCTCCAAAATCCTCAGTTAGTGATACCCTAACTTTAGATCTATCTTATATAAAATTGTGGCCCCATTCATCTGATCAAATAAATCATCAATGTATGGAAGGGGGTAACGATTCTTGATCATTACTCTGTTCAGCTGGCGGTAATCAATACACAACCACAGAGATATGTCCTTTTTTACAAAAATCACTAGTGCACCCCCAGGGGATACAGTAGGATGGATTAGGCCTTTCTTCAGGAGGCCCTCAAGCTCCAACTTGAGCTTATAGAGCTCAAGGGTAGTCATCCAATAAGGTGATCGTGAGATAGCCTCTATGCCCGGAACCAAATCTATGTGAAAATCTATCTCACACGGGGGAAGTAACCCTGATAGTTCCCCAGGAAAAACATCAAAAAAATAACTCAGTATGAGATGGTAATCAAGGGATGGTCCACTAGACTTATCCTTCGATCTGTCACTAACTGTAATAGCATACATCTGGCAACCTCATCACACACACCACTTAAGCTGCATAGTGGAGATGGTGTAAATAGAAAAAGACCTCCTAACCCCTACTATCACTGACTCCACTCCTAATTTGTCTGTACAAGCAATGGTCTTATGGTAACAGTCCACTCTAGCTCTATGTGTAGATAACCATTCCATGCCCAAGATAACACCATAAGGACCCAATAGAAGGATTCGAAGATCTGAGGTAGTGGCGAAGGGTCCAAAATCCACTACACACTCCTTAACTAAGGAGTCTACAAAAATTTTGGCTCCAAAATCCATCTCAACATCCCAACTACAACCCTTCCTAACTGCCACCAGCCTGTAACGATCTACTAGGGATGGTGCAATGAAAGTATCAGAAGATCCAGAATCAAACAAAATAGAGGTAGAAACACCACCAATACTACCTGTCATCTCTATGATGGTACTCTGATGCTCAGCCTGACAGTTCTCGACCGCAACATAAATTAGATGGCTCCATCCCATATCTCCAATAGTCAGCTCTAAGATCCGTGTCTTACCCTTGTTACTAGGGTTCTATGGGGACTCTCTCCAATGGTGCCTAGTGATGCCACAACAATACCAGCTACCTGGTCCTCTCCAGTGGGAAATGACTCTAGTTGGTACTCTCGATGTCTGTTTTGTGGATCCTGATGATCCTACTATGGACTACTGAGGTCTCTACTGATAAGCTCCTACTGACTGAGATCTCTGCACACCCTGTTTCCTTATGGGACCCCTAAGAGGAGGACCCATACTCTGCCCCCTATGTGCGTCTAATCTCTGAGGAGGTCTATAAGGTGGGTGGGTTTACTATTGCTGCTAAGGTGGTTGTTGAGGTGACTTGAAGGAAGACTGCGCTAAACCCTATCCACCACGAGGAGGAGGAGTTGACCCTCTTGACTTGTTGTCTTACATATGTTGAATGCATCTCTGGAATTTGTCTCTTGCTTATTGTGTCTTCCCCAGTGTCTCCTCTACTATATAGGCCTTCTCCACAGCCTCTATTATAGTCTATGGGTTGTGAATGCGTACTGTACCTCCCAATCCAAATTCAGGCCCCAGATAAACTTGTGTATCTATACTTTCTCATCCTGCATGTAGTCAACATAGTGGAGTAGATCCAGATATCGACTCTCGTACTCAGCTACAGTCATAGAAGCTTAGAAGATGTCATGAAATTCATCTATCTGCTACTAAATAAACCTCTTGGGTAGGTACCTACTCCTAAAACTCTCCTTAAAAATCTCCCAAGTCACTGTCTCTAAGTCTACATGGAGATTCTAGTCCTCAGTCTGCCACCAAACTCCTACTCCATCCCTTAGTAGATAGATCACAACATGAACTTTCGTGTTTCTAGAACAAGGGCAGAGCTTGAAGCATCCACTCAAGCTCACTAACCAGGCCTCTACCTGAAAACCTCCTGTGTCCCTAGAATAATGTGATGGCTGAAGCTTCAGGATCTCCTTGATATGGTTTGTAGCTATATTCTGGTGACCCCTAGGCCTCTCTGGATGCTCATCTCTAAGCCTAGGGCTCTAAGACCTATCCTTGTACCTTGTAATTTTTTCCCCATTCCCTTTCTGAGGTGACTCTACCCTGACTAACTCCACACAAAATTTCTTTTCCCCATGCTCCTCACTTTATCGAGAGGATGCCCTAGCCTCAACTGATGGCTCCATATCCTTCCTATCAGGTCATCCTCCTAGTGACCCTATGTGTATAGCGACATTGACGTCCTGAAGCGTGTGTAAAATCTGTGGAAGAATGGCTGCTACGGCCTGATCTGGTAGTGGTATACCTAGGTCTATATGGAAAGACCCCCTGTCTAGTTTGTGCCTCTTGCATAGACCAATACAAGAGTTAGTTCATCATTTTAGGTTTCATTTTAGTTTTCTATGTTATCAAAAATTATACAAGTATCAGATAGTGTGGTTTTCTAGATTTAGAAGAACATTTTTGCACTGGATTAAAAGTCCATGTCTCTTGTTTTCTATTGTTCCCAAGGGTCCAAGCTTTGAACCCATGGCTTTGATACCAAATGTAACGTGCACAAAAATGATGTTCTAGGAACACGTTAACACCTAACACTTACCCCGAATATTATGACTAATTTTTTTTAAAGAACAAAATTAAGGATGTAGGTAATTGAGATAACACATGATTAATCCCTTTAGGTACAACAACTAACTTACACCACTAAACTCAACCCTACAGTTTAAGAATCGGGTCTAGTTAAAAGGTCAAATCTAGGGTCCATTAACCCGTTTCGATAAGGAAGGTAACATATTTTAATTTACTTAGTTAAATGTTTTCTTCTTATTAATAATATTAAAATCCTAATATGTTTGGCTTCTTGCTTAATTAATCTAAAAACCATTATCTTAATAACTTAGGGTCTTTTCTATTATTAACTAAAGTTTGATAATGACTCACAAAGGTTTGAAATTCTAAGGTAACAAAGGAGCCCCACTCCCCATTTGCACATACCACTAAAGTTTCAAAACAAACTTTTATAAATATCATTCTCACCTAACAAAAGTAGGGTGAAATCTCCACCCTTAGATCAAGTCAAAACTAACCACAAGATCCTAGGGTTATCACAAGCCCTAACTTTTCTTATGAGTTTTATTAAAGTCTTTCCTTTAATCTTTTCCCTCATTTGGTCTATTTGTTTTGTGAAAATGTAGGTTGAAGAGGAGAAGTCCAAGGGAGCAAGAATGGAGAAATCATGGAGGACTTCCACAAGGACCAAGCTTTAAGAGGTTTAGATTGTAGGTTTCTTATTATTTTCAAATTTCAAACAAGGATTGGGAGGGATCTCTTTCCCTGAAACTGATTTTATTACAAAGTATTGTATTTGGGTCTTTAAAATTGGGGCAAACCCTATACCCATAAATAAAATGAGGAGATTGTTTTAGATCCACACTTAGCATGTTTTATTTGCACAATCTATTAGTTTTATGCATTGTTTTGGTTACTGGCTGGTTAAATGCATAAATTTTTCATCTTAAAAATTTAAGGGAACCAGATAAAAATCATGTACATGCATGGATCTAGAAGGTTCTATCGCAAGTAACAGAACCGCCTCCCAGAGTAGATCAGCGGTCTTGGAACCGCCGCCGTACCCAGGTGACAGACTGCGGACCGCCACCTTACCGAGTGACAAACCTAGGACCACCAACCTACTGAGTGGTGGTTTTAGGACCACCACCTTAGCCTGAGTAGCGGTTATGGGACCGCTGCTCTGCACAGGGTGGCGGTTCTGTTTAAGAAAATAGAACCTTAATCCGATAATTTCCAAAAGAATAAAACTTAATAAAAATTTGAAAAATGCATTCTATGTTTGTTTTTGTTCGTTTAAAGTTCTAGATCTAAGATTTATTTCTCTTTTATTCATTTATTAGTTAAAAAATTGCTCATTTTAAAGTATTTGAAAAAAAAAACAATACTAACGACTAGATCTATTCCATTTGTTCAACTAAATTTTCCTTCTATTTCCATGAGCAAGAGAAATCTAAGTCTACTTATACATTACTAATTTCTTGCCATAACAAAATAAACATTTCTAAATAACAACATGTTCCAATTTTTTCTCTTTTTCATTTCACTATATTTCAAATATATTCAAATGGCTACAATACTTTATTTTCCATTCATATGCAATTTGTAGATTCAAAATTACTACAACAACTTTCTTTTACTATTGAAAATGACCCATCTTATTTTAAAATAAAACTAAGATTTCAAACAAAAGAATTACTTTCATTTTTAATTTCACAACTCATTCAACACAAATCCTCCTTTCTCTTTTCAATATACACATAGTTGAATGTAAACTCTTTTCCATAAATTTATTACAAGCCATCCACTCAAGGTGGGAAATAAAGACAATGTAAATAAGGTAAAACTACCATAATACAAGAATGTAGTTAAGGGGTACTATAACAATACAAATTCTTCCACTTAAATGGGAATAAAATAAATTTCTTTACAAGGATAAAAAAAATCTCAAACTCCCCAACAACACTTCAAGCTCCACAACTCCAAACAATGTATCTCCTTCAAGTTTGTTTGATTCACAAAAAAATGGGGGGTGAGGCAACACTCTCCTTCCAACCAAGACATCCACTAAAGAGGAGAAGCCATCCTCTTCATTGGCCCCTGAGCCTAAACCACATCACAATGGAAGATGATTCAACACATGACAACTACTAGCTTCCACAATACTTAACAAATAGTCTCACAATCAATTCCATCCACATTAAAAAAAACAACAACACAAACAAAGGAACAACAAAACAATAATATCAGAAGGCTTATCAAGAAAGCCAAAAGAGCAAGACCTATGAGGAGGACACTTATGCCTCCTATAGGGAATGGGTGCCCACCTAAAAGCCTCCAATGTAAAAATCAAATCCCCTACAAATTCTTATGCCTCCCTCAAGTACCCCTTATACCTCCATATACTCTTATTCCTCCCTCAAAAACAAGAACAAGAAGAATGCAAGCATTTCTCAAACAAGGTGCGGCACCCAACCCAAAATCCCTCCTCAAAAATTAAGCTCTTATGCCTCCCTACAAGATAACTCCCCATAGTATCCTCCTACTCCAAACTTAGGCAATCTACCCATACCCAAACAAACATTCTAAAGGGAAACAACATTCAACACAAACATATAAAAACAAAAATAAACAACATAATTTAACAAGGTGAAGCTCCTACCTCTCTATGGTAGAGCTTGTTCCAAGGATGAAATTCCAAGCTACTCAATCCCAAGCAAGCATCCACAAAGCTCTAACAATCCACAAGCACCCCCAAAATCTTCTAACTCCCCAAAATACAAGAGTACAAAATGATCAAGTAACCCCCACACAAGGAAAGGAGCAACAATAAATAGCAAATGGAGGGAGGATGATGAGGTGGCTCCATGTAGGATGCCACATCACTCATCCTCAACTCCACCTCACTTGGTCAAAGCTCAACCCCAATGCACCATAAATTGGTGGGTGAGAGGAATGACAAGAAACACACTCAAACTAAGCCCACACCCCCAAAGGAAAAAAATTAAATATTTGAAAGAAAGTGCAATCAATAATTCACCTTTTTTTCTTCCCAAAACACCTATTGGGGTCTAATTTTGACCCCGCCAACCCATAGGTAGGGTTGGTACATTATTTTAATAGGTGTGGGACAAGTTTAACTTGTCCCACAAATCTTCAAAATTGGCCTTGAAGGTCAAATTCGAGTTTTCCATGGAGGATAGAGTGTACAACACTCAAGATCTCAAGCATTCAACACACAATATAAGAACCACGAGAACATAAAATCTAATAAATGATCTCCTTTTTGGTCACATCTTTAATTAGTTTAGGAATAGATTAATATGACTCTAATTGATACACTTCGACCCAATAAGATAAAGGGGAAACAATACATCAAAATTCTAATTAAATAAAACAAGTAATTCATGTCATAAAAAGAACCACATACAACATTAATAAAGGAAATATAAATAAAAGACAACACGTGCCCCTTTGTCATAATTTCCCCCTAACAAAAATTCAAACACACAAAATTACATGTTTCCATGGTGACCCTTGTTTAATCATCCAAAATTCTCATGTGGTTGGTCTCCAATCCCCCAATGTTGTTGTGAATATAAATATACATGCAAAAATACAATATACCTCATTCGGCCTCGTGGCCGCATTAAAACATCCATGTCAAAATATAGAATGTAAATATAAAATCATCTATATACAAATTAATATCATCTAGATAATTACGAATCAATTACATATTTCTAGAAACATTTCTATCCATGTCAAAATGATCACAACATTAATTTAATTATCAAAGCCCACTCATGGTGATGAAAGTATATCCACATGTCAGTAATATATTGAAATAATCATGTCTATAACATATCAATATCAATATAAAAATGTATGTAATAATCCACATGCACCATATATTAATCGAAATCAAGAATAGTACAATTTCTCTAATATCTAGTATCATGTTAAATCAAAAATGACAACAACAATGTCCATAAGTGCATTCTATAGTATCATAATCAAAGTCAAAAGTTTCGAAGGGAAGTGGGCACTACACATCCTCAAGAGAGGAAGGGGATGAGCATATTTATAGGTTCGATGATGAGCCAAATGGGTCATTGGTGACTGCAGAAGATCATTTATTTGGATGGTGAAGATTTCATTAGCTCAATGCAAAAAGGCCTTATGAGGTAAAATTAGGGCTTCAGGTGGTTAATGTAGATAAGGGTTTCTTAGGGAGGATAAAAAATAGTTAGGGGACAAGAATGTGATGAATGAGGTCATATGTGAACCTAGGGATGATAAAAGGATTAGATGAGGGATTAGGGATAATACTCAAGATGTAAATATGAATAATTAAATGGGATTAACGGTGAATTAGGGGAATTAAAAAAAATGATGGAATGAGATAGGGAATTGAGAAATTTGAATAAATGGGATTCAAGAGGGAAATGAGGAATTTGAGAGAGATATGTATGTGCAAGATGGTGAAGGGGAGTGAATGCGGGGTGAGGGACAAGGGATACCAAAATTTTGTGTCTATATTTGCCCTAGTTTGTGTCTACATTTGCCCTATTTTATTATTAGGAATATATTTCATTCAAATGAATATTAATTTTTTATTAGGTGAGTAAATTGTTGACCTCGGGTATCTAGACCTTAAGATTTAATTATAGTATGCAATTTACATATTGAACAACAATGGTTAGCATTTCTAGTCTCTAGAATAAATTTTAACCGTATCAAAGCTTTGGGCCATAGGAAGAAACATTGTAGCATTGTTAAGTGGTAGTAAATAAATAAAATTTACTTGACATACAAAAATACGTATGTTTTGAAAATAAAATCTTGAAGAACAGAAAAATTAGAAATCAAATTTTCTTACTTGATTTTAAAATTTATCATCTAAACAAGTATACAAAAGTTAGAGCTTATTGTGTTCAATGAAAACACTAGACATATAGATTTTAGTTGAAATCAACAAATTTTTTCAAATATATATATATATATGGTCTGGGAATCGTACATGGAAGTAGGTTTATTCACATCTGCAAGACCAAAAACAATCAATGTACTCATAAAATGTTTGGTTCTAGAATCTAGTACAAGAAAAGAAATGTATGACCATTGGGAATTCTCCATTAACTAGGCTATAATATTCCTCCACGAATTAATTGTATTAGTCCCCTGATCCAGGTGTTCCAAATGTGGATCGTATACCCTAAGCCCTGTCACCTCAAAATTTTAAAACATCATTCACTAAAATTATTGAACAGTTAATTATCACGTGGTTGCTTAACCTATTAAGAAATTATCATTTTTTAGCAATTAATCCTTTTTAATATTTCACAAGGTATAAAATTTAAATACATGCCATAACCTCATAAACTCCTTTTTATTTTCTATTAATCCCCAACTAGTGAAATTTATGTTTGGCAAGACCATGCTAGTACCAAAATTGATTCTCCCTCAAATTCTGAGCAACATCACAAGTTTGATAGGAAGCCTAGAGACAAATAGATCATAGTGAGTCATTTTGTAGCTGGGGATGGGATCTAACTGGCCCTCTATCACTTCAGACGTGGAGAAATGGATAGCACCCTCAATAGGATTTGATCTATCCTCACTACTTTATGGTTATGCCTTTTAACCAGGGTGAGAGGACCCTTTTGTAGCCTGTTGTTTGTGGAGGAGATGGAGATATCCTTCCTTGTGAAGTTATGAATAAGACCTTGGAGAAAATATGATCAATACAAAAAAACCTAACTCTCACGAGTTGTCACTCTATATAGTGGAGATTTTTTCCAGGAAAGGTTTTGGCTACTAAAGACATTTGGAATCCTGATTGTTTCTACATGTTTTGGTAATAGATATTATGCATTTGTACACACACAAGAAAAACAAGGGTAATACAGGTAGGATTGGCTATTTTTAAAATGAAATTTTTGGTGGAAGGTGAGGCAGAATGAACTTGATTCGCCAAATATTCGATGGATTTAAAAAAAATGGAAAGCTTATCAAACAAAATGCCACAGAACAACTAAATTTCTCCATTAACTAGAAGGTGTGCATCAATGGAGGCCCAAATTTTCACTTTTTCACACAATCTATGAGATTCTAGCATGAAGGATCAAATTAGAAAACCCAATAAAACTTAAAAATCTAAGATCAAATCACGCCTGAGGTACACCCAGAGGCTTACAAACAATCTCTGTTAACAAATGAAAGAAAAGTGATTTTAAATCATTTATTTCATTCCCAGATGAAATATCTTTTGAAAAATGAAATTTTAGATGCCACTAAACTATCACAAGAATTGAGATTTGTGTGATTGAGAGGTATTTTGATACAATATTGCAATAGGAACAAGAAAAACTATTTGCAGACATTAAAAAATGGGATAGACACAATTTTTCTCAAATTCAACATAGATTTACTCATATTTGGTTAAATTTATTAGTAGGGAGAAGTTTCTGGAACAATCTTAGAGCTCGTCAATAGCTGTACACTTGTAACCACCTTGACATGATCAAATTTAACATAAGAGAAATAAACAGGTTCCTCAGACGGCTTCTCAGAAAGATGGGCTCTGTCAAATTTTCCTCTTAGGAATTTTCTCCGACCTCTAACACTCCAATCATTTGCATGATAAATTCATGCCATTTATAACATTTTACAATAGATTTTTACCCCCCAAAAAGTAAAAACATTTAATGTACCGGTGCTTGTTAAGATCTCGATCTCGATTCCCTGAATTAGATCTGTAAAAATTTATCAGGCGCTCAGGCGGCCAAATCTCTTTAAATATCTCAGCATTCAAATCCTTCCTTTGGTAGATCACTCTTCCTCCTATTCACCAACTACTTCCACCCCTAATCTATCAAATTCGGTTCCTTGAGTGCTCAGGATGGAAAAATGGAAGATTAAATCGAGCCCGAAAGTTATATCACTTCTTAATGGTAAAATATGTCTCCAAATTTTCCACCACAAAAATTAGATAGCAAATTAACTCTCCCTTCTTATTGGCGTGTAGGAAATACCAATAAATCATGAAGAATTGTACTTCTAGGAGATTTTTAGTAAAAATGGGGGGAAAATCATATACAGACACACATTTTCTGTTGATCTCTCTTTTGAATTTTGGCTGTCCACGTGGAAGATCTAATTTAAAATAGACCTGGGGGTTCCTTTTTATCTTTTAAACTTTTTTGAAAAATGTAAAAAATTCTCAATTTGCTCCGCCCCTCTGCCTTCAGAAAATGGGCCTGACAGGTGTCCAAATGTGGGTCCCAATGGAAAGGCACTCCCTTTCTTCATTTGAACCCCCTTTGGAATTTTCAAACTACCACGCGTCTCAATGGCACATCTTGAGATGGTCCCCAAAATTTGAGACCTTGAATGAGTATGGGCTCACCACGTGTCCTAACCCAACAAAATTTGTTGAAAATTGAAAGATCAGTGGAAAGTGCCATGTGTTAGGATCCGATGTAGTCTCCTTTGGCCATTGAAAAGTCCAAGAAAAATACAAAGTGAGTGGTAGCCTCCAAGTTTCCTCTTGGAACTTCTTTAAAATAAAACTCATTGAATGGTCCCCAAACATGCATGGTTCTTCCACGTGTCCCAGGCTTCTCAAAAATTCTTGAAAAAGACTAAGTATGGGAAGACCCGGCGGAAGCCGCCACGTGTCTCCATGCTGCAATTTCAAAATAGTGCCCAAGAGTAGAGACCCTAAATGAGCGTGGGCTCACCATGTGTCCATGTCCCGCCAAACTGTATTAGCTGCATAAATTTTTTGTTTAAGTCTAGGAAAAGTAGTGGAAGCCTCCACATGTCCTCCTGGCACAACTCCAAGGCTAAACGAAAAATAGAACTTTCAAATGAGTGTCATTCCTCCATGTGGCCAAATTTTGGGTCGAGGAAAACCATATAATTTTTAGAGTACCCCACTGAGCCACGTCCAACCAAAAGGGGCCATGTTTACTTTTGATGCAGAGATGTAAATTTGACTGGGAAAAACAACCGTCAAACTGTAAAATGCATGAAAATGACCATTTAATCCTGGAGATGAAATTTTCTCCAATGACAGAGAATTTAGAAATGTTACAAGTTTCAAAAAAATTCCCACAAGCTATATCCATTCATTTTTCTTCAATTATTTAGGACAAAATGACAAGGACAACAACTCCTGGCTATGGAAAATGGAAATAATGAGATAACCTAAGATTTTCACCCAATTTACAAAGCTTTTCAGATGAATAGAGAAATGAGGCATCAATTATGGATTCATAAGTGATCTTCGGCCCAAGGAAGGATTGATTACATAAAAGAAAGGAAGACAATCTTTTCAAACACAACATGGGGAGATAAAATGTGACAGAGGTCATAAACAGAGAGATTTTCAATGGAAAATGGGGCGAGACAAATTTGAGCACCAACATTGGCTCCGACTCGGGCATGGGAACTCCCTTTAAGTGCCATAAGAACAAAAGTAGACCAAGTGCCAAAAATATCCATTAGGCAAAGGAGTCAGCTTGCAAAGCACAAAACCAGAACCGTCTCCCCAAAAATAAACTGAGAAACTAGAAAAACTATGCCACAAGGGACTAGAATCAACAAAGGACACAAAAACAAGAAACAACCAACAAACTATACACTGTACAAATGACATGCAACCTGATTGTGGGAATCAATCCAAGAAATTCTTCAGATACCTACCATTAATAGGAAGTTTGAGAAATTCCCCATCCAAATCCTTCAAGAAGAAGGTATGTTCACCAATTCTAATATTAATGGACTAAGGGCCCATCCATAATGCATCAATTTTTCCATACTTGCCCTTATCTTCATGCCTGCTATCCCATAACAACACGAGATCTCCAACATTGAAAGCTCTTGGAGTGACCTTCTTGTTGAATAAATTCTTCAGCTTTTCTCTAAACTTTACATGCCTTTGGTGCGATGCCCTCCTTTCTTCATCAAGTTCAACAATCTGGTTAATGCGAGCATCATATGGACTTACTTCTTGATCTTCCAGTTGTTGAATGAAATGATATTAGGATAGTTGCATATGCAGGGGCAATAGAGCCTGAGTTCCATACACGAACTCAAATGGACTCTTTCCAATGGCTTTTTTAATAGTAATTCGGTCAAACTCAACAACAAACTTCAACTGTTCACCCCATTTTCTTTTGTTCAACTCCAAGGTTATTCTTATAATCTTCAAAAAATTCTTATTACTAGACTCAGCTTGTTCATTTCCTTAGGGGTTGTAATTAGAAGCATATATCAAATTGATCCCATATTCTTTATACATTGCCACCAAAGGTTTAGCTCTGAAGTTCATGGCATTTTCAGCAATAATTTTAACTGGCATCCCAAACCTACAGATGATATGGTTTAGCATGAAGTCCATGATAATTTGGTGTGTTTCTCTCTTGGTGGGGATTACCTCCACCCACTTAGTAAAGTAATTAGTGGCTACAAGAATCCACTTATGGCCAGTACTTGAAGGGTTTGAAATCTCTCTAATGAAATTCATTCCCGATTGCTTGAATAGGGTTTCAATTGATACAGGTTACAAAGGAAAGGATCCTAAAGCTTGTAGTCTTCCAGAAAAGTGCTAACAACTCTCACATCTTCTAATCAAAAGAGTTGTACCCTTGAAGAGAGTTGGCCACCAATAACTAGCCCTCAGGATCTTGTGTGCTGTGACTTTTCCAGAAAAATGCCCCCCATAAACACCTCCATGGAGATCAATAATTATCTTGGGGGCTTCATCTTCAGTGATGCACCTTAAGAGGACTCCCTTGGGGTTCTTCCAAGCTAACCCATAATCAATAATAACATATTTCTAGGAAGCCAACTTAAGATCTCTCTTCTAGTTCTTACTCAAATACTCAGGGCAGTATAAATGTCTGAGATAAAAAATCACATCTTTGTACCACTCAGAATTCATCAACTTTTCAAAGACACCTACCCTTTCTTCTTCTACCTCATTTACCTCAATATTTTGCAATTTTCTCTTAGCCATAATCTTATCCAATCCCAAACCTCTCACCAACTTTGTGGTTTGGATATCCATGTCATATTCTTGCAACTTGTTCACCCATCTACATCTTTTGCTTGAGATCTGTATCTATGATAAGATGTCCTTCACCATGGTGTGGGGAACATAAGCAAAACATTTTGAACTCAGAATGGAAGGCTTGAAAACCTTTGTTTCTTTCACCAAGAAAAATTCTTTCTTCTCCATAATAGTGTATTTCAGCCTAGCCCCTTACAATGCCTTACATAAAAAGGCAATTGGTCTCTCAGCCCCTTCATCATCTTTCTGTAACAGGACAGATGCAATAGTGCTCTATGAAGCAAAAAAAAAAAATAGTTGGAAAGGATTCTTATAGTCTAGAGCCACCAAAACAGGGGCATGCTTTAATGCCTCCTTGATTCCATTGAAAGCTTGAACGACATCCTCCTCCCATTTGATAACTTGGTCCTTCTTTAGCATGGAAGTAATTGGAATGGTCAAATCAGAAAAGTTTGATATAAATCTTCTGATGAAGTTTATTTGCACAAAGAAATACTGAATTCCTTTCTTGGTTCTTGGAATTGGGACCCTATTGATGTTCTCTACCCTTTCTGGATCAATCATTACCCCTCTTATGACATAATGTGACCAAGCAACTTTTCCTTCTGTACTCCAAAATGGAACTTCTTTGGATTGAGTGAAATGCCATATCCTCTACATCTTATTAGCATATTTTCCAAGTGTAGCAAGTGATCACCTTGCTTTTTGAAAAACACGGTCATATTGTCCTGGTAAACAACAATAAAATCATTGATGTAACCAATAAAAGCAACATTCATTACTCTTTGAAAATTTACTCCAACATTCATCAAACCAAAGGGCATCCTGACATATACGTAAGTTCCCCAAGGAGTGGTAAAGGCTAATTTAATTCTTTCTGATTCCTTTACAACAACTTGGTTATAACTAGAGAAACCATCCAAGGTAGAAAGCAACTCAGAACTAGTCACTAGTGTCACCATGTTTTCCATGTTTGGAAAAGGATAATTATCCTTCATTGATTCTCTATTCAGATTCCTAAAATCCACACATAGCCTGATATCACCATTCTTCTTTCTAACTGGTACTAGGTTTGCAACCAAAAAAGAATACCTTGTGGGCTGAATAATTCCACCATCCCTCAATTTCTTCAGTTCTTCTTGCATTTTAAGAGACAGGAGTGGATTGATTAGCTGTTGTTTCTTCCTGAATGGTTTTGCATTGGATTCTAAAGGAATCTCATGTTGAAACAGATCCTCTCTGTTTGCCTTTAGTTTAGAATAAGACCAAGCCATGCAATCTTGATATTTTTTCAACAACTGGACATAAGACTATTTTTCCTCCTTATTCAGGTTGCTTTTCAACCAGATATTCCTCGGCTTCTCCTTTATGCCAATATCATGCTCCTCAACATCCCTTGAGGCTGCTACATATCTTTTAATAATGCAATCAACATTATCAAAGTTTGATTCAAGAGCAAGCAACCCTCTATGAATGGTATTAGATTTTAGTTGGATAATGCATTTTCCAAACATGGTTTCTTTTCCCTCTGTTGCACACACCATTGGATCCCAATCAATATATTGATCAACAAACTCCCCTTTTTTCTGTAGAAATCTTCTGACCTGAGCATCATCATCAAAAACTTACAAGTGTTTAATGTTGTCAGGGACAAATGGTCTTGTAAGTACCTAAACATATAAGTCACAATATGGGGACATTGCACAATTATCAAACCAAGATCCTAATACTACAAGTTTTTTTGCCAAATTATTGAACCTCCTATCATGATGCATAATATTGAATGAATAAAACATCTCAATGAGATCCTAAACTGCATGCTTGTACTATTTCATTCACTAATTTTTTATGGCATAAAGTTTTCTGACTTGCTTAACAATTCATTCTGAATCTCCTTTTGATAATGATGTCCTTAACACTATATTTCCAAGAAATTCTCAAACCTAACAACAATTCCTCATACTCAACAATGTTTTTAGTGCACTCAAAATTTAGTTTGAAGGAAAAAACTAACTTTTCCTAGCCTGGAGAAATTAGAACAAGACCAGCACTATTTCCAAATTTGGAGCAAGCCCTTCAAACAATAAATTCTAAGGAGATCCTACCTATCCAAGACACTTGAATTCTTCAATTTTTTGCTCTCTTCCATCAGTAAATCCTACAAAGTTATCAACATCAACACTTGTGTACAATACTTCATAGGATGGGATCTTCAATAAGGTGCAACATCTTCTTTTCCCCATACAACTTGACAAGGCTACCCTCAATTGGAATAGTGGCATAAGAAATATCCATCTCCACACTCCCCCAACACTTACAACCCAATTTACTAACAACAACATACCCCACTTGGATGGGCAATAAAAAATGACAACATCAAGTTTCAAGTTTTTACCTGGGTAGGCTGCAAGTTGCACCATGAGACCTTTCACACATCCCACCACTGGAACTTCTCAGGAATCCATGGAAGTGCACTTACCATACATTGTTGTTACTTTGATATCCAACTCATTCATAACTTCTAGAGGCATAACATTGCATGATGCCCCCAAATCAAACATACATTTGTGGAGCAATATGTCCTTAATGATCATAGTGGTGAAGAATGGATCCACATTTAGCTGAGATTCCACCAAGGATGTCCCTAAGTAAACCTCAGGTGGTTCACCTATTTCCTCCAATGCTAGTGGTGTCTCTAATTCTTCAATAATTAGAGGAGTCCCCACAATGTTTACATTCTTGCCTAGGGTAGTCTTTTCCTATTTTAGCCCCAAATACTCAAACGCCATTTTCTTGTGCTCAGGAATTCTAAGCAACTCAACAATTGGAACTGAAATCTTTATCTGACTCAAGACTTGGGCAATATCATAAGGGACATATTTTGGCAAGGTAGTATTGGAAGGAATATTGACACACTCATCAGATGGCATGGGACTCTTGAAAGTTTGGGCATGAGAAGTATAAATTTTACTTGGGACAGCAAGGCCTTTGGCAGGTGTATCTTTCTTAGGAGCCTCTTTAGGAATATTTGAAATCAATGGATTTTTTGGCTTGGCTTGAGGCCATGCCCCTTTGACAACCTTATTTCTTGTATTGTACTCCTATTGGGCAACAAGAACGTTGATCAACAACTATTTGTCCTCCTCAAATGGGATCCCCCCATCATACTTCTTTATCATCAAAGCTCTTAAGTATTCAAAGTCATTATTAGGTATCTCAAAATCTTGTACAGTATCTATTTATAAAGTATGAGAGAAAGGAAGAATAGGTACCTGGTGGATATAATCCCAAAAAGTTACAGCAGTCTGAGCACTTATCACTTCAATTGAAGTTGCCCCTTGTTGTGAGATCATGGAGCAACCCATCATGTAAAAATCATCATCATTATCATCATCAGTTTCTTCTTCTTCTTGCTGATCAAATTCACATGGAGCATGGGGCATGAAGCATTTATCACACCAATATATGGCATCTGTTTCTTCCACAACATCAACTCTGGTAGCCAAAGGATCAGGCACCATTATGTTTGAACCCTGCCTTGGGGTTGTTTTTTTCTAAATCAAACAGGTCCCTTTCCTCTATCATCAGATCTCTTCTCATTTCTATGACGAGTTGTAAATTTTTCTTTGCCTTGTTGCTTGTGTTGACCTTGTGAGCTCTGCCCAATCCCGTTCTCAGCCAGGGATAATTTGTATGAGATTTCTTTGGCATCCCCTGCCAAAGTTTTTACAACCTTCTCAAAATCAGCACCCTTGCTTGAGGTTTTTCCAGGTTAATCAGTTTCACATCCTCCCTCTTAGGAGGTTTTCTAATTGCCTTGATATTGTTCTCAATTTGCAAAGCCATGGTGAAGAACTACCTCAAATTTGTAGGGTTCTTGTCCCTTAAGTAGTAAGCAATTTTTTTATCAAATGCATCTAAATATTTGATCAAACATGATTCATCACATGGCCTCAAGTTAACAGGAAATCTCCTCAAGGTCTTGTTAAACCTTGTGTTGAAATCATGTACTGACTCATTAGGATTCTTCTTGATATTTTCAAACTCTGATAGAAGAAACCTAGGGTCTGTTCTATCACCATATTAAAATCTAAATACATTATTCATCTCCACCCAAGAATCAATGGAATTATCTAGAAAATCTTTATACCAGTCCCTTGCATCCTCTTCCAAACTATGGATGAAAAATTTGATATATACATCTTCATATTCAATCTCAAAGTCTTCCATCATGTTGATAAAAAGTTTTAAATGTTGATCACCATTTATAGCATAATCTACCTGGAACTTTGGTAATCTATTTCTTACATCCTAGGGAATTACATTTGGATAACCAACCATCCCTACAAAATTTATAGGTCCAAAAGTATTTACAACAAATGGAGGTATGGGTGTTTACACCCAATTTATAGACCTTTTTAGATGAATAGAGAAATGAGGCATCAACTATGGATCCATAAGTGATCTTCAGTCAAAGGAATGATTGATTACGGTAACAAAAAGGAAGATAAAGTCTTTTCAAACACAACATATAGAGATAAAAGGTGACAGAGGCTGTAAACAGAGAGATTTTCAATGGCAAATGGGGTGAGACAAATTTGAGCACAAAGATCAGCTCTGACTCAAGGATGGGCACTCCCTGTGAGTGCCACAAGAAAAAAGTAGACCAAGTGCCAAATATATCCATTGGGTAAAGGAGTCAACTTGTAGAGAAAAAAATGAAAACTCTCTCCCAAAAACAAACTGAGAAACTAGCAAAACCAAGCCACTAGGGACCAGAACGAACAAAAAAACACAAAAGAAAACAAACAACCAACAAACTATACACGGTACAAATGATGTTCATCTTGATTTAAAGAAAAAAATAAAGGAAAAACTTCAAGTGCCTACCATCCTGGATATGACCATACTATGCAGTCCTGATATGTCTTTAACAACTGGTCATATGATTGCCTCTCTTTTCCATCCAAGTCACTATCTGAACACATTTCTTCAGGATTATCCTTTGTGCCTGGGTCAAATTTTGTAACATCCTTCGAGGATACATTGAACATCAAAGTTTTAGGAGAATCATCCTACTCATGATACTTGCATTGATCAATTTCATACTCCTTGAAAGCAACATAACTCACAGAGTTATCAATATCAATATCTGCATGTAATACTTCATAAAAAGAATTCTTGGTGTCCTCAATAAGATATAACATCTTCTTTTCACCAGGTAACTTCACAAGGTTTCCTTTAATTGGTATGGTGGCATAAGACATGTCCATCTGAACATTTCCACCAACACTTGCAGCCCATTTTCTTGATAACAACATGCCCCGTTTGGTAGGGCAATCAACAACAACCACATCAAGTTTCAAGTTCCTACCTGGGTAAGCTAAAAGTTTCACCACCAAACCTTTCACACATCCCACCACTGGAAATTCTCTGGAATCCATGGTATTACACTTCCCATATGCTGCTATTACTTTGATATTTAGCTCATTCATAACTTCCAGAGGCATGATGCCCCTGAATCAAACATACAGTTCTGGAGCAATCTGTCCTTAATGATCAAAGTGGTGAAGAATGGATCCACATTTAGCTAAGATTCCACCAAGAATGTTCCCAAGTAAACCTCAGGTGGTTCACCTATCTCTTACAGTGCTTGGCTTTTTCTAAATTCTGCAATGGCAGGAGGAATCACAACATCTCTGCCTTGGGTGACGTTTTCTTCTCTAAACCCCAAATATTCATATGCTTTGTTCCTATGCTAAGGGATTCTAAGCAATTCAAAAATAGGAACAAAAATCTTGATATGACTCGAGAATTGGGCTATGTCACAAGGGACATACTTGGGTAATTTAGTGTTAGGAGGAAGGTTTAAAAATTTCTCTAATGGCACATGAATTTTTACAGTCTGAGCATAGGGAGGGATATAAGTCTTACTTGAGACAACAAGATATTTGCTAGATTTATCTTTCCTTGGAGTTTCTTTTGGGATACTGGTAAGAAATGGAATTTTTTGTTTGGCCTGAGGCCCTGCCCCTTTGGCAACCCTACTCTTGGTATTATATTATTTTTCATGGCCAACCACAACATTCATTAACAACTACCTATCCTCCTCAGAAGGTATCCCTCCATCACACTTCTTAATCATTAGAGCTCTTAGGTACTCAAACTCATTATTATGAAGTTCAAAATCTTACACCATATCAATTTTAGAAGTATGAGTGGGAGGAAGAGGTAATACCCAGTGAATGCAATTCCAGAAATATTTAGCAGTTTTGGCACTCATCAACTTAGTTGAAGTTATCCCTTGTTGTGAGCTCGTGGAGAAACCCATCATGTAAACATCATCATCATTATCATCATCAGCTTCTTCTTCTTCTTGTAGATCTATTTCAAATAGAGGATGGGGAATGAAACATCTGTCACACCAATCAATGAAATTTGTTTCTTCCACAACAACAACTCTGGCAGCCAAAGGATCAGGCACCATTCTATTTGAACCCTGCCTTGAATCTATTTTTTTCCAAATCAAACAGGTCCCTTTCCTATGTCATCAGTTCTATGATGATTTCTAAATCTATCTTGGCCTTGTTTCTTGTGTTGACCTTGTGAACTCTACCCAATCCCCTTCTCATCCTGGGCTAGTTTATACGAGATTTCCTTGACAGCCCCTACCAAAGTTTTTGCAAATTTCTCCAAATCAGCAGCCTTACTTATTTGGGGTTTTTCCAAGTTAACCATCTTCATACCATCCCTCTTAGGATGTTTTCTAATCACCTTGATATTGTTCTCAATTTACAGAGCCATGGTGAAGGCCTTCCTTAAATTGGTAGGTTTTTTGTCCCTCAAGTAGTATCTTTTTTATCAAATACATCTTAATATTTGATCAAACATGATTCATCACAAGACCTTAAGTTAACATGCAATCTCCTTAAGGTCTTGTTAAACCTTGTGTTGAAATCATGTACTGACTCATTAGGATTCTTCTTGATGTTTTCAAATTATGATAGAAGAAACCTAGGGTCAGTCCTATCACCATATTGCAATCTAAATGCATTATTCATCTCTATCCAAGAATCAATGGAATTATCTGTCAAAGATTTATACCAATCCCTTGCATCCTCTTCCAAAGAATGGATGAATAATTTGATATATACATCTTCATATTCAATCTCAAATTCTTCCATCATATTGATAAAAAGCTTTAAATGTTGATCACTAGTTATATCATTATTTCCTTGGAACTTTGGCAATCTATTTCTTACATCTTGGGGAACTACATTTGGATAACCAACCATACCTAAAAAAATTATAAAACCAAAGATATTCACAACAAATGGAGGTCTGGGTGGGGGATGGGCCATGTTTTTTCGAGGAGGTGACCTTGAGGAAGAAATAAACTGATAAGGGGTAGGGGGTCTTTGAAACAAAGGAGTATAGCTTTCAAAATGGATATACTCTAAAGGCCTTGTTTCCTAGAAATCCCTATCAAATTTTGAAAACACAAGGGCAGAATGAGAATAAAACTTTTCAAATTCAAATGAAGGACCCTCTCCATATGGAGAATTCAATTCTACTAAGAGACTACCGGATTTAGAAGCACTTTAATCACAGTATTCAATGATAGGCCGATCACTTTCATCAATGGAGATCTCCTTTCTTGACTGCTGATCTCCAAAAAATCTCCAGGATCTTCTTCCTTCTGACTTTGTTTTTCCTAACTCTAGAAATAATGTTCTAGCAGGATCCTTAGTGAATAAAGATCTTCTTCCTTCCATCTTTGAAAAAATTAGTAAAAAATATCACTTGATAGAGGTTAAGACACTGGTATTTATCAAGAATCATATCAATAGGGATTTCCCACTAAGGATTTCCACCTTAGTTCTGAAAGTGCACTAAAAATATGATCTATCAAATGTCTGTCAACACTAGAAACTGGAAATGGAAAGATCTAACTTTCTTTACGGAGATATATCAATGAAAGATTGAACATTTCACTTTGTAACTTTGAACACTTCTTACAGTCCTGAATAAAAGATGAAGTTTGAAACAATGTACTTACACTTAAAACATATAAGAAGTATTTACCAGGGTCTTAATATGAATTGCAATCACAATGTCCCTGGCAACGGTGTGAGTAAGTTGTTGGTACCCAAATTGATTCTCCCTCAGAAGCTAAACAACATCACAGGTTTGACAGGAAGCCTAGAAGTAGATAGATCATAGTGAGTCATTTTTTAGCCGGGGATGGGATCTAACTGGCCCTTTATCACTTAGATGTGGAGAAATGGATAACATCTTAAAAGGATGTGATCTTATCCTAACTATTTTAGGTTGTGCCTTTCAACCAAGGTAAGAGAGCCTATTTTGTAACCTCTGTTATTGAAGAATGCTTGTAAATCCTTATTATGTACAAATTTTATAGAGAAGACCTTGAGAAAAATATGATCAGCACACCAAATATTACTCTCACAAGTTGTCACTGCCAGATTATGTAGATATTTTCAATATAAGGAAAAAGTTACTAAAGACATTTGGAATCCTGATTATTTCTGCATATTTTGGTAATACAAATTATGCATTTGTACACATAGGAAAAACATGGGTCATATGGGTAGGATTTGTTGTTCTTAAATGAATTTTGGTAGGAGGTGAGGTAGAATGAACTTGATTTTCCAAATCTCTAAAAACACTTACAAAAATGGAAAGCTTAGACAACAAAATGCTTTGAGATAGATAATTCCTTTAACCACATTATGTACTTCAATGGAGGCCCAGATCAACACATTTTCACACAAAATTTAAGAATCCAAAATGAAGGCTCAAATTAAAAAACTTAACTAAACATTTTTGACCTCTATTTCATCACTCCTAAGATACCCTCAAAGGATAACAAACAATCTTATAGTCATGCTAAGAGTCACAGTGATTTTAAATCTGTTTATTTCACTATCAAATGAAATCTCTGTTAATAGATGAAATTGCAAATGACACCAAACTATCACAAGGATAAGATCTTGTGTGATTCACAAAGATTTCAATGGCAACAATAAAAACTATTTGCATACATTCAGAAATGAAGAAGACCCAGTTTTTCCTAGAATCAACACAGAATAACTCAAATTTGATTAAACTTATCAGCAAGGGAAAGTTTCTAGAACAATATTAGAGATTTTCAATGGTTGTACACTCGCAACCACCTTTCCATGATTAAATTTAATACAAAAGAGATAAATAGGTTTCTCAGAAAGATGTGCTTTATCAAGATTTTCTCTTAGAAAATTAGTCTTGACCTCTAACACTCCAACCATTTGCACAATAAATTCATGTAATTTATAACATTTTACAATAGAGTTTTCCCCCCAAAAAGAAAAAAACATTCAATGCACCAGTGCTTTTCATGATCTTGATCGTGATTCCTAGAATTAGATCTGTAAAAAGTTGTCAAGCACTCGGGGAGGAAAATCTCTTCAAATATCTCAACATTCAACTCTTTCATCTAGGAGATCACTGTTCCTCCTATTCACCAACTACTTCCGCCCCTAATCTGTCAAATCTAGTTCTTTGTGTTCCCACGAAGGAAAAATGGAAGATCAAATCAAACTCAATAGTTAGATCACTTCTTAATGGTAAAAGATGTTTCCAGATCTTCCTCACTAAACTTAGATATCAAATTAACTCTCCTTTCTACTTGGCATGTACGAAATACCAAGAAATCATGAAGACTCGCACTTCCAGGAGATGTTCAGTAAAATTCGGGGGAAAATTAGATACAGACACACAACTGTCATTGATCTCTATTTTGAATTTGGTCTGTCCACATGGAAGATCCAATTTAAAATGGGCCCGGGGGTTCCTTTTTACCTTTTAAAACTTTTTGAAAAATGCAAAAATTTCTCATTTTGCTCCACCCCTCCACCTTCAAAAAATGGGCTTGACAGGTGTTCAAATGTGGGTCTCAATAGAAACGCACTCGCTTTATTCACTTTAACCCCTTTTTTTCACAAAAGGAAAAATTTATATATTTCCTTTGGAAGTCCACACCTCCGTTGTTGACCCTTCCATCAAATATTGACTTATCCTTTGCTAGGCTTGTGGGACATTTTGATGATTTTAACCCTTTTGATGACAAGAGGAAAAAAAATCCAAGTTGCCCATTGTGGACCACTTCCTCACCCTTTTGACTTTTCAAACTGCCACATGTCTCAACGGCACATCTTGAGATGGTCCCCAAAAGTTGAGACCTTGAATGAGCACAGGCTCACCATTTTTCCTAGCTAGAAAAATTTCATTCAAAGTTGAAAGCTTAATATAAAGTGCCATGTGTCAAGGTCCGAGGTAATCTCCTCTGGCCATTGAAAAGTCCAAGCAAAATGTAAAGTGAGTGGAAGCCTCCAAGTGTCCTCCAGGCGCTTCTCTAAAATAATTCTCAAGGGTCTCCATGGCACAATTTCAAAATAATACCAAAGAGCAGAGACCTTGAATGAGCATGGGGTCACCATGTGTCCTTTTTCACTAAATAATATTGGTTACATAAAAAAATTCTAAGTCTAGGCAAAGCAGCAGAAGCCTCCACGTGTCCTCTCGGTGTAACTCCAAGGCCAAACCAATAAGTAAACTTTCAAATGAGTGTCATTCCTCCATGTGGACAAATTTTGGATCAACGAAATCCATAGAATGTTTAGAGTACCCCACCAATCCATGTCTAACCAAAAAGGGCCATGTTTCCTTTTGATGCAAAGATGTAAATTTGACTGGGAAAAACACCTGTCAAATCGTAAAATGCAGAAAAATGACCATTTGAGCCCAAAAATGAAATTTTCTCCAAGGATAGAGAAATTAGAAATGTTACAAGGTTCAAACACATCCCCCCAATATATATCCATTCAATTTTCTTCAAGTATTTAGGACAAAACGACAAGAACAACAATCCCCGATTGTGGAAAATCTAAAGAACGGGATAACCTGAGTTTTTACACCTGATTTACATACCTTTTCAGATGAACAAAGAAATGAGGCATCAACTATGGATCCATAAGTGATATTTGGTCCAAGGAAGGATTTATTATGGCAACAATAAGGAAGATAGAGTCTTTTCAAACACAACACAAGGAGATAAAATGTGACAGAGGCCATAAACAGAGAAATTTTCAATGGAAAATGGGGCGAGACAAACTTGAGCACCAACAAGGCATACACCTAGGATTAACCCTTTGTAGAGACCTACACCACCACCCACGAAAGATCCAATTTTTAATCAAGAGCGGTCAACAATGAAGAACGCCCTTCAAGCATTACGAGAGGGCCTAACTGGTAACAATAAAAATAAGTATCGGTTCGATGAGTTATATCCTTACCCATTTGACAAAGCCATGTTGTAGGTATCTTTCCCAATACATTTTGACTATCCAAAATTTGATAAATATAAGGGAAAAGCTGACCCTTGTGATTATATAAAAGACCTTTATATGGCATTTCAAGAGGTGACATTCAACGACAATTATCTTATGTGTTTGTTTCCATGGAGTTTAGGAGAAACGATGCTAGAATGGTTTGTGCATATCCCTAAGGGATCTATACAAACATGGCTAGAACTAGAAGAGAGTTTCATACGAAACTTCTCTTTCAATATAGATGGAGAGGGTTAGCTAGTTGCTTCCCTTACTCCCTACCTAAAAAGTAGTTGATAGGCATATTTGTTCCCAACCTCCATCTAGACATTACATTCCATTTGTAAATGTATTGTGGTAACACATTTGAACAGGTAGTAGAAAAAGGGAGTCAAATTGAAAAGATGTTGTTAGCTAGGGGGAATCTAAAACCTTTCTTCTGCAAACACAACTATTCTAAATCTAATGATAAATGAAATTTTGTTCAAAATAAAAACAAGCGTACCATTAGTGATGGGATAAAATAATCTAAGTGGTTGTAATCTATTTAGAACCACACACCTTTAAAACTTGTAAAGCGTAATCAACCTACCAAGTATAAATGCCGCACTTTTACTCCTCTATTTGAATCCATATCATCTATACAAAAACAATTAGAGGCCATAAACATGGTAAAATACCTTGAAACACAACCCTATGGGGATGATACACCTGAACCATCATGGTTTATGGAGAATGAATTTTTAGAGTTCCACTATGTAAAATTTCACAAAACAGACAAGTGTTTAAGATTAAAACACTATATTCAAGACCTAGTCAACAACGGTTATATTGAAGTAGATTCCGTTATAGCTAAAAAATTTCCAAATGAAAAATTAGGGATCTTCAAAAATCCTTTTCCTAATCACGAAGAAAAGTAAAAGTCAGATCATGGACAATCATCTCATAATAAGAATGCTAACTGTGTGCCAAACAAAGACCATTTTGATGCCCTGATAGGTTGTGTTGATCCCCTCATTGAGAAAATACATATAATTAGAATCAAGAAAAGAGAGTGTGCTGTGGCAACATAGTGGGTTCACCTCATTATAAAGTATAAACCTACTCCCCCTCCTCTTCAAGAGAGTCACTATGATGTGTTAGATCAACAAGAAAAAACTACAGCTAAGATTTCCATCCTAGAACTTCTAAAGATCTCTAGTGTCCATAACGCTATACTTTACAGAACTGTACAGGGATATAGAGAATCCATTGATGTTGACCCAACACATTATTAGGATAAAATATTATCCTAATTAATTATGCATTGCATATTAATAATTATATTATTTATTGTTTTATGGTTATATTTAATTATAACCATCCTTTTGTTTGTATTTGAATATTACGGGAGCTGATATATTGTTTTAATAGTATATTTGTTTTTATTCATTTGTGCTTCCCAGATGTTATTGGAAGCTAATGTAATTTTGAATAGAGTTGTACCTATGCAACTTAGTTTCCTATTTGTATTTGGCTATGAAATATCTATAAATATTACAGCCCATTCATTATAATGTTGGTTGATTGAGTTTAATAAAATTTAATCAGGATTCCGCCCATGTTGCTGAATGAACATTTGGTACCAGAGTGAAAATCTAGACCTGTGATCATGTAAAGGTGTGGAAAGAGAGAGAAGCTAAGATAAAGGGGTTTTGGAGAAGCGTTTGCAGCATCAGAGAGCCTGTGCAGCCTCATGCAGCCTCTCAGCCCCATCCCTACCTCCTCACACCCTTCCATTCATTCTAGGTGTTTGGAATGCAATTTTTTTTTTGCACTAGTGCACTCAGCACCAGGAAAATTTGCTGCAGGTATATACATTATAAAAATATATATATTTTCCCCTTTCAGGGGTTTTTTCCCTCTACATTTAGAGGTATCTTTGGTCATTGCTATATTTAGAGGTCACTCTACCATATGTGGTGTCCTATGTGTATGTGGAGCTTCTGACCAGGATAAAACTTCCATAGAGCCCATTCAACGATGAAGCCAACTTTTACTGGTCTCTGCACAATGTGGATCTGCATCCATACCAAGCTAATCCACTCTGTTTACAAGGGAGTGTTCATTTCAAACAATAGACTGAGCCAACATTACATTCAAACTTGTTGGTCTGAAAATATGTCGAGAGGGTAGATCTATGGATAGATGAGCCAACAGTGTGCAAGGCATAGCCCCTCTTTGATACAACAAAGTAAAACTAGTTTACTGCTATTCTACCAACAAGAATCTGTGCAAGTCCTACAGTATTCTACCTTCAGGGGTTTGGGATCTCATCCTAGTTGGGGTATTTCCGGCTGTGAAAAGAAGGGAATAAAGCGAAGAGAGAAGATAGGATAGATCTGAATGGAGAAAAGAAATGAATTCCAAAGTAGAAAGGTTAGAGGGTTTATGTTTTGGGATGGTAGTAAACAGAGCCAAACCTACTTGCATAAATGAACAAAGCAATACTGATGAACAAATGAAAAAAAAAAGTAGAGATAGATCTAACAGAATAAACACACAGATCTGACATAAGAAAGATCAGATGCCCATAACACACATATTCAGCACAAAGTCTTAATATTTGTATTAATGTTTTCTTCTGTTACAAAAAGTACAAAGCCTTTTCTTCTCACTTCTATATTTCATCTAAAAAGTTTCCACCGCTTGAATATAACAAATATTGAAGTATATATAGAAGGAGAAGAAGAGAGAAGGTAAAAAGAAACCAACAACTAATTACAAAATATTTACAAAATATCTAAAAGTCAACTGTTGAATTTGGGCAACTTGGTGGATGACAACATCCCATGGTGCAAAATTGGATGATGTCATCATTTTTGCCAACATACTTTTAAATATTACAAAAACAAATCCAAGAGGAGGAAGGATTATTCATCATCATCCCGCGGCTGGAAGGGAGTATCCTACTTCTACTCAGGAGAGGCAATGTGGAATTGGGTGTGATACTCCATGAAATTGCTGATCATCGGTTGGAGTTGATACTGTGCAGGACCCTTGGTGTGATTATCGATGATTTCACAAGTCTCTTGTTCATCTCTGAGTTTTTCTAGGAGCTTGAAGTATTCATTACCTACCTCCATCAGGTATCCCACAAAGTCACGATAGGCTAGAAGGTTGTTGATGGATTCAGTGTCAAAAGTAGCTTCTGGACCTAACCCTTACGAGATGATCTCTTTGAAGATCCAAATGGTTTCATCTACCTTCCTCAAGGTGAATGATGGAGCGAGAAAGCCTAGAGACATCCTTAGGAAAATTTTCTCCATCTGATGCATTGCATCCAAGGCTTCCTCTTTGACCTTGTCAATCTTCTCCAGGACAAATTCCATGTGATCGACCCAGTAGTCCAAAGTAGCAAGGACTTTGTTTGGTGCTCTGGGGTGATCGAAGACACTGAATTTCACTAAGTCATCGACTGAACAGTCAAGCATATTCTGGAATGTCTCATGTTGCAACCTAGCATGGTCCAACTCTTTAGAGATAGGTCCTGTAATCGCCTAGAGTTCCTTGTTTGCCTGACCAATATTCTGATATAGCTCAGTGAACTTGACGATTACTTCCTCACTATATTTGAGGATTTGGCCTCTCCAGGTGGATACTGCCATGCCTTGTTCACAAATCTTGGCGTATTCATTTATATTTTCCTGAAAAAGGGCCTCAGGAGTTTCTGTGGCAATTATAGGAGGTGCACTGCCCATTTTCTGCAGGGCTTGGAGAAGATGTTTATTTTTCTCTTTTAGTATCCTCTTCTCTTCCTTTACTTCCTGAAGCTTCTTGCAAAGGGCATCCACTGCAGATAGGCCCTCACCTTGAAGGCTCTCGGAGGATGTTCCCATTGTGACCTACGTCACTATATAATTTGTAGGAGACAGATCCTTTTTATCCTTTGTGGGATCAGGATACACGATCTCCATTACTCTATCACCTGAGGCACTCTGAGAGAAACAGGTTATTGGTTTTTTCTTCTTGTCCCCTTTTGTTGGGATGATGGAGAAGTCCATAGGTGCAATGGGTAATTTCCTCTTATGCTGGCTCAGGTGCTAGGAGATCTATGCTGGACTTAAGGGAGTGGGACCAGAGGGGGAAGAGGGAACGGTGGCAGAGGAGGGAGCAGATGCAGTGGATGAGGGGAAATGCATCGAGACACTTAGTGGTGGGATTAAGAGAGAATCCAACAAAGTGTTCATGGGGGGAGGAGACATTGTAGAAGAGGAAACCACGGGGGAGGAAGAAAACTGAGAGATGAGATAATAAATGCTGGGGGACAGCTCGGTGAGGGAAGAGAAGATGGAGGAAGAAGAAGGGGGAATAGAAGACACAACCAAAGGAATGGTTTCTTGGGTGACGTGAGGAGGGGAAGGAGGAGTGGGAGATGGGATGGAAGGAGACTTAGTGGTTACAGAAGTGGCAACATATTGAGTGGATGTGCCCGTTGGAACACTTACCGCCTGCTCTTTCTTTGGAGATGCCAGGGTTACTACCTGATCCTAGGCGGCGAAAGGAGGACTCTCGGGAGCTTGCTCCTGACCAGCACTTGACTCCCATTCCTTGTGTTTTCCTTTTCCCTTTGGAAAATTATTTGGCCTAGCAGGTGCATTACCTAAAGGAGACGTGGTGAAGTCTACCCCAAGGTAGATGAGACCATTAAACCTGCACTAGTATTCCATGTACTGCAAAGTGGCCTTTACCCTCTCCTCAATAGTCTGAGGTGCCTTTGCTCTGTCTATCTCAGCAAATGGTTAATTGTCCCCATCCATATCTAGATATACTTGATCAACTTCTTGATCAGTCATTTGGAAACCTTTCGAAACAATGGCCACACCATATTAGATGATCTCTGCTAAGGCCAAGTGGGAGTGATCCTCTCTTCTAAGCTCGACCTCGTGATACAGGTTGATGTAGATATCCTTGATCTGTGGGATGTGGATCGGATTGAGCTTTGCCTTTGGGAGGTAATTTCATGGATCAAAGGTCGGCCTTACTAGGAAATTGTGCTTCAAGTTGAGTAGCTCCAGATCTGCAAACATTTCTTGGGCCTTGGTGTGAGAAGTACAGGTGTACCTACCCACTATGAGGGGGAATGGAGTCCCACCCTTCTTTCTCTTTAGGAACTTCTCATGATATGTGATGAGCTGTCTGGATAGCTCCAATAGGACTACCTTCAGCCCTACATATCTTGGCAACTTGGTGGGCTCCCCCAAGAAGTTGGCGGCTCTGAGATAGGTAAAAGTGGGGGATTGCATGAATAACACCCCCCCACTTCTCTGTTGCAGTTACTATGCTCTTGGTCATTTGGTTGTGAGTCATATTTGGCCTCAATAGGCAGATGATGCCATAGAAGAAGGCATCGTTGATCTTGCTGAACTGTGGGATGCTGTTCTCCAGTTTCAATTCTGGATAATATTCAAATATTTTTTCCTAGGGCCATACCCTGCATCGGCTCAGCACTAGATAATCTCTCTCATAGGCAGCAGCGTAGACCATGTAGGAGTTTATGTTGAACCTCCCTGTTGTTGTGAGTTGTTGGAGCTACTTAGAGATGGTGCTGCTGATGATTTCTGCCCACTCAAAATGCTGATCAGACACATTTTTTTTCATTGTCTCCAGATATCTGAGCATCCACTTATGGAAGTAATGGGCATCAGGAAGCCCAAATACCATACTCAGGAAGGTTATGGTGTTGCTCAACTTCTCTGAAAAATCATTGCGGTGAATAACCTATGGCCACCTGGTTATTACCTTCTAATTTTTCAGGTATATGTCATTTATGAGCTGCATGCATTTGTCTTCATTTTCATCCCATGCCTTCATGCAGTCTTCCCGACTTATGGCCATAAAGTGCTGGTGGTGGGGGATACCCAACATGATCTCGAAGTGTTGGGTAGTGAGGTTGATTATAACCTCACCCTTCTCATTCTCGACACACCTTGTGTCTTTGTTGTAGAAGAAGGCCACCACCATCATGAATTCATTATTTACTGCACTTATGGGAATCCCCCCGACGAAGTGTAGACCACTACCAACTAATTTTTCCATCCATGGACTACCCGTGACCCTTCTGGTTCTAGTCCAAAAATATTCCATGTCAATATGGCCAAGTTTAGCATCCCTGATGTCTAAGTCATATTCTACATGGGACTCAGCCATCCTGACCCTTTGATACTTATATTTCGTTTCTTCTTCTGTGAGTTTGGCCTTACCCTTTGACTTGGTTGGCCTCTTACTTGATGTAGACATATGTGATTCTGAGTTTAGCTGATGATCTGCAAGAAGAAGGAGTGAAGTCCAATGTAGAAGAGCCATGTTAGCTGTTAGATCATCCATCAAAGCTTTATAGAATAAGGAGATAGCAATTTAAAAGCTTCTAGGTGTAGGGCACAGGAATATTGCAGGCTGTAGGGTCAAAAAATCAAGGTACACAGATGGAGAGTGTTACAAGGAAGAAAACATCACTAAAGGGTGCAGGGCGCAGGAATATTACACGTAACATGCAGTGTTGATGTTAAAAGATATGTGTCTGCGTCGTTTCGTATGATTTAAACTGGGTGCAAATAATTTTGGTGTTGCATGGAAGTAGGATGCGCCAATGGCATAGATCTGGAACATGTTGCATAACATTTTGGTGTGCGAAAGGGGCAACATTAAAGGATGCATCATCGAGTTAAAGTGCGCCAAAGGGCTTTTGGCATGACGCAAGAAAAGCTTGCATGACATTCAGTGTTGGTGTAAGCAGGATTGTGCTTGCACCGGTGTAGGATTTTTCAAAGTTTCAAAGGGCATAAGGAGGGTGGATGCTGTAGACAGGGATAGTATGCCCTTTGGCGTGAATGTATTTTGTGCGACAATGAGCCTATTTGTGCCAAGGGAAGACCACGACTTTGTTTTGTGTAATAACTTTACATTTTCTCCCTTCTGGATAAGTTTGTGGTTTTTGGCCTCATTCAACATGAATCTTGACAGTAAGGTGAATAGAGAGAAGAGGGTCTCGGGTTCATTTTTGAGACAAAGCCCTCCAAGCCAGTAGATTTGGAAGGAGGGTAAAAATAGTTTGGGGGAGAGAGAAGATTGCAAAATGGGCTGGAGGGGTTTATGGTTTCTTCAGATTCATTTCTTTATTTTCTAAACAAAACAACCCCACAAACAACCAAACCAAAACAAGAAACCATAAGAGAAGCAAGGACCACTTACCTGAGATATATAGACTGGAAAAGATGATGTGGGGTCCAAAAACATCACGTAAAGTGACACATAAATGACATAAGTCCTGACAAGTGCAGAGAAAAGAGATTTTCATGTGTTTTTCAATCATGAAAATGACAGGTCGGATGCGCCTATTTATAGCAGAAGGTGTAATAAATGTGCCACCAACCTTTTCAAAGGGTGCACAAAAAAGAATTCCAACATGAAAATACTTGCGCCCTTTGGCATGGTTATGTGTCTATCAACATGAAATTACTTGCGCCTTAGGCACACCATTCAAGGGCACAACATGTTTAGTGTCGACAGGGTGGTGCATGCACCTCGGCGCAGGTTTGAAAGGTGCAACATAGGGAGGTGCAACATGTTTGCTATTGACATGAGAGAGAGTGCACCAAAGGCACAGAACAGGGAACAGATACATTTGATTTTGCATGAAAAAAATCTACGCCTAGCCAAAAAAGGACCAAAATGACTAATTTGGAAAAACCAAATTCTTCAGAAAGGGATTTTATGCCATTCCGAATGCTAAGGGACCTCGGCGGGGACTCAAATTTTTTTTTGGTATGGTTACCTATAAAATTTCCCTTGTAGATTTTATAGGATAACAAAACTAATTTGTGAATGTTCTCTGCATCATTCAAGGGCGTGTCCTCCTCTTCCACACTGACAATGGAAAGCTCGGAGATGAAGCAGGTCATGCATTCGAAGCTCAAATTCGTTCTCTCCATAGCCTGCAACCTATGAGAAGACCTACACAAAGTGGCCATTTTCCTCCTACGTAGCCAACAATAGCCTGAGAAAAAAAACAATAAAAAAATTGATCTGCACTCTATACATGCATGTAAGAAAGGAAAAAATAAGCGGAGGAAAACAAACCAATGAAGAGTAGCGAATCAATAAAAAAAAGCAGTGGTAACAAAGCAAAGGTAAAGAAAATAGCTTCGGATCCATTTTTTTAGAGTGGAGAAAACCCTAAATCACCTCGACTACCACACATGCCACATGGACTCCAACTCAACACTTCTAAATCACAATTTTTAATAGGTCAAGTCATTTTTTATATTCATTAAATATCATTTGCTTCACTTTATACCATAAGCGCTTGATGAGCCATGTTGGATAGAGGAAACGAATTGGTAGGATGAAGTGTGGGGTTTGAATCCCACCACCAACACAAAATCCAGTTTTTTGAAAGTTAGCGGTAGATTTGGTGGAACCACTAACTTTAATGACAATTTTAAATTTAGTTATAACTAACTAAATTTAGTAGAGAAATCCCTAATTTAGGGTAGAATTTTTTTTTCTCCCATTCGGTTTGGTTTTGCATTTAAGACTTTTTTTACAAAAGGAGACCCATCTAAAAATTACATTTTTAGCTATTTTTCTGCAATTCTTTGCATTTTGGGTCATATTGGGCTTAGGAGGCCACAAGGGCCCACAAAACAATTTTTTTTTGTCTGCCATTCAAATTTTCTAGATTTTTGAATGTAATTTATATACTACTTTATATTGTACTAATTTATAGGTGGCCATAATCAACTACAAAATTTGTAACTGCTCAGAAATGGGTAGAATTGTAATAAAAAACAATAAAAAATTGGTTCTGTAACACTCACAAGATCCTAGATCTCATTCATAGTGTTCAGTACATACGGTGCCTCTAGAAAGCACTTACGGGTAAAGTCGTCACAACTACTGCTGCACTTAACACCTAATATATCTACAACAATGTCATCAGGGTATCGTCCCTTTAATTTGATGGGGTGTAATAAGGTCACAGTGCACACACTATGAACCATCCCATCCGTTTGTGAATGATTGCACGACATAAATCTGGACTAAGAAATTATCCAAGTATATAGCGAAGTTACATGCGTGTCTGAGGATATTTCTTTGAGCTAGTGTCAATAATTGCATAGACCCCATTAGTACTGTCTTGGTACCACGTATTGAATTCTTTCACGTACATTAACACCTCTTTCACGTACCGTTGGGTATATAGAAAGGGTGAGCTTCTTCCACGTATTGATGGGTTTATCGGAAGGGCATATATATAGAAAGGTTCGGTATATCAGACTGACGGTATATAGATTAGGATACCTGATACCTGGACTGATAAGAGCCAAACCCTGTCAGTGATCTCTGCAAAATGGGCACCAATGCCCCCAAATTTTTTCTTCCAGATTCATAACTACTCAAAGGAAACAACTATGCTGTATGGAAGACTAAAATCAAGACATAGCTTGAGTTTGAAGAAATCCGGCCTGCTGTGAATGGTACTTTGACCTGATTAGCCACTGAGCAGATCAAAAGGCCAAACTCATCATCTTGTTTGGAGTGTCTGATGATGTGTAACCCAAAATTCAAGATGCCAAAATAGAAAAAGAAGCATGGGATGAATTGAGCATAGTATATGAGGCCAAGAACAAGAATGTTATACTCAATTTGTAGAGTTAGTTACATACACTGAAATTTAAGCAGAATGAGAAAATTGAAGCTTTCTTAAGAAGAGTTACAGAATTAAGAGCTTCACTTCTAGCTCTGAGAGAACCAGTCACAGATGATGCTCTCGTTCACATTGTTCTGAGAGCACTCCCCTCTTCTTACCGCATTTTTGTCACAACACTAAACGTGATAGATATGACAATTGGTTTTGACAAACTAGTAAACCTACTGCAGTAAGAGGAAGCAATGCACAATAAGGATGATGAACAGGAGAAAGCATTATCTTCACATCAAAAATGGAAAGGAAAAGGTAAAGGAAAACCTAATTCCTATCAGAAGTCCCAACATCAGAATTAGTATCACGGGAACAATCAACAAAAGAAGCAATGTCCAATCTGTAAAAGAGGACATGACTTAAAAGATTGTTAGTATAACACTTATAAAAAAGGTTCATCCAGCAACTCTAGACCACAACAACAACAATCTTACAAGGGAAGTTCTAACAACAATCACAGGAAGAAAAAGGGGAAATAGAAAAGAAGACCCCACCAGCAAGGTAATATTGCTAAGAAACAAGAACAGTCAGACAATGAAGACTTTTTGTTCACTGCTCGATCAAGTGAACCATCCACATCATCTAGTGATGTCTAGTATGTTGATTCGGGAGCCACTCGACACATGAATGGTCATAGAGACTAGTTTATTTCAATGAGGGACACGCCATCGAAAAATCATGTTTCATTGGGAGATGATTCTTCATATAAATTTTAGGGGATTGGGAACATTTCTCTACCCCTTAGTTCATGCAAATGCATAATATCAGATGTCTTCTATGTCCCTAGGTTGACAAAGAATCTTATTTCTGTTAGTTGACTCCTAGATCACAACCTGAATATTGACTTTGATAGTCAATCCAGAAAGAAAGCGTGTTTGATTCGAGATAAATCAAGAGGCTCAAAAATAATTGCAAAAGCCTCCAATGTGGGACACATGTTCCAACTTGATTTTGTTCACAGAGAAAATCAAACACTTGTGGCTAAAAACTCCACCTCAACACAGTTGTGGCATCGAATATTTGGTCATGTAAGTTTCAAATATCTCAAAGCACTTCGCCGGTGTAATATGGTACATGGGCTACCATCCCTTCAAAAGGATACAGACAAGTGTCCTCACTGCCTAGTAGGAAAACAACACAAAGCTTCATTCTAGAGGAGTACATTTCGAGCTCATGGTAAACTTGACCTGGTTCATACTGATCTTTGCCATTCGATGTAGCCAAATCATTTTGGGTTCCAGTACTTCATGCTTTGTGTTGACAACTATTCACAAAAAATGTGGATTTTCTGTCTTCGCAAGAAAAGTGAAGCGTTTGAAACCTTCAAAAAGTTCAAATTAGTAGTTGAGAAAGAAATTGGTCATCACATTAGAACTCTCTACTCAGATCGAGGGGGGGAATTCACCAGTGATGAGTTTAGAGACTACCTACAAACTCACGGGATTCATCGACAAATGCCTCCTCCACACACACCACAGCAAAATGTTGTTATTGAGAGAAGAAATCATACTATCATGGAAATGGTGTGATGCATGATCAATGATTCCAGACTTGCAAAGACATTCTGGGTAGAAGTAGTGAAGAAAACAATGTATTTGTTGAACAGAGCACCCAAAACTACTCTTGATGGAATAACACCACAAGAAGCATGCTAAAAAAGGAAACCATCTATTGCACACCTCCGAGTATTTGGGTGCAAAGTAAGCATGCACATACCCAAACATAATAGAAATAAATTGGACATGAAGTCACAGAAACTCATCTTCATTGGGTACAGTGAAGAGAATCTTGGGTATAGATTGATGGATCCTAAGACCAAAAAGTTCTACACTAGCAGAGATGTTGAGTTTTTTTGAGAAGAAGGAAGTAGAGACTCCTCCTCTAGACTCACAAGATGTAGATTTTTCACCTGTTGTAAAAAATGAAGCTGATGTTCCCTCAGAAGATGAAAGTAATGATGGGGATGATGGTGTTGATCAGATAGAACCATGACCCATGGGAACAATTCAACATATGCCTAAATGGTGTACAAGTACATTATGAGATGCAAGATTAGATGCTCCACCGAATACATCCACCCCTGAACCATGGACTCGCAGTAAAGCAAGAGAAGAATTTAAATTTGATTTGATGAGTAGAGTTATTGAATCAGATGAGCCCTCTACAGTCTAGGAAGCCCTATAGTCAAAAGCTTGGAAAGATGCCATGGATTCTGAATATCAATCAGTGATGAATACTAATACTTGGTAGCTTGTCTATCTTCCACCAAGGAAGAAACCCATTAGATGTAGATGGATATTTAAAACAAAGTACAAATCAGATGGGACAGTGGACAAGTATAAAGCAAGACTTGTAGCAAAGGGGTACGCACAAAAAGAAGGCATTGACTATGAGGAGACATTTGCTCCCACAGCTAAGATCAAAATGATCAGGATGATCTTTGCTCTAGCTGCTCAGTTTGGATGGAAAGTTCACCAAATGGACGTTAAAAGTGCCTTCCTAAATGGAGATTGACAAGAAGAAGTCTACATGACTCAACCTGAGGATATGTAGTACCTGGTCAAGAAGCAAAGGTATACAGACTTAGGAAATCTCTATATGGCCTCAAACAGGCACCCCAGGCATGGTACATCAAGATTGATGAGCATCTCGTACAACATGGATTTGTTAGAAATCCATACGATCCCAATCTCTACCTCAAAAATTAAGGGGGGGAGATGGTGATTGTTGTTTTCTATGTCAATGATCTAGTCATCACTGGAAATTCAGTGAGGATGATCGATGTAATGAAGAAAGATCTTAATCGATCATTCAACATGACCAATCTTAGGCTGATGCACTATTGTCTTGGATTGGAAGTGTGGCAGAAAGAGAATCATATTTTTGTTTCTCAGATGAAATCTACCAAGACTACACTTGAGAATTTTAGGATGATGGATTGCACACCAATTGCCACATCTATGGAGAACAGATTATAATTATCTTGTTCAGATTCATCTCCTAAGGTAAGTGCCACTCTCTATTGACAGTTGGTTGGGAGTCTCATTTACTTGACCTACACTAGACCAGAAATCAGCTTTGCAGTGAGCTATCTATCCAGGTTCATGCAGGAACCCAAATTTTGTGATTGGAAAGTAGTAAGGCACATTTTTAGATATCTCAAAGGATCAGTGGATCTTGGTCTAGAATACAAGAAGAATGATAACTTCTTCTTGTTAGGATATTCGGATTTAGATCATGCAGGAAATATTGATGATAGAAAATCCATTTCTGGATTTTTATTCTTTAAGGGATCTGGACCAATATCATGGGGAAGTAAGAAACAACACTTTTTTTCTCTCTTCCATGGAAGCTGAGTTGTAGGATATGTTGTCTGTGAAGCAATTTGGCTATGTCGCATACTGGAAGGACTTGGAATACCACAGGATAAACTGACCACCATGTATGTTGAAAATGAATGTGTTCTCAAACTTGTTTGCAATCCAGTGTTTCATGAGAGAACAAAGCACATTGAGGTTCAGGTTCATTTCATACACGAACATGTGTTGAAGTACAACATCTAGCTTAAATTTTGTCAAACTGCTGAACAACGAGCAAATATTTTCATAAAGTCACTTGCACGTGACAAGTTTGAGTTGTTCAGAGAGTTCCTCTCCTCATCTCTTCAGACAATGAACAATTAAGGGGGGGAATGTTAGGATAAAATATTTTCCTAATTAATTGTGCATTGTATATTAATAATTATATTATTTATTGTTTTATGGTTATATTTAATTATAACCATCCTTCTGTTTGTATTTGAATATTATATGAGCTGATATACTGTTTTAACAGTATATTTGTTTCTATTCATTTGTGCTTCCTAGATGTTATTGGAAGCTAATGTAATTTGGAATATAGTTGCACTTATGCAACTTAGTTTCCTGTTTTTATTTGGATGTGCAATATCTATAAATATTGCAGCCCATTCATTGTAATGTTGGTTGATTGAGTTTAATAAAATTTAATCAAGCTTCTGCCCTTGTTGCTGAATGAACACACATTTGTAATCCATAGTAGCACAAGTTGTTTCTTATGGAAGATGAAAAGTTTCTTATGGAAATTGTGTTTCATTTTGATGATGATGACATGGATACATGCTGTAAATAACCTAAATATCCCATTCCTAATTGAATAATTCTTTCCATGAGGTATAAAGGATGCGGGTGTGACTACTAAAAATAAAGCCCATTATAGGCTCTTGCAATACTTCGTGGTATAGTAGGTAAGTCAGGATTAGGCATCCATTTATATGATTCTCACTCTTTAGATGATGAGTATGCCTCTTCTGGGAGTGAGGATAGTTTTTTCAAAAAGGAAAGTGAAATGGATTTCTGATGCAGTATTTACGAAGACCTTGCCTCTACAAACCTATTCACCAATATTACTATCCTTACTATAATCCCTATTGTACCCACCATATCCCTTATAACTCAACCATTAATCCTCACCTACACATCACTCGTGAATTGGGATCAACAACAACACGTACCTATTGACATGTTTCAGAATGATGAGGCCATTGGTGAATTCCTAGGAATCAGAGACAACATTCCAAGAAATGATCACATGAAGGGGTTTTGTATTCAGATTAACGCATGTGTATGCTTTGGAGAGGAAGTAGAGTTGTATAAGAATTTAAGTAAAAAAGTGAGCAAGGGAAAAAGTTCCAAAGAAAAGCCATGTGAAAATAAAAAGGGGAAGTTCTATAGCAAAAACCTCTTTGAGGAGATTATGGACAAACAAGAAGAACAACATATGGAAAACATAATGTACCCACTTCAAGATGAAGAGCTCCCTAAACCACCTTTGATAGAGGAGGATCTCAATATCCCTCTTGATCCTACACGCATGGGGGATGAATCAAAGTTATTAGTGGAAGATATAATAGATGTTACTATTGGCATGGAGGAACTGGCGCAGATAGTTAAGTTAGGAGCTTTCCTCTCAACCAAAGAACAAAAAACATTCACAATCTTGTGGTACACCCAGATGCCACGACCATCAAACAAAAACTCCAAAAGATGCATCCTCGTGTCGCGTTACTGGTAAAGGAAGAGCTAGAAAGGTTACTAGAAGTAGGCTTTTTTAGGCCTATCAAATACTCAAAGTGGATCTTGAATGTGGTCCCGGTTTAAAAGAATCTAGTTGGTATTATAGTTTGTACTGATTTTAGGGATATAAACAAATCTTTTCCTAAGGATGATTTTCCTCTTCAAAACATTGACACGATTATCGATTCTATAATAGGTTATGAGATGCTTTCACTCATGGATGGCTTCTCAAATTATAATTAGATAAATATTGCCAAAGAAGATCAACACAAGAGGATTTTCACAACCCCACGAGGGACATTTTGTTACCGGGTCATGCCTTTTGGCCTTAAAAATGTAGGTGCTACATATCAAAGGGTGATGACCGTAATCTTTCACGATATGATAAGTGACATCATGGAATATTACGCAGATGATATATTGGCTAAATCTAAAACCCGTGAGGAACACCCATAAACTTTATGATGTATCTTTCAGCGTCTAAGGGATTACAAAGTCTGACTAAACCCAAAGAAGTGTGTCTTTGGTGTGCTATCTAAGAAAATACTAGGATTCATTGTGTCATGGAGAGGAATAAAAGTGGACCTTGCAAAGGTCACAGATATCAAAAAAATTCCTCCTCCTAATAATTTCAGACAACTACGTATCTTAGAAGGGAAAATTCAAGCCATTAGAAGGTTTATTTCATAGCTAGCAGACAAGTGTCATACATTCACACATCTTCTTAAGAAGGATGTTAATTTCCACTATGGACCCAAAAAAAAAAAGTGTTTATTTTTATAAAATAATACTTGGCCAAAACCTTTTTTCTCATGCCGCCCACAACAAGAGAACCCTTTTTACTTTATATCTCTACTACACATTTTACAATTGGGGCACTGTTGGCCCAATATGATAAAGAACAAAGAGAAAAGGATGTATACTATTTCGACAGGACATTGGTAGCATATGAGATAAATTATCCAAAAATTGAGAAAGATGTGGTGTTTGATTTCCATACGTTACATCACTATATGCTTAACAATAAAATCAAGCTTCTTTCAAAGGTTGACCATTTGAAGTATTTGTTATTTAAACCAGCATTAGACGAAAACATGGCTAATTGGATCTTCTTATTAAGTGAGTTTGACATTGAATACGTTCATCAAAAGTCAGCAAAAGGATATGTGTTAGCAGATCAACTAGAATAAGATTCACTACTAGGTACTGAACCCTTGAGTCTAGAACTACCAGATGCATCCATTATGTACCTCAAAGAATCTACAGTTCTGTAAATGTACTTTGATGGCTCTTTTACCTTTCATGGTTCAGGTACTGGAGTTTTGCTAATCAATCCCACAGGAGAATTGATTCTGTAGGAATTTCAACTTGGATTCCCTTACATGAACAATATAGTGGAATATGAAGTTCTCATTGTAGGAATGAAGCTATCCATAAAATGGGATATCATAAAAGTAATTGGAGACACCGGGGTGCTCGATCTGAAATGTGTTGGAAGGTATTTGGAAGCACATATGTTTGAATAGGTTGAGTGGTCAACAACCAATGGGATTTTTACCACTTTTTGGGGGGAATTTATCATTGACAGTTGACCAGTTAGCCTATACAAACATATGTGATGTTTAGGCTCCCCGGTTTCATGGTTCTACAAAGTTTTCTTGTATAACTGAATTTATCGTGGATAACGAGTTTCAGAGATGGGTGGTGTATTTCACCTCACCACACAAATTACGGAAGCGCAACCGTAAATTGGATTGATTAATGGCCACAACCTTTAGGTTTTCCAGTGATTCTATAATTTTTTTTAAAGGCTCATCCTCTTATGAGCCTCAAATCACATTGAGGTGGATTTTAGATCACTAATTAGACTAGTGACCTTCATTTATTCTTTAATTCTCTCGTCTTTTTCAATAGTAGTATCCTTTTCGTTTTTTTAGGATTAGTCTTGAGCTAAATATTCATGTTTACGACTCCACATACACTTAAAATTGATGTTTTCATAGTCCAACAGTTATTCAAACAATTTTAATTCACAGGATTTTTAACCATACCTTTCTAGAAAGAGGATTGTTCACATTTATTTTCATGTAACACAAATTATAGCATCACTACTATGTTTTTAAATATGATTTTTAAAAGAAATACAATTTTCCTTTTAGGAAAGTTACAAATTATTCACAAAATCGTGTTTGCTCACATTTGTGCTTGAAGTTTAAAATTAGCATTACCAAAATTAGAGCGACCCTTGGATCATATTAAGAGAAGTTGAAAATGGGGCTCCATAACTTGTCTATAAATACCCCTAATATTCTGAAGAACCGAAGTCAAAGTTCAAATATATTAGCATTGTCCTCTTTAATTGAAAAAAATAATGAAAAAATCTTGTGATCCAAGGTGAGTATTGACATGACTCTTTCAACTTCTATTGCTTTTTTACCCATGTGCATAATTATTTTTCACAAGGACCTCATCAATATTTACAAGAATACCTATACACTTCATCCTCTCAAATTAGTTGATTTCCCCCTCGTACTACAAATCCCCACAATGCTAAATTTTCAAAATAATATGCATGAGATTATACACTGACAAGGAGTGTTAAGAATATGAAATGCTGAGGAGATAGTATCAAAAATAAAACCACAAGGAAAAATATTGTAGTTGATATTTTTTATTGTTTTTGCAGGCATAGAGAATGGCCTAAGATAATGGTCTATAAAGATATTAGAAAACCACTTGACCTGCCATGTTTTGTGGTTATCAAATTCAGTTGCTACATCGACTCGGCATGGGATATCGAGTCCCCTTCTAGTTTCCCTGTCTCTAAAGTATTTGCGGTACCTATAAGTGAGTTACCCTAAACTTTTAGTGTGCTCTAACTATCCAAAAAATACAATTGTTGATATTGCAAAAAACAACTATTGATATTAGGAGTATTGATCGATATGACCTTTCTTTCCATAGTATCTCTAAAGTCTGTTTCCTCAATGATCTATGAATCAAACCATTTTTCTCATTCAAATTATTGACATAAATGACACGTGGTTCATATGTGTTTTCTTAAAAGAAATAATATTTTCACATACCCCCCCCCCTACCCCCACAAATTTCCATGCCCCTTGACTCCTCCCTCAACCCCCTCACCTCTCTTCCTCTTCCAATATTTCAATCTTTTAAGATTTAGATCTTCGACGCATCTTCTTAAGCTTCTCCATTATACTGTTTGCATGTAATTGCTAGTTATTTTTAGAAAATATTGTGGAGTGTGGAAGCCAAAAGTAGTGTAAGGGATACTTAGATTTTTTTTTCGAACAAAAACAATGTTAGTTGGATTGAGATATGTCAATTTTCTTGTTGGTAATTCTAGGCCCAAAAATAATGTGAAACCTCCAACATGAAATATTTTCTTTTGAAAACAAAGTGAATGAATCCATAAACATGAAATATTATTTATTGTTAGGGTTTCATAAATTTAATTTAACAATGACATTTAAATAGGTAAGATAAATCTTATAATTTAAAATATATATTTACCTTAAAAAGTTTTATACTTCTATTGATCTATTTGTTTACATATTAAATAATATGTTATATTTATTTACATGTATTTAAGTATTTATTCGATAAATTTAAAATGTAATTTAATTTATGATAAAATGTAATATTTAAATTAGCAATTTCATGGCATAATAATGTTAAACCTATAAATCTTAGCTAGAGATATTTAAGATGTATCTTTTTTTATAACATAAATAAGGTATGTTAGATGTATCATGTTTGTGACACATTATATTGTTCATCTACTTTCAATTCACACATCTATAGGATAGTAAAAATGAATAATACGATCTATATTGAGTTTGTATATATATCTAATGTACATTTATCTATGTAAAAGATATCACGAGATATCATTCTTGAGGTTCCTATATTATATTTGTGACATATAGAGGCATCTATTGCAGTTATGTCACAAATATAATTTAGGTACTTTGAGAGTGATACTAATTAGAGTCTTTTACATAAATTTATCTAAGATATGTATGATATTTTATATATTATTTTTTAATAGTTTATATTTGAATTATTTTTGCATTGTGCCAGCCATAAAATAGTGCCAGGTTGATTTTTTCTTACGAGTATGATATTAGATTTACCCGTCATTGTTTCCATTGTAGCATGCCTTTGGAAGTAATGACTATTTTTTATTTGCTTCTCATATACATTTTTTAAAATGACAATATTTAATATACATAATAAAAGTTGACATGGTCATATTTTTAGATCCCACCCATTGCTTGTTAAATGTTTATAAATATAAAGAATGTGTATTGACATGATAAAAATTTAGTTTTTAATCCATTAAATTGTTATTATGAATGGAATTAACTCTTAGTCGATTCATAAAATATGGTGAAAATTACGTGGGTAACTATAAAGCATTGTTTTCATGCTTATGTATTATGGTTGATATATGTTTAAGAGCTCAATTATTTAAAGTTATAATTATCACTTGGGACAAATTTTATAACAATATTTTAGATTTTTTTTTATTATTGAAAAGTGCACTTTTATATTAAAAATAAGGATATACAATGCTAATCATACAAAAAGTGGGTGGAAAAAGTCACACCCTAGAATGCCAAAAGTTCCATCAAATCAAGCCAAAGAGGCCAAATCATCTCATAAAACCAGCATTAAAGCCACATAGTGTGAGTGTCAATAAAAAAAAAGATAACACAAAGATCAAGCAGTAGCAACAAACATGGTGGAAAGTGGTGGAGGAGGAGGTGGACTATCAAGCTTCTCACCCCAGCCTAAGCCAGAGGGGTGAGCCTCGTTGAAAATAGGATCCCAGACATCCTAATAAGAACCCTTTTTTTGCTCAACATCAATAGCATCATCAAGCCTTGTAGGAGAAATGGTCAGATCCAATCAAGGGAATTCCTCTTGAGACACACCGAGCCAACCAAAACCACTAAGAGGAGAAGATGTAGGCAAAGGAAGCCTTGACCGAGAGGAACCCCATCTTACTAAAGGAGGAGGGATTTGCTGACGGCGAGGCTCTCCCCAACAATGAGAAAACGGATGTGAATAGTGATGCCAAGGTGGTGAGTGGTGATGCTTCTGGCAAACTTGTAAAACTTTAAAAAATCATAAAAAATTCAAAAATCGTAAAAAATTCAAAATAACCGTAAATATTAAAAAATTCATTAAAAAATCATAAAAAATCCAGTAAATCATAAAAAAATCAACAAATCGTAATAAATTAAAACAATCACACAAACTTTCAAACATCAAAATTAAAACCAAAATGGTCACATTAAAATTATCAAATTTTCCAAAATTTACAAATCCACCAATCCCCCTCATTCTGTCACTTCTTCTTTTTTCTACATTTCCATGTTTGATTTATTTCATTTCTTCTGTTTGGCCAATGATATGATGCCCTTTTTATTTCTTTTTCTTTTGCATGGTCCAATGATATGAGGACCTTTTTTAATTTTGTTCAATGATATGAGGACAAAGGTATTTGGAAAGTTAACTATAAGGGTCTTTATACCTTGTTGCAGTTTCCCCTATGCCACATCAATAACATTGCTAACGATGAACACGTGGAAAGTTTAGGACAACACTCATACCCTTTAAAATCATCATTCAGTACTGTCTCACATCATCCTTGTCTAGCCTAAATATTTATTCATACACATTTATCACTCCAACCCTTCTTATCCCCATCCAAACAATCGATAACCCTTGCAAACATTCAATTGATCTTTACAATCAAAACCAAGAGAGTTAGAGGCAAGTGGTACAATGGAACCAAAATAAATAAATTTGATTAATAGCCAACCGAGCCAAGTTTGAATCCTATTGTTTGTGCTTGGACACTATTCCCAACTAGTCATACAAATCAATCAATCAGTAATTGTGCCAAGATCACACCCCACAATCCCTCAGTGTTTCGGATGTATTCCTGACTCGTTAGAAATCTTATCCTTTAACTAACCCATTTCATATATCATTTATTGGGGCATCCAATCACATTTGTCTGACTTAATCTTCTTAAATGGAACATTCAATCAATCCTTCTAATCCGATCAATCAGTTTCACCCCTTTTGCCTGGGGCATCCTATCACTTGATCACCATGGCTGGCATATTGTTTCTTTCCACAATATCTCTTTATCTCAACACTTCTTATATACTTCTACGAACATGATCTTTTCTTCCTTTCGAGCAGTCACCTGAATTGTTTCCTCCCTACTCGACCTCTCGAGGGGACATCACCCGTGCTATCATAGAAATATTTTTTTCTTTGAATGCTCATTGCTTCGCAATAACCCTTCAAAGAGGGGAAAAATGTAGACATGTAAAATGTTGACATAATCAATAAATAATTAAAATACTTATTAAACATTATTAATTCTTAATATATTTCACCCCTATTACTAACTCATCACTTCATAAATCCCACATTAACCCTATAATAATTAATCACAAGATTAATTATTATAAATCCATTTCTAAAGTCATTAAACATTTCTAGAAATTTAAAACTCCTACTCAGATACCCATCTACCATAAACTTATCATCTCCATGTAATCACATCCCTAATCATCCTTTATTAATCTAACCTAATCCTAAATTAATCATATCCTCTACCTCTAAATTTAGAGGCTTCTATTTCTATAAGCCTCTTTAAACTACTCTTTCCCTCCATTGAATTTAAAAATTCAATGGAGGCTTCTCACAAAATTTAGAATTCTCCATTGTAGAAATTGCTAATCCTCTCATCAATCCTCAACCATTGATATTCATCCCACTTTGATCAATCCTCACCCTCCATTTCTCCTCTCATAAGCTATAAATTGACATGCCACTCTTCATGGAAGCCAACTTTGGAAAATCATTGCTAGGTGCTACCAAAATCTCTCAAGAAGCTCTCCAACATCTATCAAGAATTCATAGGAAATTCTCAATCTTCCAAGATGAGGTGTTTCCCATTTGTGTCCACAAAATTTGAAGCAATCAAGTCAAAGTAATAATCTTGAGAACAACAAAAACATCAAGGGAAATATCTTCATTGGTAAGTTGCAGGTATTGCTTCTTTTTCCCTTCCATCCTTTCTTAATTTGAGGTAGTGTTTAGGAGTGTTAGATCTTATGAATCAAATTGTCTTAGTTTCTAGCTTGCATTTGCAACTAACCGTTCTTTTGTACCTACAGTTGTTAGTATATTTTATTATTAAATAACACAATATGTATTATTGGTGTTGGTAAAATATTAAATATTGATGACATTGGTGGTCCTGACATATTGCAAGAAATACAACATTTAAATCATGTTTTACGTTTTTAAGGCAGGAAATCCGTATGCAATGAAAAATAATAGTTGCGAATGGTTTTTCCCATTTTTAATCTGCATCGAAATGTTTCTAGCTATAATACGTACACTATTTGGTTTCATGAGCCTTTAGAGTATTAAAGCTAGTAGTTTGTCTAAAACAACTAGTTGATTTGGTGTCCAATCTAACATAAAATTTACATAAACAATATTTTGGTGACACAAGATATGATTAAATGATATTAACTTCCATTATAGTGTTATAATGATATACAATAATTATTATAATGAAGGAATTCACTTAACATTTAAGTATCATTAATATGTGAGAAACATTTAAAAGCCATAAAAATAAATTGAACAATTATTATGTTAAAGAGAGAGTCTTAATATATACAACTTAATAAGTATAGAATACTTTGAAATTATAACAAAAGAACATAACACCAAATGGAAATTTTTCAAAAAAGTTCTCATAAAATGAGACAAACACCCATACTTTTTAAGTTTTGATAATAAGTATCAAAAAAAATTTCTAATTTGTGTCTGGCGCAACCTCTGTTAATCCCTATTTTCTGCCATGTTTCCCTTTCCTGTCATGTTTCCTATTTTTATTTTCTGTATTTCCCTTGGGATAGATCCTGAATCGGAGACTTCAACGGTCTTTTTATCACTGGTGCATATGCCCAGTTTTGTTGTGTTAATGTAGGCATATTCTGGGGTGGTTTGCAGCAACTTGGGCGGTGTGGACTGTGGCCATGGCAGTTTGGGTAAGAATTTAAGTTTGCGGTCAAATTATTGGCGTTGTAGTTGTGTGCATTAAGAAGGTTAGATCGAGTAGAGACATGGAGAATAAGCATAACGTTGAATAAAAGAAGCATTATTGGTGTTGTACTTTTAATATTATTATGTTTATTTTCCTATATTCAAATTCACTGAAGTTTTGTATTTATCTATATTTCTTTACCTTCATAAAATTATACATTTATTTTTTAATAGAATATTATTTACAAATAACATTGTTATTTTTCTTTGAATGCCCAAAATGATTATGTTGGATTATATTGAAGAGTTGTCAATTTAGAAATCTATTACACCTATTTAGTTCTAAGATCATTTTTATAGATTCAGAGTACTAGGAGAAGAAAATGCTCATTACAAATTCTTCAAATTCATTGTATAAGTCTAAAATAAATGAGAGTTCTTCATGGGTTAAAAAATATTACCTGTCTTCTTGGTCATCCCCTCTCCTCTATCTATAAAATGTATTTAAAAAATCAGTAATTTTAAATATATATATATATATATATATATATATATATATATATATATATATATATATATATATATATATATCTTTCTATTCAAATTGGATATACTTCTTCACTTTAGCTAGGAATTGCTTCTACTACTCTAAAAATACTTAATCAAAAAACTAATCCCGTAGTTGATTCCTAGGCCCACACTAATATATAAACTACAATTTATGATGATCTTTAGACCAATAGAGGTGATGTCACAATGGAAATATCCCTCTTACTAATATAATGGTTGATTGGTTATGTTTTCTTACTCAACTTTGCCCCCTCTTTGACTTAAAAAATCTTGTAAAATTACTTCTAAATTCATACCTTACTACCCAAGTCAAATATGCCTCTTCAACACATCCTTATTTTGATAGAGGTGATGTCATAATGGAAGCCTCCTTCTTACTAACATAATATTTAAAAGATGAGGAATGAATATGTATGCTTGCTTAACTGTAACATCAAAAATCTAAAAATACAATCTTACAAAATTACTTTTAAAAACAAACCTATTTATCCAAGTTGGAAAAGTCTCTTCAATATCTCTTAGAATTACTTACACCACTCTATAAATACTTGGCCCTCACCATTCCAACCTATATGCTAAACAGGTTTGTTAGGCCTTGTATCACAATTTTTTAGTCACTAAATAGGTTTTCCTGGCCTTGCATCTTGATTTAGCTACCCACGTACAAGTTTTCTTGAAGTGGCGGTGTATTAAAGATGTTGATCATCTTGACTTAGTGATCAAATACTAGGTGGGTAAACATAATAACCAGTGATTGAATTTGAAAGGCTCCCAATAATTTCATTTGAAGGGGTAGTTAAGTTTGACAATCCATAAGTGACAGATTAAACAATACATAGCCCTTCAATTGAAAAAATAAAATTTTAATTACCTTTCAATCTATATTTGATTATTTTATATGAAATCACTATGAAAAAACTAAAAATTATTAAATATTTAAAAATCAACTATTTTTTTTGAAAGGTAGTTAAATTCAATAATAGAGATTCAAAAAAGTAATTACATGTTGCATCACTCAAAGGAAGAGATCTCTGAAATTTCATTCTTTTCCATTCCTCATATAACTCATTCCAATCTACTATATCCAATTTTTTGAGGTGTATAAGGAGATAAAAACATTCATGTGTCTAATGTATCCAATATCCACGCGTCTAGACCTTTCAAGCGTTTGAATGTGATTAAATTAGAAATCTTTCTCAAATGCCTGATGTATTGTGGAAATGTGAGAACATTTTCCAAGTTTCATTAAGTTAGGGAATAAATATTTCCACATTTTATCTTCACAACATTAATTTCATGTCTTGAACATAGTCTTCTTCAAATGTGCTTTATGTAGATTCACTACTAAACTTATATTTTACCTCTCATATATTTTCCAGTCTTAAATTTTTAGGACTATAAAAAAAATTCCTTTGGAATTCAATGCCAAATTGTTGGTATAACAAATATAAGATTCCCAAAAGAAACAAACTTTTTGTTATTCACGAATAAGGTTTGTTAGACAATTTAGAGCGATCAAAGAAATTGAAATTTTCTAAATCCTATTAAGGTTGTAATAATAATCAAAAAATATTTATTACATACAAAATAAATGTAAAACATGAATTTTTTAGACTTCGAAAATCTAAATGCAATTTAATCTTACATACCTTAATCTATCTCGAATGCCAGAGTAATTTCGAGCATGGACGAGTTCTAAAATAATCCAGCTATCCATTGATTACACAATATTGAAGTTGTTAACTTAGAGACATCAAAATTAGCATTATTATACTTAACAAAAAATATGGAAATAATAAGAACCCCAATTTTCAAAATAAATAAGGGCATTGAGAATAAAAACCCCAAATTGATTAATGGCTAGAAAAAATAAAAAACTAATACAGCTCTTATGAAAATAGAAACACTCAACTAATTGCTTATTTAGTGGTGATTCGTCTTCTCCTTAGATTTTGTGCATGATTTGTTATAGTGAAAATAAATTTATTTTCAGACAGAAAATAGAAGTAAGTATGAGTTATGCACTACAATTATTCATTTAATAATTAATTAATTAAAATGAATCCAATATTTATAAAAATTAACATTACATTTAATATATGTATAAAACGTGATTTTTTATATTGTCCTTCTAATGCAAAATTAACTTAAGTGACTTCATTTCAATAATGATATGTAATTTAAAATTTAAAATTTCTTTTAAAGTATAAATTTTTAAACACCCTTCTATGACAAGGTAAAATACATTTGAAGGGCATTAACAACTTCAAATTTGATCCCTGAATGAATAAAATAAGTAGTAATCAAGATATATCATGATGATAACGTAAACATTTTGTGGTGAATGTTCATGGGTGCTTTTTCAACATGGGAGATTAGAGGGCACCACGTCATCCTTTAAAACAACCCCTGCATGTGGAATAGAATCTTTAATGCTATGGATCTTTGGTCTCATGGACGTCATTAAAAATATTGCTTTCTTTGAATAAATTCAAATGTTTAAATGCCTCCATATATGCATACTTGCTAGTTTTGCAATATGAGGATCTTTTAAAGACATTGTTAGAGGTGGCGAGTGCGATGAAAGCAATGTGGTGCTTAGTGGATATGTCGTGGATGGTTGTGAGTTGGATGAAATGTACGAAGGATTTAAATCCCACAATTACTAATTTTCTTAGAGATGTGAGACTGAATTGGGTGTGTACGTAGGCTATGGATATGCAATAGATGCTTTAAATCCCATAATTATAAATAAGTTTTATTATAATTTTTTACCATGTGGAAATCAGGTTGACACGACATTCTCTTTACTACTCAAACTTCAAAAAATATGTTGTATTTTTCCAGATCATGTGAGCTAATATAATTACGCTAAAGTTGTTACCCCTATGGGAAAGGGATTTGCAGACATTCATGGGACTGTGTCAAATTTGATGACCTAAATGACGGTTTTGCTATTTTTAACAATTTTGTTATTTATTTTTATAACAATTTTAATTTTATTTTTAAATTTTAATTTAGAGCATTTACATGCATTAACCTTTGCTTTTGGCATTTTAAACAATTTTACTTTTTGCTTTTCCAACAATTTTATTTTTTTGATTTTGCATGCTGCTTTGACTTTACTTTTAACATGAAGGTTTTGACATTTTTATTTTTTTAAAAAAAATTTTAAAAGATATTTTTAGCATTTCCTTTTTTAACAATTGCATGGTGAATGGTGTATATATATAGTCTGCAGGAATATTATTCTCAATATTGTTTTCTAATAATTTAGTGGATCGGACACGTGACCCTTGGGTCTATAGCAGTACGTGGTACTTGATGAAATTGTTGTCTGAGTAGTAGAAGTTGGGGTCATTTGTGCAACTTTTTACCATCTACAGTCATCTTCTGAATCAAGGTAAGCTTAATTTATTTAAACCCTGTGCTAATTTCTTAAAGGATTCAACAAGTCAACACCAGTGATATAAATTTTATCGCCCAAGTTATTGGGGACACCATCTGAAAGGGTCAATGAGGATTAGCTACAAGTCCCCCTCTCTTTAATAATAGATAAACAATAATTTTGATAATCAATTTAACCAGAAGTGTAGCTACATGAAGTCCCACAACCTTCAAATGATGAAGGCATTAAATGTTCTTATTGCCCAATCCATTGCTGAAAGTAATAGGTGGGTTGGACCAAGAAATCTTGATGATGATCAGTTGGAGAAAAAAGTTCTACTATGCAAACAACAAAAAACCATACTTATTGAAAATTTATGGGTTGATGCAGACCTCATAAATGGTGCTATGGGAACAATCACTGAAATTGTCTACAACGCATCAATGCCACCACCAACATTACCTTTATTTGTTGTCAAATTTTATAGATAAAATGACCGATGTTGAGATCCCTCCAACCCGTTACATATTCTGATACCCCCTATTTCAAGAGGGAATCAAAGACAATTGCTGCTTAAAATGGCTTGGGGGTTAACTATCCACAAGTCCTGAGGACTTACTATGCATAAATTAACTATCATCATTGGAACCAATGAAAGGCAAGGTCTGACATTCATAGCTTTCTCTAGAGTTCCATAACTTGCAAACCTGTGCATTTCACATCCTTTTTCATTCGAAAGGTACTAAAAATGGCACACGTACCAACACTTGGAGCAAGAAAAAAGGAGGAAGCAAGACTATTATCACTCAACCCTTCGTAAATACTACACTCTACTTTGATAGCACCTCCGCTACTACATTACTCAACAATTATTCTATCCTAGGAGACATTTCCGTTCAAGGGGTATCAAATTTACTCATGTTTACTAGATATAAAATTACCCTAAAAAATCTACCATTTATGATATAATTATTTTCATATTAAGTTCAAATAAAATAGTCTGCAAAATGATACCACTCATGATATAAAATTTGAAAATGTATATGCATGAATTTGTAACAAGTTTTAAATGAAGAGATGAAACCTTTAAATGATGTGGATCGTCTTTATATCTACAATTACAAAAATACACTTTTCAACATGCATGTTCAATTTTTCCCTTTTATTGTTACTTGTTTCTTTATGTTAACCAACAACAACACATTTTTTATGTCTTCATCTGCACACAAATACCTACAATTTTAAAATGCCAAGAAAGAACCATGCAGTTTATAGTTGTTTCTATTGGTGCTCAAAATAGTCTCACCCCATTCTATCATTGAAAATCTATCGATTTACAGTCTCTACCATATTTTATCCCCTTGTGTTTTGTCTGAGAAGTCTCCACCTTCCTTTTGTTACCATAATCAATCCATTCCTAGGCCAAAGATCACTTATGGATCCATAGTTAGCTCCTCATTTCTCTATTCCTCTGAAGGGGTCTTTAATTTGGGTCTCCCGCTCTCTGTTCGTCTAAAAACTTAGGATTTCCCATTCTTTCCATTTTCCATAGTCGGGATTTGTCCTTGTCATTTTTTCCCTAAATACTTGAAGAAAAATGAATGGATGTAGCTTGAAGGAATGTATTTGAGCCTTGTAACATTTCTAAATCCTCTGTCCTTGGAGAAAATTTCATCTCCAGGGTCAAATGGTATTTTTTATACATTTTATGGTTTGATGGGAATTTCTACTGGTCAAATTTACATCCTTACATCAATAGGAAACGTGGCCTCTTTTGGTTGGATACGGATCAGCTGGGTACTTCAAGAATTTTATGAATCGTCTTAACTTAAAACCTGACTACATGGAAGAACGATGCTCATTTGAGTACACGTCAGAGTAGCATCAGGAGGACACGTGAAGGTTTTCACTACTTAACCTTGACTTAGATAAATTTTTATGTAGTTGGATATAGTTTGGTGGGAGGGACACGTGGTGAGCTCTGGCTCATTCAGGGTCTCAAACTTGGGCACCATTTTGAAATTGCACCATGGAGACACGTGGAGGCTTCCGCTGGGTCTTTCCATTCTTAGTCTTTTTTCAGAAGGTTTTGGGAGGGTCAGGACATGTGGAGGAACTTTGCATGTTTGTGGACCGACCCTTGAGTTTCATTTTAAAGAAGCACTAGGAGGACACTTGGAGGACTTTGCTCATTTTGCATTTTTCTTTAAATTTTCAACGGCCGAAGGAGATTGCCTCGAACCCTGACACATGGTGCCTTCCGTTGAGCTTTAATCCTTCAAACAATTTTTTTTAGGCCAGGACACATGGTGAGCCCGCACTCATTCAAAGTCTCAACTTTTGGGTACCATCTCAAGATGTGCCATTGTGACGTGTGGTAGTTGGAAATGTCAAAAGGATGGAGAGGCAAACCAATAGGGGAAAATTGGATTTTTTTCCTCTTAAGGATTAAAATATAGAAATGGCCCACAATCATGACAAGGGATTGGTCAAAGTTTGTTTTAGGTCACTGGCGGAGGTACGGACTCTTGGGGGAAATTTGGAAAATTTTCCTTTTGGGAGAAAGGAACTAAAAGTGTAAAAGGAAGTGTTGTTCTGCTGGGACCCACATTAGAAACTAGAAGCAGAAGGGTGGACCTGTGTGGAAAACTTGAAAAAATATCCCTTTTCTAAAAAGAGGAGAAATATCAAAATTCAGCAGCGGTTCCTTTGGGACTGACATTGGGACACGTGTCTAGCCCATTTTTCAAAAATAGAGGGGCGAAGCAAAATGGAAATTTTTTCCATTGTTTCAAAAGGGTTTAAAAATTCAAAAGGAACCCCCAGGCCCGTTTTAAATTGAATCTTACACATGGATGACCCAAATTCAAAGTGGAGATCAATGACAGTTGTGTGTTTGAATATTATTTTCACCCCATTTTTACTGAAAAGTTCCTAGAAGTGTGAGTGTTCATGATTTATTTTTATTTCCTGCATGCCAAACAGAGAGGAGAGTTAACTTTGATATCTAAGTTTGGGGGGGGAGATCTGGAGACATCTTTCACCATTAAAATGATATGACTATTGGGCTCGATCTGATCTTCTATTTTTGCTTCCCGGGAATGCAAAGAACCAGATTTGATAGATTAGGGGCAAAAGTGGTTGGAAAATAGAAGGAAGAGTGATTTACTAGAGGAAGGAGTTGAATGCGGGAGATATTTGAAGAGATCTTCCCCCTGAGCACCTGACAACTGTTAGTAGATCTGATCCTGGGAATCATGATCAAGATCATTGTGAGCACCGTTGCACTCAATGTCTAGATTTTTTGGGGGGAAAAATTGGTTGTAAAATTTTATAAATGGCATAAATTTATCGTGTAAATGGTTGGAGTGTTAGGGGTCGGGACTGATTTTCTAATAGAAAAAAGCTTGATAGAGCCTGTCTTTTTGAGAAGCCGTCTGAGAAGCCTGTATATCATTTTTATATTAAAAATTGATCGTGTCAAGGTGGTTGCGAGTGTACATCCATTGAGAAAATATTATATTGTTCTAGAAACTTTCCCCTGCTGATAAATTTAATCAAACTTGAGTTATTCTGTGTTGATCTTGAGCAAAATGTGTTTGTTTCATCTCTAAATGTCTGCAAATAGTTTTTCTTGTTCCTATTGTATTCTTCTATCAAAATCCTTCTCAATCACATAGGTATCAATCCTTGTGATAGTTTAGTGGCATCTAAAATTTCATTTCTCAGAAGATCTTTCATCCAGGAATGAAATAAATGATTTAAAATCACTTTTCTTTCATCTATTGATAGAGATTTTCTGTAAGCCTCTGGGTGTACTTCAAGCGAGATTGGGATTAGATCTTGATGCTTTGTTGGGTTTTCTAACTCGAGCCTTCATGTTAGAATCTCATAGATTGTGTGAAAATTTTCAAATCTGGGCCTCCATTGAAGCACATATTCTGGTTAAAGAAACATTTTATCTATTCTGTGGCATTATGTTGGTTTAGCCTTCCATTTTGTAGAAGCTCTCAAAGATATGGCAAATAAAGTCCATCCTGCCTCACCTCCCACCAAAAAATTCATTTAAAAATAATCAATCCTACCTGTACTACCCCTGTTTTCCCTATGTGTATAAAAATTCATAATTTCCATTAGCAAGACATGCAGAAACAATCAGGGTTCCAAATGTCTGTAATAGCTTGAACATTTTCTAGAAAATATCTCCACTATCTAGAGTGACAACTCATGATAGTTAGATTTTTTTACTTTGGTCATATTTTCTTCAAGGTCTCATCAATAACTTCACAAATAAGGATATCTCCATCTTCTCCAAAAACACCAGGCTAGAGAAGGGTCCTCTCACTCTGGTTGAAAGGCACAACCATAAAGTAATGAGGAGAGATCAAATCCTCTTGAGGTTTCTATCGATTTCTCAACATCTAAGTGATAGAAGGCCAGTTAGATCCCATCCTTGGCTACAAAATGACCTATTATGATCTATTTGTCTTTACGCTTCATGTCAAACCTGTGATGTTACTCAAACTTCGAGGGAGAATCAATTTGGGTACCAATACTCGATTGGCATCATTGTCGGGGACTGTTTTAAATTGCTGAGAAGTGATTTGCATTGTTGAGACTAATTTGTTGATTTATTGCTAGTTTGTATCCATTTAACCTGTTAACAACACCTTACTGGCACCATTTTTAAGGAAATTATGATTGTAGTTCATATTCAAACCATGGTAAACACTTCTTATATGTTGAAAGTGCTAATACTTTTTTCAAACATCATCTTGTGTTTGAGGCCTGTAAGAAGTTTCAAGGTTACAAGTGTTGTGTGCAATTGTCCCAGTTGCTATACTTATTGCACTAGATTTCATTGATAAATCTTGATAAAGAAGAGTCAGGTCTTTCTATTTCTAGTTGCTAGTATTGACAGACATTTGACAGATCATATTTTAGTGCCTTTTCACAACTAAGGTGGAAATCCTTAGTGGTGACTCCCTGTGGATCCGATTCTTGATAAGTACCAGTGTCTTTACCTCTGTCAAGTGAGATTTGTTACTAATCTTTGCAAAGTTGGAAGGAAGAAGATCTTTCTTTGCTAGGGATCCTGCTAGGACATTATTGCTAGAGCTGGGAAAAACAAAGTCAGAAGGAAGAAAATCCTGGAGAGTTTTTGGAGACCAACAGACAAGAAAAGGGATCTCCATTGATGAAGGTGATCAGCGTATCATTGAAAAATTCTATTCAAGTGCTTCTGAATCAGGTAGCCTCTTTGTGGAATTGAATTCTCTAACTGAAGAGGGGCCTTCATTTGATTTTGAAAAGTTTACTTCTCATTCTTCCCCTATATTTTCAAAATTTGCTAGGGTTTTCCAGGAAACAAGGCATTTAGGGGATATCCATTTTGAAATTTATACTCCTGTATTTCAAAGACCCTCTACCCCTTATAAATTTGTTTCTCCTCCAGGTTCACCTCCTCAAATCAACATGGCCCATCCCCCACCTAGAACTCTATTTCTTGTAAATACCATTGGAATTATAAATTATTTGGGAATGGTTGGTTATCCAAATGAAGTTCTCCAGGATGTATTAACTAGATTACAAAAGTTCCAAGGAAACAATGCTATAACTGGTGATCAACATTTAAAGCTTTTTATCAATATAATGGAAGACTTTGAGATTGAAAATGAAGATGTATATATCAAATTGTTTATCCATACTTTGGAAGAAGATGTCAAGTATTGGTATAAAGCTTTTCCAAATAAATCTATTGATTCTTGGACTAAGATGAATAATGCATTTAGAATGTAGTATGTTGATAGAACTGACCCTAGGTTTCTTCTATTAGAATTTGAAAACATCAAGAAGAATCCTAATGAGAAAGTACATGATTTCAACACAAGGTTTAGCAAGACCTTGAGAAGATTTCCTATTGGGTTGAGGCCTTGTGATGAATCTTGTTTGATCAAATATTCAGATGCATTTGATAAAAAAGATGCTTACTACTTGAGGGACAAAAACCCTACTAATTTGAGGCAGGCCTTCACCATGGCTTTGCAAATTGATAATAACATCAAGGAAATTAAAAATCCTCCAAAAAGGGAGGGTGTGAAACTGATTAATCTAGAAAAGCCTCAGGCAATCAAGGCTGCTGATTTGGAAGAAATTGTGAAAACTTTGGCAGGGGTTGTCAAAGAAATATCATACAAATTAGCCCAGGAAAAAAAAGGGATTGGGCAGAGTTCACAAGGTCAACACAAGAAACAAAGCCAAGAAAGGTTTACAAATCACCAAATATCTGATGACAGAGGCAAGGGACCTATTGGATTTGAAAATAGATAGTCCTAGGCTAGGAAAAATAGAATGGTACCTGACCCTTTGGCTGCTAGAGTTGCTATGTGGAGGAGACAAATGTCATTGATTGGTCTGACAAATGTTTCATGCCCCATGCTCCATGTGAGGAAGATCAGAAAGAAGAAGAAGAAGTTGATGATGATAATGATGATGATGTCTACATGATGGGTTGCTCCACGAGCTCACAACAAGGCATAACTTCAACTGAGGTGATAAGTGCTGGAACTGTTGCTGATTTTTAGGATTGCATCCACAGGGTACCTATCCTTCCTCCCTCTCATGCTTTAGAATTAGATACTGTATAATCTTTTGAATTACCCAATAATGAATTTGAATATTTAAGGGCTTTAATGATAAAGAAGTATGATGGAGGAATCCCATCTAAGGAGGATGGGCAGTTATTGATGAATGTTGTCGTAGCTCAAGAAAAGGAGCACAATACAAGAAGTAGGGTTTTCAAAGGGGCAAGACCTCAGGCCAAACCAAAGACTCCATTGCTTTCAAATATTCCTAAGGAGGCCCCTAATAAAGATGCATCTGCCAAGGGCCTTGTTGTCGCAAACAAAAATCATACCCCTCCTCATGCCCAAGCTGTCAAAAATCATGTGCCACCTAATGAGTGTGTCAGGATTCCTTCCAATGCTACCTTGCCAAAGTCCATCCCTTATGACAATTCCTAAGTTTTGAGTCAGATCAAGATTTCACTTCCAATTGTTGAGTTGCTCAAGATCCTTGAGTAGAAAAAAGGGCTTTTTAATATTTGGGGCTGAAAGAGGAGAAGACTGCCATATGTAGAAATATAAACATTACGGAGACTCTACTAGTCATTGAAGCAATAGAGACACCAATAGTGTTTGAGGAACTAGGTGAACCACCTGAGGTTTATTTTTGGACATCCTTGCTGGAGTCTCAGCTAAATGTGGATCCATTCTTTAATACTCTAATAATTAAGGACATAATGTTGCACAATAGTATGTTTGACTCAGGGGCATCATGTAATGTCATGCCTTTAGAAGTCATGAATGAGCTAAATATTAAAGTCACAACAGCATATGGGAAATGCAATGCCATGGGCTCCAGAGAAGTTCCAGTGGTGGGATGTGTGAAAGGTCTAGTGGTGCAACTTACAGCCTACCCAAGTAAAAACTTAAAGCTTGACGTTCTCATTGTTGATTGTCCAACCAAGTGTGGTTTGTTGTTATCTAGAAAATGGGCTACAAGTGTTGGTGGGAGTGTCCAAATGGTCATGTCTTATGCTACCATCCCAATTAAGGGCAGCCTTGTCAGGTTATATGGGGAAAGAAGATGTTGCACCTTATTGAAGATCCCAACAATGCATCTTATGAAGTATTGTACACAAGTGTTGATGCTAATAACTTTGTAGGATTTGTTGATGGAAAAGAGAACAAAATTGAAGAATGCAAGTGTCTTGAAAAGGAAGGCTCTCCTTGGAATTTATTGTTTGATGGAGCTTTCTCTAAGTTCAGAAATGGTGCTGGTATTGTTTTGATCTCTCCAGGCCAAGAAAAGTTTGTTTTTTCTTTAGAACTCACCTTTGAGTGCATTAACAACAATGTTGAGTATGAGGCACTAATGTTAGGTCTGAGGATTTCTTAGAAATATGGTGTTAATGACATCGTTGTTAAGGGAGATTCAGAATTAAATTTAAAGCAAGTCAGAAAATTATATGCCACAAAAAATCAGTGAATGAAACAATACAAGCATGTAGTTTGGGATTTCATTGAGATGTTTGATTCATTCAACATATTGCATCATGATAGGAAGTTCAATGATTTGGTAGAAAAACTTGTAGCATTAGGATCTTGGTTTGGTAATTGTGCAGTGTCCCCATATTGTGAAAATGATGTTAAGGTGTTAACAAGGCCATATGTACCTGACAATATTAAGCATTTACAAGTTTTTGATGATGATGCTCAAATAAGAATATTTCTATAGAATAAAGGATAGTTTTCGGATCAATGCATTGATTGGGAGCTAATGGTGTGTGCAATAGAGGGAAAGGAAACCTTGTTTGGAAAGGGAATCATCCAGCTAAAGACTAATACCATTCCTAGAGGGATGGTTGCTCTTGAATCAAATTTTCATAATGTTGATTGCATTATTAATAAACATATGGAAGCCTTAAGGGATGTTGAGGAGAATGATCTTGGTACAAAGGAGAAACCAAGGAAAATTTTGTTAGGCAGCAATCTCAGCAAGGAAGAGAAGCATTCCTACATCCAATTGTTAAAGAAATACCAAGATTACATGGCTTGGACCTATTCTGAACTAAAAGCATACAGAGGGGATTTGTTTCAACATAAGATTCCCTTGGAGTCCAATGCAAAGCCATTCAGGTAGAAACAGAGGCCAATCAATCCACTCTTATCTCTTAAAATACAAGAAGAATTGAAGAAACTAAGAGATGGAGGGATTATTCATCCCACAAGGTATTCTTCTTAGGTTTCAAACCTAGTACTAGTTAGAAATAAAAATGGTGACATCAGGCTGTGTGTAGATTTTAGGAATCTAAATGGAGCGTCAATGAAGGATAATTATCCTTTACCAAATATGGAAAACATGTTGCAATTAGTGACTGGTTCTGAGTTGCTTTCCACCTTAGATGGTTTCTTTGGTTATAACCAAGTTGTGGTGAAGGAATTAGAAAGGATCAAGACAACCTTTACTACTCCTTAGGGAACTTATGTATATGTTAGGATGCCCTTTGGTTTGATGAATGCTGGAGCCACCTTTCAAAGAACAATGGATGTTGCTTTTGCTAGTTACATCAATGAGTTTATTGTCATTTACCAAGATGATGTAACTATGTTTTCCAGGAAGAGAAGTGATGATTTGTAGCACTCGGAGAAAATGTTGATAAGATGTAGAGAATATAGTATTTCACTCAATCTAAAGAAGTGCCATTTCGGAGTACAGAGGGAAAAATTTCTTGGCCACATTGTGTCATTAGAAGGGGTAATGATTGATCTAGAAAGGATATAGGCCATCAGCAAGGTCCCAATTCCAAGGAACAAGAATGGGATTAATTCCTTCTTCGGGCAGATAAAATTTATCAGAAGATTCATATCAAACTTTGTTGAGTTGAACATTCCAATCACTTCCATGCTAAAGAAGGACCAAATTATCAAATGGGAGGAGGATGTCATTCAATATTTCAATGGGATCAATGAGGCATTAAAGTACACCCCTGTTTTATTAGCTCCAGACTATAAGGAGCCTTCCCATCTGTTTTCCTTTGCTTCAGAAAACACTATTGCTTTTGTCTTGCTACAGAAGGATGATGAAGGGGCTGAGAGACCTATTTTATTTTTTAGTAAGGCATTTTAGGGGGCTGAGCTGAAATACACTATTATGGAGAAGTAGGTATTTTCCTTGGTAAAAGCAACAAAGGTTTTCAGGCCTTACATTTTGAGTTTCAAAATTTTTGCATATGTTCCCCACACCATGGTCAAATAAATCTTATCAAAGATGGAAGTCTCAAGAAAAATATATAGACGGATGAACAAGTTGCAATAATATGACATGGAAATCCAAACCACAAAGTTCATGAGAGGTTTGGGCTTGGCTAAGCTTATGGTTGAGAGCAACTTGCAAACTATTGAGGTAGAAGAAAAAAGGGCAGGTGCTTTTGAAAAGTTGATGAGTTCTGAGTGGTACAAAGATGTAATTTTTTATCTCAGAAATTTTTACTGCCCTGAGCATTTGAGTAAGAACTAGAAAAGAGCCCTTAAGTTGGCTTCCCATACATATGTCATTAGTGATTATGGGTTAGCTTGGAAGAACCCTAAGGGAGTTCTTTTAAGGTACATTACCGAAGATGAAGCCCCCAAGACAATTACTGATCTACATGGAGGAGTTTGTGGGGGGAAATTTGCTACAAGATTCACAACACACAAGATCCTAAGGGTTAATTATTGGTGGCCAACTCTTTTTAGGGATACAACCTTGTTAGTTAGAAGATGTGAGAGTTGCCAGCATTTCTCTGGAAGACTGAAAGCTTCAGGCTCCCTGCCTTTACAGTCTATATCAATTGAAGCCCCGTTCAAGCAATGGGAAATGGACTTCATTGGTGAGATTTCAGATGCTTCAAGTGTTGGTCACAAGTGGATTCTTGTAGCCACCAATTAATTTACCAAATGGGTGGAGGCAATCCCTACCAAGAGGTCAACACACCAAATTGTAATGGACTTTTTACTGGTTTGGAGTGCCAGTAAAAATTGTAGTTGACAATGCCATGAGTTTCAGAGCCAAATCTCTGGTGGAAATGTACAAGGAGTATGGGATCAACTTGGCATATGCCTATAATTACAATCCCCAAGGAAATGGAAAAGCTGAGTCTAGTAATAACAAACTTGCTAAAGATTATCAGAAGAGCCTTGGATCTGAACAAGAGAAAATGGGGTGAATAGTTGAAGTTTGCTATTTGGACTGATAGAATCACTGTCAAGAGAGCTACTGGAAAGAGTCCATTTGAGTTGGTGTATAGAACTCAGGCCCTACCACCCCTGCATATGCAACTATCCTCATATCAGTTTATTCAATAGCTGGAAGATCAAGAGGTTAGCCCATATGATGCTCTCATTAACCAGATTGTTGAACTTGATGAAGAAAGGAGGGCATCCCACCAGAGGCATGTAAAGTTTAGAGAAAAGCTGAAGAAGTTATTTGACAAGAAGGTCACTCTTAGAGCTTTCAATGTTGGAGATCTTGTACTACTATGGGATAACATGCATGAAGATAAGGGCACGCATGGAAAATTTGATGCATTATGGATGGGCCCTTACTCCATTGATATATGAATTGGTGAACATACCTTCTTCTTGAAGGACTTGGATGGATAATTGCTCAAGTTTCCTATTAATGGCATGTATTTGAAGCATTTCCTGGGTTGATTTCTCCAGAATAAAGGTAAACATCTTCTGTACAGTGTATAAGTTGTTGTTTGTTTCCAGTCTTTTGTGTTTTTACTCGTTCTGGTCTTTGGTGACCTATTTTTGCTAGTTTCTCTGTTCATTTTTGAGAGATGGTTCTATTTCTTTTCTCTGAAAGTTGACTCCGTTCCCCAATGGATATGTTTTTGACACTTGGTTTACCTTTGTTCTTGTGGTACTCACAGGTAGTGCCCATCCCCGATTCGGAGCTGATTTTGGTGCTCAAAAATGTATCGCCCCATTCTTCTGTTGAAAATCTATCGATTTACGTTCTTTTCCATATTTTATCCCCTTATGTTATGTCTGAGAAGTCCCTGCCTTCCTTTTGTTTCCATAATCAGTCTATTCCTGGGCCAAAGATCACTTATGGATCCATAGTTAGCTCCTCATTTCTCCATTCCTCTGAAGGGATCTGTAATTTGGGTCTCCTATTCTTTGTTTGTCTAAAAAATCAAGATTTCCCATTCTTTCCATTTTCCACACTTAGGATTTGCTGCCCTTGTCATTTTTTTCCTAAATACTTGAAGAAAAATGAATGGATGTAGCTCGAAGGAATGTATTTGAGCCTTGTAACATTTCTAAATTCTGTCCTTGGAAAAAAAATCATCTCCAGGCTCAAATGGTTGTTTTTTTACATTTTACGGTTTGACGTGCGTTTCTCCTGGTCAAATTTACATCCTTAAATCAACAGTAAATGTGGCCTCTTTTGGTTGGACGCGGCTCAGTTGGGTACTTCAAGAATTTTATGAATAGCCTCAACTTAAAAACCTATCTACGTGGAAGAATGAAACTCATTTGAAGATTTATTTTTGGGTTTGGCCTTAGAGTAGCACCGAGAGGACACATGGAGGTTTTCACTGCTTCCCCTTAACTTAGATAAATTTTTGTGAAGTTAGATACAGTTGACCAGGATAGGGACACGTGGCAAGCCTGTGCTCATTAAGGGTCTCGAACTTGGGCACCATTTTTAAATTGCACCATGGAGACACGTGGAGGCTTCTACTGGGTCTTCCCATACTCAGTATTTTTTCAAAAGGTTTTGAGAGGTCTGGGACATGTTGATGAATAGTGCATGTTTGGGGACTGGCCCTTGAGTTTCATTTTAAAGAAGTTGCAAGAGGACACTTGGAGGCCTCTTCTCATTTTTCATTTTTCTTGGACTTTTCAACGGCCAAAGGAGATTGTCTCAGACCCTGACACATGGCGTATTCCACAGAGCTTCAAGCCTTCAATTTTTTTTTTCTTGCCAGGAAACGTGGTGAGCCTACGCTCATTTAAAGTCTCAACTTTTGGTGACCATCTCAAGATGCGCCATTGCTACGTGTGGCAGTTTGAAAATTCAAAAGGACGGGAAGGCAGACCAATGGGGGCAACTTGGATTTTTTTCCTCTTAAGGATTAAAATATAGAAATGTCCCACAACCCTAACAAGGGATTAGTCAAATTTTGTTTTAGGTCAATGGCAGAGGTGCAAACTCTTGGGGGAAATTTGGAAAATTTTCCTTTTGGGAGAAAGGAGTTAAAAGTGTAAAAGGAAGCATGGTTTTGTTCGGACCCACATCAGAAACTAGAAGCGGAAGGGCAAAGATGTAGGGAAAACCTGGAAAATTTTCCCTTTTCCAAAAAAAGAGGAGAAATAGAAAAATTTAGCTACAGTTCCTTTGGGATCCACATTGGGACACGTGTCTGGCCCATTTTTCGAAGGTAGAGGGGCGGTGAAAAATGGAAGTTTTTTTCATTTTTTCAAAAGGTTGTAAAAAGTCAAAAGGAAACCCCAGCCCCATTTTAAATTGAATCTTCCACATGGACGACCCAAATTCAAAGTGGAGATCAATGCTAGTTGTGTGTCTGAATCTGATTTTCCCTCCTTTTTTTACTTAAAATCTCCTGGAAGTGTGAGTCTTCAAGAATTCTTGGTATTTCTTACACACCAAACAAAGAGGAGAGTTAATTTTGATATGTAAGTTTGGTGGGGGAGATATGGAGACATCTTTTTCCATTAAAATGATCTGACTATTGGGCTCGATCTGAGTTTCCATTTTTCCTTCCCAGGCATGAAAAAAACCAGATTTGACAGATTAGGGGTGAAAGTGGTTGGTGAATAGAAGGAAGAGTGATTTACAAGAGGAAGGAGTTGAATGTGGGAGATATTCGAAGAGATCTACCCCTTGAGCACCTGACAACTTTTTGCAGATCGTTGATCTTGGGAATTTCGATCAAGATCATGGCGAGCACTGGTGCACTCAATGTATGGATTTTTTAGGGGGAAAACATGGTTGTAAACTTTTATATATGGCACAAATTTATCATGCAAATGGTTGGAGTGTTAGGGGTTAGGATTGATTTTCTAATAGAAAAAAGCTTGATAGAGCCCATCTTTTTGAGAAGTTGTATGAGAAGCATGTATATCTTTTTTATATTAAATTTGATCATGTCAAGGTGGTTGTGAGTGTATAGCCATTGAAAATCTCTGAGATTGTTCTAGAAACTTTCCCCTATTGATAAATTTAATCAGATTCAAGTTATTCTCTGTTGATCTTGAGAAAAATGTGTTTGTTTCATCTTTGAATGTCTGTAAATAGTTTTTCTTATTCCTATTGCAATCTTATATCAAAATCCTTCTCAATCACATAGGTCTCAATCCTTATGAAATTTTAGTTACATCAGTAATTTCATTTCTTAGAAGAGCTTTCATCTGGGAATGAAATAATCGGTTGACAGAGATTGTCTGTAAGCCTTTGGGTGTACCTCAAGCGTGTTGGGATTATATGTTGATGCTTTGTTTGGTTTTCTAACTAAGGCCTTCATGTTAGAATCTCATAGATTGTGTGAAAAGGTACAAATCTCGGCCTCCACTAGAGCTCATATAATGGTTAAAGAAACATTATAGCTTTTTTGTGGCATTCTGTTGGTTTAGCCTTCCATTTTGTAGAAGATCTCAAAGATATGGCGACTCAAGTCCATCCTGCCTCAACTCCCACAAAAATATTCATTTAAAAATAACCAATCCTACCCGTACTACTACTTTTTTTTCATATTTGTATACAAATGCATTAATTTCATTACAAGACATGAAGAATAATTAGGGTCCAAATACTGTATAGCTTGAATACTTGTCTATAATGAAAATATCTCCACTATCTAGAAGTGACAACTCATGAGAGAGTATATTTTTTGACATTGATATATTTTCTTCAAGGTCCCCTTAAAAACTTTTAAAAAGGAAGGATATCTCTCATTTCTCTTCAATAAACACCAGGCTACAGACAGGGCTATCACCCTGGTTGACCATACCACCCATAAAGTAGTGAGGAAGATCAAAATTCCTCTTGAGGGTGGTATCCATTTCTCCACATTGAGTGAATGAAAAAAAGGCCAAGTTAGATCCCATCCCGGCTACAAAAGACCTATGACGGCTATTTGTCGTTAAGCTCCCGTCAAAAACTGTGATGTTGATCCGACTTGATGGGGAGAATCAATTTGGGTACCAACAGTTTCCATCCAAAGCTTTGTACATATATCACTTTTTGCATTTTAATGTTTTAAGGGTTACACTCATGTTTGCAATTTAAATGAATGGAATCATCTATATTCTACACATAAAAATCCATCACCCATAGTTTAAAAAACACAACTAACAAAAGTAAAAAACTATCTCTATAAACAAACAATAACATTACCCTGTTTGTTTCAAAAATGTAATCAAAGAAAAATGGTGGTATATGGAATGTTATGATTGTTAAGATATGAAAAAATATCTCTATAAGATTTGAGGTCCCGCGGGTACAAATAATTTGGAAGTACATAACATTTCAGATTTGTTTATATATAATTGCATATTCTGTCTCCTTTTATTTCATGGAGAGGATAAACATGTTAAAGGCACTTAGTCATTCTTTAAATTCTACTTTGACAAGACTTACATTCACAAAATTCTGAGAGGATTATTAGCAAACGTTATGTTCACTTGCATTTGCAACATTTGTTTTGGCTTTAATAGAAATTAACTGTGTCAATCACAACCACTTATCAACATTACTACAAAGTAAATTTGTTTTTCTTACATTCGAATAACAAATACCATTCCGGAACAGTAACATTGCATTGATTTTAAATGTAAGGTAGCTAGTATTATTTTTAGTGCATTTGATGTATTGTTTTCTCACTTAATACTTGAAATCTACCTAAGATGAGAGAGCCATTTTTTTACGAATTTCATTAAAATTATAAAATTGATTTTTCAATAAAAATATGTTACGAAGGTAGATCTTTTTTTTAATACCAAAATGATTATTGTAGGATTAGATTGAAAGATTGTCAATTCAAGAATCTATTACACCTATGTATTTAATAAAGATCAGTTCATATTATTCTCAGTATGTAGATAGATGATGCCTTTATTTACAACTTCTTGAATTTCATGGTAAAATCTGAAACACAAAAGAAATGCTTTTAGATTAAAAACTCCTACCTATTTTCTTGGTCATCCCCTCTCCCCTTCTAGAAATTTTGTTACCAAATTAGTTAAAATTTTATTTTAAATATGTCTTTCTATTCACTTGGATCTCTTCTCAGCACTTCAGCTTGGAATTGCTTCTACGACTGAGATAGAGAGACACAAACGGACTTATCACTGGAGCAGTGACGAGAAAGCCGATCCCATAGTTGATTGGTAGTTCGCAAATATATATAACTTAACAATTTTATCCTGATTTTTTTAGGGACCAATAGAGGCACAGTAACAATGGAAGCCCTCTTTTCTTACTAATAAATGGCGGATTGGTTGTGGAAGTATTTGTTTATTATCAACATTCCCCTCCTCAGTGGCTTTAAAAAATCATGTATAAAATTTATTCTAAATTATACCTTATACCAAAGTCAGATATGCATCTCAAACATTCCTGATTTTGATAGAATGGGTGGGGTCATAGTGGAAGTGGGACTTTTACTAAATGAACATAAAGTTTAAAGGATGGAAGGGAGGTTGTATGCTTTCTTTAATTGTAGCTCAAAAATCTAAAAAAATAATCTTGCAAAATACTTTTAAAAACAAACCTAACTATCTAATTTGGAAATGCATCTTCAATATCTGCTAGAATACTTCTCCTACTCTACCAAATCGTACCCAAACTAAAATACATCGTACAGGTATGCTCTAATTTTAAAAGGGTGGGGAAGACTTAAATTGCTTTAAGGTAGGGCAAGAAGAGTTTTAAAAAAAGGCATTAATAATTCTAAGATAACAAGACTTTAAAAATTTGGAACTTTAGTACTAGCAGTGGAAATTAAGTTACTTTTATCACTAAACTTATAGAAAAATTGTGTTTCATGTATGTGGAACTTACTACACATATTGAAATATGTCTATAGAGAAAATATCAAGAGTTATCATATTACGTTTATAAATAAATTAGTTTTTCTTGATTTTATATATTAGATTCTACTTTTATCGGATCTCTATCTAAGATTTTTGGATTATCTTCTCCCAGAAAATTACTCTATGAAAATCACTCAGTTTCAAAGTAAGATAAGTTATTTTCTCATATCAAAATAATGATTATGTTCATTCATATACATTACTTCTGGTTACATTATAAGTTATTCCTATCACATAATAAACTTGTATTACTAAGGTATATACACGTATCGCCTATGAATTGTGTGCTAATTTATATATGTAATAATAATTTATATGTTGAAATTATTTTAAATCCTCAAACTAGAAGAGGCACCATGATATTTAATATATGAGTATTTTATGGGTAAAAAAACACCAAAATGTAAACAACCATCAAATATTTAGAAATTAAATTACATGTTTGCGTAAACAACGAATAATTTGCCTTCACAAAGTACAATCAATTCTCGATGCAAGCTAAAAAGAAAATTCTAGGTATAAAGTGTCCCAACTATTTTTTTTTTAATGCATGTCAAAACAACTACAATAATGACAATGCTCTAGAAACTCTGAATTAAAATTTTGGCATGGGATGATTGATTTTGAAATAAACTAGAATTTTTGAACCATAAACTTCAATTATCCTCTTGCAAAAAAATTAGTTTTTTATATTCAAGTGTTCTAAGTGGGCACTAATACATTATATAGTTGAGTAAACAATGAATCAAATAGGATCCTATTGGAAAACAAGCCACCACACAATGATTGGAAAATTGACAAGGAAAGCCAAAATTGTTAGGGATATATAAAAAATTGGAAAAAATAGTCCAAAAAAACGGAAAGTGAGTAGAAACATTAAGGATAAGAATGTGTTTGTTGTTGGACTCACAATGGATGAGAGGGGGGCGTGATCGTCCTCAAACTTGAACTTCAATTACAATATTATTAATTTCCCATTTAATTAGACCAGTAACATAAATAACCATAACGAGCATATTAGATGTGTATTAACCATCACAAGATCATAACCAAAATAAGAGCGTTACGAGACACCAAAATGATAAGTGGGAAATCCTATGGAGAAGAAGAAGAAAATACACTAAAAAACTCTGCTTTATTACATAAAGAAAATAGATTTAGTGAAGCACCAACTCAAAAGGAGTAACAACCTCTAGTTTAGTGAAGCACAACTCCAAAGGGGCGATAAACCCCTAATATTATCAAGCAACAACTCAAACACCTTTGGATGAAGATATATACTGAAGTTGCTGCCACAACTGATGTGAGATCACTTTTTGAATCATACTGTTTCAAAGACATTCTAACACTTGTCTCACTAACTACTTATTTATATTCTTTTATGGACTAATTTGGCTTCAACCATTTGCACCACTTATATGAACTTTGTAGCATTTGAACAAAGTCCTTAGACTATATTTTATGACTCATTATTTCTTTTTATTTCAAACTCACCTTAGTCACACGTTCCCTCTATCTAGCTAATTAAAAATGAACCAAAACCAGTGATTAATACCAATCTCTTTTTAATGACAAAACATAGGTAGCCCACACAGGAATTTAAAACATAAAAATCAGAAATATATCAAAAAAAATCATACACAGTCATGAAATGATCTATGTAGGTTTTTTTTTTTTATCAATGATCAAACACACCAAACAACTCAAAAGTAATTAAAACCCCATCACCTGGTCACCAAAGACATCCAAACTTATTCAAAAAAAAAAAAAAAATAAAAAAAAAAAAAAAAAAAAAAAAAAAAAAAAAAAATAAAAAAAAAAAAAATAAAAAAAAAATAAAAAACAAAAAAAAAAACAATCCGTGATTATTGAAGCCTTCAAAGTATCACACATTGTCAAATATGGCATAAAAATAACCAGTGTTTGTACATAACTTGAAACCAATCTATTTCATTCATAAAACCAACAAGAAAACTCATATCCTTTTAAAAAACAATCTGTTTCAAGGAACCGATCTTCACATATCATGCGCGATATCACCAAGAAACATCTAAACTTGGCATATAACCAACTCATTATCATCCAATGATCGTTTTCTGACAAATTTTCACTCCTCTTCACATTAGTTGAAATGGTAAAAAGAAGACAAATAAGAACTTAATAATGAGAGGGTTTAAGGCAAAAATCCTAGATGAGACGATGATTGTATGACGTAGCAAAACATATACTAATCACAATGAAATTTATTATCCTACAAAACATGATAAACTTAAATGAAAAAATAGTAGTAGATCGGAGGTGGGTTCCAAAAATTGTTGGTCTTGAGAATTGAAAACTTCTACGAGGATGTCACTCACTTGCTAAAAAGATAAATAAAAAGAAATGGATAAATGATTAAGCTGAATTTGATATGAATTAGAATACAAAACTCAAATGAACTAGATAAGATAAAAGAATATCTATAACAAAAAATATGAAAAGTGAACCAAATGACACCCCATCAATGACAACCTTAAGACTATTAACCACATTCGATGATGTAAAACGGCTAAAGAGTAATCCCAAAAGAAACATATAAAAGAAGATCTATAGAGTTGTTCCTAAGTGATATGGACTGATACTGAGTTTGTATATGACTTGGACATGATGAGAAATGTAGAAAAGATGTAGAGAACATTGTCATATCTAGTATAAACATGATAATGTGCATCCGTAATCGGGACTGCGCTGGATTGATGGAGATATTATTTGAAGCAAGAGGTCGTGTAGATTGTAGAATAGAATATGAGATTGGGGATATCTGACGAATAGGGCTCAACAACTAGGATAGCTAGAAGGGTGGGATGATAGATAATAAAACAAACATGGATGGGCGAGAAAAACTAGTAGAATAGACAGTGCCTAGCAGGGTCTAGGGTTTGATATAGGGAAATGGATGGAAACACAAAATTGTAGAGAGATCTAGTGATGATCGATGAAAGGGCAGAAAATCTGAGATGGCTAATAAATCATAAGAGTGACTGTGCTGCAATGATAATGGTATGTAATTGGGGGGGCTCTAAGCTAGCTCACATTCTATACATATCTCTAATACTGAAGGTAAGGTCTTTCAAAAACGGCTTTCAGATTAAAACATCAAATTCTTAACCAAGAGATTAAAAAGCAATTTTAAATTTGTAAGGAAGCTCGAGGGAATAAAACTCATCCTGGAACCACAAAAATGACGTTCGGAAACACCACTAAACTAACACTTACCCCGATATTGCGACTAATACTTTTATTTTTCAAAATAACATTAAGGATTACATTGTAATGGAGTTAAAAAAAAAACCATACTAACGACCTAAGATCTATTTCCAATTTTGTTCCCACTCAATTTTCCTGTCTATTTCATGAGCGAAAGAAAACTAAGTCTAACTTATACTTATTAATTCTTTCCATAACAAATAAACATTTCTAATAAAAATATGTTACCAATTTTTGTTCTCTTTATGCGTGAGTCCGGTTCACTATCTTTTAAAATAGTATTCAAAGGGCTCGATCAACTTTATTTTCCATTCCTAGGAATTTATAGGATTCAAATTATTACAACAACTTTTCTTTTCTATTGTATAATGACCCCATATTAGTTTAAAATACAACTAAGATTTCAAACAAAATATTACTTCATTTTCCATTCACAACTCATCTCAAACACCAAATCCTCCTTTCTCTTTCAATATCCATTTATGTAAATCTTTCCACAAAATTCTTACAAAGCTATCCACTCAAGGTGGGAAATAAACACAATGTAACATAAGTACAACTCCGCATCATACAAGAATGTAGTTAGGGGTGCTTAACACTACAATTCTTCCACGTAAGTGGAAATACACTAAATTTCTTTACAAGGATAAAAAAATCGTCAAGAGTCTCCACAACACTCCAGGCTCCACAATCCACATAAAAGGTATCTTCCTCCTTCAAGTTTGTTTGATCCCAACAAATGGGTGGGAGAGGCAAAACTCTCCTCCACCAAACCAAGACTGCAATAAAGAGGAGAAAGCCACCTCTTCCATTGGCCCCCAAGCCCAAACCACATCACAATGGACGATGATTCAACACATAAACTACTAGCCTTCCACAGACTTAAGAAATATCCTCAACATCAATTCCCATGCACATTCAAAACAAAACACAAAAAAAAGGAAAAACAAACAATAATACTACAAGGATTATAGAATAAATCCAAAAGAAAAAGACCTATGGGGAGGCCACTTATGACTGCCAATGGGAATGGGTGCCCAGCCTGAAATCCTCCAATGCAAAGCATCAATTTCCCCTACAAACTCTTATGCCTCCCTCAATTACCCCTTATACCTCCATACACTCTTATACCTCCCTCTAAAACTCTTATGTCTCCCTCATAATAAGAACAAGAAGAAATGCAAGCATTCCTCATACTAGATAGGGAACCCAATCCAAACTCCCTCCTCAAGAAAGTGATCTCTTATACCTCCCTACAATAACAACTCCCCATAGTCTCCTTTGTCTCCTAACTTAGGCATTCTACCCATACCCAACAAGCATTTCAAAGAGACAACAACATGCAACACAACATATACACACATATAATAAATAAATAGCATAATTTAAACTAAGGTGAAAGCTCCTACCTCTCTATGGTAGAGCTTGTTCCAAGTATGAAGTTCCAAGCCTCTCTCAAATATCAAGCAAGCATCCCCAAAGCTCCAACAATCCACAACTCTCTCAAAATATCTTCTTACTCTCCAAAAATTCAAGAGACTAAAAATGATTATCAAGTAACCCCAAAACAAGCAACAGGAGAATTTACATTAAATAGAGAAAGGAGAGGGAAGAGGATGATGTGGCTCCAAGTAGGATTCCAACATCATTTCCTCGTCCACTCCACATCACTTGGTCAATCTTCATATTCAAAATGCACCATTAATAAGTGGTTGAGAGGAATGACAAGAACCTTACACACTCCAATCTAAGCCCACTCCCCCAAAGGACAAAAATTAAATATTTGAAAGAAAGTGCAATTAATAATTTTACCTTTTTATCGCCCCCAAAAACACCTAAAAGACCCTAAATTTGACCTCCCCAACCCATAGGTAGGGTTGGTACATGGGCATTTTAAGAGGTGTGGGACAAGTTTGACTTATCCCACAAGTCTTCCAAATTTGGCCTCTAAAGGCCAAATTCGAATTTTCCCATGTGAGGTTAGAGTATGTTACAACACTCAAGATACTCAAACACACTTAACACTCAACACAAAATCCAAGAGCAACATTAATTCTAATAAATGATCTCCTTTTTAGTCACATATTTAATTAGCTTAGGAATAGATTAATTAGACTCTAATTAAGACACTTAGACCCATTAAGATAAAGGGGAAACAATACATCAAAATTCTAAATAAATAAAACAAGTAATTCACATCACAAAAAGAACCACATACAACATAAATAAAGGAACTATAAATAAAAGTTAACACATGCCCCTTGGTCACAATTTCCCTAACCAAAAATTCAAACACACACAATTACATGTTGCCATGGTGACCCTTGTTGAATCATCTCAAATTCTCATGTGGTTGGTCTCCAATCCCCTCGATGTTGTTGTGAATATAAATATACCTGCAAAAATACAATATACCTCCTTTGGCCTCGTGGCCACATTAAAAACATCCATGTCAAAATATACAATATAAATCTAAAATCATCTATATACGAATTAATATCATCTAGATAATTAAAAATCACTTACAAATTTCTAGCAACATTTCTATCCAACATGTTTCATCCATATCAAAATGATCACAACATTAATTTAATTATCAAATCCTACTCATGGCAATGAAATATATACCGCATGTCAGTAATATATAGAAATAACCATGTCCACAACATATCAATATCAATATAAAAATGTCTTCTAATAATCCACATGCACGATATATGAATCAAAATCAACAACAGTACAGTATCTCATAACAATCTAGTATCATGCTAAATCAAAAGCAACAACAACAGTGTCCATAAGTGCAGTCGATAGTATCATAATCAAAATCAAAAAGGTGTCAAAGGGAAGTGGGTACTACATCCCCCTCCCCTTAGACTCAAATTCCTCCTGGAAGTCACTGGAACAGGTGTGGAAACTACATCTCGTAGTAAAGTAGCATCCTCCCAAGTAGCAGCAGTCTCGTCATACCTATCCCACTGAACCTAAACCTGGTCAATCTCTCTACCTCGAAGACCCAGGGTCCTATGCTCTATAATGTAGATGGGCTCCACCATCACCTGCCCCTGATCCTGCACCTACAATGCAGTCCAATCTAATATGTGAGAAGGATCATAAATATATCTCCTAAGCATAGAAACATGAAACACATCATGGATGTGAGACAAGCTAGGTGGCAATGCTAGACGATAGGCCAAGAGACCGATGTGCTCCAAGATCTCAAAGGGACCCACAAACCTAGGAGAAATCTTAGAACCTTTTCCATAACAGATAGGGATCTTATGTGGTCTGACATGAAGAAACACCTTAGTGCCCACCTCATAACTACGATCTGTCCTATGCTAGTCTGCATACTTCTTCTACCTATCCTGCACCTCCTGTAATCTCTGTCTGATCAAGGTAACCTGCTGCTCCATGTCCTACAATAAGGCTAGCCCAAGAGAAACCCTATCCTCTAACCTATCCCAACTAAGAGGTGTCCTGCACTCTCTTCCATATAGTTCCTGAAAAAGGAGCCATGCCTATCGAACTCTGGAAACTATTATTGTAGGAAAAATCCACCAAGTACAGATACTCCTCCCATCTAGACTGGTGATCCATAACATACATCCTAAGCATGTCCTCCAGTATCTAATTCACCCACTCAGTCTATCCATCTGTCTCATGGTGATATGTTGTGTTGAAGTTGATCCTTGTCCCGAGAGCATGCTGCATGGTGGTCCAGAAATAGGAAGTGTACAAAGGATCGCAGTCGCAAATGATCTTTCACAGAATCCATGTGCAATCTGAAAATCTCATCAAGATACACCCATGCCACTGCACTAGGCTGTGTAGGTGGTCTTCACTAGTAGAAAAATGAGCCACTTTCATGTCAATTTATCCACCATGACCATGATGGCATCATGGTGGTATCTCTACGTTGATAACCCAACGATGAAGTCCATGGAAATGGTGTCCCATTTCCACTCCGGTATAGCATGAGGAAAGAGAAGGCCAATTGGATGTTGATGCTCGATCCTTCACCCTTTGGAACTCTAAACAGTGTGACACAAACTGAGGCCACATCTCTCTGAAGTCCCCTCCAATGGTAAAACTGTCTCAAAGTGGTGTGCATCTTCTTCACCCCGGGATGGGCTGAATAAGGTGCATACGTGAGCCTCTGACAAAATGTCCTGTCTCAAACCTCCATCTCTAGGAACATATATCTGACCTCTATGTCTGAGAAGGCCATATTGCCTCTAAATAAAATACCATCAAATCTCCCCTCAAGGGGTCTCTGAGACTCAATCTCTATCTCTGGCTGCAAGGTAGAAGGTGTCATGAGGAAGCTACTACAAAATTCTGCTCCACAAATTTATACCCACTGAAGTAGCCATAGCCATATGTCTTCATCTACTGAGGGAATCTGCAATCAAATTCTCCTTCCCCTTCACATGCTCTATCTCCATATCATACTCACAAAGCAACTCCATCCAATGCCGCTGACGAGCGTTGAGATTGGGCTACGTGAAGAGGTGGCGAAGACTCAAGTGATTAGTCTTGAGTGTAAATCTTTGGCCAAGAAGGAAGTGTCTCCACCACACCAAGGTGTGCACAACTACTGTAAGCTTAAGGTCATGAGTCAGATAATTGAGCTCATAATACTTGAGTTTGCGAGACTCAAATGCAACTACTCTATCCTCCTACACCAACACACCTACAAGTCCTTCCAAAGAAGCATCTATGCAAATGTAGAACTCACCCTGAGGATCTGGCACTACTAGAATAGGTGTTTTCATGAGGCATTCCTTCAGTGTCCTGAATGCCTTCTCACATCTATTAGAATAAACAAACTTCTTACCTTTCCGCTGAAAGGAAGTGATGGGGTACGCAGTCTGAGAAAAGTCCTGAACAAATCTCCTATAATATCCTACCAATCCCATGAAACTGCGCACCTCTGTCATACTGGTGGGTGATGGCCTATCCATGATAGCTCAAATCTTGGAAGGTTCGACTGTGATACCTTCTGCATAAATGATGTGGCCTAAATACTGCACCTCTGACTAAAAGAACGCACACTTCTCCAAGTTCCCATAAAGATGTTTCCCACAAAGACACTGAAGAACCAATCAAAGGTGCTCCTCGTGCTCCTCATGCATACATGAGTAAATTAGAATGTCATCAAGGAAGGTCAAGGAAGATCATCACAAAGTGATCTAGAAATTTCATGAACACCCCATTCATCAAACTCATGAACACTACGGGGGCATTCGTAAAACCAAAAGGTACCTCTGTGAACTCATAGTGGCCATATCTCCTACGAAAGGCGGTCTTATGAATATTTTCCTCCGTAATCCTTAGCTGAAGATACCCTGACTTTAGATCTATCTTGGATAAAATTGTGCCCCCCTTCATCTAATCAAATAAATCATCAATGCATGGAAGGGGGTAACGATTCTTGATCGTTACTTTGTTCAGCTAGCGGTAATCAATACACAACCACAGAGATCCATCCTTCTTCTTTACAAAAATCACCTGTGTACCCCAAGGGGTATACTAGGATGGATTAGGCCTTTCTCTAGAAGGCCCTCAAGCTCCAACTTGAGCTCACAGAGCTCAGGGTAGTCATCTGATAAGGTGCTTGTGAGATAGGATCTATGCGCCCAGAACCAAATCTATGTGAAAATCTATCTCACGTGGGGGAGGTAACCCCTGTAGCTCCCCAGGAAAAACATCAGCAAACTATCTCAGTATGGATGGTCATTAAGGGTTGGTCAACTAGAGTCATCCTCAGATCTATCACTAACTGTAACAACATACATCCGGCAACCTCGTCGCACACACTACTTAAGCTGCATAGTGGAGATGGTGCAAATAGAAACAAGCCTCCTAACCCCTGCTATCACTGACTCCACTCCTAGATCATTTGTACAAGTAATAGTCTTATGGTAATAGTCCACTCTAGCTCTATGTGCAGACAACCAGTCCATGCCCAAGATAACACCATAAGAACCCAATGGAAGGATTTGAAGATCCGAGGTAGTGGTGAAGGGTCCCAAATCCACTACACACTCCTTAACTAAGGAGTCTACAGAAATTTTGGCTCTAGAAGCCATCTCAACATCCCAACTATGACCCTGCCTAACTGCCACCAGCCTGTAATGCTCTACTAGGGATGGTGTAATAAAAGAATCAGAAGAGCTAGAATCAAACAAAATAGAGGTGGAAACACCACCAATACTACCTATCATCTCTATGATGGTACTCTGATGCTCAGCCTGGCAGTTCTCGACCACAGCATATATCTGATGGCTCTGTCCCATATCTCAAATAGTCAGATATGAGATCTATGTCTTACCCTTGTTACTAGGGTTTTGTGGGCACTATCTCCAATGGCGCCCAATGACGCTACAACCATAACAGCTGCCTGGTCCTCTCCTAGTGGGATAGCAGCTTCAGTCGGTACTCTAGATGTCTGTGTTGTGGATCCTGACAACCCAAATATGGACTTTTGAGGTCTTTACTGATGAGCTCCTACTGACTGAGCTCTCTGTACACCTATGTCCTGATGGGACCCCTAGGAGGAGGACCCATACTCCTCCCCCTCTGTTCATCGAACCTCTGAGGAGGTCTATAAGGTGGGCGGGTCTGTTGTTACTGCTAAGGTGGTTACTGAGAGGTGGCCTGAAGGAAGACTACACTGAACCGTGTCCACCATGAGGAGGAGGATCTGACCCCCTTAATCTGTTGTCCTGAATTTGCTGGATGCAGCTCTGAACTCTGTCTCTATCCTGTTGCTATGTCTTCCCCCATGTCTCCTCTATAATATAGGCCTTCTCCATGGCATCTACTAGTGTCTGTGGGCAGTGAATGTGTACTGCACCACCCAAATCCAAATTCAAGCCCCAGATGAACCTATGTATCTGTACCTGCTCATCCTTCATGTAGTTGACATACTGGAGTAGATCTAGAAATTGACTCTCATACTCAACTATGGTCATAGAATCCTGAAGGAGGTCATGAAACTCATCTATCCACTGCTGAATAAACCTCTTGGGTAGGTACCTACTCCTGAAATGCTCCTCCAATAACTCCCAGGTCACTGTATCTAAGTCCATATGGAGCTTTTACTCCTCATTCCTCCACCAAACTCCTGCTCCATCCCTAAGTAGATGGATCGCAACATGAATCCATTCGTGTTGCTAGAGACAAGGGCAGAGCTTGAAGCATCCGCTCAAGCTCACTAACCAGGCCTCTACCTGAAAACCTCCTGTGTCCCCATAATAATGTGATAGTTGAAGCTTCAGGATCTCCCTGATATGGTCTGTGGCTGTAGTCTAGCGACCCCTAGGCCTCTCTCCATGCTCATCTCGAGGCCTAGGGCTCTGAGACCTATCCATGTGCCCTAAAATTTTGTCCCCATTCCCTCTCTGAGGTGACTCTACCCTGACTGACTCCACGTAGAAGTTATCTTACCCATGCTCCTTGTTGTATCAAGGGGATGCCCTAGCCTCAACTGATGGCTCCATATCCTGCCTAACAGGTCGTCCTCCTAGTGACCCTTTCTGTATAGTGACATTGACATCCTGAAACGTGTGTAAAATCTGTGGAAGAATGGCCACTACGGCCTAATCTAGCGGTGGTATACCTAGGTCTATATGGAAAGACCCCTCGTCTAGTCCATGCCTCCTGCACAGACCAAGGCAAGAGTTAGTTCATCATTTTAAGTTTCGTTTCAGTTTTCTATGTTTTCTAAAATTATACAAATATAAGATAATGTGGTTTTCTAGATTTAGAAGAACAGTTTTGCACAAGGTGAAAATTCCATGTCTCTTGTTTTCTAGTGTGCCCAAGGGTCCAAGCTTTGAACCCATGGCTGTGATACCAAAAGTAACATGCCCAAAAAAATGATGTTCTAGGAACATGCTAACACCTAACACTTACCCCAAAAATTATGACTATTTTTTTTAAAGAACAAGATTAAGGATATAGGTAGAAGATTTTACACAAGGTTAATCCCTTAAGGTACAATAACTAACTTACACCACTAAACTCAACCCTACAGTTTAAGAACCAGGTCTAGTTACAAGGTCAACTCTAGGGTTCATAAACATCATTAAGGACAAGGAACCAATTATTCATAGGGATTTTAGATCAATTTACTTAGTTAAATATTTTCTTCCCTTGATTAATAATATTAAAATCCTAATATGTTTAGCCTCTTGCTTAATTAATATAAAAACATTATCTTAATAACTTAGGGTCTTTTCTATTATTAACTAAAGTTTAATAATGACTCACAAAGGTTTGACACTCTAAGGTAATTAAATGGGCCCCATTCCCCAATTTCACATACCACTAAAGTTTTAAAACAACTTTTATAAATATCATTCTCACCTAACAAAAGTAGGGTGAAATCCTCCACCCTTGGATCAAGTCAAATCCCAACCACAAGATCCTAGGGTTACCACAAGCCCTAACTTTTCTTATGAGTTTTATTAAAGCCTTTCCTTTGTTCTTTTCCCTCATTTTTTCTATTTGTTTTGTGAAAATGCAGGTTGGAGAGGAGAAGTCCAAGGGAGCAAGAATGGAGAAATCATGGAGGACTTCCACAAGGACAAAGCTTTAGAAGGTTTAGATTGTAGGTTTCTTATTGTTTTCAAATTTCAAACAAGGATTGGGAGGGATATCTTTCCCCCAATCTGGTTTTATTACAAAGTATTGTATTTGGGTCTTTAAAATTGGGGCAAACCATACCCCCATAAATAAAATGAGGAGATTGTTTTAGATCCACCCTTAACATGTTTTATTTACACAATCTATTAGTTTTATGCATTGTTTTGGTTGCTAGGTGGTTAAATGTATAAATTTTTCATCTTAAAAATTTAAGGGAACCAGATAAAAATCATGCACAGGTGTGGATCCATACGGTTATGTCACAAGTGAAAGAACCTCCGCCCAGAGTAGACCGGCAATCCTAGAACCGCCACCCTGTCTGGGTGACAAACTGTTGACCATCGCCTTGCTGAATGACAAACCTAGGACCACCACCCTACTGAACGAAAATTTTGAGACCGCCGCCTTAGCCTGAGTAGTGGTTACGGGACCGCCGCTCTGCACAGGGCAGTGGTTCTATTTTTTAAAAAATAGAACCTTAATCCGAGAATTTCCAAAAGACTAAAAGTTACCAAAAAGTTGAAAAATGCATTCTAAGTTTGTTTTTGTTCATTTAAAGTTCCAGATCTGAGATTTATTGCTCTTTTATTCATTTATTAGTTAAAAATTGCTCATTTTAAAGTATTTGAAAAAAAAACCAATACTAACAACTAGATCTATTCCATTTATTCAACTAAATTTTCCTTCTATTTCCATGAACAAAAGAAATCTAAGTCTACTTATACATTATTAATTTCTTTCCATAACAAAATAAACATTTCTAAATAACAACATGTTCCAATTTGTTCTCTTTTTCATTTCACTATAATGCAAATATATTCAAATGGCTACAATACTTTATTTTCCATTCATATGTAATTTGTAGATTCAAAATTACTACAACAACTTTCTTTTTCTATTGAAAATGACTCATCTTATTTTAAAATACAACCAAGATTTCAAACAAAAGAATTACTTTCATTTTTAGTTTCACAACTCATTCAACACAAATCCTCCTTTCTCTTTTCAATATACACATATTTGAATGTAAACTCTTTTCCACAAAATTATTACAAGCCATCCACTCAAGGTGGGAAATAAACAAAATGTAAATAAGGTAAAACTACCATAATACAAGAATGTAGTTAAGGGGCACTATAACAATACAAATTCTTCTACTTAAGTGGAAATACAATAAGTTTCTTCACAAGAATAAAATCTCAAAGTCTCCAACAACACTCCAAGCTCCACAACTCCAAGCAAATTAGCTCCTTCAAGTTTGTTTGATTCACAACAAAATGGGGAGAGAGGCAATGCTCTCCACCCAACCAAGACATCCAATGAAGAGGAGAAGCCATCCTCTTCATTCACTCCTGAGCGAACCACATCACAATGGAAGATGATTCAACACATGGCAACTACTAGCTTCCACAATACTTAACAAATAGTCTCACAATCAATTCCATCCACATTCAAAACAACAACAACACAAGCAAAGGAACAACAAAACAATAATATCAGAAGGCTTATCAAGAAAGCCAAAAGAGCAAGACCTATGGGGAGGCCACTTATGCCTCCCAATGGGAATGGGTGCCCACCTAAAATCCTCCAATGTAAATATCAAATCCCCTACAAACTCTTATGCCTCCCTCAAGTACCCCTTATACCTCCATATACTCTTATGCCTCCCTCAATCTCTTATTTCTCCCTAGAAAAAAGAACAAGAAGAATGCAAGAATTCCTCAAACAAGGTGGGGCACCCAACCCAAACTCCCTCCTCAAGAAGTAAGCTCTTATGCCTCCCTACAAGATAACTCCCCATAGTCTCCTCCTACTCTAAACTTAGGAAATCTACCCATACCCAAAAAAACATTCCAAAGGGAAACAACATTCAACACAAACATATAAACAAAAAAATAAGCAACATAATTTAACAAGGTGAAGCTCCTACCTCTCCATAGTAGAGCTTGTTCCAAGGATGAAATTCCAAGCTCCTCAAGACCAAGAAAGAATCCACAAAGCTCCAACAATCCACAAGAACTCCCAAAATCTTCTAGCTCCCCAAATCACAAGAGTACAAAATGATCAAGTAACCCCCAAACAAGCAAAGGAGCAACAATAAATAGAAAAGGGAGGGAGGATGATGAGGTGGCTCCATATAGGATGCCAAATCACTCATCCTCAACTCCACCTCTCTTGGTCAAACCTCAACCCCAATGCACCATAAATTGGTGGGTGAGAGGAATGAAAAAACTTACACACTCAAACTAAGCCCACACCCCCAAAGGAACAAAATTAAATATTTGAAAGAAAGTGCAATCAATAACTCACCTTTTTATCTTCCCAAAACACCTATTGGGGTTTACTTTTGACCCCTCCCAACCCATAGGTAGGGTTGTTACATCATTTTAAGAGGAGTGGGACAAGTTTAAATTGTCCGACAAGTCTTTAAAATTGGCCCTAAAGGTTAAATTTGAGTTTTCCATGGAGGATAGAGTGTACAACACTCAAAATCTCAAGCATTCAACACACAATAAAAAACCAAGAGCACATCAAGTCTAATAAATGATCTCCTTTTGGTCACATCTTTAATTAGTTTAGGAATAGATTAATTTGACTCTAATTGATACACTTAGACCCAATAACATAAAGGGGAAACAATACATCAAAATTCTAATTAAATAAAACAAGTAATTCACATCATAAAAATAACCACATACAACATTAATAAAGAAACTATAAATAAAAGACAACACATTCCCCTTGGTCACAATTTCCCTCTAACAAAAATTCAAACACACACAATTACATGTTTCCATGGTGACCCTTGTTGAATCATCCAAAATTCTCATGTGGTTGGTCTCTAATCCCCCGATGTTGTTGTAAATATAAATATACCTGCAAAAATACAATATACCTCCTTTGGCCTCGTGGCCACATTAAAACATCCATGTCAAAATATACAATATAATTCTAAAATCATCTATATACGAATTAATATCATCTAGATAATTACAAATCAATTACAGATTTCTAGCAACATTTCTATCCAACGTTTCATCCATATCAAAATGATCACAACATTAATTCAATTATCAAAACCTACTTATGGCGATGAAAGTATACCGCATGTCAGTAATATATAGAAATAACCATGTCCACAACATATCAATATCAATATAAAATGTCTCTAATAATCCACATGCACCATATATGAATCGAAATCAACAACAGTACAGTATCTCTAACATCTAGTATCATGCTAAATCAAAAGTGACAACAACAGTGTCCATAAGTGCATTCTATATTATCATAATCAAAATCAAAAAGTGTCAAAGGGAAGTGGGCACTACATATCCTCAAGGTAGGAGGGGGATGAGCATATTTATAGGTTCGACGATGAGCCAAATGGGTCACTAGTGACTGCAGAAGATCATTGATTTGGATGGTGGAGATGTCATTAGCTCGATGTAAAAAGGCCTTATGAGGTGAAATTAGGGCTTCAGGTGGTTAATGTGGATAAGGGTTTCTTAGGGAGGATAAAAAGTATTTAGGGGAAAAGAATGTGATGAATGAGGTCATATGTGAACCTAGGGATGATAAAATTGATGTTTAGGGAGGAAAAAAGGATTAGATGACGCTTTAGGGATAATACGCAGGATGTAAATATGAATAATTAAATGGGATTAAGGGTGAATTAGGGGAATTAAAAAAATTATGGGGTGAGATAGGGAAGTGAGAAATTTGAATAAATGGTATTCAAGAGGGAAATGAGGAATTTAAGGAGATATGTATGTGCAAGATGGTGAAGGGGAGTGAATGCGGGGTGAGGGACAAGGGATACATAAAATTTTGTGTCTACATTTTCCCTATTTTATGAAGTGGCTTGCATTGGGAAAGCATTAGAAAAAAATGAGAATTGATAGAAGATGATGGGTGAGATGCTCCCCCTTAAACTAGGTATTGATGACATGAAGAGGAATCGATCTTGAGTTTGAAAAAGATAGACAAGAAAAGGAGAAGGAGAAGAGAAGGAAATAAAAATACGAGAGAAGAAAAGATGAGAGAAGATGCCCCAAGTGGAGAGGGATAAGGATAAAAAATGAAAAATAAAAGTATGGTGGTGATTTTGTAATCACTTCAGTATGGAACTAAATATAGCCTCAATGGAGATGACGAAAATGTCTTACAAACTTGTGAGTAGGATAAAATCATGGTAATATGGAGGGAGTCTAATGGGAATACACTCAGATGGATGTGCAAGTTGTGTGACCAATGGGTCAAAGGAATACATGAAAAATATGTGCAAACAAATGCAAGGATGGTCAGGACAAAGGGTGTGACAAGATGCGGAGGAAAAACGGATGTGATATCCTTAATCTATGAGGAATCAAAAATATGTGTATGGGTAAGATGAAGATAAAATAAGGAGAAAATGGCCACAAGGATGGGCTTAACATAAGAGTATGGCATCCCAAATGGGAAAACAAGGGTGGTCGCAGAGCTGACTACTAGATGTGATGAGGTAAGCCAAAAGATAACCCACTAAGGCTAATGGGACAAACAAAAGGGTGTTATGAGGAACACAACTGATTGTATGATGTGAAGGCATTCATAGAGCATGTTAAAGGTGTGAAATGGTAATGAATTTATTGTGCATCCAATGAATTATATAAATAAAATTATAGATTTTGCAAGAGACCCCCCTCATTAGGAATAGATTTCATTCAAATGAATATTACTTGTGTATTAGGTGAGTAAATTGTTGACCTCAGGTATCTAGACCTTAATATTTAATTGTAATTTGCAATTTACATATTGAACAACAATGGTTAGCATTTCCAGTATCTAGAATGACTTTTAACTGTATCGAAGCTTTGGGCCATGGGAAGAAACATTGTAGCATTGTTAACTGGTAGTAAATAAATAAAATTTTCTTAACATACAAAAATATGTATGTTTTGGAAATAAAATCTTGAAGAACAAAAAAATTAGAAATCAAATTTTCTTAATTGATTTAAAAATTTATCATCTAAACAAGAATACAAAAGTTGGAGCTTATTGTGTTCAATGAAAACACTAGACGTATAGATTTTAGTTGAACTCAACAACTTTTTTCAAATATATATATATATGGTCTGGGAATTGCACATAGAAGTAGGTTTATTCACATCTACAAGACCAACAACAATCAATGTACTCATAAAATGTTTAGTTCTTGAATCTAGTACATGAAAAAAATGTATGACCATTGGGAAATCTCCGTTTACTGGGCTATAATATTTCTCCTAGAATTAATTGTATTAGTCCCCTGATCCAGGTGTTCCAAATGTGGATCGTATACCCTAAGCCTTGTCACCTCAAAATTTTAAAACATCATTCACTAAAATTATTGAACAGTTAATTGTCACGTGGTTGCTTAACCTATTAAGCAATTGTCATTTTTAGCAATTAATCCTTTTTAATATTTCACAAGGTCTAAAATTCAAATACTAGCCATAACCTCATAAACTCCTTTTTATTTTCTATCAATCCCTAACTAGTGAAATTTATGTTTAGTAAGACCGTGTTGGTACCCAAATTGATTCTCCCTCAAAGTCTGAGTAGCATCACAAGTTTGACAGGAAGCCTAGAGATAGATAGATCATAGTGAGTCATTTTGTAGCCGGGGATGGGATCTAACTGGCCCTCTATCACTTCAGATGTGGAGAAATGGATAGAACCCTCAAGAGGATTTGATCTATCCTCACTACTTTATGGTTATGAATTTCAACCAGGGTGAGAGGACCCTTTTGTAGCCTATTGTTTATGGAGGAGATGGAGATATCCTTCCTTGTGAAGTTATGAATAAGACCTTGGAGAAAATATGATCAATACAACAGAACCTAACTCTCACGAGTTGTCACTCTAAATAGTGGAGATATTTTCCAGGAAAGGTTTAGGCTACTAAAGACATTTGGAATCCTGATTGTTTTTGGATGTTTTGGTAATAGAAATCATGCATTTGTACACACATAAGACAAACAGGGGTAATACAAGTAGGATTGGTTGTTTTTAAAATGAATGTTTTGGTGGGAGGTGAGGAAGAATGAACTTGATTCGCCAAATCTTTGAGAGATTTTACAAAAATGGAAAGCTTATCAAAAAAATGCCATAGAACAGCTAAATTGCTCCTTTAACCAGAAGGTGTGCATCAATGGAGGCCTAGATTTGCACTTTTTCACACAATATATGAGATTATAACATGAATAATTGAATTAGAAAACCAAATAAAACATAAAAATCTAAGATCAAATCACGCCTGAGGTACACCCAGAGGCTTACAAATAATATTTGTTAACAGATGAAAGAAAAGTGATTTTAAATTGTTTATTTCATTCCCAGATGAAAGCTCTTCTGAAAAATGAAATTGCAGATGCCACTAAACTATCACAAGGATTGAGATCTGTGTGACTGAGGGATTTTGATACAAGATTGCAATAGGAACAAGAAAAACTATTTTCAGACATTAAGAAATGGAACAGACATAATTTTTCTCGAAGTCAACATAGATTTACTCAGATTTGATTAAATTTATCAACAGGGGAATGTTTCTGGAACAATCTCAGAGCTTTTCAATGGTTGTACACTTGCATCCACCTTGACATGATCAAATTTAACATAAGAGAAATAAACAAGTCCCTCAGATGGCTTCTCAGAAAGACGGGCTCTGTCAAATTTTCCTCTTAGGAATTTTCTCCGACCTTTAACACTCCAATCATTTTCACGATAAATTCATGCCATTTATAACATTTTACAATAAAGTTTCCCCCCCCAAAAAGCAAAAACATTTAATGTACCAGTGCTTGTTATAATCTTGATCTCGATTTCTTGAATTAGATCTATAAAAAGTTATCAGGCACTCAGGGGTCAAAATCTCTAAAAATATCTCAACATTCAAATCCTTCCTCTAGTAGATTACTCTTCCTCCAATTCACCTGTAGAGACGTATAATTACGTCCAAGCAATTTAAATACTTAAATTACACTAATTATCTCCTTTTCCACAAATACATGACATATCCTCAAAAGTGCTCATATTCCCTCTAATTGTCGTCAATTAATTACAATATGCTAATTGATTAAGTTTCCTACCCAGCTAACAGCCTAATTAACGACCTTCCATTAATTATTATGTCCTCTATTTTGATTAATTAATTAGTCTTGCCCTTCATTTAAACTGGTAAATCGATATTAAATTGATTTAATCCCTTTTTAATAGTCTGAATCACACTAATATTCTTCTAAATGGCTTCTATAAGCTTACACCTACCTATTAATTAATCACCTTTGATTAATTAAAATACCCCCAACTCCCATGACTTGCTAAATATGTATTAAACCCTTCTAAAGTAAGGTTATCTTTAATAAAGCAACCTTATCCATTCCTAATCATGTTTTACCTTTATCCCACATTCATGAGAATGTGTTGAATCCTTTATCCTTTGGGCTATATAAAGAGCCCTCCACCTACCTTTTTACTTACACCTAAACTCCTTAAAAGAAAATGCAAAGCATATAGCAAAGAGACTAAGAGATTGCACCTTGTTTTCTTGAGAGTTCATCATCTTGAAGAGTTAATCATCTTGAAGAGTTAAGCCTCTTTCTTAAAGTGCTTGGGTCATATGGGAGGTGTCAAAAGGGTCTTGTAGCCCAACATTGATTAGCCCCCATTCCTAGGTTCTTGGGACATTAAGGACAATTGTTTTTTATAGCCATGATACCTACTTAGGTTCCTTCATTTATATGTTGTTAGAGAATAGAGGATATTTAGGTGCTTAACATAGTTGATTTTATAGTTTTGTATTGATAATTGTTAGCATCTAACTCTTGATTAATTCTTATCATGATGGTGTTTATAATGTTATTTAATTCTTGTTAATTAAGACTATTTAGGTGCTAGCCTTTTTTTACATTAGCATTAGTTTAAAAACAACATTTGCACACATTTGGCACACCCGGTGGGACTTAATCCATTTTCCTTTGCACTTAATTTCAAGTTTTTGTAGTTAAGTTTTATTTTTGGTTACTAACCCTCTTTTACACATGTTGATCTAACTTGTTTTTCTTAACTTTTTTTGTTGAGTTTGCATGTGTTGAGTCTTCCTTGTAGGTATAAAGGAGGTGAAGTGCTGTCAAAATTGGAATTGAAGGGAAAATTTCAAGATTTCTCCATGTTTTCATTTTTAGAGCTTACTTTTTTAATATTCTACATGCTAGTTTTGTCAATTTCTTGAAAATTTTAAATTCTTGAGCATGTAGGTTAGTGTTTGATAGTACTGAGTCTTCTATTTACATATTAATGTGGTGGGTTGCTGTCAAAATTAAATCTTGGTGTGAAAATTTCAAGATTTCATCATGTTTTCATTTTTAGAGCTTACTTTTTCATCATTCTACATGCTAGTTTTGTCAATTTCTTGAAAATTTTAAATTCTTGAGCATGTATGTTAATGTTTGATAGCGTTGAGTCTTCTATTCATATATTGATGTGATGGGTTGTTGTCAAAATTGAATCTTGGTTGGAAAAATTTGCCCATTTTGCAGATTAAGAGATGTTTTTTTTTTTTTTTACATTTTTTGAGTGCATGTCAAGTGCATACCCGTGAGCATAAGAGCATATGCGTAACCCATTTTCCAAAGGACATAAATTTTGCTCCTAAACTCAAAATGACTTCATTTTTTTAAGTTGGAAAGGTATTGAAGTTAACTATGCAATGAAAACATAAATTCAGGATTTATACTTACAAAAATTATAGGTTTTTCTATTAGTTTAAAAGTGGTCATTTTCTAACATTTCTAATGTTTTGATGAATGTTGTATTTCCATGCTTACTCGATTTAGACCAAAGCATGTGTATGTTCTTCTCTTACACCTTTTGGTGATCTTGAGAATCAAAAACAACTTTGATCTCTATCTTTTTAACATTGGGATTAAACTTGAAAATTTGATTATTCATTTTGCTTAAGGGAATGAACCTTTTACAAAGTATTTTTCAATGGTCCTTTGATTTGAATTTTTCCATTTCTATATAGTTGGGATAAAGTTTGTGTATGCTCTTCTCTTGCACCTTAGGGTGATTTTGAGAATCAAAAGCAACTTTAGTCTTCATTTTATAACATTTGGTAAATTGAAAACTTCATCTTTCACTTTTGGTTTAGGGGAATAAACATTTATCAAGAATTTTGTATGGTTCATTGATTGAAAATATTTTATTTACTTTTTAGTTGGATTATTTTTTTTCTATGCTCTTCTCTTGCATCCTTGGATGATCTTGAGAATCAAAAGTAACTCTTTATCCTCTTTTAAATAATGTGATTTTCTTGGGGAACTACTAACACTTGAGTGCAAGACCTAAAAACACTTGTCAAAGAAAGGAGGAATAAAAATGAAATCAAAAACTATTAATACAGTTGTTATACAGGTTGCCAAAAGGTGTTCAAGCAAACCACACCTAATTAAACAAGATAAAAAGAACAACATATTCAAAACATTGTATTGCAGGTTTTTGGAAAAGGATACATCCCTCTCCGCTCAACTGGAACATAACCCCTTTGCCATAACGCCTTAAGCTACAATAATGGGGGTGGTCCCAGGAACCCCCAAGTAGTCCACACAAGAGGGAACCTTGTGGATGAAATAGGAAGTGCTCAACACTACCTACTTGACTAGTGATTCCTTTGTGAGATAGCATTACAAGTTGTCCGTTGTGGCAACCCCAGTGATAGTACACATAGACGCACTAGTTACCTATTGTTCTTGAAGGGGGTAAAGTAAAGCCGAGATACTCCCAAAATAGTCAATGTGACATTTTGGGTAAATCACGCTCACTCGTGGCAACTTTGTATCACCGAGAGAACCACCTAGGAGAATATACTTTGGCCAGGAGCCCACTTTGACCATTTTAAAATAGTGTTGAGTTGTGAACCTTCTTTTTGAGAAACATGTGACGTATTACTTTCGCCTAGTTTTTACTTGTCTTAGGGCGAGGTGAAACTTTGCCGAAGTGAGGCTAGCATTTTTTGTCATTTTTCTTGATTTATTTCCTTCATATTATTTTGACACTTTGTTGATCAAAAGAGGTGTGATTACCTTTGTGTTTCCATTCAACTATTTCTCTCACTTTTATGTCTGTTTGTGCCCATGCATGTTTGCAGCTGGGTTAGTTAAACATCTAAAGTGAGCGGAGGCATTTTTACGTCATTTGGTAGCCATTGTGATCTTGATACCCACATCAAGATCATCATTGTAGTTAGGCATGGTTCATCACTGCGGACTTCCATAGAGGAGTTAGCTTGTTTGTCTCGTATCATTACAATTTTGATATTTACGTCTTGTTTCTTGTAAACTCAACATAAATACCTTTATTGTATGGTTATGTTGCACACATTCTTAAGTATTCCTAGCTATACTTCAATCTTTTTTTTTGTTCCGTTTTATTATTACCTTGATTTCAAAAGGTGCTAGGCACTACCATTTGTGCATGTTATATAAATAACACCTCGATATCAATACTTCACTTTCTTGCAAAGTGGGTTAACATATCTTGGTGATATTGTTGTGTCATTCACAAATCATAATTGGAACTTTTTGAGATATAGGTCTTAATCAGACTTGAGCTTGTTCGTCGTATATCTTGATTAGGAGATCGCATTTAACTTCATGTATTTACTTACGTCTTGTTCATTCCTTTAAACTTGGCATAAGTGGGGCCATCTTGTTAATCATCTGGCGTCGCAAATTACTTTGAAACGTAGTCTAGGAAGTACTTCATTTGATTAAGTTTTGGTACCAAATGATTGTTTCATTGGTGACTTTATCACTCTATCACATTGGTATTCTCACACTGTTAATTTACTCTTAACACGTACATCTTGTGTTTCACTTAGGGGTAGTCATTGAATTTTGAACAAATCTACAACTTACCTTAGTGAAACATATCATGAAAACATGGCTCCCAAGACGTGTCTAGGGTTAAAGAAACAAACACATGAGGAACAACAGGCGCAAGATTGGGAAACCTATAATAGACAAAGGTCAAACCCATTTATCAGACATGATCTAGGACCACTATTTTCTGCAGAAAAGGAAACAAAAGAAATGGTCAACCATAGTGGAAATGAATTAGAGTCACCACGCATGGAATTTGATTTTGACCCTACTCTACTAGATGAATTTATCCTTAGAAACAAAGACAGAGTGTTGGCTTGGGTCATAGAATTAGGGGAGAAATTTCCCATCGAGAAGGAACCAATACTACAAACAAATGACACTACTGAGGAAGAACACCCCCTTATCAATATGGAAGATATTTTAACAGGCAGGCATGCTTCCACTTCTTATGCAAAAAATGATAAAGTGGTAGGGCATAGAATACCCCTCCTTAAAGTGCCACGAAGAAATAAAATAGAACTTGAGATAGAAGAAGAACCTCCACATTACGAAGAGGAGGAACCTTTAGAAGAAGAGGCTATAAACCAATCCACAATCCAACAAAAAATCAGCAACCTAAGCTGACAACTTGCTTTGCTTACTTCCCATGTACAGAAAGATGCAAACAGGAACATTCAAAAGGTAAGGCCTAAGGTTAAGATAAACTAACTCCATCGGGAAAAACAAGGAGAAGAAGACATAGGGTACCATTGTGTTTACATCCCTACTTCTCCCACTAAAGAACAATTGCTTGCACAGGAAGTGCAGTCTATGAAAGTGACACTTGCAAGCTTACAAGAGAGCAATATAGGGAGCATCAGGAAATATCAATATGAAGATTTGTGCCCCTATCCTTTTGAAAAGACAATGACCCTTCAACCCTTTCCAAATAAATTTGATATTCCAAAGTTCGACAAATACAAAGGAAAGGGAGACCCAAGAGATCATGTTAAATATTTTTACATGGCATGTCAAGAGGTGTCTTATAGTGATAATTACCTTATCAGACTTTTTCCCAAGAGTCTTGGAGGTCAAGGATTGGAATGGTTTACACACTTACCCCGGGGATCAATTTCCACCTGGCCAAAATTAGCAGAAAGATTCATGCATCACTTCTCGTATAACATAGAGAGCGATCTCACCATGGTAGACTTGTGCAGTGCCAAACAATGCCCAAATAAGACCTTTGATAGCTTCCTCCAATGATGGAGAGGGATACTCAGTCGCTTCCCTTGTGATTTCCCTAAAAATTAGTTGGTCAGTATCTTCGTTCCCAATCTCAACGCAGATATCGCCTTCCAACTCCAAATGCATTATGTTCGTACTTTTGAGGAGGTTATTGAGAAATGGATTCACATAGAAAAGGCTCTCATTGCTAATGGCACCCTTAAAAACCAATCTAAAAAAAACCAAAGTATCAAACCTACGGAAAAGCCCAAGATCTTCAACAAAAACAAAAACGTGGTGGGAGACAGAATCACTGATTCCAAACACATTCAAATGGTCCAAACTGGTCAACCTTTTAAACTGAATAAGGGCCCAATTCAACCACCACCAAAATGACAAACATTCACCTCTCTCAATGAACCGTTTTCAGTCATACTAAAATAGTTAGATGCGGCCCACATGATGACCTATCCTACAACACAACCATTTGACGACAATGTTCCCAAAATTTCATGGTATAAGGAGCATGAATATTGTGAAATGCATCGTGTTAAAGGTCATAAAACAAAAAAATGTTTGTGACTTCACCACTATATTCAAGACCTCATTGACAACGAGGAGATAGAGGTGGATAACCCTGGCCACATGCAAACACCTAATGAGAAAATGGGGATTTATAAGGAACCATTCCCCAAGCATGATAAGTCGGAAAAGGAAAAAATGGATCAGGGAGAGTCGTCCCAAACCTATAAATCCAAAAATTACTTGTAGACCAAGAGAGAAAACAATCATTACGATTCACTTATTGGATGTATTCGCTCCCCTGCTGACCGTGTCAACATTATCTAGATTAAGGGAAAGGACTACGTTGCGGAAACAAGGTGTGCCTGCCTCATAATTCTAGACACCTCTCTATCGACCCCACATATTGGTAAGTATAACCTTTTAGAATAGCTTGAGAAGATGTCCGCTAAGATTTTGATCTTAGACCTTCTCAAGATTTTCAATGTGCATAAGGACATCATGTATCAAACTCTTTAGGGGTCAGGAGTGCCTTTAGAAGTCGATCCTGCACACCTTCAAGCTATGGTGGCAACCATTCCCCAAGTGAGCATTTTACTTTCAACCATAGGGAGATCCCTACCATGAATCCTACACATAATATTCCCTTGTACATCAAGGAAGTTATCACCTACAGGAAAATCAAATGCGTGCTTGTGGAAAACAGATCAGGATTGAACATCTACATGTTTAAGCTGGTCAAACAATTGGGACATACGAAGGAAGATCTCGAGTCCCATATTATTACTATCACCACATACGACAATGCGAAAAGAGAGTCAGCAGGCACCATTACGCTACTGATGGAGGTGGGCCCCACTTGTCATTAAACAAAGTTTCACATCGTAGACTTGGAACTTCCATATAATATACTTCTAGGCTGACCATGGATTCATGCCATGTAGGTCATGCCATCAAATTTTCATCAATGCATCAAGTTGAAGCATGAGGGACATATGATAACAATACCAAGAGATTCAGAGCCCTTTGCTCATTATAGAGCTCTCAATAGCTTTGCATGAAAGGGTATATATGCATGTCCCTCCCCAGATATAGTTGTTCCTCTTCAATCTGAGGCTATGGAATCCCACGTGGATTTGGATTCACTTAGTTCTTACACTCATGGGGCGTCTACTTCAACCTCTCCATTTGATTCATGGGAGATGAAAATCTTGGAATATGGCTGCGGGGAGTATAATGTACAACAAGCACTCCTGGTGTCAGATATCTCTTTGTCACCCAAGAATAGAGGTCGACCCAACTACCACTTTAAGAGACTTGGAGAAGAACACACTATTAGGTCATTCTTGCCTGGAGGCTTGTTAGCTGAGGAGAAGTTGCTTGATCCACCTACTACTTGGGTCCCTAAGGACACTCAGCCATCCTGTCACCAGACCCCGGAATATGAAAAATCTAGTAGAATGATGTACTCCATGGGCTACAAAGGCCTAGGATGTGGGAGGAATGAACAAGAACAAAGAGAACCAGTCCCTCTTCCACATTTCAAAATAGAAAGATATGGCATTGGGATTCATCCTTACGGAGCGCACCCCAACGATCAAGACGTGACTTGTTCTGAGTGTGAGGATAGTTTCAATTACCTAGACAGTGATACGGATTCTTGTTGTAGCCAATATGAGGATCTGGCCTCCACGAACCTTTTTCTGAATAATGTTGTCCTAACCATCACCCCCATTGAATCAAACCTTGACCTTGTATATCATTCCCTTGTTGAATGGGACTAACAATGTCATGTGCCAGTAGATTTATTCGAGAATGATGAGGCTATTGCAGAGTTTATGGGCATAAGGGATATAATCCCCATTGGAGATCATAAGAAAGGTTTCTCTATTGACTTAGACACCTGCGCTTACTTTGGCGAGGAGGCTGAAATTCATGGTTAGCTAAATTTAAAGAAAAGCCTTGGCAAAAGTTGAAGTCCAAGTCACACAGTGAAAACCTCTTTGAGGCACTAGCTGAAAAACAAATGAGAAAACCAAAGGACAAGAAAAGTGACCACACCAAGGATGAAAATATCATGGAGACATCCTTGGATGAAGATCTTAACCTTCCTCCTAACCCCACGCATATGGAGGATTTATCAAAATTGTTAGTCGAAGAAACTATTGATGTCAACATTGGTACTGAAAAAGATCCCAAGATAGTAAAATTGGGGGCATCACTCTTAGCTCAAGAACAAAAGACATTCACTATGTTGTTGCGATAGTTCATTGATGTGTTTGTATGGTCTTATAAAGACATGCCCGGCCTAGATCTAAATTTGGTCGTGCACAACCTAGTCGTGCACGCAGATGCCAAGCCTATCAAATAGAAACTCTGAAAGATGCATCCAAGAGTGGCCTTATTGGTCAAGGAAGAGTTGGAAAGGTTTCTTGAAGCAGGATTCATTCGACCAATTGACTATTTTGAATGGATATTGAACATTGTTCCTGTCAAGAAGAAACCTGCCAGTATCTAAATCTGTACGAATTTTAGAGACATCAATAAGGCTTTCCCTAAAGATGACTTTCCATTACCCAACATTGATATGATTGTTGACTCAACAATAGGATATGAAATGCTATCACTCATGGATGGCTTTTGGGGTTATAATCAGATTAAAATCGCTAAGGAGGACTGTACGCCAGAAAAGCGACAAGAGAGCGTGGGAATGTACAAATAACTCTTCCGCGTACCCGACCTCCCGAGGTCGTATCGAGACAGCCGGTGGGGATGGAATATGTATGGGATGTAGACAAACTAGTTAGGTAGTCTAATGTCTTCGACACACACTAATGGAATCTACAAATCTAAGGCAAAGAAAGCCCTTCTAACTTGGACTGGTGTGATAGATCGATCAGCAAGGATGACTGCTCAAAGGCTCTAATCAATATCGAGATCTAGCATGATTCGATCTATGGGTTATGGAATACATGGAAAATGGCCTAGGATAGTTTCGTGTACGTCCCCAGACAAGGTCATGTGGTGGATGGTGGAAACAATTGACTTTACGGATGATTCTCTGGCCTAGTCCAGAATTCTCTAGCTTCATTAGCTGCTATATCTAGTAATGACAATTGCTCGATGACAATGGGTGGAAGTGGAGTGGATTGGAATACTAGTGTGCATAGGCCAATGTTTATATCTGATTGGCTTATGAATTCGTTAGGCTGTGGGACTTGTGGGTCACAACCGTAGACTCTTGGTTGTTGCAGTTCTGTTATGGTCATATACGAAATCAAGCCCTGATTCCTAGTATCCAGTAATCATATGCTTTCTTAGCTTCTATGTTTAGGACCAAAAACTACATGATTTTCTTAGAATATCTCACAGGTGTTCATGCAACCTGGATCCTTAGACTAGTATCTATGTCTGTGAGAGTGTCTCCTGCACCTGGCTGTGGGACCAAAGGATCACAACCAAAGCTTTGTTCTCTTTCGAGCCCTTCTACAGTTATGTGAATGTTTATCTAGGGTAATCTATAATTCAGTTGATTTGACCAAAACGTGTATGCTTGGTCGTCTTTTATATTTAATCCTCTTAACTGAGAACTGATTAGTTGTAAATCTATTGTTGTTTGGAAGACTTGTATTATGAGATTTTGGTCTATGTCAACTATTGCTGTGACGAGGTTTGGTTGAGGCATGATTGGCTCAAATATGTATTCCTTGGGCTCCTGAGGTCCTGTGATTGTCATACAAAGTGAAATTCAAAAATCTAACTGTAATAAAGAAAATTTTAACTACGTGGAAATAAAACTAAAACATATATAACTTCTATTTTTACATTTAACCTTTTAAGAGTTTAAGGAAAGTAGCTATTTTTAAACGTATCTAGAAATAAAAACTAAATAAAAACTTAAAACAAATAGAATAACCGAGTGTAGTTATTTGTCTGTGCAATTTGTAGATTTATTCTAAACAATGCAATAACTTTCCTAGTCTATTTGCAAGATTCTCGATCCTACCTCAGAAGTGAGGAATGAATCATAGTTTGTCAGAAACTATCAATCCTCACAGCTTCCCTGAAAATATCGAGAATAGAAATTACTGAAATGAAACAATTAACTACCTTATTTGATATGATTCTAACTAGAACTTTGAAAGTTAAAACCTGGATTATGCAGAACAGTGGCGAATCCGATGGTGTGTGTGATCTTGTCCCCTCAGTGTGATCTCCTCATTCTTTCGCGTTCATGTGGATCCAAAAAAGCATGTAATGCCAGCATCGACAGAAATAGATATTGGGACAAGGACAGCTTAGAATGCAGACTGAAAATGCGAGTAGGAGAGGGATAGCGCAAGAGTACAGAGCTTGGCTATTGCAATTCAGAGGGATTGTTGATGCGGAAGGGGGAATATGCATGTCCCTCCCCCGATATAGTTGTTTCCTCTGTCATCGAGCTAAGGAATATCCCACGTGGATTTGGATGCACTTATTCTTACACTCCTTGGGCGCACTGCACCTCCCATTTGATTCAATGGAGATGAAAATCTTGAATATGGCTGCGGGGAGTATGATGACATCAAGCACTCCTGGTGGTCAATATCTCTTTGTCACCCAGAATAGAGGTCCATCCCAACTACCACTTTAAGAAAAGCGACTTGGAGAAGAGCACACTATTAGGGCATTCCTATTCCTTGCCTGGAGGCTTGTTAGCTGAGGGAATTGCTTGAATCCACCCTACTACTTTGGGTCCCTAGGCACGCAGCCATCCTGTCACCAGACCCGGATAGAAAAATTCTAGTAAATGATGTACTCCCTGGCTACAAAGCCTAGGATTTGGGAGGAAGAACAAGAACACAGAGAACCCAGTCCGCTCTTCCACATTTCAAATATGAAAATATGGCATTGGGTTCATCCTGAAGGAGCGGGCGACCCCAACGATCATACGTACTTGTTGCGAGTGTGAGAGATTTTCAATTATCCTAGACAGTGATCGGTTCTTGTTGTAGCCAATTGAGGATCTGGCCTCCACGAACCTTTTTCCTGAATATGTTGTCCTACCATCACCCCCATTGAATCAAACTTGACCTTGTATATCATTCCCTTGTGATGGGACTAACAATGTCATGTTCCAGTAGATATTCGCGAATGATGATGGCTATTGAGAGTTTATGGTCATAAGGATATAATCCCCCATTGGAGATCATGAGAAAGGTTTCTCTATTGACTTAGACACATGCGCTTACTTTGGCGAGAGCTGATATTCCGGTTAGCTAATTGAAAGAAAAGCCTTGGGCAAGTTGAGTCCAGTCACACATGAAAACCTCTTGAGGCACTAGCCGAAAACAAATGAGAAAACCAAATACAAAAAAGTGTACCACAAACCAAGATGAAAATATCATGGAGACAATCCTTGGATGAAGATCTAACCTTCCCGGCCTAACCCCCGCGATGGAGATTTATCAAAATTGTTGCGCAGACAAACTATGAGTCACATTGGTACTGAAAGATCCGCCCAGATAGTACAATGGGGATCACTCTAGCCGTCAGACAACAAGACTCCGTTTTGTTGCGCTGTTCATTGATGTGTTTGTATGTCTTATCCAACATGCCCGTCCTGATTAATTTGGTCCGTGCACGACCGAGTCGTGCACGCAGATGCCAAGCCTATCAAGAGAACCTCTAAAGATGCACCACGAGGGCCTTAGGGTCAAGGAATAGTTGGAAAAGGTTCCTTGAAGCAGGATTTCATTCGACCATTGACTATTTTGAAATGGATAGTGATACTTGTGCCTGTCAAAAAACCTGCCAGTATCTAAATCTTACTAATTTAGAGAAAATCATAAGGCTCCCCCCTAAAGATGATTCCATTACCCACCTTGATATAATTTTGTCTCAACAATAGGATTGAAATGCTATCACTCAGGATTGGCTTTGGGGTTATAATCAGATTAAATCGTTAAGGAGACGTAACGCCATAAAACGACAAGAGAGGCGTGGAATTGTACACAAAATAACTCTTTCCTCGACCCGACCTCCGAGTCGTCTCGAGACCTGCCGGTGGGATGGAATATTATGGATGAGACAACCTATTTAGGTATCTGAATGTCTTCGACACACACTAATTGATCTACAATCTAAGGCAAAGAAGCCTTCTGCTTGGACTGGTGTGGGATAAAAGAAAATTTTTTCGATCAGCAAGGATACGGCCTCAACGCTCTAATATATCGAGATCTAGCATGAATTCGTCTATGGGTTTGGAATACTGGAAATGCCTAGGATAGTTTCGTGTACGTCCCCCCCGACAAAGTCATGGTGTATGGTGGAGACAATTGACTTTAACGGATGATTCACTCTGTCCTAGTCCAGAATTCTTAGCTTCAGTAGCTGCTCTATCTATACTGACATTTGGCTCGCATGAGCAGTGGGTGGAAGGGAGTGGATGTGGAATGCATTGATGTGCTAGGCCATGTTTATATCTTGCATTGGGCTTTGAATTCGGCTAGGTAGGTCGTGGACTTGTGGTCACAACCGAGACTCTTGGTTGTTGCAGGGTGAGTCTGTTTATGGTCCATAGACGAAATCAAGCCCTGATTCCGTATCCAGTAAGCATATGCTTTCCTTTTTCTAGCGTCTATGTTTAGACCAAAAACTACATGATTTTTCTTAGAATATCTCACGGGTTTTCATAGCGAACTGGATCCTTATCTAGTATATATGTCTGTGAGGTGTCTCCTCACCGGCGGTGGACACAGGATCAACACACCAAGCTTTGTTCTCTTTCGAGCCCTGCTCTTATGTGAATGTTAGCTACTGTAATCTATAATTCAGTTGATTTGACCAAAGACTGTATGCTTGATTCGTCTGTTTATTTAATCCTCTTTAGCTTTAGAACTGTTGTTTGTAATCTATTTTTTTGGAGACGTGTATGATGAGATTGGGGGGGGGGGTCCTGGTCAATATTGCTGTGACGAGGTTTGTTCGGCATGCTGCTCACATATGTATTCCTTGGCATCTGAGGTCCTGTGATTGTCATAACAAAACTCACAAAAGTGCTCATTCAAAATCTACCTGTAATACAGAAAATTTTCAACTACGTTGAATAAAACTAAAACATTATACGTTCATTTTACATTACCGTTTCAGATTTAGTAAAGTAGCTATTGTAAAACGTATCTAGAATAAAACTAAATAAACTTAAAAAAATAGAATAACCTGGTAAGTTATTGTCTGTGCAATTGTAGATTATTCTAAACACTGCATGAACTTTAACTTTCCTAGTCTATTTTGCAGTTCTCGATCTCTACCTTCATATTGAGTAGGATCATATTTTGTCAGAACTATCAATCCTGCACGACGCTTCCCTGAAAATTCGAGAATAGAATTTACTGAAATGAAGCAATTACTACCTATTGTCTGATCTACACTAGACTTGAATTTTAAAACCTGGATTACATTCAACAGTGGCGAATCCCTGGTGTGTGTGATCTTTCCCCTCAGTGTGATCTCCTCATTATTCGCTTCATGTGATCCAAAAAAGACATGTAATGCACCTGCGCAAAGCACGGAAAATAGTTATGGTAAGGAACATTTATAATCAGACGAAAATGCGAGTAGGAGAAGGGAATAACGCACGGTACAAACTTGGCTATGCCATTACTATAGGGTTTTTTCCTTGCAGTCATGCAACCAATAAAGTGATAGATACCATAAATATCCTTTTTAAGAGCAACCTGCAACTGTGATGGCTGCCTAAGCTATGCTACTTCAAGGGATGGGATAAAACACAACGCTATGTGCACAAGTTGGGATATTGTCTTACCAACAGCGGATCAATGTATGCATGCAAATGAACTGAAACTATGGGCTCTAATAACTAAAGACTGAACTATATAAATGAGGCTTGATAGTGAATGAGGGCCGACCATGGCTACCACACTTGCACCGATTGATAGTGGCTTACAACATCTGCCTCAATACTAACTAATCCTCAAATGACCTGAAACTACCGACCTCTAGCAAATAAAACTGAACTTGGAAATGAGAGGCTGAAGCACAATCGACCTGGCAGAGCAAAACTTTGCACCAGATGATATGTGCTTAAACCAACACACACTGCCAATACTAACTAAGCCTGTAAATGAACGGAAAAATGTGGCCTCTCAGCAAATATAACTGAACTATGGAAAATGATAGGAGAGAGCAAAAGATCAGACCATTTTTTTGTGCACAAACCATTTCTTAAATCTTTCATTCACCCAATACAAACCAAAATGAACTCTACAAAGCTAAACAATGGCCAACACTATTCTATGACAAAAACATAAGTGCAGTGCCCAATATTCCGAAAGGAAGATGGTGAACTTGATTTTTTACTTGAGTCACGTTCAAAACGCTTCCTTGAAAACGCGTGCAGGACCAGCTGCTTGACAGGCGGCGTATAGACGTCACCCTGATCGAGGCATTGGTTTCATCATCACTGATATCAAAAGTCCAAAAAACAGAGGGAAAAGGGAAAACAAATGATGCGGGGCTTCGTGATTTCCGCTATACTCTAAGTCTAAGGGCTTTCTAGATCCCGAACCCTTGCGAGAACCTGTATCATCATTGGGGACCTTGTCACGTTGTTCTGTTATACCATAACCTTACATTTATTTTGGGTCACTACATGTTCCCCCTCGGAGACGTTTTTAGCAGAATAGGCATAAAATGGTGGGTCAATATGGCACGTCCCTAATGGGAGTTTAGAAGTTTACCTTACACGTCCGTGTGTTTAAATGACCCAGCCCAATTCCTGCACATACAAGATGAAAAGAAGAACTCAAGTGACAGATAATACAATAATTTGGAAATAAAAAGCTAATAATGGAATGGAACTTACCATTCGTGCGGGGATAGGACCTTACCATCCATCAGACTCCAAAACTGCGAAAAAGTTTTTTAAACGACTCAGGGGCGTTATATCATAAATTGGGCCCAATTTTCCTAGTCGATGTGCAGCGGTTTGATTTGATTGTTTTTGGCTCGGGACCCACGGTGACATTTCTTTCTTGCGTGAGTAGAGTCGAAACGTTCGCAGCGAGATCGTGATCATGCCTCCACTACAAACACTGCCCCCCCCGCTAGATCACTGGTTTGGTTTTCCTTATTTTGTTTTTTTTCCCCCCCCGTAAAAGTTGAAATCTAGTTGTTGGAATGGGGGGGGTCAGTTTTTGGAAAATGCTAGTGTTAAAAAGAAAAGGGTCCTCTCGGGGGGGCCGCCTCTGGGTAGATTCATTTTTTAGGGGAAGGGTCTTTTTTTTTTGGTTTTGAGCCTATTGTAGAAGTAAACAACCTGCGTGGGTTTTCGGACCACGAGACCGCCGCCCTGGCCCAGGGCAGGGTTACATGAACCGCTGCCCTGTTCAAGGTGGCGATTACACGACACTGCCATTAAGCGGCAGTTACGAAAGCTACCCTCCCTGCCAGGTGGAGGGGGTGCATAGATTGTAAGGAACTATATTGGAGGTTGTACTATATGTTTATCCTTTCTAACAGTTTTTTTAGATTTTGACGCTCTCTCCTCTTCGGTATGTGCGATATAACTTCCTTTTTTGGTGTGTTTTTGGTGTGTTAGGTGAGGGATGAGTATCAGTAAGAATGGAGTAGAGAGAGAGAGTGTGGGATTGGCTCGCAGGGTGCGGTGCCCTCCAAGTACTTAGACGGACCACTAAAGAGTGCCGACATATTACGTCATATTCGCGTGTTCCCACGTCAACATCGATCACACACAATCCTTTTGACCTATTTTCTTACTCTGGGCATAACGCGATCAGAACACTTCAGCTTCCCGGTTCTGTGGTGAGCTGGACCATCACATTAGATGATGTCTACCGCATTCTGGGTCTCGTATCAGTATGATGTGACTTACATTATAGACAACACGGCTCCCGGCCCATAGTGGGCCAGTGTCAGCTTATGGGAGATGCATCTATCTCCACGGTCGAAGAAGGGGTGGAGTTGCGCTCCATTCCGTCTTTGCCTATCCCCGTATTTCGACGGCCCTCATGGGGATCCGTTGCCTCGAGATTGATCGGGTACAAGGGAGGGACACATTGTTTATATACTAGGCCCCCATCAATTGCACAGATGAGGGCATGCCAGTATCTGGGGTGCAATATTTTGGACCACCTACCAGACTATATAGGTGGTCTGTTTACCAGGGCATTACATTGAGCACCCACTCTAGTCTTGTGGGTGATGAGCATTTTAGTCCTTATGTAGGGTGTGGGAGGTGCAAATCATGGTGCGATGAGGCATCCATAATGTATGGACATGTCATGATCAAGCACCTCATTCATTCAGTTGCCTCCCTTACTACGGGCAACAGGGAGCGACAAAACCCCGTACCTCGACTTATGTCGGCATATGGGGTGAGGAGACTCTTACCCTGATCTCCGGCTCTAACCACAGGGCAACTTATCATCGATTTGTACGAGTGTAGGTACATCCTTCAGCTGGGTTGAGCGGCATTTGGCCGTCATATACGAGCATATGCTTCCCCATTGGAACCAGTTTACATATCTTCATAGCCGAGGGGGGCCTAGAGGAGGCCGAGGTTGACGTATTCCTTCCTGGCATTCCCTTGCAAGCTAGAGTAGTTCGCGCTAGAATAGAGCCCGGTGCGCCTCGGGCACCTTTGGCTTTAATTGGTTGAGGCCTACGCATAGTGTGGATTACCCATATATATTGACTCTTACTCGGATGAGCGCATAAGGGAGGGTCATAGGAGAGACTTATGACGTGAACTCCTGAAGTTGCAGAAATTAGGATATTATGCAGGTATAGGGGATGAGCAGAGCGCAAAGGTGCTCTATTTTCAGAGGAGCCACGCTCCCGTTGCCATGTGTCATGAGGAGTCCGTTGCAAGGGGGAAACGTTGCGGCTCCTGCCACAAGAGCAGCGCCTCATCTGCAGCGGCATCCGTAGTGGGTGCTGTCCAGCACCCCGCTTGGAGGCCTGGTGATCTAGTAAGTTACCCTTTCTACCGGTTAATGGTATAGTAGACTCTCCCTTGAGTTGCTATGCGGGAAATTTTTGCCTCTGTCTTCTTGTTTTCTATTTGCAATTTTCCCTTCGCCTTTTGTTTGCAAGAATGTTGAGGTGGGGGGATTTGATCCGCGGTAAATTACTGATTCCCTGATGATCCCCATTGATCATGACCGCACGCGGAGCTATCCGAGGATGTCGGGAGCCCTCAAGGCAGCCTAGACATCCGATGTTCTTCGCTCTCATTGCACACTGGCCAGAGAGGTGTCGACCCTCCCAAGATTACGGGGCACAGATGGCTGATCCCTCATGAGGAGCCTTTCTTTGTGAGACCGCTGCTGCCTGCCCTTGGGACCCTGCCCTCTGTACATTCAGAGAACTGGCGCAGCCAGAGTCCTAGGGTGGGCGTTGCCCTTCAGAGGGTCTCGTCGGGGATTGAGAGGCCCACTGGCCATCTGTGTATTGGTATTGTATATCTTTTGTATATCACGTCTCTTTGAGCGGTTGACCATGCTTAGACATGATGGCTTGGAGATTACAGTGTTTATGTTATATATATTGCATCGTTTTGGATTTAAAAGCTTGGCATCATGTTTTCCATTTTATTTCTCAGTTCTTTGTGTAACTACGTGTAGTTTATTCGTGTTTGAGAATGGATGCAGGAGAAAGGTGATGACAATTTTGCTTTCTTTTTGTGTGTTCATGAGGCTGATGCATATAAGTAGATATTTGTGATTTTGAATCGTAGCTGCGGGTGGCAATTTGCGCCCATTGTTTGTTTGTGCAGTGATAATATAACCAGTAACGAGAACAGTAATTTTTCCCGATTCCTAACTCCACGCAACTAGTAGATGCAGGGCTCATCACCGAGAGTTCGAGGGCGCAATTTTTGACTGTGGTGAGAAGATAGTGAGAAGATAGACAACTTGGCGAACCAATTGGAGCCTACCAAGCTTACTCTACTACCCGAGGATTCATAGTTTTTTAGAGTGGCACTTGCTTGGGCGGTTTATCCGACTTTAGACCCAGAGATGCAACAATTAAAGACGAGAGCGTGGGGTTTTAGTGTTAATGCTTGTGGGATTTTTTCACATCTGAGGCATTTTTTTTGACTCAAGTTTTTCAGAGTTTGAATTGTTTGCATATGATTGTTTTTTGCATTGGGTGTACAGAGGACCCCCCTACCGGGTGCCCCAGCGCGAGTAAGAGTGTGGGTTTATTATCACCATGGCAAGGTATAGCGAGTAGGGCATTTCCATCCTTTCCCAACCCGAAACTTCTCTAGTAAGGAGACGCAAGCTCATCACCAAAGGTTGGTGGGGCAAGATGTGGTCAAATTAAAATTTTCTGTTGACATCCGTGTTGATTGTTTGTTTCTGTGGTACACTGGTCCAGTATGTGCTTAGTTCCAGAGATCCACATATGGGATAGATGTGACCCATGAGCTTCTAAATAATACCATATGCAGAGATAACTATCCTACGAAGAATCAAGTAAGATACTTGCAGAACTTTGGTATGCTTACCGGAAAGAACTTTGTCATGTTTTTGCCTTATTTGATAAAAGATTTCCGAGATGTTCGATGATATTGAAGAAGGAGTAGGTATGATTAAAGAGATTTATGCAACCATCAGAGTTGTAGTGATTCTTGAAATAGATTCCTTGATCACATTTATTTAAGAACGAAGTGGACAGAAGATCTTAACTGTATAAGATGCAATTTAAAATTATACGGGTAGTGCAGTTACTTATGCCCGTGAACCAGCCGCTGAGGTGGCAGGATTTGACGTTTCTTTTTTTCCCAAATTCCTCACCTTCTAGCGTGCAGAGATGGTAGCACCATTTATTTGTCCTTCATGACTCGTATGGCCCAACCATTTGGGCGAATTCTCTCCTTTCCCCGGTCTTCTGATCAATCCGGTTGTCCTAGCCTTAGAACTGTCACCTTCGTATATGTCACGTCATAGACTTCTGTGATATTGCCGTCCATTCGTAATAGGCCTTTCCCGATTCGTCATCTAACTATTTCATCGAGCTTTCTATTGGGAATACATGCTTTCCTAGAGGCATCTTATCCAAATCCCTTAGTGAAATCGGAGACTGGGTATTTCCGACCTTAATCAGAGAACTGCTTCTGCCCCAAATACCATCGAGAACGGTGCTCCGCGTTGGTTGCTTATTGGTTCGGTGGGCCATAAGATGCCGGTATAACTTAAAATGCCATCTCGTTTGTGTTACTTTCACTGTTTTAAAGAGATGCGCGTTCACTTTCAGGTCTTGTTTGGCAGGCAGCCTGTCCGTTGGCTTGGGGATAATACAAGAAATCCGCTTATGATGGCTTATCTTAAATGTATTGAATAGTTCGAAAACCTATTTCATTTTAAAAGAGTTCCATTATCGGAGAAATGATTTGCGGGAGTACTAACCTCTGCAAATTAATTTTATGGTTCAAAAATGAACTTGGCGATAATAGAACCAGGTACAGTAGTAAGAGGCATGGCTACACCATTGGTAAAAAGATTCAGTGCCATGATTATAAAATATGGCCATCTATGGATGAGGGAGAGAATTTCCCTATTAAGTCTAGACCCCATGTCGAAACGGGCCATGGAGAGGAGAGTAAGTAGCGATTGGTTGTGAGCTGTGATGGCATGGTGGATCTATGGATATTCTTGGCACTTACGACACATTGTGTTACCCAACTCTATTGCGTCATTTTAGAGGGGACAGAAAATAGCCCATTCAATGTATTTTCTCGAGCATGCGTGGCCACCGAAGTGGCCTCCACAATTCCATGTTGAGATTCATGGAGAATCTGTCCTGGATTCCTCCATGTCGACACCACTTAGGAGCATTCCATCAAATGCTTTCAGATTTAAGAGCACTTGCTCATAATGACGTATTTAGCTACGATTATGCGTACCGGCCTTCTTTGTTGTGTGTAACTACCTTCTGGGTCTGATGTCCATGCCTATAATAATGATATCCGTGTACCAAAGGCACTCAGAGATGGAGAGTCAGGGTTTCGATGTAGTATACGCACTATATGGAAAGTATAAATCTACTAAACATCACCTCCATCTAATTGGTTGTCAGCTAACAATCTGTGATGATTTGTCCTTTAACCGACTTCTGATTAACCAAATGTTAATCCGAATCTCCATTAAGGATTATAAAAACTTTCCATGCCTTTTTAGACAGGACCCGTGTGTGAGGAAAAGTCTGGTAAATGGTGCCGTTTTACATGACCCTCGTTTTTGATTCAGCATATAATGTCTTAGGCGTTTAGTAGCAAAGACTATGGCTAGGTATTTCGTTCTACATGTGTATAACGTGTTTCGTGCCGGAGCAGCATAGGCTGATGAAATAAATCACGCGTTCTCTCTTGTTATCATCTTCTTGGGGCCAACATATAGGCCGCGAGAAATTAGTAGCGCTCATGAATATTTTTTTTTTTTTTTTTAGAATCATATGGGAAATCTAGACTTAGGTGGCATTAGAAGAGGGTGGTGATAATAGGAAACACTTAACTAACTTCAAAGGCTTCCTTACAGTCTTTGGGCCAATCAATGCGATAGTCTTTCTTGAGTAAATTGTTGATTGGGAGGACAGGCGAGCTTGGTTTTGGGATGAATCTTTGGATTGCACCCAGCTTTCGGAGGAATTGACCTGAATACAGATTCATTTGAAGGTGAACCATTTCGAGGCAGCAAGATTTGTTCAGGTTGACAATATTATCCCTCGTTAACGATATGATTATAACCTAGAGCTTCCCTCCCGTTACACAAAGGGACGCATTTCTCCCTATGGTTTAGTTGTGAATTCGAGTATTCTATTAGGCGCGAAAGAATGACGTGGTCAGTACTTTGGGATGGTCACAACGCTTCTTGGCTTTAGCACCATAATTCATCGAACGATATAAGATGCCATGATTTTATGAAAGTAAAGATGTAGAAAGATGTATGTCGGAGCCGTGGTACGTAGGCAGCTGGCAGTTCTTGAGATCTAAGAAGCCGGAAATGGCATAAACATCATAGCAATAGGTTCCCCAAGGAGTTATAAATGTGGTTTAGGCTTGATCTTTCAGATATATTGCATTTGATTGTATCCCGAGGAATCCATACCATGAGAGACAAGCTCAAACCCCACGTGGGCATTAACAATGACATCAATAGATGGCAACGGGAAGTCGTCCCTTATTTTTTTTTTTTCTTTTTTTTTTGGAAATGCTTATGTTGATGTCTCGAAAAATCTATGCCAGAACGTCATCTTTCCATCTTCTTGAGAACGGGAAGATGTTAGATTACCCATTGGGAATAGTCGACTGGCTTGATGAGATCTACAGGAAGGAGGTTTATTACCTCCTCCTTTACCATGAGAGCTACTTAGGTTTCATAGGTTTTGATTTTGCCTTAACTGCGCTTTGCCATCTGATTTTAGGACGAGGTTGTGCACCGCAACTGTTGGGGTGAACTATTGTCATTCCTTATTAAGAAATGCAATATTATTTCTGATGTCTTTGAGGATCCGTGTTGTATTCCACATTCTTCTTATCTAGGGTTAAGGATGATCCTAATTTCAAGATCTTTGGTTCGTCATCTGTCCGATGTTGACATCGATGGTCTCTTCGATGTTAAAAGGAGTGCGTTACACTCTTCGAACTCAGGTGGTGTGGAGGTAGTGTAAATTCCAAATCATCCCATTTTATCTGCATATATGCTAGGTTCCATTTGTGAGGGAGATAATCCATGGGGATTTCCGAAATAGGAAGACGAATTGGATTAAGGACAAATCTAGCATATGATGTAGAGAGATGTAATGCCGCATAGGCGTTTAAGTTAATCCAAGGTAGCCCACAGTCACTATCAATCGGTCTAGGATGCGGAGATTTAATTTTCACTTGAATGAGGATTGTAATTATTTTATAATGATCATCACGACCTGGACAACGTGACCTGGGTATCTTCTAACTCTTTACTTGGAGTAAAACGTGATGCTTGAAGTTGCTATTGAAGGCAGCTGAGAGATTTTTCTCTCACGGGATTCTTCAATGGATAGGAAGTTAAATGCCTTGATTAAATTAATACAGCATGATTTCTGTAAGCTACAATGCCGGCTTTGGTTTTCGTATACCTCACGAATACTTGGTTGCTACTAATATGGCCAAGTCTCCTAAGACTTTGATGTTATAAACACCAATTCTCTTGGCTAAAGTGAGGCCAAGGAGGAGGTTTCGTACTCCGCACGTTGTTTGTGCATTTCAAAGTTTTACTTAAAGGCGGCATGGGAGGACTTTCTCCCGGGTGAAGTAAAAGAATTATTACCTACCTCCGCTCCATAAAGGATTTAGCTCCGTCGAAATGGAGAGTCCAATACTAGTCGGGAGTATAGATGTGGGGCCTCTGTGCGTTTGGCACACTCTACTTCTACCATACAGAGGTTTTTCTGCTGGATGAAGGGAACCAACACCTAGGGAATATCATTGACTACCGAATCCAAAGGTTAAGACATTGGTGAATCTTTTTCTATGTACTCAACGATTGTTTCAGTAGTCCCTAATTGATTACCATTTCTTTAGCTTTTCATTAGGGGTTGGGGTTGTTTGGCTATGGATGATAGCTGCAAGTCCGTTGTAGGTACCAACTTCTCCTCTGGTTTGGGGTCAGTAGGTTGTTGGAAGTTCAATTTAAGTGTACACATGTCGTTTCTTTAATCACTAGGGAAAATCGAAAGGTTTGGATTGCTTTGGCGACAAATACCTTTCCTAGATGCAAAAATTCTACGTCTTGAAATAACGTGAGAAGGGATGTGACTTACATTCGGTGTATCCATGGCGCGCGAGTATCATATTATAATTAGTTTTTCCCGATCTTAATATAAAATTCAGTCAGGATTGTTTTGGGTCCTAAGGTGACATGGCAATACTATAGTTCCTAAGAAGGAGGCTTTAAGTAGCTCATAGCCTCCAATGTATTTGAGTGGTGGAACAGTTTGTTTCACCAGATCCTAGTTTTTGAGGAAAGAGAAGGGAAATATGTGAACGCTGGGGACGTGGCCCCATCGTAAACCATTGCCACGTTATTTAAGTTTACATAGTTATTATAAATCCATACTTGTTTAGGTAAGGCTAGATCACCTCGGCGTGCGAGTCAGCATCTGTGGGGAATTTACTTATTTCGAAATGAATTCGACATCCTTGTCCGTGCCCAAGAGGGTGGATATCAAAATCTACATGGATTACTTGGTTTCAGGAGGGTGGAGGGATATTAATTTAGATGCCTAGACTAATGCTTCTAAAAGAGTTAGCTTCTGCGAGGAGGAGATTTCGTTAGTAAATATAAAAATGAAATGTGCAAAGAAGTTCTTTGTAGGTCATAATTAATCATAGGCACGATGGGTTTTTCTATATCTGCTGACTCTTATCTGTTTCTTGGCAGATGACTTGGGTTGGTTTGAGAGAAATACTTTCGGTTTCGTGTTATAGCTTCGATAGGAAGGCTAAACGTCGAGCTATACCAAACTCACCTTCCCCCCCCCCTCCCCTCCCCCCCCCCTTTTTTTTCCCTCCTTTCCCCCCCCCCCCCCCCCCTTCTTCCTTCTCCCTCCTCTTTTCCCCTCTTTCCCTCCCTTTTCCTCTTCCCCCCCCCCCCCCCTTCCCCCCCTTTTCCCCCTCTCTTCTCTTCCCCCTTCTTTCCTTTTTTCCCTCCTTTCCCCCTTCCCCTTTCCCCCCTTTCTCCCCTTTTTTCTTTTCTTTCCTCCCCCCCCCCCCCTCCTTTTTTCCTTTCCTTCCCCCTTTCCCCCCCCCCCCTTTTTCCCTCCCCCCCCCCCCTTTCTTTCTCCTTAACCCCCCTTCTCCCCCCCCTTTCCCCCCCCCCCCCCCTTTCCCCCTTTTCCCCTTCCCCCCCCCCCCCTTCCCTTTTTTCCCCCCTCCTTTCTCCTTTTCCCCCCCTTTCCCCTTCCCCCTTTTTCCTTCCCCCCCCCCCCCCCCTTTCCCTTTTCCCCCCCCCTTTTTCCCCCCCCCCTTTTTTTTCCCCCTCCCCTCCCCCCCCCCCCCCCCCTTTTTTTCCCCCCCCCCTCCCCTCTTCCCCCCCCCCTTTTTCCCCCCCCCCCCTTCCCCTCCCTTCCTTTCCCCCCCCCCCTTTCTTCCCCTTTTCTCCCCCTTCCCCCCCCCTTTTCCCCCTTCCTTTTTCCCCCCCCCCCCCCCCCCCCTTCCCCCCCTTTTCCCCCCCCCTTTTCCCCCCTCCCTTTCCCCCCCCCCCCTCTTTTTTCCCCCCCTTCTTCCCCCCCCCCTCCTCTTTTTTTTTTTCTCCTTTCTCCCCCCCCCCCCTTCCCTCCCTCCCCCCCTTTCCCCCCCCTTCCCCCCCCCCCCCCCCTTTCCCCTCCTCTCCCCCCTCCTCTTCCCCCTCTCCCCCCTTTTCCTCCTTTTCCCCTTTCTTTTTTTTTCCCCCCCCTCTTCCCCCCCCCCCCCCCCCCCCCCTTTCCTTTTTTCCCCCCCCCCCCCCCCCCCCCCCCCCCCCCCCCCTTTTCCCTCCCCCCCCCTTCTTTCTCCCCCCCCCCCCTTTCCCCCCCCTTTCCCCCCTCCCTTTCCTTCCCCCCCCCCCCCTTCCTCCCCCCCCCCTCCTCCTCCCTTCTCCCCCTCTTTTTTTCCCCCCCCTCCTTTTCCCTTTTTCCCCCCCTCCCTTTTCCCCTTTTCCCCTCCCCCCCTCCTTCCCCCCCCCTCCCCCTCCCCCCTTTCCCCTCCCTTCTTTCCCCCTTCCCCCCCCCCTTTTCTCCCCCTCCCTCCCTTCCCCCCTCCCCCCCTTCCTTCTTTTCTTCTCCTTTTTTCCCCCCCCCCCCTTCCCCTCTTTTTCCCCCCCCCCCCCTTTCCCCCTCCCCCCCCCCCCCCCCCCCCCCCCCCCCCCTCCCCCCCCCTTTTCCCTTCCCCCCCTTTTTTCTCCCTCCCCCCCCCCCTCCCCCCCCCCCCCCCCCCCCCCCCCCCTCTCCCCCTCCCTTTTCCCCCCCCTTTCTCCCCCCCCCCCCCCTTTTTCCCCCCCCCCCCCCCCCCCCCCTTCTTCCCCTTCTTTTCCCCCCCTCCCCCCCCCTCTTTTTTTTTCCCCCCCCCCCTTCCCCTCCCCCTCTCCTCCCCCCCCTTCCCTTTTCCCCCCCCCCTCCTTCCCCCCCCCCCCCTTTCCCCCCTCCCCCTTCCCTCCCTTTCCCCTCTCCCCCCCCCTCTCCCTTTTTCCCCCCCTTCCCCCCCCCTCCCCCTTTTCCCCCCCTTTTCCCCCCCTCCCCTCCAAACTTCCCTTCCCCCCCCCCCCCCTCCCCCCCCTTCCCCCTTTTCCCCTTTTTCTTCCCCCCCCCCCCCCCCCCCCCTTCCCCCCCTCCTTCCCCCCTCTCCCCCTTTCCCCCCCCCCCCCCCCCCCCCTTTCCCCCCCCCCTCTCCCCCCCCCCCCCCCCCCCCCCCCCCTTTCTCCCTTCTCCTTCCCCCCCTTTCCCCCCCCCCCCTCCCCCTCTTTTCCCCCTTTTTTTTTCCCCCCCCCCCCCCCCCCCTTCCCCCCTCCCCTCTTCTTTCTCCTTCCTCCCCCCCTCTCCCCCTCTTTTTCCCCCTCTTCCCCTTCCCCCCCCTTCCCCTCCCCTTTTTTCCCCCCCCCCTTTTTCTTTTCCCCCTTTCCTTCCTCTCCCCTTTCCCCCTTCCCTCCCCCCTTTTTTTTCCTCCCCTTTCCCCTCCCCCCCCCCCCCCCCCCCCCCCTCCCCCTTTCCTCTCCCCCCCCCTTTTCCCCCCCTCTCCCTCTCCCCCCCCCCCCCCCCCCCCCCCCCCCCTTCCCCCCCCTCCCCCCTTCCCCCCCCCCCCCCCCCCCCCCCCCTTCCCCTTTTTCCTTTTTCCCCCCCCCCCCCCCCCCCTCCCCCTTTTCCCCCCCCCTTCCTTTTTTTTCCCCCTTTTTCTTTTCCCCTCCCCCCCTTCCTCCTTTTTTTTCCCCCCCCCCCCCTTTCCCCCCCCCCCCCCCCCCCTTTTTCCCCCCCCCCCTCCCCCCCCCTTCTCCCCTCCCCCCCCCCCCCCCCCCTCTCCTCCTTCCCCCCCTTTTTCCCTTTCCCCCCCCCCCCCCCCCCCCCCCCCCCCTCTTTTTTTTTTTTCCTTTTCTCTCTCCCCCCCCCCCTCCCCCTTCCCCCCCCTTTTTTCCTTCTCCCCCCCCCCTCTCCCCCCCCCTTTTCCTTCCCTTTCTCCCTTTTCCCTTTTCCCCCCTTTCTTTCCCCCCTTCCCTTCCTCCCTTTCTCTCCTTTCCTTCCCCCCCCCCCCCCCCCCCCCCCCCCTTCCCCTTCTTTTCCCCCCTTTCCCCCCCCCCCCCCCCCCCTCCCCCTCTCTCCCTTTTTTTTTCCCCCCCTTCCCCTTTTCCCCCCCCCCCCCCCCCTCTCCCCCCTTTTTCCCTTTTCCCCTCCCCCTCCTTTTTTTCCCCCTTCCCCTTTTTTTTTTTTTTTTTCCCTCTTTTTTCCCCCCCCTTTCTCCCCCTCCCCCCCTCTCCCCCCCCCCCCCCCCCTTTTCTTCCCCCCCTTCTCCCCCCCCCCCCCCCCCCCCTCCCCCCCCCCCCCCCTCCCTCCCTTCTCCCCCCCCCCTTTCCCCCCTTCCCCTCCCCCCCCCTTTTTTCTTTCCTTTTTCCCCCCCCCCCCCCCTTTCCCTTTTCCCCCTCCCCTTTTCCCCCTTTTTTTTTTCCCCCCTTTTCCCCCCCTCCCCCCCCTTTCTCCCTCCCTTCCCCCCCCCCTCCCCCCCCCCCCCCCCCCCCCCCCCTTTTCCCCCCCCCCTCCTTTTTTTCCCCTTCCCCCCCCCCCCTCTCTCCCCCTTTTCAATCCCCCCCCCCCCCCCCCCCCCCCCCTTTTTTTTCTCCCCCCCCCCCCCCCCTTTTCCCCCCCCTCTCCCCCCCCCCCTTCCCTTCCCCCCTCCCCCCTCTCCCCCCCCTCCCCCCCCCCCTCCCCCCCCCCCCCTCCCCCCCCCCCCCCCCCCCCCCCCTCCCCCTCATTTCCCTTCCCCCCTCCCCCCCCCCTTTCTTCTCCTTTCCCTTTCCCTCTTTCCCCTTCCCCCCTTTTTTTCCCCCCCCCTCCTTTCCCTTCCCTAAAATTTTTTCTTTCTTCTTCCCCCTTCTTCCCTTTCTTTTTCTTCTTTCCCCCCAACCCCCCCCCTTTCCTCCCCCCCCTTTTCTCCCCTCTCCCTTTTCCTTTTTTCTTCCCCCCCTTTTCCCCCCTTCCCCTTTTCCCCTTTTCCCCTTCCTTTCCCCCCCCCCCTTTTTTCCCCCCTTTCCCCCTTCCCCTTTTTCCTTTTTCCTCCCCCTTCCCTTTTTCCCCCCCCCTCCCCCTTTCTCCCTTTCCTCTTTCCCTCCCCCCCCTCCTCCCTCTCCCTTTTTTCCCCTTCCCCCCCCCCCCTTCTTTTTTTCTTCTTTCCCCCCCCCCCCCCCCCCCCCCCCCCCCCCCCCCCCCCCCCTTCCTCCCCCCCCCTTTCCCCCCCCCCTCCCCTTTTCCCTTCTCCTTCTCTTCCCCTCTCCCCCTCCCCCCCCTCCCCCCCCTTCCCCTCTCCCCCCTTTTTTTTTCCCTTTTCCCCTCTTATCCCCCCCCTCCTTCCCCTCCCTCCCCCCCCCCCCCCCCCCCCCTCCCCTCTCCCCCTCCCTTTTCTCCTTCCTCCCCTCTCCCCCTCCCCCTCCCCCCCCTTCCCCTCTCCTTCCCTCTCCCCCTCTCCCTCTTCCTCTCCCCCCCCTTTTTTTCCCCCTCTCCCCCCCCCCTTTCCCCCCTTTTTTCTCCTTCCCCTCCCCTTTCCCCCCCCTCCCCCCCCCCCCTTTTTTCCCCTTCCCCCCCCCTCCCCCCCCCTTTTCTTTTTTCCTTCTTTTTTCCCCCCCCCCTTCCCCCCCCTTCCCCCCCCCTCCCCCCCCCCCCCCTCTTTTCCCTCCTCCCCTCCCCTCCCTCTTTTTTTTTCCCCTTTTCCCCCCCCCCCTTTCCCTCCCCCCCCCCCTTTCCTTTTTCAATTTCCCCCCCCCCCCCCCCCCCCCCTCCCCCCCCCCTTTCCCTCCCCTTTTTCCCCCTCCCCTTTTCCCCCCCCTTTCCTTCCCTCCCTCCCCCTTTCCCCCCCCTTCCCTTCCCCTCCCCCCCCTCCCTTCTCCCCCCCCCCCCCCTTTTCTCCCTTTCCTCCCCCCCCCTCCCCCTTTTCCCCCTCCCCCCCCCTCCCCCCCTCCCCCCCCCCCCCCCCCCCTTTCCTCTCCCCCTCCCTCCCTTCCCCCCTTTCCCCCTCCTCTCCTCCCCTTCTTTTTTCCCCTTTTTTTCCTTCCCCCCCCCCTCCCTTTCTTTCCTTCCTTCTTTTTTCCCTTCCCCCCCCCTCTTTTCCCCCCTTTTTCCCCCCTCCCCTTCCCCCCCCCCCCCCCCCCCCCCCCCCCCCTTTCCCCTTCTCCCCCCTCCCCCCCCCCCTTCCCCCCTCCTTCCCCTTCCCCTTTCCTCCTCCTCCCTGATTTTCCCTTCCCTCCCCTTTCTCTCTCTTCTCCTCCTTCTTCCTTTCCTCCCCCCTTTTTTCCTCCCTCTTTCCTCCCCCCTTTAACCCTTTCTCTCTTCTTCCTTTCCCTTCTTTCCCCCCCTTCCCCCTCTCTCTCCTCCCTTCTTTTTTTTTTTCCCCTTCCTCCCTCGCTTTCCCTGTGTTACTTCCCCTTCTTCCTTTTTCTTTTTCCCCCTACCCCCCCTTCCCTCCCCCTTCTCTCTTTCTTTCCCCCCCCTCTCCCCCCTCTCTCCTCTTGGTTCCTTTTATTTTTGTGTCCTTCGCCCCTCTTCCCTTGACCCTTTTTTCCTTGAGATATAGGTCTCCTAATCCTTGCCCTTGCTCATCGTCTCCCTCCTTGGGAGATCGTTCCCTCCCTTCCTGTCTGGAAATTTCTTTACTTCCCTTTCTTCCCCCTCCCGTTTTCTCCCCTTTCCTTGGCATAAGTTCCTCCCTCTTTTCTCTCTCCCCCCTTCTTTTTCCCCCCTCTCCCTTTTTTCCTTTTGATTAAGTTTTGATAATCCCCCAAACGATTTTTTCATTGGTGACTTTATCATTCTATTTTCATGGAATTAGGGGGCCAAATTGCCCATTGAGAAGGAACCAATACTACAACAAACAAATGACACTACTAAGGAGGAGAACACCCCCTTATCAATATGGAAGATATTTTAACAGGCGGACATGCTTCCACTTCTTATGTAGAAAATGATAAAGTGGTAGGGCATAGAATACCCCTCATCAAGTGCCACGAAGAAACAAGATAGAACATGAGACAGGGGAAGAACCTCCACAATACGAAGAGGAGGAACCTTTAGAAGAAGAAGACACAAACCAAGTCACAATCCAACAACAACAACTCAGTAACTTAAGCCGACAACTAGCTTTGCTTACTTTCCAAGTACAGAAAGACACAAACAAGAATGTTCAAAAGTCAAAGCCTAAGTTTAGGATCCACGAACTCCATCGAGAAAACCAGAGGAAGAAGACACAGGGTATCATCATGTACACATCCCCGCTTCTCCCACTAAAGAACAATTGCTCGCACAAGAAGTACAATCTATGAAAGCAACGCTTGCGAGCATACAAGAAAGCAATATAGGGAGTATTAGGAAATACAATACGAAGAACTATGCCCCTATCCTTTTGACAAGACAATGACCCTTCAAAACCCTTTCCAAAGAAATTTGATATGCCAAAGTTTGACAAATACAAAGGAAAGGGAGACCCAAGGGATCATGTTAAAGATTTCTACATGGCATGTCAAGAGGTGTCTTATAGTGATAATTACCTCATCAGACTTTTTCCTAAGAGTCTCGGAGGTCAAGCATTAGAATGGTTTACGCGCTTGCCACGAGGATTAATTTTCACCTGGCCAGAATTGGCGGAAAGATTCGTGCGTCATTTTTCATATAACATAGAGAGTGACGTCACCATGGCAGACTTGTGCAGCACAAAACAACGCCCAAATGAGACCTTCGCCAGCTTCCTCCCAACGATGGAGAGGGATAGCTAGTCGCTTCCCTTGCGCTTTCCCTGAGAAGCAGCTAGTCAGTATTTTTCAATCCCTAATCTCAACCCAGATATAGCTTTCCACCTCCAAATGCATTGTGTCCGCACCTTTGAGGAGGTTATCGAGAAAGGGATTCAAATAGAAAAGGCTCTCATTGCCAAAAAGGCACCCTCAAAACCCAATCTAAAGACAACCAAAGTGTCAAACCCGCTGAAAAGCCAAAGATCTTTAACAAAAAAAAAAAACGTGGTGGGAGACGGAATCACTGATTCCAAACGTGTTCAAACGGTCCAAACCAGTCAACCTTTTAAACTGACCAAGGGCCCAATTCAACCACCACCAAAGCGACGAACATTCACCTCCCTCAATGAGCCGTTGTCTGTCATACTAAAACAGTTGGATGCGGCCCACATGATGACCTATCCTACAACACAACCGTTTTGATGACAACACTCCTAAACCTTCATGGTATAAGGAGCATGAATACTGCGAAATGCATCGCGTTAAAGGTCATAAAACAGACAAATGTTTGCGACTTCGCCACTATATTCAAGACCTCATTGACAACGGGGAGATAGAGGTGGATAACCCTAGCCACATGCAAACACCTAACACGAGAAAATGGGATTTATAAGGAACCATTCCCCAAGCATGATAAGTCGGAAAAGGAAAAACCGGATCAGGGAGAGTCATCCCAAACCTATAAAGCCACGAATTACTTGTATACCAAGAGAGATAACAATCATTACGATTCACTTATCGGATGTATTCGCTCCCCTACTGACCCGTGTCAATACCATCCGGATCAAGGGAAAGGACTGCGCTGCGGTAGGGGTAACAAGGCGTGCCCGCCTCGTGATTCCAGAACCCTCTCTGTTGACCCCCAAAAACTGGTAAATATAACCTTTTAGAACAACTTTGAGAAGACACCTGCTAAGATCTCGATCTTAGATCTTCTCAAGATATCCAATGTGCATAAGGAATTTTGTATCAAACTCTTCAGGGGTCGGGAGTGCCTTTAGAAGTTGATCCTGCATACCTTCAAGCCCGCGGTGGCAAATATTGCACCCAGTGAGCATTCTCACTTTCAACCATAGGGAGGGAGGTCCCTACCTGAATCCTACACATAATCTTCCCTTATACATTGAGGTAGTTGTCACCCGCAGGAAAATCAAACGGGTGCTTGTGGACAATGGATCAGGATTGAATATTTGCACGCTTAAGTTGGTCAAACAATTGGGACATACAGAGGCAGATCTTGAGTCCCATATCATCACTATCACCGCATACGACAACGCGGAAAGAGAGTCAGCAGGCACCATTACGCTGCCAATGGAGGTGGGCCCCACTTGCCATCAGACAAAGTTTCACGTCTTAGACTTGGAACTTCCATATAATATGCTTCTAGGCCGACCATGGATCCATGCCATGCAGGCCAGTGCCATCAACATTTCATCAATGCATCAAGCTGAAGCATGAGGGACATACAGTTACAATACCAGGAGACTCAGAGCCCTTTGCTCATTGTAGAGCTCTTAATAGCTTTGCACGAAAGGGTACATATGCATGTCCCTCCACAGATATAGCTGTCCCTCTTCATTCTGAGGCCATGGAATCTCGAGTAGATTCAAATTCTCTTCGTTCTTTTTGCACTCATGGGCATCTACTTCAACATCTCCATTTAATTCATGGGAGATGAAAATTCTGGAATATGGCTGTGGGGAGTATAATGTACAACAAGCGCTCTTGGTTTCAGACCTCTCCTTGTCGCCCAAGACTAGAGGTCGACCCAACTACTGCTTCAGAGACCTAGAGAGGAACATACTATTGGGTCGTTCCTACCTGGAGGCTTGTTAGCTGAGGAAAAATTACTTGATCCACCTACTACTTGGGTCCCTGAGGACACTCAGCCATCTTGTTATCAAACCCCAGAATATGAAAAATCTAGCAGAATGATGTACTCCATGGGCTACAAAGGCCTAGGATGTGGGGGAGGAATGAACAAGGACAAAGAGAACCAGTCCCTCTTCCCACATTTCAAAACAGAAAGATATGGCATTGGGATTCACCCTTATGGAGCACACCCCAACGATCAAGATGCGACTTGTTCTGAGCATGAGGATAGCTCCGATTATCTAGACAGCGATACGGATTCCTGTTGTAGCCAATATGAGGATCTGGCCTCCACGAACCTTTTCATGAATAATGCTGTCCTAACCATCACCCCCAATGAACCAACCCTTGACCTTGTATACCCCTCCCTTGTTGAATGGGACCAACAACGTCACGTGCCACTAGATTTATTCGAGAATGACGAGGCTATTGCAGAGTTCATGGGCATAAGGGATACAATTCCCATTGGCCGTAGATGTTATGATGTTGGGATCTATGCTTCATATTCCACCAGGAACATGATGCCATTCTTCAATAGAAAATCTATGCCCGCCCGCATATGACATGCCAAAATCTTGCCTAGCTTGTGAGGTTGTTGGTCCCCATTTCACCATGGTCTACCCATTTTCACCTATCTTAAGGATATTACATTCCGCCCAATATCTCCCACTCTAACAATCACAGCCTAATTTCCAGATAGCCCTTTACCCCTTTTAGGAGTACACTTTATCTCATGGCTATGATGGGAATCTGTTATGTTGTCTGGATGTGACGGAGTCACTTTATGGCAATCACGAAGTACAAGAAGGAGTATGCGGAGCACTAAAACAGAATGGTCCCTTGCCTAAGAAATTGTTGAGAGTAGGTTACTATTGGCCTACCTGGAAACCGATTGGTTGTATTACGTTGAAAATGTCTGCTTTCCCAGAAGTAATGGAAATTTTATCCTGCTTCCATCATAGCCATTGCAACAATCAACTACCCATGGCCATTCTCTAAATAGGGACTTGATTTAATAGGGAAGTTTACTCCTACCTCCTCTTAATGGTCCTACACATATCATCACACCACTAATGATTTACAAATGGTGGAGGCCATCCCTTTAACCTATGTCACAGAATAAAAATTTTCTAAATTCATCATGACTCACATTATTTTTCGGTATGGAATTCCTGTAGCCATTGTTACAGTAATGGGAAGTCATTTAAGAACGAACTGTGAAAGTCTTTGGCAACCGTTCCAATCAATTGATATGGGCCATGCCATATTACCCTTAGGGTTAACGAAAAGCTGAGGCAACAACAAGACTTTGGCAGGATACTTCAAAGATTGGTCAACAAAATGAGGTCGCAACTGGTCACCTACAAATTCATCCGCCGTTTGGGCTTACCAAACATTCATTCACACCCCTACAGGTGGCAACACCATGTTCCCTAGTATTCGGGTCAGAATCTATCAGCCCCTAAGATTCCTCCTCCCTGAGTATCTCTCTTCAAGACTATCTGGCTTAAAGATGAAGATTACCGAGTGCAAGATTGGCTGAGTTGGAGTCTACTAGATAAATTGCATTCACTCTCTTAATCACTTGAAATTATATCAACACAGATCGCCAAAAACTATAACAAGAGAATCATCCCTCATCAGGTTGAGGTTAGTGATTTAGTCATGAAGGAGGAACTAGTTCACCCCCAGAGCGAGTCGAGAAAAGAAAGGAAAGTTTGAACCCCATTGGCTAGGACGCCTAATGTCCCTATTTGCCAGTAATGACACAGGGGCTACAATTTGGCTCAACCCAGGGATGGAGATCTGAGAGCCATGAATGCATGCATCTAAGAGTTTTAAATGCCTAAACATGCCAAAGACGTTCATAAAACCAAAATCCAAAAAAAATCAAACAATTCATAAAACCGAAAAAGAGAAATAGGATCATCCACTTGTGAAAACCACGTAATTGGTCATTTGGGTAATGCCTTTGGTGAACACCAGTTTCCAGCACCTCAGGAAGATTCGTTGTTTCATAAGGCATCTATATTCAAAGGGTAGTTTTCTTTGCACTAGACCTGGTTTACCATAGTTTCCTTTGTACAACCATTCTGTCTAGCCTTGCTCCGACTTTGCCTTCTCTATTCATCTATGGGGATTGGGCTTTCTGATTTCCCCATCTTACACTGGGGAAACTCAATGCTTTCACCTCTTTTTCATAAGTGCGGCTTCTGCCCTTGTTATTCCCCACATAACAACTGGTGTGGGGGGGGGGGGTGGTGTTGGGGGGGGGGGGGGGGGGCGCCCGTTGTGGGTGTTGCGCGCGGGGGGGGGTTGTGGGGGGGGGGCATCCACGCTTTCTTGGTTACCCTACACATACTTTTGGAACCTTCAGAAAACATAAAAAACAATAGAAAATGATTTCAAGAAAAACCAAAAAACGAAATTGGTTTCCGAGAAAACACAAAAACAATAGAAATTGTTTTCACAAAAACCTAAACAATAGAAAATCGGTGCAGAAACCCATAAAAAATCTTAAATTTTTTTTTACTTGCATGCCTTGTTTCCGTGATTTGCTTGTTGCTTTTGTATAGTGTTTTTGCAGGCTTCCTTTTGAGTTGTTTGTTGCTTGGTGTAACTTTGGTCATAGTTTATCTTTTCTCGCTTAGAATACTCATTCTTGCTTATGCATATTGTATTGGGTTTTCGAGATGCTATTTTTTTATTCATGATTCTTTCGTAACATCGTTGGGTTTTTGTTTTGTTACTTGTTATAAGCATGGTGATTCTGGTGTATGCATAATCCTGGTGTTCTTTTAGCATTTGGTTGTGTTTCTTGCATGTGCTCTATTTTTTTAATCATTCACATCACATTACCATCACTAGCAGCACATCTATCATCATCTATACATCATATATAAAAAAAAATGCTAAGTTTTTACATCATCATGTATGCTAGCTAATCATCACATATCATATCATCAATAGGGGCAAGGGTGTTGCGCATAATAAAAAATCTTCCCTCCCCGCACCAATATCATCATTCATCCATCCTAACATCAAATACCACATGAAAACAACATTTGATATTGTATATAGATCTATCATCTACAATCTACAGCACATGTTACATCAATTCACCCCTCAGAATCATATACATACAAAGTACAAAATCAGATAATAACCATCCTTATGTCGAATCAAAACATTGCCTCCGTACTGGTCCCTGTGGCACTCTTGGAGGACTGCCCCTACTCAAATACTCTGCCTTGGGGTGGAGGTATAGCTACCTGTGTTAGGCCCTGTGGCCTCAGTCCTTGTGCCTGTGCGGCACCCTGTCCATCTTATTTTTCACCGTATCGGGGCATTTTTTTTCCAATACCCCTTTCTCTCCCCCATAAAATTTTAAGTTCTTCCCTGGTGATTTTTATTTCTTCACACTCTCGAAATAGTAGTTTTTTCAAATAATTATTTTTCTTAATTTTTCCGCCTAAACAAGGACATTATTTGTCGTGGTTGGTGTTGGGTGTTATCCTTTCTTCCACCTAGGGTACTTTTCTTGTGCCCCTAGGCCTTCTTTTTCTTCGTTTCTCCTCTTCTATAGTTTATCATGGTCAAAAAGCAAAACAAATACGAACATTTACTATTCAAAAAAATCCAAAAACAATGAATTTTTTTCAAAAATTCCTCGAAAGGAACACACCTAAAAAATGGTAACTTGCCTTCTATGGATTAAACTTGTGCTTGTCATGTATTTTTCTCATATCCTGTATTTGTTCTCACATCTTCCTCTGATTAATCGACTTGCGGATCATCGGATTCAAACCTTCAGCAAAAGCTAAGCTGCTTTCTTCGTCTATACTCGAGGTACGTTTGTCTTATCGGGTGTTGTTTCATTGCGCACAAATGCTTTTTATGGCCCCCATGTTTATTTTTACTCCCCTTGATTGTATCCTTTCTTGGGATCATTCTTTAACTCTTGTCATCATCATGACGTGTGATCTCTCCAGCACTGATAACCAACATTTTTTACAACTGTCTCGACTATTGTTGGGGTTGGATATGTGCGTTCGTTACATTATTTCCCTTTTTAACATAGTTGGTGGGTGTTGTTACTTGTAATAAGCATGGGGAGTCATGGGTATTGCATTAATTCCGGTGTGTTCTTTGTAGCATTTGGTTGGGTTTCTGCATGTGCTCAGTTTTTATAATTCATCACATTACCATCACTATCATCACATGCTATCTCATCCGAGACAATCATATATTAAAAAAAATGCTAAGTTTTACAGCAGCAGGTATGGCTAAGCTAATCATCAATATCATATTCATCAATAGGGGCAAGAGGGGTTGCGCATAATAAAAAATTATCCTCCCGCACCATATCATCATATAATCAATCTATAAATCAAAAGAACACATGAAAACAACATTGATATTGTATATAGAATCTATCATTACAATCGAACACGAACATGTTTATACATCAATTCATCAGACTCATTTATACATACAAAAGTCAAAATCAGATAATAATCCATCTGTGCCTGAATCAAAACATGTGGGCCGAGTCAGGGACTGGTCCCTGTGGACTCTGGAGGACTGCCCTACTCAAATAATCTGCCTTGGGGGGGAGGTATAGCTACCTGTTGTTAGGCCTGTGGTCTCAGTCCTTGTGCCTGTGCGGGAACCCTGTCAATCTTATTTTTCACAGTTACGGGGCATTTTTTCCAATACCCCTTTCTCTCCCCCAGGAAAATTTTAGTTTCTCCATTGGGATTTTTATTCTTCTTCACACTCTCGTAAATAAGTAGTTTCAAATAATATTTGTTCTTAATTTTCCACTAAACAAGGACATATTGTCGTTTGTTTATCCTTTCCTTCCACTAGGGTACTTGATGTTGCCCTAGGCCCGTCTTTTTCTTCGATCCTTTTCTTCTAAGTTTATCTGGTTCAAAAAGCCAAAACAATACGAACATTTACTATATCAAAACATCCAAAAACAAGGAAATTTTTTTTTCAAAAAATTCCTAGAAAGTTAAAACACACCCTAAAAAATGGTAACTGCTTCTTATGGATGATGAAAATCGTGTCTTGTTGCATGGTATTTTCTCCAATCCATGTGGTTTTTCTTCAAATCTTCCCTGATTAATACGACTTGCGGATCATCGGATTCACAACCATTCACAAAAGCTAGCTGCTTGCTTCGTCTATACTCTAGGGTACTTTTGGTTATCTGGTGTTGTTTCATTGCGCACAAATGCTTTTTATGGACCCCATGTTTATTTTTACTTCCCCTTGATTGTATCCTTTCTTGGGGGATCATTCTTTAACTCTTGTCATCAATCATGAACTTGTGGATCTCTCCAGCACTGATAACAAAACATTTTTACAACTGTCTCGACTATTGTTGGGTTGGATATGTGCGTTCGTACTTGTTTTCCCTGTTAGATGAGCTTGTTTCCTTCTCGTATTGCATTGCATTTTTGTATGTTGCGTGGAGTTGGTACTTTCAGCAATGGCCAATTGTTTCACAGTATGGATTTTCATGTCATTCTACCTTTGTCGTATGCCTATTTTTTTTAATAAGGGCCAATGATGTAGTTCATATGGCAATATGATGACATCAAATTTGTTCCACATAAATAGTAGCTAAAGGCTAAGCTCTTCTCTCCCCTCTTCCTTATTTCTTCTACACTACTTCTCTTTCACCCCTGCTTTTCTCTCTTACTGAGGCATCTTGCCTCCTTCCATCCTTCTACCTATATCTCACCTTTTTCGATCGTCAATCGACTTCTTTCATCACCCCATCGACACTCGAGGGGGCATTTCTCCCTCCTACTAATTTTTCTCCTATCCCTTCAAAACATTTCTTCCATCTACTATCTTTAAAGTGACATCACTTACGCCACCCTAAAGAGGGGCAAATGTAGACACCTATAATTACGCCCAAGCAATTTAAATACTTAAATTACGCTAATGATCTCCTTTTTCGTAAATAGACGACATATCGTCAAAAGTGCTCATATTCCCTCTAATTTTCATCAATTAATTACAATATGCTAATTGATTAAGTTGCCTACCCAGCTAATAGCCTAATTAACAACCTTTCGTTAATTATCACTTCCTCTATCTTGATTAATTAATTATTATTAATTAATTATTCTTCCCCTTCATTTAAACTATTAAATCTATATTAAATTGATTTAATCCCTTTCTAATAGCCTGAATCACAGTAATATTCTTCTAAATGGCTTTTATAAGCTTACACCTACCTATTAATTAATCACCTTTGATTAATTAAAAAACTCCCCCAACTCCCATGACTTGCTAAACATATATTAAACCATTATAAAGTAAGGTTACCTTTAATAAAGTAACCTTATCCATTTCTAATCATGTTTTACCTTTATCCCACATTCATGAGAATGTGTTGAATCCTTTATCCTTTGGGCTATATAAAGATCCCTCCACCTACCTTTTTACTTACACTTAAACTCCTTAGAGAGAAAATGCAAAGCATATAGCAAAGAGACTAAGAGCTTGCACCTTGTTTTATTGAGAGTTCATCATCTTGAAGAGTTAAGCCTCTTTCTTAAAGTGCTTGGGTCATATGGGAGGTTTCAAAAGGGTCTTGTAGCCCAACTTTGATTAGCCTCCATTCCTAGGCTCTTGGAACATTAAGGACAACTATTTTTGATAGCCATGGTACCTACCTAGGTTCCTTCATTTATATGTTGTTAAAGAATAGAGGATATTTAGGTGCTTAACATAGTTGATTTCATAGTTTTGTATTGATAATTGTTAGCATCTAACCCTTGATTAATTTTTATCATGATGGTGTTTATAATGTTGTTTAATTCTTGTTAATTAAGACTATTTAGGTGTTAGTATTTGTTTACATTAGCATTAGTTTAAAAACAACACTTGCACACATCGCCAACTACTTCCACCCCTAATTTATAAAATCCAGTTCCTTGCATGCTCAGGACGGAAAAATGGAAGATTAAATTGAGTCCGAAAGTCAGATCACTTCTTAATGGTAAAAGATGTCTCCAAAATTTTCCCCACAAAACTTAGATAGCAAATTAACTCTCCCTTCTTCTTGGTGTGTAGGAAATACCAAGAAATCATGAAGACTTGCACTTCTAGGAGCTTTTTAGTAAAAATCGGGGGAAAATCAGGTACAGACACACAGTTATCGTTGATCTCTATTTTGAGTTTGGGCCATCCACGTGGAAGATCTAATTTAAAACGGGCCCAGGGGTTCCTTTTTACCTTTTACACTTTTTTGAAAAATGTAAAAATTTCTCATTTTGCTCCACCCCTCCGCCTTAAAAAAATGGGCCTGACAGGTGTCCAAATGTGGGTCCCAATGGAAAGGCACTCCCTTTCTTCATTTGAACCCCCTTTTGAATTTTCAAACTACCATGTGTCTCAATAGCACATCTTGAGATGGTCCCCAAAAGTTTAAACCCAGAATGAGTGCGGGATCACCACGTGTCCTAGCCCGATAAAATTTGTTGAAAATTGAAAGATTAGTGGAAAGCACCATGTGTCAGGATCCGAGGTAGTCTCCTTTAGACGTTGAAAATTCCAAGAAAAATGCAAAGTGAGTGGAATCCTCCAAGTGTCCTCCTGGCACTTCTTTAAAATAAAACTCAATGGTCAATCCCCAAACATGTGTGGTTCCTCCACATGTCCCAGGCATCTCAAAACTAATTGAAAAAGACTAAGTATGGGAAGACCTGGCGGAAGCCTCCACGTGTCTCCATGTCGTAATTTCAAAATGGTGCCCAAGAGAAGAGACCCTGAATGAGCGTGGGCTCACCACGTGTCCCTATCCTACCAAACTATATTAGCTGCATAAATTTTTTGTTTAAGTCCAGGAAAAGTAGTGGAAACCTCCATGTGTCCTCTAAGTGTAACTCCAAGGCCAATCCCAAAATCAAACTTTCAAATGAGCGTCGTTCCTCCACGTGACCAAATATTGGGTTGAGGAAAACCATATAATTTTTAGAGTACCCCACCAAGCCACGTCCAACCCAAAAGGGCCATGTTTCCTTTTGATGCAGAGATGTAAATTTGACCAGGAAAAACACCCTTGAAACCGTAAAATGCATGAAAACTACCATTTGATCCCGGAGATGAAATTTTCTCCAAGGACAGAGAATTTAGAAATGGTACAAGTTTCAAATAAATTCCAATGAGATATATCCATTCATTGTTCTTCAAGTATTTAGGACAAAATGACAAGGACAACTCCTAGTTGTGGAAAATGGAAAGAATGGGACAACCTGAGTTTTTCACCCAATTAACAGACCTTTCCAGATGAATATAGAAATGAGGCTTCAACTATGGATTCATAAGTGATCTTCAGCCCAAGGAAGGATTGATTATGGTAACAAAAAGGAAGACAGTCTTTTCCAACACAACACGGGGAGATAAAATGTGACAGAGGCTGTAAACAGAGAGATTTTCAATGGAAAATGGGGTGAGATAAATTTGAGCACCGACATCAGCTCCAACTCGGGGATGGGAACTCCCTATGAGTGTCACAAGAACAAAAGTAGACCAAGTGCCAAAAATATACATAGGGCAAAGGAGTCAACTTACAAAGCACAAAACCAAAACCGTCTTCCCAAAAACAAACCTAGAAAGCAAAAAAACTAGGCCATAAGGGACCAGAATGAACAAAGGACACAAAAACAAGAAACAACCAACACACTATACACTGTACAAATGACATGCAACCTAATTCTAGGGAATCAATCCAATAAATGCTTTAGATTCCTGCCATTAACAGGCAGTTCAAGCAATTCCCCATCCAAGTCCTTCAAGAAGAAGGTATGCTCACCAATTTTAATATCAATGGAGTAAGGGCCCATCCATAATGCATCAAATTTTCCATTCTTGCCCTTATCTTCATGTCTGCTATCCCATAACAACATGAGATCTCCAACATTGAAAGCTCTTGGAGTGACCTTCTTGTCAAATAACTTCTTCAGCTTTTCTCTGAACTTTACCTGCCTTTAGTGGGATGCCCTCCTTTCTTCATCAAGTTCAACAATTTGGTTAATGCGAGCATCATATGGAATTACTTCTTGATCTTCTAGCTATTGAATGAAATGATATGAGGATAGTTTCATATGCAAGGGAAATATGGCCTGAGTTCCATACACCAACTCAAATGGACTCTTTCCAGTGGCTCTTTTAACAGTAATTTGGTCAGCCTATACAACAAGCTTCAACTGTTCACCCCATTTTCTTTTGTTCAGATCCAAGGTTCTTTTGATAATCTTCAGCAAATTCTTATTACTAGACTTAGCTTGTCCATTTCCTTGGGGGTTGTAATTAGAAGCATCTATCAAATTGATCCCATATCCTTTGCACATTACCACAAAAATTTTAGCTTTGAAGCTCATGGCATTGTCAGCAGCAATTTTAACTAGCACCCCAAACCTGCAGATGATATGGTTCAACATGAAGTCCATGATAATTTGGTGTGTTGCTCTCTTGGTGGGGATTTCCTCCACCCACTTAGTAAAGTAATCAGTGGCTACAAGAATCCACTTATGGATAGCACTTGAAGGGTCTGAAATCTCTCCAGTGAAATCCATTCCCCTTGCTTTAATGGGGCTTCAATTGATATAGTCTACAAAGGCAAGGAGCCTGAAGCTTTCAGTATTCTAGAAAAGCATTGAAAACTCTCACATCTTCTAACTAAAAGAGTTGTATCCCTGAAGAGATTTGGCCACCAATAACTAGCCCTTAGGATCTTGTGTGCTTTGACTTTTCTAGCAAAATTCCCCCCACAAACTCCTCCATGGAGATCAAAAATTATCTTGGGGGCTTCATCTTTAGTAATCCACCTTAAGAGGACCCCCTCGGGGTTCTTCCAAGCTAACCCATAATCAGTAATAACATATTTCTGGGAAGCCAATTTAAGAGCTCTCTTTTGGTTCTTACTCAAGTACTCAGGGCAGTATAAATGTCTGAGATAAAAAATCACATCTTTCTACCACTCAAAATTCATCAACTTTTCAAAGACACCTACCCTTTCTTCTCTTATCTCATTTACCTCAATAGTTTTCAAGTTTCTCTCATCCATAAGCTTAGCTAAGCCCAAAACCCTCACAAAGTTTGTGGTTTGGATATCCATGTCATATTCTTGCAACTTATTCACCCATTTGCATCTTTTGCTTGAGATCTCCATCTCTGATAAGATGTCCTTAACCATGGTGTGGGGAACATAAGCAACAACTTTCGAACTCAGAATGTAAGGCCTAAAAACCTTTATTGCTTTCACTAAGGAAAATTCTTGCTTCTCCATAATAGTGTATTTCAGCTCAACGCCTTGCAATGCCTTACGTAAAAAGGCAATTGGCCTCATCCCCTTCATCATCTTTCTATAACAAGACAGATGCAATAGTGTTCTCTAAAAAAAAAAAAAATAGTTGGAAAGGATTCTTATAGTCTGGAGCCACCAAAATAGGGGCATGCTTTAATGCCTCATTGATCCCATTGAAAGCTTAAATGGCATCCTCCTCCCATTTGATAACCTAGTCCTTCTTTAGCATTGAAGTAATTGAAATGGTCAACTCAGCAAAGTTTTATATAAATCTTCTGAAGAAGTTTATCTTCCCAAAGAAAGACTAACTTCCTTTCTTGGTTCTTGGAATTGGGACCTTGCTGATGGCTTCTACCCTTTCTAGATAAATCATTACCCCCTCTTGTGACACAATGTGACCAAGCAACTTTTCCTTCTGCACTCCAAAATGGAACTTCTTTGGATTGAGTGAAATTCCATATTCTCTACATCTTATCAGCATCTTTTCTAAGTGCAGCAAGTGATCACCTCACTTTCTGGAAAACATAGTCATATCATCCTAGTAAACAACAATAAAATCATTGATGTAACTGACAAAAGCAACATCCATGGCTCTTTGAAATGTTACTCTAGCATTCATCAAACCAAAGGGCATCCTGACATATACGTAAGTTCCGTAAGGAGTGGTAAAGGCTATTTTATTTCTTTCTGATTCCTTTACAACAACTTGGTTATAACTAGAGAAACCATCCAAGGTAGAAAGAAACTCATAACCAGTCACTAGTTGCAGCATGTTTTCCTTGTTTGGTAAAGGATAATTATCCTTCATTGATGCTCTTTTTAGATTCCTAAAATCCACACATAGCCTGATATCACCATTCTTCTTTCTAACTAGTACTAGGTTTGCAACCCAAGAGGAATACCTTGTGGGCTAAATAATTCCACCATCCCTCAATTTCTTTAGTTCTTCTTGCATTTTAAGAGACAGGAGTGGATTGATTTGTCTCTATTTCTTCTTGAATGGTTTTGCATTGGATTCCAAAGGAATCTCATGTTGAAATAGATCCTCTCTATATTCCTTTAGTTCAGAATAAGACCAAGCCATGAAGTCTTGATTTTTATTTAGTAACTGGACATAAGACTTTTTTCCTCCTTATTCAGGTTGCTTCCCAACTAGATCTTCCTTATCTTATCCTTTGTGCCAGGATCATGCTCCTCAACATCCCTTGAGGCTGCTACATATCTTTTAATAATGAAATCAACATTATCAAAGTTTGATTCAAGAGCAACCAACCCTTTAGGAATGGTATTAGTTTTTAGTTGGATAATGTCTTTTCCAAACAGGGTTTCTTTTCCCTCTACTACACACACCATTGGATCCCAATCAATATATTGATCAACAAAATCCCCTTTGTTTTATAGAAATCTTTTCACTTGAGCATCATCATCAAAAACTTTTCAGTGTTTAATGTTGTCAGCGACAAATGGTCTTGTCAATACTTCAACATCAAAGTCACAATATGGGGACATTGCATAATTATTAAACCAAGATCCCAATACAGCAAGTTTTTCTACCAAATCATTGAACATCCTATCATAATGCATAATATTAAATGAATCAAACATCTCAATGAGATCCCAAACTGCATGCTTGTACTGTTTCATTCGTTGATTTTTTGTGGCATAAAGTTTTCTGACTTGCTTAACAATTAATTTTGAATCTTCTTTGACAATGATGTTCTTAACACCATATTTCCAAGAAATTCTCAAACCTATCAAATATTTCTCATAGTCAGCAATGTTGTTAGTGCACTCAAAATTGAGTTCGAAGGAAAAAACAAACTTTTCCTGGCCTGGAGAAATTAGAACAAGACTAGCACAATTTCCAAATTTGGAGCAATCTCCATCAAACCATAAAGTCCAAGGAGAGCTTGCCTATCCAAGACACTTGAATTCTTCAAGTTTGTGCTCTCTTCCATCAGTAAATCATACAAAGTTATCAGAATCAACACTTTTGTACAATACTTCATAGGATGCATTGTTGGGATCTTCAATATGGTGCAACATCTTCTTTTCCCCATATAACCTGACAAGGCTGCCCTCAATTGGAATAGTGGCATAAGACATACCATCTGCACACTCCCACCAATAGTTACAACCCACTTTCTTAACAACAACATACCCCACTTGGCTAGGCAATCAACAAAGACAACATCAAGTTTCAAGTTTTTACCTGGGTAGGCTATAAGTTGCACCACCAAACCTTTCACACATCCCACCAATGGAACTTCTTTGGAATCCATGGTAGTGAACTTCCCATATGTTTTTGTTACTTTCATATCTAACCTTAATTTGTGGCACAATCTATCCTTAATGATCAGAGTGGTGAAGAATGGATCCACATTTAGCTAAGATTCCACCAAGGATGTCCCTAAGTAAACCTCAAGTGGTTAACATAGATCCTCCAATACTGGTGGTGTCTCTAACTCTTCAAGGATTGGATGAGTCTCCACAATGTTTACATTCCTACCTTGGGCAGTCTTTTCCTATTTCAGCCCCAAATACTCAAAGGCCATTTTCTTGTGCTCAGGAATTCTAAACAACTACACAATTGGAACTAAAATCTTGATCTGACTCAAGACTTGGGCAATATCATAAGGGACACATTTTGGCAAGGCATCATTGGAAGGGAGATTGAAAAACTCATCAAATGACATGGGACTCTTGATAGTTTGGGCTTAGCTTGAGGCCCTACCCCTTTGACAACCTTACTTCTTATATTGTACTCCTTCTCTTGGGAACAACAATGTTCATCAACAAATGTCTGTCCTCCTCATATGGGATCCCTCCATCATACTTCTTTATCATCAAATATCTTAATTATTCAAAGTCATTATTAGGTATCTCAAAATCTTGTACAGTATCTATTTCTAAAGTATGAGAGGGACGAAGAATAGGTACCTAGTGGATGCAATCCCAAAAAGTTGCAACAGTCTGAGCACTTATCACTTCAATTGAAGTTTCCCATTGTTGTGAGCTTGTGGAGCAACCCATCATGTACGCATCATATTCAACTTCTTCTTCTTCTTGCTAATAAAATTCACATGGAGCATGGGGCATGAAACATCTGTCACACCAATCAATTACATTTGTTTCTTCCACAACAACAACTCTGGTAGCCAAAAGATCATGCATCATTATGTTTTCCTTGCCTTGGGGTTGTGTTTTTTCCAAATCCAATAGGGCCCTTTCCTCTATCATCAAATCTTTGCTCATTTCTATGATGATTTGTAAATCTATCTTGGCCTTGTTTCTTGTGTTGACCTTGTGAGCTCTTCCCAATCCCCTTCTCAGCCCAGAATAATTTGTATGAGATTTCTTTGACAACCCCTGCCAAAGTTTTCACAACCTCCTCCAAATCAGCACCCTTACTTGCTTGAGGTTTTTCCAGGTTAATCAATTTCAAACTCTCCCTCTTAGGAGGTTTTCCAATTACCTTGATATTGTTCTCAATTTGCAGAGCCATGGTGAAGGCCTGCCTCAAATTTGTAGGTTTCTTATCCCTCAAGTAGTAAGAATTTTTTTTATCAAATGCATCTAAATATTTGATCAAACATGATTCATCACATGGCCTCAAGTTAAAAGGAAATCTTCTCAAGGTCTTGTTAAACCTTGTGTTGAAATCATGTACTGACTCATTAGGATTCTTCTTGATATTTTCAAACTCTGATAGAAGAAACCTAGGGTCTGTTCTATCACCATATTACAATCTAAATGCATTATTCATCTCCACCTAAGAATCAATGGAGTTATCTGGAAAAGCTTTATACCAATTCCTTGCATTCTCTTCCAAAGTATGGATGAAAATTTTGATATATACATCTTCATATTCAATCTCAATGTCTTCCATCATGTTGATAAAAAGATTTAAATTTTTATCACCATTTATAGCACTATTTCCTTGGAACTTTGGTAATCTATTTCTTACATCCTAGGGAATTGCATTTGGATAAACAACCATTCCTACAAAATTTATAGGTCCAAAAGTATTTCCAAAAAATGGAGGTCTAGGTTTTTACACCCGATTTAGAGACATTTTCAAATGAACAGAGAAACGAGGCATCAACTATGGATCCATAAGAGATCTTCGGTCCAAGGAAGGATTGATTACGACAAAAAAAAGGAAGAAAAATTATTTTCAAACACAACACAGAGATAAAAGGTGAAAGAGGCCGTAAACAGAGATATTTTCAATGGCAAATGTGGCGAGACAAATTTGAGCACCAACATCAACTCTGGCTTAGGGATGGGCACTCCCTGTGAGTGCCACAAGAAAAAAAGTAGACCAAGTGCAAAAAATATCCATTGGGTAAAGGAATCAGCTTGCAGAGCAGAAAGTGAAAACCGTCTCCCAAAAACAAACTGAGAAACAAGCAAAACTAGGCCACTAGGGACCAGAACGAACAAAAAACATGAAAGAAAATAATCAACCAACAAACTATACACTGTACAAATGATGTTCACCCTGATTTAAAGAAAATAATCAAGGAAAAACTTCAAGTGCCTACCATCTTGGATATGACCATGCTAAGCAGTCCTGATATGTCTTTAACAACTAGTCATATGATTTCCTCTCTTTTCCATCCAAGTCACTATTTGACCACATTTCTTTAGGCTTATCCTTTATGCCTGGGTTAAATTTTGTAACATCCTTCGAGGATACATCGAAGATCAAAGTTTCAGGAGAATCATCCTACTCATGATACCTACATTGATCAATTTCATAATCCTTGAAATCAACATAACTCACAGAGTTATCAATATCAATATTTGCATGCAATACTTCATAAGAAGCATTGTTGGGGTCCTCAATAAGATATAACATCTTGTTTTCACCAGGTAACTTCACAAGGTTGCCTTCAATTTGTATGGTGGAATAAGACATGTCCATCTAAACATTTCCACCAACACTTGCATCCCATTTTCTTGATAACAACATGCCCCATTTGGTAGGGAAATCAACAACAACCACATCAAGTTTCAAGATCCTACCTGGGTAAGCTACAAGTTGCACCACCAAACCTTTCACACATCCCACCACTTTCACTTCTCTGGAATCCATGGTAGTGCACTTCCCATATGCTATTGTTACTTTGATATTTAGCTCATTCATAACTTCCAGGGGCATAACATTACATGATGCCCCCGAATCAAACATATATTTGTGGAGAAATTTGTCGTTAATGATCAAAGTGGTGAAGAATGGATACACATTTAGCTGATATTCCACCACGGATGTTCCCAAGTAAACCTCAGGTGGTTCACCTATCTCTTCCTGCACTTGGGGTTTTTTCAATTCTGCAATGGTAGGATGAATCACAACATCTCTACCTTGGGTGACCTTTTCTTTTCTAAACCCCAAATATTCAAATGCTCTGTTTCTATGCTAAGGGATTCCAAGAAGTTAAATAATAGGAACAAAAATATTGATCTGACTCAAGACTTGGGCTATGTCACAAGGAACATACTTGGGTAATGCAGTGTTAGGAGGAAGGTTTACAAATTTCTCTGATGGCACATGAATTTTTACAGTTTGAGCATAAGGAGGGATACAAGTCTTACTTGAAGCAACAATACCTTTGCCAGATGTATCTTTCCTTGGAGTTTCTTTTGGAATACTGGTAAGCACTGGAATATTTTGTTTGGCCTGAGGCCCTCTCCCTTTGGCAACCCTACTCCTGGTATTATATTTATTTTCATGGCCAACCACAACATTCATTAACAACTACCTATCCTCCTTAGAAGGTATCCCTCCATCATAATTTTCAATCATTAGAGCTCTTAGGTACTAAAAATCATTATTAGGAAGTTCAAAAGCTTACACTATATCAATTTCAGAAGTATGAGTGGGAGGAAGAGGTAATACCCGGTGAATGTAATTCCAGAAATCTTTAGCAGTTCTGGCACTCATCAACTCAGTTGAAGTTTCCCCTTGTTGTGAGCTCATGGAGAAACCCATCATGCAAACATCATCATCATTATCATCATTAGCTTCTTCTTCTTCTTGCTGATATATTTCACATAGAACATGGGGCATGAAACATCTATCACACCAATCAATGACATCTGTTTCTTCCACAACAACAACTCTGGTAGCCAAAGGATTAGGAACCATTATGTTTTCTCTACCTTGGGTCTATTTGTTTCCAAATCCAATAGGTCCCTTTCCTATGTCATCAGTTCTATGATGATTTGTAAATCTATCTTAGCCTTGTTGCTTGTGTTGACCTTGTGAGCTCTGCCCAATCCCCTTCTCATCCCGGGCTTGTTTGTATGAGATTTCCTAGATAGCCCCTGCCAAAGTTTTCGTAACTTCCTCCAAATCAGCAGCCTTACTTGTTTAGGGTTTTTCTGGGTTAACTAGCTTCACATCATCCCTCTTAGGAGGTTTTCCAATCGCCTTGATGTTGTTCTCAATTTATAGAGCCATGGTGAAGGCCTACCTTAAATTGGTAGGGTTTTTGTCCCTCAAGTAGTAAGTATCTTTTTTATCAAATGCATCTAAATATTTGATAAAACATGATTCATCACATGACCTTAAGTTAACATGTAATCTCCTTAAGGTCTTGTTAAAGCTTGTGTTGAAATCATGTACTGACTCATTAGGATTCTTCTTGATGTTTTCAAATTCTGATAGAAGAAACCTAGGGTCAGTCCTATCACCATATTGCAATCTAAATGCATGATTCATCTCTGTCCAAGAATCAATGGAATTATCTGGAAAAGCTTTATACCAGTCCCTTGCATCCTCTTCCAAAGTATGGATGAACAATTTGATATATGTATCTTCATATTCAATCTCAAATTATTCCATCATATTGGTAAAAAGTTGTAAATGTTAATCACTAGTTATAACATTATTTCCTTGTAACTTTGGCAATATATTTCTTACATCTTAGGGAACTACATTTAGATAACCAACCATCCCTAAAAAATTTATAGGACCAAAGGTATTTACAACAAATAGAGGTCTGGGTGGGGGATGGGCTATCTTGTTTGAAGGAGGTGACCTTGGGGAAGAAATAAATTGATAAGGGGCAGGGGGTCTTTGAAACACGGGAGTATAGCTTTCAAAATGGATATGCTCTAAAGGCCTTATTTATTGGAAATCCCTCTCAACTTTTGAAAACATAGGGGCAGAATGAGAAGCAAACTTTTCAAATTCAAATGAAGGCCCCTCTCCAAATGGAGAATTCAATTCTACAAAGAGACTACCAGATTTAGAAGCACTTGAATGGCAGTCTTCAATGATAGGCCGATCACTTTCATTAATGGAGATCTCATTTCTTGACAACTGATCTCCAATAACTCTCTAGTCTCTTCTTCCTTCTGATTTTTTTTCCCTAGCTCTGGAAATAATGTTCTAGCAGGATCCTTAGCGAAAAAAAATCTTCTTCCTTCCATCTTTACAAAAATTAGTAACAAATCTCACTTGACAAAGGTTAAGACACTGGTATTTATCAAGAATCATATCAATAGGGAGTCACCACTAAGGATTTCCACCTTAATTGTGTAAATGCACTAAAAATATGATCTGTCAAATGTCTGTCAACACTAGCAACTGGAATTGGAAAGATATGAATTTCTTTATTGAGATTTATCAATGAAAGATTGAACACTTCGATTTGTAACTTTGAACACTTCTTACAGGCCTGAACATAAGATGAAGTTTGAAACAATGTACTGGCACTTAGAACATACAAGAAGTATTTACCATGGTCTAAATATGAATTGCAATCACAATGTCCTTGGCAGCGGTGCTAGTAAGGTGTTGGTACCCAGATTGATTCTCCCTCAGAAGCTGAGCAGCATCACAGGTTTGACAGGAAGCCTAGAAGGAGATACATCATAGTGAGTCATTTTGTAGCCAGGGATGGGATCTAGCTAGCCCTTTATCACTTAGATGTGGAGAAATGCATAGCACCTTAAAAGGATGTGATCTTATCCTAACTATTTTAGGTTGTACCTTTCAACCAAGGTAAGAGAATCTATTTTGTAACCTATATTATTGAATAATGCTGGTAAATCCTTCTTATGCACAAATTTTATAGAGAAGACCTTGGGAAAATATGATCAACACACAGAATCTGACTCTCACAAGTTATCACTTCCAGATTATGGATATATTTTCAATACAAAGGAAAGGTTAATAAAGACATTTGGAGCCCTGATTGTTTTTGCATGTTTTGGTAATAGAAATTATGAATTTGTACACACATAGGACAAATAGGGGTAGTATGGGTAGGATTTGTTGTTTTTAAATGAATTTTGGTAGGAGGTGAGGTAGAATGAACTTGATTTTCCAGATCTCTAAGAACACTTACAAAAATGGAAAGCTTAGACAACATAATGCTTTGAGATAGCTAAAATGTTCCTTTAACCAAGATATGTGCTTCAATGGAGGCTCAAATCAACACGTTTTCACACAAACTTTAAGAATCTAAAATTAAGGCTCAAATTGAAAAACTTAACTAAACATTCTCAACCTCTATTTCATCATGCCTAAGATACCCTCAAAGGCTAACAAACAATTTTATAGTCATGCTAAGAGTCACAGTGATTTTAAATTTGTTTATTTCACTATCAAATGAAATCTCTTTTGATAGATGAAATTGAAAATGACATCAAACTATCACAAGGATAAGATCTTGTATGATTCACAAAGATTTCAATGGGAATAATAAAAACTATTTGTAGACATTCAGAAATGACGAAGACACAATTTTGCATAGAATTAACATAGAATAACTCAAATTTGATTAAACTTATCAGTAGGGGAAAGTTTCTAGAACAATCATATAGCTTGGCAATGGTTGTACACTTGCAACCACCTTGACATGATCAAATTTAATACAAAAGAGATAAATAGGTTTCTCAGACGGTTTCTCAAAAAGATGGGCTTTATCAAGCTTTTCTCTTAGAAAATTAGTCCCGAGCTCTAACACTCCAACCATTTACATGAAAAATTCATGCAATTTATAACATTTTACAACAGATTTTTCCCCCAAAAATAAAAAAACATTCAATGTACCAATGCTTGTCATGATCTCGATCGTGATTCCCCGAATCAGATTTGTAAAAAGTTGTCAGGTGCTCCGGGAAGAAAATCTCTTCAAATATCTCAACATTCAACTCTTTCATCTAGGAGATTACTCTTCCTCCTATTCTCCAACTACTTCCACCCCTAATCTATCAAATCTAGTTCTTTGTGTGCCCAGGAAGGAAAAATGGAAGATCAAATTAAACCCAATAGTTAGATCACTTCTTACTGCTAAAAGACGTTTCCAGATGTTCCTCACTAAATTTAGATATCAAATTAACTCTCCTTTCTACTCAGCATGTAGGAAATACCAAGAAATCATGAAGACTGGCACTTCCAGGGGCTTTTCAGTTAAAAAGGGGGGAAAATTAGATACAGATGCACAACTGCCATTGATCTCTATTTTGAATTTGGGCCATCCACATGGAAGATCCAATTTAAAATGGGTCTGGGGATCCCTTTTTACCTTTTACAAATTTTTGAAAAATGCAAAAATTTCTCATTTTTCTCCACCCCTCCACCTTCAAAAAATGGGCCTGACAGGTGTCCAAATGTGGGTCCCAATGGAAATGCACTCCCTTTCTTCACTTTAACCCCTTTTTTTCACAAAAGGAAAAATTTCTATATTTCCTCTGGAAGTCCGCACCTGTGTCATTGATCCTTCCATAAAATATTGACTTATCCTCTATCAAGCTTGTGGGCCATTTTGATGATTTTAACCCTTATGAGGACAAGAGGCAAAAAAAATTCAAGTTGTCTACGATGGACCGCTTCCCCGTCCTTTTGACTTTACAAACTGCCACACGTCTTAATGGTGCATCTTGAGATGGTCTCCAAAATTTTAGACCTTGAATGAGTGCGGGCTCACCACGTGTCCTAGCCCAACCAAATTTCTTGAATGTTGAAAGATTAATAGAAGGTGCCATGTGTCAAGGTCTTAGGAAATCTCCTCTGGCTGTTGCAAAGTCCAAGCAAAATGCAAAGTGAGCAGAAGCCTCTAAGTGTCCTCCTGGCACTTCTTTAAAATAAGACTCAAGGGTCTCCATGGCACAATTTCAAAATGGTGCCCAAGAGTGGAGACCTTGAATGAGTGTGGGCTCACAATATTTCCTTGTCCCACCAAACAGTACTGGCTGTATAAAAAAATTCTAATTCTAGGCAAAGCAACGGAAGCCTCCACGTGTCCTCTCGGTGCAACTCCAAGACCAAACCAAAAAGAAAACTTTCAAATGAGCGTCATTCCTCCACGTGGATAAATTTTGGATCGAGGAAATCCATAGAAATTTTAGAGTACCTCGTTGATCCATGTCCAACCAAAAAGGGCCACATTTCCTTTTGATGCAAAGATGTAAATTTGATCGAGAAAAATGTCTGTCAAAACATAAAATGTGGAAAAATGACCATTTGAGCCTGGAAATGAAATTTTCTCCAAGGAAAGAGAAATTAGAAATGTTACAAGGTTTAAAAACATTCCCACGACCTATATCCATTCACTTTTATTCAAGTATTTAGGAAAAAATGACAAGGAAAAAAATCCCCAACTATGGAAAATGGAAAGAATGGGACAACCCAAGTTTTTACACCTGATTTACATACCTTTTCAGATGAAAAGAGAAACAAGGCATCAACTATGGATCCATAAGTGATATTTTTTCCAAGGAAGGATAGATTATTGCAACAAAAAGGAATAAAAAGTATTTTCAAACACAACACAGGGAGATAAAATGTGATAGAGGCCATAAACAGAGGGATTTTCAATGGAAAATGGGGTGAGACAAATTTAAGCACCAATAGGGCATACACCTAGGATTAACCCTTTGTATAGACCTACACCGCCACCCATGCAAGATCCAATTTTTAATCAAGAGTGGTCAACAATGAAGAACACCCTTCAAGCATTACGAGAGGGCCAAACTGGGAACAATAAAAATAAGTATTGGTTCGATGAGTTATATCCTTACCCATTTGACAAAGCCATGCCATAGGTATCTTTCCCAAGACATTTTGACTACCCAAAATTTGATAAAGATAAGGGAAAAGGTGACCCTCGTGATCATATACAATACCTTTATATGGCATGTTAAGAGGTGACATTCAACGATAATTATCTTATGTGTTTGTTTCCATGAAGTTTAGGAGCAACGATGCTAGAATTGTTTGTACATATCCCTAAGGGATCTATATAAACATGGCTAGAACTAGCAGAGAGTTTCATACATAACTTCTCTTTCAATATAGAAAATGATGTTACCATGTTAGATCTCTGCAATGTCAAGCAACGAAACAACGAAAACTTTCCTCATTTTTTACAAAGATGGAAAGGGTTAGCTAGTCGCTTCCCTTACTCCCTACCTAAAAAGTAGTTGATAAGCATATTTGTTCCCAACCTCCATCTAGACATTACATATCACTTGTAGATGCATTGTGGTAACACATTTTAATAGGTAGTATAAAAAGGGAGTCAAATTTAAAAGAAATTGTTAGCTAGGGGGAATCTAAAACCTTTCTGCTGCTAACACAACTATTCTAAATCTAACGATAAACAAAAAATAATTCAGAATAAAAACAAGTATGCCATTAGTGATGGGATAATAGACTCCAAGTGGGTGCAATCCATTCAAAACCACATACCTTTAAAACTTGTAAAGGTTAATCAACCTACCAAGTATAAATGCCACACTTTTACTCATTTATTTGAATCCATATCATCTATACTAAAAAAATTAGAGGTTGTAAACATGGTAAAATACCTTGAAACACAACCCTATGGGGACGATACACATAAACCATCGTGGTTTATGGAGAAAGAATTTTTAGAGTTCCACTATGTAAAATTTCACAAAATAGACAAGTGTTTAAGATTAAAACACTATATTCAAGACCTAGTCAACAATGGTGATATTGAAGTAGATTCCATTACAACTGAAAAATTTCCAAATGAAAAATTAGGGGTCTTCAACAATATTTTTCCCAATCATGAAGAAAAGAAAAAGTAGGATCAAAAACAATCATCTCATGATAAGAATGCTAACTGTGTGTTAAACAAATACCATTTCGATGCCCTAATAGGTTGTGTTGACCCCCTCATTGAGAAAATCAATATAATTAGAATCAAGAAAAGAGAGTGTGGTGTGGAAACATAGTGGATCACCTCGTTATAAATTATGAACCTACTCCCCCTCCTCCTCAAGAGAGACACTATGATGTGTTAGATCAACACGAAAAAACTACAGCTAAGATTTCCATCCTAGAACGTCTAAAGTTCTCTAGCGTCCATAAGGCTATACTTTATAAAACCTTACAGGGATCAGGAGTATCCATTAATGTTTACCCAACACATTTGCAAGCCATAGTAGCACAACTTGTTTCTTTAGAAGATATAACCTTCAGCACTACAAAATCCTTAGTTAAAGATCCTTCAGATAACCTACACTTGCATATTGAGGTTATCATCAAATGTAATAAGGTTAAGAGAGTGCTTGTGGATGGCAGATCAGGTCTTAACATATGTACTCTCATACTATTCCACCAGCTAGGCTACACAAAAGCTGATCTAGAAAATAAGGTCATCACCATTAGGGAATACGACAATGAAGAATGAAAATCAACTAGAATGATCACTTTCTCATTAGAAGTGGGTCCCATAACAAATGATATAAAGTTCCACATCTTGGACTTGGAACTCCCTTACAATATCTTACTTGGGTGCCCATGGATTCACGCCATGCAAGCCGTGCCATCAACGTATCATTTGTGTTTAAAGTTACAATATGAGGGACAAAAAATTACCATACACGGGGAACCCCAATGATTTTCTCATTGTAGAGTGTTGTCAGGATTTTTTCCTATAATCTATGAGTGTCCATCTATACAAATTTATATTCCTATCCAGCTAGAGGCCCTTACTTTACGAGTGGATCCAGATACCTTGTATATCAATGAAAATGGTGCTTCCACCTTAGAAACTCCTTTTTCTACATGGGAGATGAAGGTCAAACCAAGCGGCTATGTAGAGTATAATCTATAACAGGCCATAATGGTTCATAACAGGCCACTATCAGCCCAAGTGCATGGTAGTCCATGCTTCAAACTTCAGAGATCAATAGAGACTTTCCATTTCAAGAATTTTACTTGTGGCAGCTTGCTGGAAGACGAAAAGTTTCTTATGGAAATTTTGTTCCATCTTGATGATGATGACATGGATACATGCTATAAATAACCTAAATATCCCATTCCTAATAAAATAATGCTTGCCATGAGGTATAAAGGACGTGGGTGTGACCACTAAAATCAAGCCCCATTAGAGGCTCTTACAATACCTTGTGATATAGTAGGTAAGTCAGGTCTAGGCATATATTTATATGATTCTTTCTCTTCAGATGATGAGTATGCCTCTTATGAGAGTGAGGATAGTTTTTCCGGAAAGGAAAGTGAAATGGAAACCTAATGTAGTATTTATGAAGACCTTGCCTCTATGAACCTATTCACCAATATGGCTATCCTGACTATAATCCCTATTACACCCACCATATCCCTTATAACTCAACCATTAATCCTCACCTACCCATCACTCATGAATTGGGATAAAAAACAACACATACGTATTGACATGTTTCAGAATGATGAGGCCATTGGTGAGTTCCTAGGAATCAGAGACAACATTCCAAGAAATGATCATAAGAAGGGGTTTTGCATTCAGATTAATGCATGTGCATAATTTGGAGAAGAAGTAGAGTTGTGCAAGAAATTAATTAAAAAATTGAGCAAGGGAAAAATTTGCAAAGAAAATCCTTGTGAAAATAAAAAGGGGAAGTCCTATAGAAAAAACCTCTTTAAGGCACTTATGGAAAAACAAGAAGAAAAACATATGGAAAAGATAATGTACCCACTTCAAGATGAAGATCTCCCTAAACAACCTTTGATAGAGGAGGATCTCAATATCCCTCCTGATCCTACACACATGAATGATGAATCAAAGTTATTAGTGGAAGATACAATAGATGTTAATATTGGCACGGAGGAACTGTTGCAGATAGTTAAGTTGGGAGATTCCCTCTCAACCAAAGAATAAAAAACATTCACAAGACTCTTAAGAGAGTATGCAAACATCTTCGCTTGGTCTTACGATGATATGTTAGTACTTGATCTTGCAATGGTGGTGCACAATCTTGTGGTACACCCAGATGCCATGACCATCAAACAAAAATTCCAAAAGATGCATCCTTGTGTCACCTTACTAGTAAAGGAAGAGATAGAAAGGTTACTAGAAGTAGGATTTATCAGGCCTATCAAATACTTAGAGTGGATCTCGAATGTGGTCCTGGTTTAAAAGAATCTAGTTGGTATTATAGTGTGTACTTATTTCAGGGATATAAACAATTCTCGTCCTAATGATGATTTTCCTCTTCCAAACATCGACACGATTGTTGATTCTACAACACGTTATGAGATTCTTTCACTCATGGATGGATTCTCAAATTATAATCATATAAATATTATGGAAGAAGATCAACAAAATATGAATTTCACAACCCCACAGGGGATGTTTTGTTACCAAGTCATGCCTTTTGGCCTTAAAAATACAGGTGCTACATATCAAAGGGTGATGACTGTAATTTTTCATGATATGCTAAGTGACATCATGGAAGATTACGCAGATGATATATTGGCTAAATTTAAAACCCACAAGGAACAACCATAAATTTTGTGGCATATCTTTCAGCGTTTAAGGGATTACAAAGTCTTACTTAATCTAAAGAAGCGTGTCTGCGGTGTGCTATCTGGGAAAATACTAGTATTCATTATGTCAAAGAGAGGAATAGAAGTGGACCCTACAAAGGTCACATATATCACAAAAATTCCTCCTCCTAAGAATATTAGACAACTGCGTAGCTTACAAGGGAAAATTTAGGCCATCAGAAGGTTTATTTCATAGCTAGCAGACAAATGATAATTACACATCTTCTTAAGAAGGATGTTAATTTCAACTGGGGACCAAAACAAAAACAAGTGTTTATATTTGTAAAATAATACTTGGCCAAAACCTTTTTCTCATGCCACCCACGATAAGAGAACCCTTGTTACTTTATCCTTTTTCTCATGCCACCCTCAATAAGAGAACCCTTGTTACTTTATATCTCTACTACACATTTTACAAATGGGGCACTGTTGGCGCAATATGATAAAGAACAAAGAGAAAAGACTATATACTATTTGAGCAGGACATTGGTAGCATATGAGCTAAATTATCCAAAAATTGAGAAATTTGTGGTGTTTTCTTCCCATACGTTACATCACTATATGCTTAACAATAAAATCAAGCTTCTTTCAAAGGTTGACCCTTTGAAGTATTTATTATTCAAACCAGCATTAACCAAAAATATGGTTATTTGGATCTTCTTTTTAAGTGATTTTGACATTGAATATGTTCATAAAAATTCAGTAAAAGGATAAGTGTTAGCAGATCAACTGGCAGAAGATCCGTTACTAGGTACTGAACCCTTGAGTCTAGAACTACAAGATGCATCCATTATGTAGCTCAAAGAATCTACATTTCTACAAATGTACTTCGATGGCTCTTTTACCTTTCATGGTTTAGGTGCCGGAGTTGTGCTAATCACTCCCATAGGAGACTTGATTCCATAGGAATTTCAACTTGGATTCCCTTGCATGAACAATATAGTGGAATATGAAGTTCTCATTGTAGGAATGAAGCTAGCCATAAAATGGGATATCTGACAAGTAACTGGAGACACTAGGGCACTCGATCTGAAATGTGTTGGAAGGTATCTAGACACACACATGTTTGTATAGGTTGACTAGTAAACAACCAATGGGATGTTTACCACTTTTTTGGGGGAATTTATCATTGACAGTTTACCAGTTAGCTTGTGCAAACATATGTGATGTTTAGGCTTCCCGGTTTCAGAGATGGGTGGTGCTACAAAGTTTTCGTGTATAACTGAATTTATCATGGATAACGAGTTTCAGAGATGGATGGTGTACTTCACCACACCACACAAATTACAGAAGCATGGCCAAAAATTGGATTGATTAATGGCCATAACCTTTAGGGTTTCTAGTGATTCTATCATTTTTATAAAAAGGCTTATCATCTTATGAGCCTTGAATCACATTGAGGTGGATTTTAGATCACTAATTAGACTAGTGACCATCATTTATTCTTTAATTCTCTCTCTTTTTCAATAATAGTATTTTTTTTTTTAGGATTAGTCTTGAGCTAAATATTCATGTTTACAACTCCACATACACTTAAAATTGATGTTTTCATAGTCCAACAGTTATTCAAACAATTTTAATTTAGTGGATTTTTAACCATACCTTTCTAGAAAGAGGATCGTTCACATTTATTTTCATCTAAAAAAAATTATAGCATCACTACTATGTTTTTAAATATGAGTTTTAAAAGAAATACAATTGTCCCTTTAGGAAAGTTATAAATTATTCACAAAATCGTGTTTTCTCACATTTGTGCTCGAAGTTTAAAAGTATTACCAAAAGTAGAGAGATACTTGGATCCTCTTAAGAGAAGTTGAAAATGGGGCTCCATAACTTGTCATAAATACCCCTAATATTCTGAAGAACCGAAGTCAAAGTTCAAATATATTAGTGTTGTCCTCTTTAATTGAAAAAATAATGAAAAAAGCTTGTGATCCAAGGTGAGTATTGACATGACTCTTTCAACTTCCATTGATTTGTTAACCATGTGCATAATTATTTTTCACAAGGAACTCACTAATATTTACATGAATACCCATACACTTCATCCTCTCAAATTCGTTGATTGCCCCCTTGTACTACAAATCCTCAGAGTGCCAAATTTTCAAAATAATATACATGAGATTATACACTTGACAACAAGTGTTAAGAATATGGAATGCTGAGGAGATAGTGTCAAATACAAAACCATGAGGAAAAATATTGTAGTTGATATTTGTTATTGTTTTTGTAGGCATAGAGAATGGCCTAAGATAATGGTCTATAAAGATAGTAGAAAACCACTTGACCTGCCATGTTTTGTGGTTATCAAATTCAGTTGCCACATTGAATTGACATGGGATATCGAGTCCCCTTTAGGTGTCCCTATCTCTAAAGTATTTGTGGCACCTACAAGTGAGTTACCCTAAAATTTTGGTGTGCTCTAACTATCTAGAAAATACAACTATTGATATTGCAAAAAACAACTATTGACATTAGGAGTATTTATCGATATGACCTTTCTTTCCATGATATCTCTGAAGTTTGTTGCCTTAATGATCTATGCATCAAACCACCTTTATCATTCAAATTATTGATATAAATGACATGTGGTTCATATGTGTTTTCTCAAAAGAAATAATATTTTAGCATACCTCCCCCCCCTCCTTCCACAATATTCCATGCCCCTCGACTCCTCCCTCAACCCCCTCACCCCTCTTCCTCTTCCAATATTTCAATCTTTTAAGATTTAGATCTGCGACGCATCTTCGTCGACTGCGTCTATTGTATTGTTTGCACATAACTGCTAGTGTATTTTTAGAAAATTTGTGGAGTGGTGGAAGCCACAAATTAGTGATAGTAAAACTTAGAAATTTTTTTTTCGAGCAACAACAATATTAGTTGGATCGAGATATGTCAATTTTCTTGTTGGGTAATTCTAGGCCCAAAAATAATGGGGAACCTCCAACATGAGAAGTATTTTCTTTTGAAAAACAAAAATGAATGAATCCATAAACGAATTTTTATTTATTGTCAGGGTTTCATAAATTTAATTTGACAATGACATTTAAATAGGTAAGATAATCTTATAATTTGAATATATATTTACCTTAAAAAAATTTTTATACTTCTATTTATCTATTTGTTTACCTATATACATATGTTATATGTATTTACATGTATTTAAGTATTTATGTGATAATTTAAAATCTAATTTAATTTAAGGATAAAATGTAATATTTAAATTAGCTATTTCTGGATAATAATGTTAAAACCTATAATCTTAGCTAGAGATATTTGTGTAAGATGTATCTTTTTTTATAAGCATAAATAATGTATGTTAGATGTATCGTGTTTGTGGTGCATTATATTAGACATCTACTTTCATTCCCACATCTAAGGATAGTACAAATGACTAATAACAATCTATATTGATTTGTATAGATACTTTGTTATATTTAATCTAGATAAAGGATCTGTAAAGATATATTAGATAGTCATTCTTGAGGTCCTATATTTATTTGGTGACATATAGAGGAATCTTTGCAAATATGTCATAAATCTAATTAGGTACTTTAAGAGTGATACCAATCAAGTCTTTTACATAAATTTATCTAAGAGATGTATGCTAGTTTATATTTTATTTTTTAATATTTATATTTGAATTATTTTTTTGCATTGTGCCAAGCCATATAAATTTGCCATGTTGATATTTTCTTATTAACATGATTTAATTTCCCCCTTATTGTTTTGCAATAGTACATGCCTTTTGGAAGTAATTACGATTTTTTTCTTTTCTTCTCATATACATTTTTAACAATGAGCATCAAATGAAGTGTAGTATTTAATTACATAATAAAGCTGAAATGGCTCATATTATTAGATTCCTAACCCCTTGCTTGTTAAATGTTTATCAAGATAAGAATGTCTTTATTGACATGATAAAAATTCATTTTTTAATCATTAAAAATGTTATTAGCATGGATTGACTCTTATAGTCGATTCATTGAATAACGGTCACAATTACTTGGTAGCTCTAGAAGCATTTTTTTCATGCTTAGTATAATGGTTGATATAATGTTTTAAGAGATCAATTATTTAGAAGTTTAATTATCACTTGGGACAAATTTTATAACATCTTTTAGATTAATTTGTTAATTCGAAAGTGCACTTTTACTAGTGGATCTCAAATTTTGTCCCGATTTAAAAGAATCCAGTTGGTATTATAGTGTGTACTGATTTTAGAGATATAAACAAATCTTGTCTGAAGGATAATTTTCCTCTTCTAAACATCGACACGATTGTCAATTCTACAATAGGTTATGAGATGCTTTCACTCATGGATGGCTTCTCAAATTATAATCAGATAAATATTACGGAAGAAAGATCAACACAAGATGACTTTCACAACACCACGGGGGACGTTTTGTTACCAGGTCATGCCTTTTGGCCTTAAAAATGTAGGTGTTACACATATCAAAGGGTGATGACTATAATCTTTCACAATATGATAAGTGACATCATAGAAAGATTATGAGATGATATATTGGGTGATCTAAAACCCCACGAGGATGAATTTCACACACCCACGGGTTAACGGTTGAGCCTTTTGGCCTTAAAAATGCTTTAGTGTTCATATAAGAGGATGACTAAATCTTACAACAATGATAAGTGACATCATAGAAGATTATGCAGATGATATATTGGCTGAATCTAAAACCCACGAGGAACACCATAAATTTTGTAGCCTATCTTTTAGTGTCTAAGGGATTACAAATTCTGACTTAACCAAAGAAGTGTGTGTCTTCAGTGTGCTATCTGGGAAAATACTAGGATTCATTGTGTCACAGAAAGGAATAGAAGTGGACCTTGCAAAGGTCACAAATATCACAAAAATGCCTCCTCCTAAGAACATCAGACAACTACGTAACTTACAAGGGAAAATTTAGGACATCGGACGCTTTATTTCATAGCTAGCAGACAAGTGTCATACATTTACACATCTTCTTAAGAAGGATGTTAATTTCAACAGGGGACCAAAAAAAAACGTTTATATTTCTAAAAATAATACTTGGCCAAAACCCTTTTTCTCATGCTACCCATGACAAGAGAAACCTTGTTACTTTATATCTCTACTACACATTTTGCAATTGGGGCACTATTGGCCAAATATGATAAAGAACAAAAGAGAAAATGTTGTATACTATTTGAGCAGGAAATTAGTAGCATTTGAGCTAAATTATCCACAAATTGAGAAATTTGTGGTGTTTTCTTTCCATACGTTACGTCACTATATGTTTAACAATAAAATCAAGAGTCTTTTAAAGGTTGACCCTTTGAATTATTTAATATTCAAACCAACATTAACCGGAAATATGGCTAATTGGATCTTCTTATCAATTGAGTTTGACATTGAATATGTTCATCAAAATTCAGTAAAAGGATAGGTGTTAATTGATCATTTGGCAGAAGCTCCGCTACCAGGTACTGAACCCTTGAGTCTAGAACTACCAGATGCATCCATTATGTACCTCAAAGAATCTATAGTTCTGTAAATGTACTTCGATGGTTCTTTTACCTTTCATGGTTCAGGTGCTGGAGTTGAGATAATCACTCCCACATGAGACTTGATTCCGTAGGCATTTCAACTTGGATTCCCTTACATGGACAATATAGCAGAATATGAAGTTGTCATTGTAGGAATGAAGCTAGCCATAAAATTAGATATCAGAAAAGTAACTAGAGACATCGGGGCGCTAGAGATCTGAAATGTGTTGGAAGGTATTTGGAAGCACATATGTTTTCATAGGTTGACTGGTAAATATCCATTGAGATGTTTACTACTTTTTGGGGGGGAATTTGTCATTAACATTTGACCAGTCAACCTATGCAAACATATGTGATGTTTAGGCTCCCCAGTTTCAGAGATGGGTGGTGTTACAAAGTTTCCGTGTATAACTGAATTTCTTGTGGATAACGAATTTCAAAGATGGGTGGTCTACTTCAGCACACCACACAAATTATGGAAGTGCGGCCATAGATTGGATTGATTAATGGCCACAACCTTTAGGGTTTCTAGTGATTCTATAATTTTTTTAAAAGGCTTATCCTCTTATGAGCCTCGAATCACATTGAGGTGGATTTTAGATCACTAATTAGACTATTGGCCTTCATTTATTCTTTAATTCTCTCTTTTAAATAATAGAATCCTTTTCTTTTTTGAGAGTAGTCTTGAGCAAAATGTTCATGTTTACGGCTCCACATACACTTAAAATTGATGTTTTCATAGTCCAACAGTTATTCAAACATTTTAATTCAGGGGATTTTTAACCATACCTTTCTAGAAAAAGAATTGTTCACATTTATTTTCATCTAACACAAATTATAGCATCACTACTATGTTTTTTAACTATTAGTTTTAAAAGAAATACAATTGTACCTTTAAGAAAGTTACGAATTATTCGCAAAAAATCATGTTTTCTCACATTTTTGCTCGAAGTTTAAAAGTATTACCAAAATTGGAGTGACCCTTGGATCCTCTTAAGAGAAGCTAAAAATGGGGCTCCATAACTTGTCATAAATACCCCTAATATTCTTAAGAACAGAAGTCAAAGTTAAAATATATTAGTGTTGTCCTCTTTAATTGAAAAAATAATGAAAAAATCTTGTGATCCAAGGCGAGTATTGACATGACTCTTTCAACTTCCATTGCTTTATTACCATGTCCATAATAATTTTTCACAAGGACCTCACCAATATTTACAAGAATACCCATACACTTCATCCTCTCAAATTAGTTGATCACCCCCCTCGTACTACAAATCCCCACAATACCAAATTTTCAAAATAATATGCATGAGATTATACACTTGACAACGAGTGTTAAGAATATGAAATGTTGAGGAGATTGTGTCAAAAACAAACCCACAAGGAAAAATGTTGCAGTTGATATTTGTTATTGTTTTTGCAGGCGTAGAGAATGGCCTAAGATAATGGTCTATAAAGATAGTAGAAAACCACTTGACCTGCCATATTTTGTGGTTATCAAATTCACCTACTACAGCGATTGGCATGGGATATCGAGTACCCTTCCGGTGTTACCTATCTCTAAAGTATTTGCAACACCTATAAGTGAGTTACCCTAAATTTTCAGTGTGCTCTAACTATCCACAAAATACAATTGTTGATATTGCAAAAAATAACTATTAATATTAGGAGTATTGATCTATATGTACCTTTCTTTTTCCATAGTATCTCTAAAGTCTATTTCCTCAATGATCTATGCATCAAACCAGCTTTCTCATTCAAATTATTGACATAGATGACACGTGGTTCATATATGTTTTCTCAAAAGAAATAATATTTTCGCATACCTTCACCCATTCCCCCCCCCATCCCGCCCAAATTTCCATGCCCCTCAACTGCACACTGACAGCAACAATTGTTTAATAATATGGAATGCTGATAGTAGTGTCAATACAACCCATGAGGAAAATATTGTAGTTGATATTTGTTATTGTTTTTGTAGGCATAGAGAATGGCCTAAGATAATGGTCTATAAAGATAGTAGAAAACCACTTGACCTGCCATGTTTTGTGGTTATCAAATTCAGTTGCCACATTGAATTGACATGGGATATCGAGTCCCCTTTAGGTGTCCCTATCTCTAAAGTATTTGTGGCACCTACAAGTGAGTTACCCTAAAATTTTGGTGTGCTCTAACTATCTAGAAAATACAACTATTGATATTGCAAAAAACAACTATTGACATTAGGAGTATTTATCGATATGACCTTTCTTTCCATGATATCTCTGAAGTTTGTTGCCTTAATGATCTATGCATCAAACCACCTTTATCATTCAAATTATTGATATAAATGACATGTGGTTCATATGTGTTTTCTCAAAAGAAATAATATTTTAGCATACCTCCCCCCCCTCCTTCCACAATATTCCATGCCCCTCGACTCCTCCCTCAACCCCCTCACCCCTCTTCCTCTTCCAATATTTCAATCTTTTAAGATTTAGATCTTCGACGCATCTTCTTCGACTTCTCTATTGTATTGTTTGCACATAACTGCTAGTTATTTTTAGAAAATATTGTGGAGTGTGGAAGCCAAAATTAGTGATAGTAAAACTTAGAAATTTTTTTTTCGAGCAACAACAATATTAGTTGGATCGAGATATGTCAATTTTCTTGTTGGTAATTCTAGGCCCAAAAATAATGGGAAACCTCCAACATGAAATATTTTCTTTTGAAAACAAAATGAATGAATCCATAAACATGAATTTTTATTTATTGTCAGGGTTTCATAAATTTAATTTGACAATGACATTTAAATAGGTAAGATAAATCTTATAATTTGAAATATATATTTACCTTAAAAAGTTTTATACTTCTATTTATCTATTTGTTTACCTATTAAATAATATGTTATATTTATTTACATGTATTTAAGTATTTATTTGATAAATTTAAAATCTAATTTAATTTAAGATAAAATGTAATATTTAAATTAGCTATTTCATGGTATAATAATGTTAAACCTATAAATCTTAGCTAGAGATATTTAAGATGTATCTTTTTTTTATAACATAAATAATGTATGTTAGATGTATCGTGTTTGTGGTGCATTATATTAGACATCTACTTTCAATTCACACATCTATAGGATAGTAAAAATGAATAATACAATCTATATTGAGTTTGTATATATAACTATTGTATATTTATCTAGATAAATATATGTAAAAGATATCATGAGATATCATTCTTGAGGTTCCTATATTATATTTGTGACATATAGAGGAATCTATTGCAAATATGTCATAAATCTAATTTAGGTACTTTAAGAGTGATACCAATCAGAGTCTTTTACATAAATTTATCTAAGATATGTATGCTAGTTTATATTTTATTTTTTAATAGTTTATATTTGAATTATTTTTGCATTGTGCCAGCCATAAAATAGTGCCAGGTTGATATTTTCTTATGAACATGATATTAGATTTCTCCCCTTATTGTTGCCATAGTAGCATGCCTTTGGAAGTAATTACTATTTTTTATTTTCTTCTCATATACATTTTTTAAAATGACAATCAAATGAATGTAGTATTTAATATACATAATAAAAGCTGAAATGGTCATATTATTAGATCCTACCCCTTGCTTGTTAAATGTTTATAAATATAAAGAATGTCTATTGACATGATAAAAATTCATTTTTTAATCCATTAAATTGTTATTATGCATGGAATTGACTCTTAGTCGATTCATAGAATACGGTCAAAATTACGTGGGTAGCTATAAAGCATTTTTTTCATGCTTATGTATTATGGTTGATATATGTTTAAGAGATCAATTATTTAAAGTTATAATTATCACTTGGGACAAATTTTATAACAATATTTTAGATTAATTTTTTAATTCGAAAGTGCACTTTTATATTAAAAATAAGGATATACAATGCTAATCATACAAAAAATGGGTGGAAAAAGTCACACTTTAGAATGCCAAAAGTTCCATCAAATCGAGCTAGAGAGGCCAGATCACCTTATAAGACCAACATTAAAGCCACATAGTGTGAGTGTCAATCAAAAAAAGGAGAACACAAAGATCAAGCAATAACAATGAATATGGTGGAAGGTGGCGGAGGAGGAGGTGGACTATCAAGCTTGTCACCCCAGCCTAAGCCAGAGGGGTGACCCTCGCTGAAAATAGGCTCCCATACATACTAACAAGAACCATTTTTCTGCTCAACATCAATATCATCATCAAGCCTTGTAGGAGAAATGGTCAGATCCAATCGAAAAGGTATTTGGAAATTTAACCATCAGGGTCTTTATACCTTTGTGCATTTTCCCGTATGACACATCAATAACATTGGTAATGATGAACACATGGACAGTTTAGGACAACACTCATCCCCTTTAAAATCATCATTCAGTACTATCTAAAATCATCCTTGTCTTGTCTAAATATCTATTCATACACATTTATCACTCCAACCCTTCTTATTCCCATCTAAACAATCGAAAACCCTTGCAAACATTCAATTGATATTTACAATCAGAACCAAGAGTGTTAGAGGCGCATGGTGCAATGGAACCAAAATCAATAAATTTGAATAATATCCAACCAAGCCAAGTTTGAATCCTATTGTATGCACTTGGACACTGTTCCCAACTATTCAAACAAATCAATCAATCACTAGCTGTGCCAAGATCACACCCCACAATCCCTCAGTGCTTGGTAGGTATTCCCGACTCATCAAACATCCAATCCTTTAAGTAACCCCTTTCATATATCGTTTACTGGGGCATCCAATCACATTCATCCAACTTAATCTTCCTGAATAGAAAATTCAATCAATCCTTCCAATCCAATCAATCAGTTTCACCCCTCTTGCATGGGGCATCCTATAACTTGATCACCATGGTTGGGGTATTATATCCCTCCATAATCTGTCTTGATCTCAACACTTCTTATATATTTCTACTAATATGATCTTTTCTTCCTTTCAAGCGGTCACCCATATCATTTCCTCCCCGCCTGACCTCTCGAGGGGGCATCACCTGTGCTATCATAGAAATCTCTTTTTTTTAAAATGGTCATTGCTTCGCAATAACCCTTCAAAGAGGGAAAAAATGTGGAAGGTTTATTTCATAGCTAGCAGACAAGTGTCATACATTTACACATCTTCTTAAGAAGGATGTCGATTTCAACTGGGGACCAAATAAAAAATAAGATTTTATATTTATGAAAGAATACTTTTCCAAACACCTTGTTCTCATGCCGCCCATGACAGGATAACCCTTGTTACTGTATATCTCTGCTACACATTTTGCAATTGGGGCACTGTTGGCCCAGTATGATAAAGAATAAAGAGAAAAGGTTGTATACTATTTGAGCGGGACATTGGTAGTGTATGAGATAAATTATCCACAAATCGAGAAATTTTTGGTGTTTTCTTTCCATAAGTTACGTCACTATATGATTGATAATAAAATCAATCTTATTTCAAAGGTTGACCATTTGAAGTATTTATTATTCAAACCAACATTAATCGAAAAGATGTCTAATTAGATCATCTTATTAAGTGAGTTTGACATTGAATACATTCATCAAAAGTTAGTAAAAGGATAGGTGTTAGTAGATCAACTGGTAGAAGCTCCGCTATGAGGTACTGAACCCTTGATTCTAGAACTACCAGATGCATCCATTATCTACCTCAAAGAATCTACAGTTCTGCAAATGTACTTCGATGGCTCTTTTACCTTTCATAGTTTAGGTTCCGGAGTTGTGCTAATCACTCCCACACGAGACTTAATTCTATATGCATTTCAACTTGGATTGTCTTACATGAACAATATAGCGGAATATGAAGCTCTCATTCTAGGTATGATGCTAGCAATAAAATGGGATATCAGACAAGTAACTGGAGACACCGGGGTGCTCGATCTAAAATGTGTTGGAAGGTATTCTATAAGAACATATGTGTACATAGGCTAAATGTTCAATAGCCAATGAGATTTTTACCACTTTCTCGGGGGAATTTATCATTGACAGTTGACTAGTCAGCCTATGCAAGCATATATGATGTTTAGGCTCCCTGATTTAAGAGATGGGTGGTGCTACAAATTTTTTGTGTATAACTAAATTTCTTGTGGATAACGAGTTTCAAAGATGGGTGGTGTTCTTCAGCACACCACATACATTATGGAAGTGCGGGCATAAATTGGATTGATTAATGGCCACAACCTTTAGGGTTTCCACTGATTCTATAATTTTTTTAAAGGCTCGTTCTTTTATGAGCCTCGAATCACATTGAGGTGGATTTTAGATCACTAATTAGACTATTGGCCTTCATTTATTCTTTAATTCTATCTCTTTTTAAATATTAGTATCCTTTTCATTTTTGGGAGTAGTCTTGAGCTAAATGTTCATTTTTACGACTCCACATATACTTAAAATTGATGTTTTCATAGTCCAACAGTTATTCAAACAATTTTAATTCAGGGGATTTTTAACCATACCTAAATATAGAAAGAGGATTGTTCACATTTATTTTCATCTAACACAAATTATATCATCACTACTATGTTTTTTAACTATGAGTTTTAAAAGAAATACAATTGTCACTTTAAGAAAGTTACGAAGTATTCACAAAATCGTGTTTGCTCACATTTGTGCTTGAAGTTTAAAAGTATTACCAAAATTGGAGTGACCCTTGAATCCTCTTAAGAGAAGTTGAAAATGGGGATCCATAACTTGTCATAAACACCACTAATATTCTAAAGAACTGAAGTCAAATTTAAAATATATTAGCGTTGTCCTCTTTAATTGAAAAAATAATGAAAAAATCTTGTGATCCAAGGTGAGTATTCACATGACTCTTTCAACTTCCATTGCTTTGTTACCCATGTGCATAATTATTTTTCACCAGGATGTCACCAAAATTTACAAGAATACCCATACACTTCATCCTCTCAAATTAGTTGATCCTCCCCTCATACTACAAATCCTCATAATGCCAAATTTTCAAAATAATAGCCATGGGATTATACACTTTACAACAAGTGTTAAGAATATGAAATGTTGAGGAGATAGTGTCAAAAACAAAACCACAAGGAAAAATATTGCGGTAGATATTTTTTATTGTATTTGTAGGCATAGAGAATGGCCTAAGATAATGGTCTATAAAGATAGTAGAAAACCACTTGACCTGCCATGTTTTGTGGTTATCAAATTCAGCTACTACATCGACTCGGCATGGGATATCGAGTCCAATTCTGGTGACCCTATCTCTAAAGTATTTGTGGAACCTATAAGTGAGTTACCCTAAACTTTTAATGTGCTCTAACTATCCACAAAATAAAATTTTTAATATTGCAAAAAACAACTATTGATATTAGGAGTATTGATCAATATGACCTTTCTTTCAATAGTATCTCTAAAGTCTGTTTCCTCAATGATCTATGCATCAAACCACCTTTCTCATTCAAATTACTGTCATAAATGACACATAGTTCATATGTGTTTTCTCAAAAGAAATAATATTTTTGCATACCTCCCCCCTGCCCCCCCAAATTTCCATGCCCCTTGACTCCTCCCTCAACCCCCTCACCCCTCTTCCTCTTGCAATATTTCAATCTTTTAAGATTTAGATCTTCGACGCATCTTCTTTGGCTTCTCCATTGTACTATTTGCATGTAATTGCTAGTTATTTTTAGAAAATATTGTGGAGTGTGGAAGCCAAAAGTAGTGTAACGGATACTTAGATTTTTTTTCAAACAAAAACAATGTTAGCTAGATTGAGATATGTCAATTTTCTTGTTGGTAATTCTAGGCCCAAAAATAATGTGAAACTTCTAACATGAAATATTTTCTTTTGAAAACAGAGTGAATGAATCCATAAACATGAAATATTATTTATTGTTAGGGTTTCATAAATTTAATTTAACAATGACAGTTAAATAAGTAAGATAAATCTTATAATTTAAAATATATATTTACCTTAAAAAAAATTGTACTTCTATTTATCTATTTGTTTACCTATTAAATAGTATGTTATATTTATTTACATGTATTTAAGTATTTATTTGATAAATTTAAAATCTAATTTAATTTATGATAAAATGTAATATTTAAATTAGCTATTTTATGGCATAATAATGTTAAACCTATAAATCTTAGCTAGAGATATTTAAGATGTATCTTTTTTTATAACATAAACAATGTATGTTACATGTATCAAGTTTGTGACACATTATATTATTCATCTACTTTCAATTCACACATCTATAGGATAGTAATAATGAATAATATGATCTATATTGAGTTTGTATATATATCTATTATATATTTATCTTAGATAAATGTATGTAAAAGATATCACGAGATATCATTCTTGAGGTTCCTATATTAGATTTGTGACATATATAGGCATCTATTGCACTTATGTCACAAATCTAATGTAGGTACTTTGAGAGTGATACCAATTGGATTCTTTTACATTAATTTATCTAAGATATGTATGCTAGTTTATATATTGTATTTTAATAGTTTATATATGAATTATTTTTGCATTGTGCCAGCCATAAGATAGTGTCAGGTTGATTTTTTATTACGAGCATGATATTAGATTTCTCCCCTCATTGTTGCCATTGTAGCATGCCTTTGGAAGTAATTACTATTTTTTATTTCCTTCTCATATACATTTTTTAAACTGACAACATTTAATATACATAATAAAAGTTGACATGGTCATATTATTAGATCCCACCCCTTGCTTGTTAAATGTTTATAAATATAAAGAATGTGTGTTGACATGATAAAAATTCATTTTTTAATCCATTAAATTGTTGTTATGCATGGAATTGACTCTTAGTCGATTCATAAAATACGGTGAAAAGTACGTGGGTAGCTATAAAGTGTTGTTTTCATGCTTATGTATTATGGTTGATATATGTTTAAGAGCTCAATTATTTAAAGTTAGAATTATCACTTGGGACAAATTTTATAAAAATATTTTAGATTAATTTTTTTATTATTGAAAAGCACACTTTTATATTAAAAATAAAGATATACAATGCTAATCATACAAAAAAATGGGTGGAAAAAGTCACACCCTAGAATGCCAAAATTTCCATCAAATCGAGCCAAAGAGGCCAGATCATCTCATAAAACCAACATTAAAGCCACATAGTGTGAGTGTCAATAAAAAAAGGAGAACACAAAGATCAAGCAACAGCAATGAACATGGAGGAAAGTGGCGAAAGAGGAGGTGGACTATCAAGCTTGTCACCCCAGCCTAAGCCAGAGGGGTGATCCTCGTTGAAAATAGGCTCCCATACATCCTAACAAGAACCCTTTTTCTGCTCAATATCAATAGCATCATCAACCCTTGTAGGAGAAATGGTCAAATCTAATCAAGGGAATTCCTATTAAGACACACCGAGCCAACCAAAACCAGTAAGAGGAGAAGATTTAGGCGAAGGAAGCCTTGACCGAGGGGAACACCATCTTACTGAAGGAGGAGGGATTTTCCAACGAAGAGGCTCTCCCCAACCATGAGAAAGTGGATTTGAATAGTGACACCAAGGTGGCGAGCGGTGATGCATCTAGGAAACTTATAAAAATTTAAAAAATCATAAAAAATTCAAAAATCGTAAAAAATTCAAAAAAACAGTAAATATTAAAAAATTCGTAAAAAAATCATAAAAAATACAGTAAATCATACAAAAATCAACAAATCATAATAAATTAAAGCAATCACACAAAATTTCAAACATCAAAATTAAAACCAAAATGGTCACATCAAAATTATCAAATTTTTCAAAATTTACAAATCCACCAATCCACCTCATTCTGTCACTTCTTCTTTTTTCTACATGTCCATGTTTGATTTATTTCATTTCTTCTATTTGGCTAATGATATGATGCCCATTTTATTTCTTTTTCTTTTACACGGTCCAATGATATGAGGACCTTTTTTAATTTGTTCAATGATATGAGGACAAAGGTATTTGGAAATTTAACCATCAGGGTCTTTATACCTTCGTGCAGTTTCCTATATGCCACATCAATAACATTGTTAATGATGAACATGTGGATAGTTCAGGACAACACTCATCCCCTTTAAAATCATCATTCAGTACTATTTAACATCATCCTCATCTCGTCTAAATATCTATTCATACACATTTATCACTCCAACCCTTCTTATCCCCATCCAAAAATTTGACAACCGTTGTAAACATTCAATTGTTCTTTACAATCAAAACCAAGAGCGTTAGAGGTGAGTGGTGCAAGGGAAGAAAAATCAATAAATTTGAACAATAGCCAAACGAGCCAAGTTTGAATCCTATTGTCTACGCTTGGACAATATTCCCAACTAGTCAGACAAATCAATCAATCACTAGTTGTGCAGAGATCACACCCCACAATCCCTCAGTGCTTAGGAGGTATTCCTGGCTCATCATATATCCAATCCTTTAACTAAACCCTTTCATATATCATTTATTGGGGCATCCAATCACATTCATCTGACTTAATTTTCATGAATGGAACATTCAATCAATCCTTCTAATCCAATCAATCAGTATCAACCCTCTTTCCTAGGGCATCCTATCACTTGATCACCATGGCTGGCGTATTGTTTCTCTCCACAATCTCTCTCTATCCCAACACTTCTTATATACTTCTACAAACATGATCTTTTCTTCCTTTCGAGTGGTCACCTGAATTTTTTCCTCCCCGCTCGACCTCTTGAGGGGACATCACCCATGCTATCATAGAAATATCTTTTTCTTTGAACGGTCATTGCTTCGCAATAACCCTTCAAAGAGGGGGAAAATGTAGACATGTAAAATGTTGACATAATCAATAAATAATTAAAATACTTATTAAAAATTATTAATTCTTAATATATTTCACCCCTATTACTAACTCATCACTTCATAAATTCCACATAAACCCTATAATAATTAATCACAAGATTAATTATTATAAATCCCTTTCCTAAAGTCATTAAACATTTCTAGGAATTTAAAATTCCTACTCAGCTACCCATCTAACATACACTTATCCTCTTCATGTAATCACATCCCTAGTCATCCTTTATTAATCTAACCTAATCCTAAATTAATCATATCCTCTACCTCTAAATTTAGATGCTTCTATTTCTAGAAGCCTCTTTAAACTCCTCCTTCCCTCCATTGAATTTAAAAATTCAATGGAGGCTTCTCACAAAATCTAGAATTCTCCATTGTAGAAATTGTTAATCCTCTCGTCAATCCTCAACCATTGATCTTCATCCCACTTTGATCAATCCTCACCCTCTACTTCTCCTCTCACAAGCTATAAATTGACATGCCACTCTTCATGGAAGCCAACTTTGGAAAATCATAGCTAGGTTCTACCAAAATCTCTCAAGAAGCTCTCCAACATCTATCAAGCATTCATAGGAAATTCTCAATCTTCCAAGATGAGGTGTTTCCCATTTGTGTCCACAAAATTTGAAGCAAGAAAGTCTAAGCAATAATCTTGTGTGCAACAAAAACATCAAGAGAAATATCTTCATTGGTAAGTTGCAGGTATTGCTTCTTTTTCCCTTCCATCCTTTCTTAATCTGACGTAGTGTTTAGGAGTGTTAGATTATGAATCAAATTGTCTTAGTTTCTAGCTTGCATTTGCAACTAACCACTCTTTTATATCTACAGTTGTTAGTATATTTTATTATTAAATAACACAATATGTATTATTGGTGTTGGTAAAATATTAAATATTGATGACATTGGTTGTCCCAACATATTGCAAGAAATACAACATTTAAATCATGTTTTACGTTTTTAAGGCGGGAAATCCATATGCAATGAAAAATAATTGCTACAAATGGTTTTTCCCTTTTTTAATATGCATCGAAATGTTTCTAGCTACAATACACACACTATTTGGTTTGATGAGCCTTCAGAGTATCAAAGCTAGTAGTTTGTCTAAAACAACTAGTTGATTTGGTGTCCAATCTAATAGAAAATTTACATAAATGATATTTTGGGGACACAAGATATGATTAAATGATATTAACTTCCATTATAGTGTTATAATAATAAACAATAATTATTATAGTGAAGGAATTCACTTAACATTTAAGTATCATTAATATGTGAGAAGGAACATTTAAAAGCCATAAAAAAAGGATCAATTATTATGTTAAAGAGAGAGACAAATTTTTTTTAATAGATACAACTTAATAAGTATATAATACTTCAAACTTATAACAAAGGAACATAACACCAAATGGAAATTTGTCAAAAAATTTCTGGTAAAATGAGACAAATTGATAATAAGTATCAAAAACAATTTCTAATTTGTGTTTGGTGCAACCTCCGTCAATTCCTATTTTCTGCCACGTTTCCCTTTCCTATCATGTTTCATGTTTTTCTTTTCTGGTTGTCCCTCAAGATAGATCTTGAATTAGAGACTTCAACAGTCTTTTTATTACTGGTGCACATGCCCATTTCTGTTGTGTTAACCCCAGGCTTATTCTGGGGTGGTTTGCAGCATCTTGGGCAGTATGGGCTATGGCCATGACAGTTTGGGTAGGAATTTAAGTTTGTGGTCAAATTGTTGGTGCTGGTATTGGCATTGTAGTTGTGTGCATTAAGGAGGGTAGACATTGATGAATCTGTGACAAATTTGATGGCCGAAATGACAGTTTTGCTATTTTTAACAATTTTGGTTTTGCTATTTTTAACCATTTTTTAAATTTTTCTAACAATTTTAATTTTATTTTTTAATTTTATTTTATAGCTTTTGCATGCATTAACCTTTGCTTTTGGTATTTTAAACAATTTTTATTTTTATTTTTATTTTACATGCTACTTTGACTTTACTTTTAACGTGAAGGTTTTGACATTTTTTCATTTTTAAATTTTTTTTAAAAGATATTTTTAGCATTTCCTTTTTTAACAATTACATGGTGAATGTCATATATATATAGCCTACATGAATATTGTTCTCAAAAAACTTTTCTAACAATTTAGTGGATCGGACATGCAACCCTTGGATTTGCAGCAATATGCAGTACTTGATGGAATTGTTGTTTGAGTAGTAGAAGTCGGGGTCGTTTGTGCAGGTTCTTCCCATCTACAGTCATATTCTGAATCAAGGTAAGCTTAATTTATTTAAATGATGTGCTAATTTCTTAAAGGCTTCAACAAGTCAACACCAGCGATATAGATTTTGTTGCCCAAGTTATTAGGGACACCATTTGATAGGGTGAATGAGGATTAGCTACAGGTCCCTCTATCTTTAATAATAGATAAACAATAACCAGAAGTGTAGCATTGAACGTTCCGATCACCCAATCCATTACTGAAATTAACAGGTGGGTTGGACCAAGAAATTCTAATGATGATCAGTTGGAGAAAAAAGTTCTATTGTGCGAACAACAAAAAATCATACTTATTGCAAATTTATGGGTTGATGCAGACCTCATAAATGGTGCTACATGAACAATCATCGACATTGTCTACAACACATCAATGCCATCACCATCATTACCTTTATTTGTTGTTGTCAAAATTTATAGATACAATGACCCATGTTGGGATCCCTCCAGCCCATTACATATTTCGATACCTCCTATTTCAAGAGGGAATCGAAGACAATTTCTGGTTAAAATGTCCTGGGGGTTAACTATCCACAAGTCCTGGGGACTTATTATACATAAAGTAACTATCAACATTGGAAACAATGAAAGGTAGGGTCTGACATTCATAGCTTTCTCCAGAGTTTCATCGCTTGAAAACTTGTGCATTTCACCTCCTTTTTGATTCGAAAGGTACTAAAAATGGCACATGTACCAACACTTGGAGCAAGAAAAAAGGAGGAAGCAAGACTATTATCACTCAAACCTTTGTAAATACTACACTCTACTTTGATAGCACCTCCGCTACTACATTACTCAACACTTCTTCTATTTTGGGAGACATTTCCATTCAAGTGGTATCAAATTTACTCATGTTTACTGGATATAAAGTTACCCTAAAAAATCTACCATTTATGATATAATTCTTTTCATTTTAAGTTTAAATAAAATAGTTTGTAAAACGATACCACTCATGATATAAAATTTGAAAATGTATATGCATGAATTTGTAACAAGTTTGAAATGAAGAGATGAAACCTTTAAATGAAGTGGATCATCTATATATCTACAATTACAAAAATACACTTTTCAACATGCATGAATTTTTCCCTTTTATTGTTGCCCGTTTCTTTATGTTAACCAACAACAACACATTTTTAATGTCTTCATCTACACACAAATACCTACAATTTTAAAATGCCAATAAAGAACAATGAAATTTATAGTTGTTTTTGTTGGTGCTCAAAATAGTCTCGCCCCATTCTGCCATTGAAAAACTATCAATTTACGGTCTCTACCATATTTTATCCCCCTGTGTTGTGTCTGAGAAGTCTCTACCTTCCTTTTGTTGCCATAATCAATCTGTTCCTAGACTGAAGATCACTTATGGATCCATAGTTAGCTCCTCGTTTCTTTGTTCCTCTGAAGGGATCTTTAATTTGGGTCTCCCGTTCTCTGTTCATCTAAAAACTTGGGATTTCATGTTCTTTCCATTTTCCACAGTCGGGATTTGCTGCCCTTGTCATTTTTTCCCTAAATACTTGAAGAAAAATGAATGGATGTAGCTTGAAGGAATGTATTTGAGCCTTGTAACATTTCTAAATCCTCTGCCCTTGGAGAAAATTCAATCTCTGGGCTCAAATGGTCATTTTTCTAGATTTTACAGTTTGATGGGCATTTCTCATGATCAAATTTACATCCTTGCATCAACAGGAAATGTGGCCTCTTTTTGTTGGATGTGGCTCAATTGGGTACTTCAAGAATTTTATGAATCACCTCAACTTAAAAACCTGTCTACGTGGAAGAACGACACTTATTTGAAGATTTACTTTTTGGTTTGGCCGTGGAGTAGCACCAGGAGGAAACGTGGAGGTTTCCACTACTTCACTTTGACTTAGATAAATTTTTATGTAGCTGGATACAATTTGGTGGGACAGGGACATGTGGCGAGCCCAGGCTCATTCAGGGTCTCAAACTTGGGCACCATTTTTAAATTGCGCCAAGAGACACATGGAGGCTTCTGCTGGGTCTTCCCTTAGTCTTTTTTCAAAAGGTTTTGGAAGGTTTGGGACAAGTGGAGGAACCGCTCATGTTTGGGGACCAACCCTTGAGTTTCATTTTAAAGAAGCACCAAGAGGACACTTAGAGGCCTTTGCTCATTTTGCATTTTGCTTTGAATTTTCAATGGCCAAAGGAGATTGCCTCAGATCCTGACACATGGCACCTTCCGCTGAGCTTCAAGCCTTCAAATTTTTTTTACATGCCAGGACATGTGGTGAGTCCGTCCTCATTCAAAGTCTCAACTTTTGGGGACCATCTCAAGATGTGCCATTGTGACGCATGGCAGTTTGAAAACTCAAACGGATGGGGAGGTAGACCATTGGGGGCAACTTGGATTTTTTACCTCTTAAGGATTAAAATATCAAAATGTCCTGCAAGCCCAATAAGGGATTAGTCAAAGTTTGTTTCAGGTTAATGGCGGAGGTGTGGACCCTAGGGGAAAATTTGGAAAATTTTCTTTTTGGGAGAAAGGAGTTAAAAGTGTAAAGGAAGCATGGTTCTATTGGAACCCACATTAGAAACTAGAAGTGGAAGGGCAGAGATGTGGGGAAAACTTGAAAAAATTTCCATTTTCCAAAAAAGAGGAGAAATAGCAGAATTCAGCCACGGTTCCTTTAGGACCCACATTGGGACATGTGTCTGGACCATTTTTTAAAGGCAGAGGGGTGGAGCAAAATGGAAATTTTTCCCATCTTTTAAAAAGGGTTTTAAAAGTCAAAAGGAACGTCGGGCCCATTTTAAATTGAATCTTCCACATGGGTGGCCCAAATTCAAAGTTGAGATCAACAACAGTTGTGTGTCTGAATATGATTTTCCCCCCATTTTTACTTAAAACCTCCTGGAAGTGCGAGTGTTCATGATTTCTTGGTATTTCCTGCATGCCAAACATAAAGGAGATTTAATTTTGATATCTAAGTTTGGTGGGGGAGATTTGGAGACATCTTTCACCATTAAAATGATCTGACTATTGGGCTCAATCTGATCTTCCATTTTTCCTTCCCGGGCACACAAAGAAGTAGATTTGATAGATTATGGGTGGAAGTGGTTGGCAAATAGAAGGAAGAGTGATTTACTAGAGGAAGGAGTTGAATGCATGAGATATTTGAAGAGATCTACCCCCTGAGCACCTAACTAATTTTTATAGATTTGATCCTGGGAATCGCGATCAAGATCATGGCGATTACTGGTGCACTCAATTTCTAGATTTTTTGGGGGGAAAACTCGGTTGTAAAATTTTATAAATGGCACTAATTTATCATGCAAATAGTTGGAGTCTTAGGTGTCAGGACTGATTTTCTAATAGAAATAAACTTGATAGAGCTTGTCTTTTTGAGAAGCCGTCTTAGAAGCCTGTATATCTTTTTTGTATTAAAATTGATAGTGTCAAGGTGATTATGAGTGTACATCCATTGAAAAACTCTGAGATTATTCTAGAAAATTTCCCTTGCTGATAAATTTAATCAAACTCAAGTTATTTTGTGTTGATCGTGAGAAAAATGTGTCTGTTTCATCTATGAATGTCTACAAATAGTTTTTCTTGTTCCTATTACAATCTTGTATCAAACTCCTTCTCAATCACATAGGCATCAATCCTTGTGACAGTTTAGTGGCATCTAAAATTTCATTTCTCAGAAGAGATTTCATTTGGGAATGAAATAAATGATTTAAAATCACTTTTCTTTCATCTATTGACATAGATTTTCTGTAAGCCTCAGGGTGTACCTCAGGTGTGATTGGGCTTAGATCTTGATGCTTTGTTGGGTTTTCTAACTCGAGCCTTCGCATTAGAATCTCATAGATTGTGTGAAAAAGTGAAAATTTGGGCCTCCATTGAAGCACATATTCCGGTTAAAGAAACATTTTAGTTGTTCTATGGCATTCTATAGGTTTAGCCTTCCATTTTGTAGAAGCTCTCAAAGATCTGGAAAATCAAGTCCATCCTGCCTCACCTCCCACCAAAACATTCATTTAAAAATAATCAATCCTACCTGTACTACCCCTGTTTGCCATGTGTGTATGCAAATGCATAATTTCAATTACCAAGACATGTAGAAACAATCAGGGTTCCAAATGTATGTAATAACTTGAACCTTGTCTAGAAAATATCTCCACTATCTAAAGTGACAACTCGTGATAGTTATATTTTGTTGCATTGATCATATTTTCTTCATGGTCCCCTTAATAACTTCACAAAGAAGGATATATCCATCTTCTCCACAAACATCAGGCTACATAAGGGTCCTCTCACCTTGGTTGAAAGGAACAACCATAAAGCACTAAGGATATATCAAATCCTCTTGAGGGTGTTATCCATTTCTCCACATCTGAGTGACAGAAGGCCAGTTAGATCCCATATATGGCTACAAAATGACCTATTATGATCTATTTTTCTTTAAGCTTCCTGTCGGACCTGTGGTGCTGCTTAGAATTTGAGGGAGAATCAATTTGGGTACTAATACCTGATTGGCGCCATTGACAGGGACTGTTTTAAATTGCTGAGAAGTGATTTGCATTGCTGAGACTAATTTGTTGATTTGTTGCTAGTTTGTATCCATTTAGCCCGTCAACAACACCTTATTGGCACCATTGCCAGGGACATTATGATTGCAGTTTATATTCAAACCCAAGTAAATACTTCTTATATGCTGAAAGTGCTAATACATTTTTCAAACATCATCTTGTGTTCAAGGCCTATAAGAAATTTCAAGGTTACAAGTGTTGTGTGTAATTGTCCCAGTTTCTACACCTATTACACTAGCTTTCATTAATAAATCTTGATAAAGAAGAGTCAGCTCTTTCCATTTTCAGTTGCTAGTATTGACAGACATTTGATAGATCATATTTTAGTGCATTTTCACAACTAAGGTGGAAATCATTTGTGGAAAATCCTTGTTGATATGATTCTTGATGAGTACCAATGTCTTAACCTCTGTCAAGTGAAATTTGTTACTAATATTTACAAAGCTGGAAGGAAGAAGATCTTTCTTTGCTAGGGATCCTACTAGGACATTATTTCTAGAGTTAGGAAAAGCAAACTCATTTGTTATAAAAGGAAGAAAATCCTGGAGAGTTGTTGGAGATCAACAGACAAGAAAAGGGATCTCCATTGATTAAAGTGATCGGCCTATCATTGAAGATTTCCATTCAAGTGCTTCTGAATCAGGTATCCTCTTTTTGGAATTTAATTCTCCAATTGGAGAGGGTCCTTCATTTGATTTTGAAAAGTTTTCTTCTCATTCTGCTACTGTCTTTTTAGAAGTTGATAGGGGTTTCTAGGTAACAAGGCCTTTAGGGGATATCTATTTTGAAAGTTATACCCTATGTTCCAAAGACCCTTCTATCCCCTCATCAATTTGTTTCCCCTCCAGGGTCACCTCCTCAAAAAAACATGGCCCTTGCCCCCACCCAGACCTCCATTTGTTGTAAATACCTTTGGACCTATAAATTATGTGGGGATGGCTGGTTATCCAAATGAAGTTCCTCAAGATGTATGAAATAGAATACCAAAGTTCCAAGGAAACAATGATATAACTAGTGATCAACATCTAAATATTTTTATCAATATGATGGCATATTTTGAGATTGAACATGATGATGTATATATCAAGATTATTTATCCATACTCTGGAAGAGGATGCCAGGGACTGGTACAAGGATTTGCTCCAGATAACTCTCTTAATTCTTGGAATGAGATGAGCAATGCATTTAGATTTACAATATGGTGATAGAATTGACCCTAGTTTTCTTCTGATCAGAACTTGAAAACATCAAGAAGAATCCTAATGAGTCAGTACATGATTTCAACATAAGGTTTAGAAAGACCTTGAGGATATTTCCTATTGGCTTGAGGCCTTGTGATGAATCATTTTTGATCAAATATTCAGATGCATTTGACAAAAATGTTGTTTACTATTTGAGGGAAAAAAACCCTACTAATTTGAGGTAGGCCTTCACCATGGCTTTGCAAATTGAGAATAACATTGAGGTAATTGGAAAGCCTCCAAAAAGGGAGGGTGTGAAACTGATTAATCTAGAAAATCCTCAGGCAAGCAAGGCTACTAATTTGGAAGAAGTTGTGAAAATTTTGGCAGGGGTTGTCGAAGAAATTTCCTACAAATTAGCCCGGGCAGAGAAAGGAATTGGGAAAGATCAAAAGGTCAACACAAGCAGCAGGGCCAAGACAGGTTCATAAATCACCAAAGATCTAATGATAGAGGAAAGGGACCTGTTGGATTTGGAAATAGATAGTCCCAGGCTAGGGAGAATAGAACAGTACATGATACTTTGGCTAACCAGAGTTGCTATTGGGAGAGACATATGTCATTGATTGGTGTGACAGATGATGAAAGAGGATTTAAAACCCACAAGCGAGGATCGTGAGGGACGATGTGCACATCAACAGACATGTGAACTGGAAGCGTGAAGAGATCTCAAGAGGAGTGAGCATCAACAAAATTGCATGCAAAGATTTGAAACATAGGTAGAACCTGGTTAAGTTGTAAAAATCTCCTCTATCTCATAGATCAAATGGGGTGAACATATAGGAGGTGTTTAGTAACCCCCAGTGCTACAATCATGATAACTCAAGTAGAGAGAGGGAGTTACATTCCCCCAGTGTAACTGCCAATGACACATATGATGCACTGACGTGCTGAGTAGAGAGGGGGAGTTACATTCCCAGAATAGAAGTGTAACTCCCAATGATGCATATGATGATGACGCGCTGTAAGAGAATCTCATAATGACCCCTAAATGACACATGGACCTATGATCTCACCTAAGTGAGATGACTCACCTAATGATGTGGAAAATAACACACACCAACACCCCCCCTTCATCGTAACTTAGGATGAGGCGGCAAGTCAGAAACGAGAAATGGGTCCCGACACAAAGCCTAATGAGGTACCCATGTACAAGAAGAAGATCCCAAGTAGTGAAGGAAAACCCAGTGGGAAAAACATCCACCACAAGAGAACAAAACACTCTCTAATCTAAGAAAGATGCCAAATATGGGTCCCAGCCATAGACGAGCCTGAAAGGGTACCCATGTACAAAGAGGCAATCTCTCAGAAAGAAGAAGAAGAGAGAAGAAGAGGGAGACGAGAGGAATGCAAAAGATGCCATGGACGGATCTGAACTCTGTAGCTCTAAGAAGTCTCCCAGAAGAATGTCGATGACGAGATCCTCTGCCTCTGGACTGAAGAAGAGCCACCCGCAACAAACTATGTGCCTGCCCTTAGGAAGGACAAAAATGACATGCTGGAAGTCTACCCACTCCACAAAGGAAACTAAAGGTAGCAACACGAAGAACTCTGAGTCTGGTGCACAGAAGTGTGACATAGGTCTAGCGAGTGAGTGCCAAGGAACCAAAGGTAATGTCATGAGTGCAGAACTATCAGAGTGAAAAAGAGGAACACCCACAGAAAGGATGTCCAAGTGATGTGAAGGGAACAAAACATCCTCCACAACAAAAAAGGGATCCACAACTGAGGGTGGATCAATGAAGGTCTCTGGAAATGTGGAAGTGACATGATTCCCAGAAGGGGCACTCCTAACAATAGAGATGATGAACTCCTCTGAAACACCTGTAGATGGATGAGGGACCTGTAGTGCATCACAAGTAGACTCTGCGAAAAGATGACTAAGGTCAGGCAGATACTCATCCCAATGAGGGGGCTCAACAAATAGAAGAGCAATGTCAGATAGGTATGAGTCATCCAATGAAGGTAGAGGAGTGAATGGGCCTCGCACACTGGAAGTGGAAAGGAGGCTGGTGTAATGATGGTGTGAGACTAAGTATGAGACTACTCGATATCTGATGAGATGTGGGATGTGTCAACACTCTCTGGAATAGTGAGAGAAAGAGGAGAAGAGTCCTCTGTAGTACTCTCAACATTAGAACTAGGTGCACAATCCTCATCATGTAGAAGTAGAACCAAATGATTCTATGTCAGTCGGAATGTCATCACATGAAGAAGAGGAGACAACTAAATCAGAAGCAACAACAATGGTGGCAGTATGTGAAGGGTCTCCATAGAGGGACTGAAGAATGCTCCAGACATGGTGAGGTGGATCTGAGTCTGCCACGTGAAACCAAGAGAACGAGAGACATGCATCATCATGTGACCAAAGACATGGTCACAAGTGTTAAGGAAGTCCTCCAGATGATGATGATCAGTGGGTGCAGGAACTGGCCCAAGCAAGAAGGGTAAAAGACCCTCATGGGCGAAGTAACGTTCCATGGAAGCACGCCAAGCTGAATAGTTCCCTCTCCCGGTGAGAAGTGGCGAAGGCTGTAAAGTGATCCTATGATGCTCAAGTCTGGAAAGAGCACTCTCCATGATGCAAAATGCAAGATGCACAAAAGCAAGACGTCGGACTCAGCCGATAATGCGTCTGCGTGTGAAAGCCCAAGAGTACAAGTCAACCCCCCCAAAATGTGGCACTTTATAAAGTAGTGCATTTACAAAATTGATAATGCCATCATGTAGATGTGCAAAAAAATCATGCAACTTTGACTAAAGAAGCGCTCAAAAATCCGAGCAACGAGTCAAAAGTTATAGCATTAAAATGATTCCCACAACTGATGGAAAATGCAATAAATGCTGCAAACGCATTAAAAAAGTGCACAAAATGGGTGCAAAGGGTATCGTGTGGGAACTCATTGGAAACGACATCAAATTTTAGCATAGGGTTTTTTTTTACTGTGAGGGGGGATTAGCCTCCTGCCAACCCCGGACCTCACCCTCCGTCTTCGACACTCGTAGGAAGGGTGAGAGTACAAGCCAAGAATACGGCCAAATTTTAAAAATTTACAATACCAATCTAAATGAATGTTTTTTTAAAAATATGATTGTTTTATTAAAACATTAAAAAAATATGAGGAGTGTGTGGGGGCCCACGTTTGGAGAGGTGAGTCAGGTCAGCAGAGCTGTTTGGAGCCCACATGGAGGTGTTGTTATCCAAGGAGATGCCACGGCTAGCTGAAAAAGCCTGTTGAACATGTCTAAAAATCCTCACCGGTCTCCAAGGCAATGAAACAGTTGACGTAAAAGACCAGTTGGAGCCCACGTGCAAGGTCCACATGCTAGAAGAAGCATAGGTAACGGTGGGGGCATGGAGTAGAACCAGTCGAGCTAGAGTAGGTTTTGAAACGGTGAAATGTCACACGTGGTGCAAGAAATCAATGCCAAATCTGGTTAGGAGAGCAGACCTCGTGTCCCATGGTAGACGTGTCCATGCTGGCTAGAAAAATGACCAAGGGATATGCATGCAGGATTCCCATGGACACTACACATAGCGAGACCACGTGTAGCCAGGTGGAGCCTACACATAACAAGTGCCCAATGGAACCACCACGGATATGACTGCAAGCATACTACCCCAAACACGTAGCAGGAGGAATAGAGGCTGAGATAAGTAGTCATGAGCATGAGCAAGAGCATCGCAGTGCAAGATGTAATGTAGTGTAGGCCTGATGCTAATCGATCAAGACGTGAACAATGTAAATGCATGGAAAAATCCGTAGATCTAATGCGAACCTACTAAACCAAATGTCCACAAGGGAGAACTAAGCTAAAGTACCCACATTAAGACAAAGCAAATGGTCGTGAGTAAAACATAGAGGCACAATCGGAAAACTGCATATTGGGTGAGCACGTAACCACATAATCCAATGGTGAATCTAAGCATGTGGGAACACGTAATGAGTTAATCCCACAGATGTGTGAAAATAGCGCCGAGAGTGCTAAAACAAGCACAAAGCATTCGATGCAAGAGGTAACGCATGTAACAGTAACCTGCAGGAGAAAACCAAAAAGGAGCCTTTGAATCCTGAAAAACGTGCCTGAGTAGCGAGTTCACCAATGCAAATGAGTCAAATCGGCATAAAAACCAAGCACAAGTAACCTAGAAAAGCCACAAACACCCATGACGAACGAACCCAAAAACCAAACAGAGGTATACAATGCCCGAATCAATGTAGTGCAAACACATAACGGAATATCCATTAGGACACATGCAACGAAATCTGTATATTATGACGGAGGCTGAAAAATGCACAAGCAATGCCGAGGAGTTCACGGATCCATAAGATCCACTCTGATACCATGAAATAGGGTTTAAAACCCGCAAGCGAAAATCACAAGGGACGACGTGCACATCAACGGACATGTGCGAACAACAGTGTGAAGAGATATCGGGAGGAGTGAGCATCAACCGAATGTGCATGCAAAGATTTTAAACATGGGTAGAACCTGGTTAAGCCATAAAAATCTCCTCTATCTCATAGATCAAATGGGGTGTACATATAGGAGGTGCTGAGTAACCCCCAGTGCTACAATCATGACAACTCGAGTAGAGAGGGGGAGTTACATTCCTAGAATAGAAGTGTAACTCCCAATGATGCATATGATGCACTGAACGCACTGACATGCTGACGCGACTGATGCGTAAGAGAATCTCATAATGACCCCTAAATGACACATGGACCTACAATCTCACCTAAGTGAGATGACTCACCTAATGATGTAGAAACTAACACACGCCAACAAATGTTTCATGCCCTATGCTCCTTATGAAGAAGATCAGCAAGAAGAAGAGGAAGCTGGTGATGATGATAAGGATGATGTCTGCATAATGGGTTGTTCCACGAGCTCACAACAAGGGGCAACTTCAACTGAGGTGATAAGTGCCCAGACTGTTGCCTCTTTTTGGGATTACATTCATAGGGTACCTATTCTTCCTCCCTCTTATACTTTAGAAGTAGATACTGTACAAGCTTTTGAATTGCCCAATAATGACTTTGAATATTTAAGGGCTTTAATGATAAAGAAGTATGATGGAAGCATCCCCTCTGAGGAAGATAGACAGTTACTGATGAATGTTGTGGTTGCTGAAGAGAAGTAATATAACACAAGAAGTAAGGATGTCAAAGGGGTAGGGCCTCAAGCCAAACCAAAAACTCCCTTACTTTCAAACATCCCTAAAGAGGCTCCCAAGAAAGATACATCTGTCAAGATCCCTGCAGTTCTAAAAAAAAATCATACCCCTCTTCATGCCCAAGCTATCAAAAATATTATATCATCTAATGAGTGTGCCAACCTTCCTTCTAGTGTTGCCTTGCCAAATTCTATCCCTTATGATATTTCTCAGGTCTTGAGTCAGATCAAGATCTCAGTTCTAATTGTTGATTTTCTTAGGAATATCTTGGACTGAAAGAGGAAAAGACTACCCTAGGTAGAAACATAAACATTGTGGAGACTCCACCAGTTATTAAAGAACCAGAAGCACCACTAGCCTCAGAGGAGCTAGATGAACCACCTAAGGTTTATCTGGGGCCATCCTTAGTATACTCTCAACTAAATTTGGATCCATTCTTCACCACTCTAATCATTAAAGACCGATTGCTACACAACTGCATGTTTGACTCAGGAGCATAATGTAATGTTATGCCCCTCACAGTCATGAATGAGTTGGAAATCAAGGTAATAGTAGCATATGGGAAGTGTACTACTATGGATTCCAGAGAGGTGCCAGTGGTGGGATGTGTGAAGGGTTTGGTGGTACAACTTATAGCCTATCCAGGCAGGAATTTGAAGCTTGATGTAGTTATTGTTGATTGTCCAGCCAAGTGGGGTATGCTGTTATTTAGAAAATGCACTACTAATGTTGGTGGGAGTGTCTAAATGGACATGTCCTATGCTACCATTCCAATTGAGGGCAGCCTTGTAAAGTTGTATGGGGAAAAGAAGATGTTTCACCTTATTGAGGATTCCAATAATGCATCCTATGAGGTATTATACACAAGTGTTGATGCAGATAAATTTGTAGGGTTTGTTGATGGAAAGGAGCACAAGATTGAAGAATGGAGGTGTCTTAAACAAATAGGATCTCCTTGGACTCTATTTTTTGATGGAGCTTGCTCCAAGTTTGGGAATGGTACTGGTGTTAATCTACTTTCTCCAAGTCAGGAAAAGTTTTTTTTTTCCTTCAAACTCAATTTTGAGTGCACTAACAACATTGCTGAGTATGAGGCATTGTTGTTGGGTTTAAGAATTTCTTGGAAATATGGTGTTCAGGGACATCATTGTCAAAGGAGACTCAGAATTAGTTGTAAAACAAGCCAGAAAATTGTATGCCACAAAGAATCAGTGAATGAAACAATACAAGCATGCAGTTTGGGACTTTATTGAGATGTTTGACTCATTCAACATTATGCATCATGATAGGAATTTCAATGACTTGGCAGACAAACTTGCAGTGTTGGGGTCTTGTTTTGACAGTTGTGCAGTGTCCCCATATTGCGAATATAATGTGGAGGTGTTGACAAGACCCTCTGTCCCTGACAACATCAAACACTGGCAAGTATTTGATGATGATGCTCAGATCAAAAGATTTCTGCAAAACAAGGGAGAATTTTCTTATCAATACATTGACTTGGAGCCATTGGTATGTGTTACAATAGGGAAGGAAACCTTGTTTGGCAAGGGTATCATCCAACTAAATACTAATACCATTCCTAGAGGGCTCGTTGCTCTTGAGTCCAATTTTGATAATGTTGATCGCATTGTTAACTGATGCATGACAGCCTCAAGGGATATTAAGGAGCATGACCTTGTCACAATAGAGAAACCAAGGAATATTTGGTTAGGCAAAAACCTCAGCAAGGAGGAGAAGTAGTCCTATATACAATTATTGAAAAATTATCAGGATTGTATGGATTGGACATATTCTAAAATAAAAGCATACAGAGAGGACTTGTTTCAACATGTGATTCCCTTGGAATATAATGCAAATCCATTCAGGTAGAAACAGAGGCCCATCAATCCACTCTTATCTCTTAAAATGCAAGAGGAATTGAAGAAGCTAAGATTTGGAGGGATTATTCAACCCACAAGGTACTCCTCTTGGGTTGCAAACCTAGTGCCAGTAAGAAAGAAGAATGGTGACATCAGGCTGTGTTGGATTTCAGGAATCTAAAGAGAGCATCAATGAAGGATAATTATCCTTAGAAAATATGGATAACATGCTACAGATAGTGACTAGTTCTAAATTTTTTTCCACCTTGGATGGTTTCTCTGGTTATAACCAAGTTGTGGTGAAGGAATCAGAAAGGATCAAGACATCCTTTACTACTCCTTTGGGGACCTACGTCTATGTCAGAATGCCCTTTGGTCTAATGAATGCTCGAGCCATATTTTAAAGAGAAATGGATGTTTCTTTTGCTGGCTACATCAACAAGTTTATTGCATTTTATCAAGATGATGTAACTGTATTTTCTAGGAAGAGAAGTGATCACCTGCTACACTTAGAGAAGGTTTTGAGAAGATGAAGAGAATGTGGCATTTCACTCAATCCAAAGAAGTGCTATTTTGGAGTGCAGAAGGAAAAATTACTTGGTCACATTTTGTTACAAGAAGGGGTGATGATTGATCCAGAAAAGGTAGAGGCCATCAGCAAGGTCCCAATCCCAAGGACTAAGAAGGGAATTCAGTCCTTCTTTGGGAAAATAAACTTCATTAGAAGATTCATATCAAACTTTTCTGAGTTGACCATTCCAATCACTTCCATGCTGAAGAAAGACCAGGTCATCAAATGGGAGGAGGTTGCCATCCAAGCTTTCAATGGGATTAAGGAGGCACTAAAGCATGCACCTGTTCTGGTGGCTCTAGATTATAAGAAGTCTCTCCAACTATTTTCCTTTACTTCAGAGAACACTATTGCTTTTGTCCTGGTACAGAAGGATGATGAAGGGGATGAGAGGCCTATTTCTTTTTTCAGTAAGGCCTTATAGGGGGCTGAACTGAAATATACTATTATGGAGAAACAAGCATTTTCCTTAGTAAAAGCAAAAAAGGTTTTCAGGCCTTATATTCTAAGTTCTAAAATTGTTGCTTATGTTACCCACACCATGGTCAAGGAAATCTTATTAGAGATGGAAGTCTCAAGAAAAAGGTGCAGGTGGGTGAAAATTTTACAAGAATATGACATGTACATCCAAACCATGAAGCTGGTGAGAGGTTTGGGCTTGCCTATGCTTATGGCTGAGAGAAACTTGCAAACTATTGAGGTAAATGAGGTTGAATAAGGTAGGGTAGATGTTTTTCAAACATTGATGAATTTTGAGTGGTACACGGATGTAATTTTTTATCTCAAAAATTTATACTACCCTGATTTTTTGAGTAAGAACCAGAAAAGAGCCCTTAAGTTGGCTTCCTATAAATATGTCATTACTGATTATGGGTTAGCTTAGAAGAACCCTGAGGGGGTTCTTTTAAGGTGCATTACCAAAGATGAAGCCTCTAATATAATTGTTGATCTACATGGAGGAGTTTGTGGGGGAAATTTTACTGTAAGAGTCACAACACACAAGATCCTAAGGGATAGTTATTGGTGGCCAAATATTTTCAGGGATACAACCTTGTTGGTTAGAAGATGTGATAGTTTCCAATGTTTCTCTGGAAAACTGAAAGCTTTAGGCTCCCTGCCTTTGCATCCTATATCAATTGAAGTCCCGTTCAAGATATAAGGAATGGACTTCATTGGTGATATTTCAGACCCTTCAAGTGCTAGTCACAAGTGGATTCTTATAGCTACCGATTACTTTACCAAATGGGTGGAGGCAATCCATACCAAGAGGTCAACACACCAAATTGTCATGGACTTTATGCTAAACCATATCATCTGTAGGTTTAGAGTGCCAGTCAAAATTGTAGATGACAATGCCATGTGTTTTAGAGCCAAATCTCTAGTGGAAATGTACAAGGAATATGGGATCAACTTGACATATGACTATAATTACAATCCCCAAGGAAATGGAAAAGCTAAGTCCAGTAATAAAAACTTGTTGAATATTATTAGAAGAGCATTGGAGCTGAACAAGAGAAAATGTGGTAAACAGTTGAAGTTTGTTGTTTGGGCTGATAGAATCACTGTTAAGAGAGCTACTGGAAAGATTCCATTTGAGTTTATGTATAGAACTCAGGACTTTCTGCCCCTCCATATGCAACTATCCTCATATCATTTTATTCAATAGCTGGAACATCAAGAGGTTAGTCCATATGTTGCTTGCATTAACCAGATTGTTGAAGTAGATAAAGAAAGGAGGGCATCCCACCAGTGGCATGTAAAGTTTAGAGAAAAGTTGAAGAAGTTATTTGACAAGAAGGTCACTCCCAGAGCTTTCAATGTTGGAGTTCTTATGCTACTATGGGATAGCAGGAATGAAGATAAGGGCAAGCATGGAAAATTTGATGCATTATGGATGGGCCCTTACTCCATTGATATACAAAAGGGTGAACATACCTTCTTCTTGAAGGAATTGGATGTAGAATTGCTCAAGTTACCTATTAATGACAAACATTTGAAGCATTTCCTGGATTGATTTCCCTAGAATCAAGGTAAACATATTTTGTACAGTGTATAGCTTGTTGTTTGTTTCCTGTCTTTTCTGTTTTTACTTGTTTTGGTCCTGGTGACCTACTTTTGCTAGTTTCTCTGTTCATTTTTGGGAGATGGATTTTTTTATTTGCTCTTCAAGCTGACTCCTTTTCCTAATGGATATGTTTTTGGCACTTGGTCTACCTTTGTTCTTGTGGCACTCGCATGGAGTGCCCATCCTCAAGTCAAAGCCGATGTTGGTGCTCAAAATAATCTCGCCCCATTCTTCCATTGAAAATCTATCGATTTATGGTCTCTACCATATTTTATCCCCCTGTGTTGTGTCTGAGAAGTCTCTGCCTTCCTTTTGTTGCCATAATCAATCCGTTCCTAGGCTAAAGATCACTTATGGATCCATAGTTGGCTCCTTGTTTCTCCATTCCTCTTAAGGGGTCTGTAATTTGGGTCTCCCATTCTCTATTCTTCTAAAAACTCAGGATGTCCCATTCTCTATTCATCTAAAAGCTTGAAGGAATGTATTTAAGCCTTGTAACATTTCTAAATCCTCTCTCCTTGGAGAAAATTTCATCTTCGGGCTCAAATGGTCATTTTTCTGCATTTTATGGTTTGACGGGTATTTCTCCTAGTCAAATTTACATCCTTGCATCAACAGGGAACATGGCCTCTTTTGGTTGGACTCGACTCGTGTGGATACTTCGAGAATTTTATGAATCACCTCAACTTAAAAGCCTATCTACGTGGAAGAATGACACTCATTTAAAGATTTACTTTTTGGTTTGGCCTTGGAGTAACGCGAGAAGGACGCGTGGAGGTTTCCACTGCTTCACCTTGACTTAGATAAATTTTTATGTAGCTGGATACAGTTGGGCAGGACAAGGACAGGTAGTGAGCCCACACTCATTAAGGGTCTCACACTTGGGCACCATTTTGAAATTACACCAATGAGACACGTGGAGGCTTCCGTTGGGTCTTCCCATACTTAGTTTTTTTTCAAAAGGTTTTGGGAGGTCTGGGACACTTAGATGCCTCTGCTCATTTTGCATTTTGCTTGGAATTTTCAATAGCCAAAGGATATTTTCTTGGACCCTGACACATGGTGCCTTCCACTGAGCTTCAAGCCTTAAAAAAAAAAATTTCGGGCTAGGAGATGTGGTGAACCCACGCTGATTCAAAGTCTCAACTTTTAGGGACCATCTCAAGATGTGCCATTGTGACGTGTGGCAGTTTAAAAAGTCAAAAGGACGGGCAGGTGGACCAATGGGGGCAACTTGGATTTTTTTTCCTCTTAAGGATTAAAATATCAAAATGGCCCACAAGCTTGATAAGGGAATAGTCAAAGTTTGTTTCAGGTCAACGGCGGAGGTGCACACTCTTGGGGGAAATTTGGAAAATTTTCCTTTTCAGAGAAAGGAGGTAAAATTGTAAAAGGAAGTGTGGTTCTACTGAGACCCACATCAGAAACTAGAAGTGGACGGGCGAAGATGTGGGGAAAACTTGGAAAAATTTCCCGTTTCCAAAAAAGAGGAGAAATAACATAATTTAGCTGTTGTTCCTTTTGGATCCACACTGGGACACATGTCTGGCCCATTTTTCGAAGGCAGAGGGGTGGAGAAAAAAGGATTTTTTTTCTATTTTTTCAAAAGGTTGTAAAAATTCAAAAGGAAACCCTGAGCCTATTTTAAATTGAATCTTCCACATGGACGACCCAAATTCAAAGCAGAAATCAACAACAGTTGTGTGTCTGAATATGATTTCCCCCCCTTTTTTTTACTAAAAATCTCCTAGAAGTGTGATTCTTCATGATTTCTTGGTATTTTCTTCACACCAAACAGAGAGGAGAGTTAATTTTTATATCTAAGTTTGGTGGGGGGGATATGGAGACGTCTTTTGCCATTAAAATGATCTGACTATTGGGCTTGATCTGATCTTCCATTTTTCCTTCCTGGGCATGAAAAGAACCAGATTTGACAGATTAGGGGTGGAAGTGGTTGGTGAATAGAAGTAAGAGTGATTTACCAGAGGAAGGAGTTGAATGTGGGAGATATTTGAAGAGATCTACCCCCTGAGCACCTGCCAACTTTTTGTCGATTTGATCCTGGGAATCGCAATTGAGATCATGGCGAGCACTGGTGCACTCAATGTATGAATTTTTTAGGGGGAAAACTTGGTTGTAAAATTTTATAAATGGCACAAATTTATCATTCAAATGGTTGGAGTGTTAGGGGTCGGGATTGATTTTCTAATAGAAAAAAGATTAATGGAGCCCGTCTTTTTGAGAAGCCGTATAAGAATCATGTATATATTTTTTATATAAAATTTGATCATGTCAAGGTTGTTGTGAGTGTACATCCATTGAAAATATCTGAGATTGTTCTAAAAACTTTCCCCTGTTGATAAATTTAATCAAACTCAAGTTATTCTGTGTTGATCTTGAGAAAAATGTATTTGTTTCATCTTTGAATGTCTGCAAATATTTTTTCTTGTTCCTATTGACATCTTGTATTAAAATCCTTCTCAATCACACAGGTCTCAATCCTTGTGACAGTTTAGTGGCATCTACAATTTCATTTCTCAGAAGAGATTTCATCTGGGAATGAAATAAACGATTTAAAATCACTTTTCTTTCATCGACTGACAAAGATTTTCTGTAAGCCTATGGGTGTACCTTAGGCATGTTGGGATTAGATCTTGATGCTTTGTTGGGTTTTCTAACTCGAGTGTTCATGTTAGAATCTCATAGATTGTGTGAAAAATCTTAGCCTCCATTGAAGAACATATTCCGGTTAAAGAAACATTTTAGCTATTTTGTGGTATTCTATTAGTTTAGCCTTCCATTTTGTAGAAGCTCTCAAAGATCTAGTGAATCAATTCCATCCTGCCTCACCTACCACCAAAAAATTCATTTAAAAATAACCAATCTTACCCATACTACCCCTTTTTGCCCTGTGTGTGTATAAATGCATAATTTCCATTACCAAGACATGCAGAAACAATCAGGGTTCCAAATGTCGGTAATAGATTGAACCTTGTCTAGAAAATATCTCCACTATCTAGAGTGACAACTCATGAGAGTTATATTTTGTCGCATTGATCATATTTTCTTCAAGGTCCCCTTCATAACTTCAAAAATAAGGATATCTCCATCTTCTCCACAAACACCAGGATACAGAAGGGCCCTCTCACCCTGGTTGAAAAAAAAACCATAAACTAGTGAGGATAGATCAAATCCTCTTGAGGATGGTATCTATTTCTCCACATTTGAGTGACAGAAGGCTAGTTAGATCCCATCCCTTGCTAAAAAAGTACCTATTGTGATCTATCTATCTTTAAGCTTCCTTTCAAACCTGTGATGCTACTCAGACTTTGAGGGCGAATCAATTTGGGTGCCAACAATTTCCATCCAAAGCTTTGTACATTATATCATTTTTTGCATTTTGAATAGGTTTAAGGGTTACACCTCATGTTTTTGATTTTTAAATGAAGTGACTCATCTAAATTTCTACACATACAAAATTAATCACCCATAGTTTAAACAAACACAACTAAAAAAGTAAAAACTATCCCTATAACACAAATAATATATATTGTTTTTTATTTGTAAAATGCCTCAAAGAAATGTGGTCTCATGGAATGTTATGATTGTAAGATATGCACAAAATAGCTCCAACAATGAGTCAAACTCATAGAGGTAATAAAGAAATTTGGAATGTACCATAACCATTTCAGATTTATTTATATATAATTGCATATTTTGTCTCATTTTAGTTTCATGGAGAGATAATATGTTAAAGCACTTAGTCATTCTTTCAATCTACTTTGACAACAACACTTCACATTCACAACATTCTTGAGAGTGAGTATTAGCAAACTTACATGTCTCACTTGCATTTGTATTCAATTATTACACAACTAACTATTATCTAACATCCATTCTAATGTATTTTGCAACATTTGTTTTGGCTTTAATAGAAAATCAGTATTGTCAATCACACCCCTTATCAACATCAACTACAAAAGTAATAACTGTATTTCTAAATCTAATAACATATACCATTCGGCGTTCACATTGCATTATACACATGTGATTGCTAGTATATAGTCTTTTGAAACTATTTCCCTAACTAATATAGATATCTTCAATACATATATTTAAAATATCTCAATCTATTTCAGGGAATTTTTTTAACTATGTATAATGTAGTATAATTTCATAAAATTAAACATTTATTAAATGTGTTATAGCATTTATGTTTACATTTCTCTACTTGTTTTTAATATATAGTCTTTCGAAACTATTTCCCTAACTAATATAGATATCTTCAATACATATAATTACAATATCTCAATCTATTTCAGGCATTTGTTTAACTATGTTAGTGTAGTATAAGTATATCAGGAAATAAAATTAAAAACAAATATATTACATTAATGTCTCTATATGAAATACATCAATACATATCAATTTCAAGGTTCTTAGTTTAGATTTCCATGTTTCATGTATTAATTAATAACTTCATTAAATTCTCTATCAATTTCATGTTGATTTTTGGCAAATGGAATCAATTTATTTATGTCATTGTGCTGGTCTCAAAAGAATCTATTCAAGAAAAAGGACCTAAAGATAACCATATGGGCAAGATATTACTATTTTCTTACTAGACTTCTCCAAGGAAAAAATAATTTAAGAGACAGTTCAATGGAAGTCAAATTTATGAAAGAATTGTCACTTGACTATCGAATGGATGTTAGATTTAATGTCGAGTACAAAAGTGAACAAATCCCTTCATTACACCCTCGGCTACCATTGTAGGAATACCTATCGTCATAATAATCAACTTCTATGTCATTGAATCAAAATAAAAAAAACATATAAAATTGAATATTATGATTTATTTCATGAAAATCTTATAACCATCACATTCATGTGAGATTAGGATAAATAATTTCAATAAATTTAATTCACATGCATAATAAAATAAATCACAATGTTTAGTTTACATGCATTGAAGTTTTCATTTTTTGAACTATGACATATGTTATATTAGATTATAAGATTTATTATATTAAAATAATGTGTACTTTAGGAAATTGTAAAAAATTGCCTACAAAAAGAAAGAAACAAGCTACAATTGGATAAATGTATAGATGGACTAATGAGAAAAATTCTGATGCATACAATGACTCCACAACACCTGAAGAAGATCATAATATCACAAGAAACAAACATTTCATGAAATTTTTGGATCTTATGATGAAGATCTAGATGAAGAAATAGATCGAGTTAAGGAAGAGGTTTATGTAGGTCATGAAAAAAAAAATGTAAAAGAAAAAAGAAAAATTCATATGGAATGGTTAGAAAAGATTTTTTGGTTGAGCCATGTCAATTGTGATGGTAACACGGTAATGAAATGTACTTATTGCAAGAGGTATTTTGTATAAGAATTTGATAGCTATTTCAATAGATGGGATTTCAGCAATGATTAAGTATGAAAATGGACTTGTTTCATTTTTTAGAAAGAACACCCTAAATCTTGTTGCATCTAGTGCATTGTGTAGCTTATCATGAATCATTAGTAATAGTAGATGCTTCTAAAAGTATACCAGATTTATTATATGTTGAAAAATTAGTAAACAAAGTGCACTCATGGATTCAAAATTCACCAAAAATAAATAATGATCCTAATGAATTGCTAAAAGTTATGCAGGTTGATGTTTTAGATGTTCTAGAAATCCACACATTTAGATGGTTATTCAAGGGAGAGGTTATAATAAAAAAATTTAAACTTATGCTAGCTATTTTTAACTTTGTGGAAAAGGGAAAAGAAATTGTTCATCATGTTATGAGAAGGCAAGGAATTATTCTATGCAGTTTATTTACATATGTTTGTTGATGTATTGGGTGAACTAAATAAACTAAACAAGACTTTTCAAGAGAAAAATGTAGACATTACAATTAGTGGGTTAGCTTTGGATGAAACAATAAGAAACTTATACAAATGGTTTTCTTTGAAAGGGTACATTTACATATGGTACAACTTATCTTTCAAAATTATTAATTTTATTCTTATTTTTGATGTAATGAAATGAAATTGGAATATAGTGTGATTAATAGGCATGAATTACAATATACATCTATTCTAGTAGAGGGGATTAAGTATATAGTGATGTACATAAGCATTCTATGAAACATCCTATTGCATGAACACACAAGAGTTTTCAAGTACTCATTGAAGGTTATATATCTAGTCTTTTGATAGATTGTTTAAATGAAAGAATTTCAAACCTTCATATTTTAAGTGTAACAAAACTCTGCACCCATCTTATTATCCATCGTATTGTCAAACTCAAGAACATAAATCAAATGAATGGTTTTACAAGCTTGTAAAACATTTGCAACACACTACTTCAAATAAAATTGACTATGTAGTTGTATTTAATATTTGTTGTTGTAAAAGGGAGCTACACTATTTTATTGCTTCATTGCATTTGACTTGTGAAGGTATCAAGATGAAATATGAATGGACAGTCTTCCATAATACAAAACACTAGCATAAAAGTTATCCTTATATGATGAAATTGTGGCAAGTTTTCCTTATGATTCTTACAAATAAAGTGGATTATGAAAGGGGATTTTCAAAGAAAAACATCATCAAGGATATTTGAAAATCAAAGCTAGGTATAGATACACTAGATGCACTAATGAGAGTATCTTTAAATGGACTTCAAGCATTTGATGTAAATTATGAGGAGGAGGATTCGAGCGATGATGAAGATTCTCTAGATGGCAATGTGGAAGAAGATGAGGTGGAGGTGGTCGCAACCCAAAACCTTTAGGACCTGAAATATAAGAAGACCCCGAGCACTGATACAAACACTAAGGGTGATTCCAACAAACAAGGTGCCCCAACTCCTATAAACACTCAATTGGAACAAAACTATGAAGTTATGGGTCAGGTTGGATCAATCAAAGGGGAAAATCACTTGGTGAAGATGGTCACTGATATCGATGAGCTCAAGGGGGACATGCGGCTCACTAAGAGCTCGGTCCATTTTATTTTTAATGATTAACACAAGATGAGGGAGCAAGTGCAGGAAGCTATTAGCAATGGGTAGGGTGGAAAGATCGAGATTCTAAAGGCCAACTTGGGGGCCTTAACCAGGGATATGGATAAGGTTAAAGCTATCCTCCATAGCTATATGTGATGGAGCATTGTGACTGTTAAGTTGACTTTGCTTCACCTTCAAACTCTAGGACAGCTTGCCAATTCTTATTATGCTGTGGATAGTCAAGGAAGGAAATGGAAGGCAACCCCGGATGGTTTAGACCTGGAATCTTTGGCTATTAATATTGATGCTCTTGCAAAAGAATGGGCTAAGGTGCCGGAGGGGCTTGAAAAAGCCTACAAATGACTTTGGTGCGGGGTGTTCTATTTTTTCACTATCTCTGTCTTTAGTTGCTAGTTCCTTCGATGTTGTTAGTTTCACTATGGTTTTTTGTTGTTGTTAGTTTCACTATATGGGCTCCTAAGTGCCCTTATTACTATGAACTTTTATACTATGGTGTTTTGATACATTATTATAATTTATCTTAATCTTCTCTCATGGAGATTTCTTGATGTACGAGGTAGGGTCCCCTTAACCCTCTTTTTACCCCTAATCAAAAAAAAAATAGGATGAAATAAATAAGATATGGAAAGATACAAAGTCGAGAAGAGTTCTTGACCTTTGATATTTTTACTTTACTATGTGTTTAATACATTGTTGAGTAGAAATATTTCTATTGATAAATAGTATTACAGTTTCTTTATTTTTTAAATCTTGTTTCGAGTTTGATCATGCTTAAATTATATCATAATATTTTATGTTTTATATCTTAATTTAACACTTTTAAAATATTTTAATTTTTCTAAAAATATAAGCGATGTAATTTTTATTTTAAAAATGTAATGTTTTAATCTTTTATATTAATTGTGAATAATAAATAAAATATAATAAATAGATGTTGCATTATATCTAATCTTTCATTTATATGTTTTATAATAATTTTATCTAATTTATTTTACAAATATAACACATGATCTCAAAGTTAGAAGAAAATTTAATATTATTTATCAATAGAAGTAATATTAATAATATTAACAAATCCATGGTGATATGTGGATGGGACAGACCGTATGACATGAATCCATTGGCATCCAAGGAACAAGTTGTGTGTAACGCCCACAAAAATGACGTCCTAGGAACACGCTTCAACCTAGCACCTAAACTGAAAATTGTGACTAATTTTTTTTTGTTTAATTTATAAGAATGTTACAAGGGTGCTTACCCCCCTTAGGGTTCATTAAATTAACTTACACCACTAAACTCAACTTTACGATTGAAGAACCAAGTCTAGTTAAAAGTTAACATATTTTCAAATTTATCTCCAAGGTCTGTTAATCAATTATTCATTAAGAAGGTACCAAAGATTAAGTTACTTAATTAAATGTTTTCTTCTCTTTAGATAATGTTCAATCCTAAAAAGGTTAACCTTATGTTAATTCATTTAAATTTATTATCCTATTACTTAGAGTCATTCCATTGACTTCTTAAGGCTTGCTAAGAACTAACAAAGGTTAGCATTCTAAGGCAACTAGATGGCCCCATTCCCCAATTACACATACCCTTAAGGATTTAATTTAAAACCTTTAAAATTCATTCCCACCAAACAAAAGAAAGGTGAAACCTCCACCCTTAGATCAAACTAATCTTGGCCACTATATCCTAGGGTTCCAAACCAACCCTAAATTTCCTTATGAATTTCTATTAAACTTTTTCTTTGTTCCATTCTCCTCATTGGTCTATTTTCTTTTGTTAAAATTACAGGTTGGAGAGGAGGAAGCCATGGGAGCAAAAAGAGGAAGAACCATGGAGGATTCTATAAGAAGATCTAGTTTAGGCTTAGTTTAATTTTAGGTTTATTAATGTAATCTATTTCATTCAAGGATTGGGAGGGATTTTCTCCCCCAATTTGGTTTTGTATCTACTCTAAGTGTATTTGGGTTTTCAAATTTAGGGCAAACCCTACCCCCATTGTTATAGATGAAAATAATGTTTACAATCCACCATTTGTATGTGTTTATTGCTCAAATCTAAGGAAATTACTCATTGTTTGCTTGGTGGTACTTATAGGTTAAATTTAACAACTAATAAATTGGTATAAACTAGTTAAAATTTACGCATAGGCGTGGATCTAAGGAGTTTGGTCGAAAGTGACAGAACTGTCGCCCAGAGCAGACCGGAGGTCCTGGGGACTGCCCCCCTGCCTGGGTGACAAACCACAAACTGCCACCCTACTGAGCGGCAGTTTTGAGACCATCGCCTTAGCAAGTAGCGGCGGTTACAGGACCGCCGCTCTGCACAGGATGGTTGTATATTTCTAAAAAAACATAACCTTAATCCGAGGTTTTTACAAAATCTAAAAGTTACAAAAAGGTGTTGAAATGCATTCTGAGCCTATTTTGAGCTTCTAGAGTTTCTAGTTTTGTGATTTATTCCTATTATTCTCTTCTTAAGTAAAATTTATTCATTTAAGAATTTTCCATTCCAAAAATAATAATATAACTACAAGGTATATTCGATCTTGTTCAACTAAATTTTCTTTCCATTATCCAAGAGTTAAAATATCAATTATACATAATTAACTTCTTAACATTGAAAAAATATCACCATTTCTAAATAGAAAATACTGTTCCAATTTATTGTCTCTTCCATTTCACTATATTTCAAATCATGGATTCAAATATACTACAATAACTTTCTTTTCCTATTGAAAATGAGCTCAAATCTTTTAACACCAAGAATTATTTTTCTCATAATACAACCAAGATTTCAAAGCGAAATATTTACTTTCTTTTCTATTTCTCAAACAATCATCCACAATACAAATCCTCCTATTCTCTTTTCTTATACACTACTACAATGCCACAAGGAAAGTAACTTTCCTCTTCTTTTTTTTCCACATACAATTTCAACTAAACTCTTACATAAGATTTCCATTTTGATTCTTTCTCTTTCCCTATTACATGGGATAATGAGAAGGACAATTTCTTTCTTTACAATCCTAGGTAATGAACTACAACATAATATTAGTACAATTTTCATTTCAACATTTCCATTTAAAACATGATACAATTTACAATCTTCCACTTTGAGTGGGAAGCCAAAAAGGTTTCTATAAAAGGATAAGGGATTTCTTCAATGACTCCAACAACACTTCCAAGCTCCTCAACACCAACAAAAAGTAGATCCAACATGATTTATTTGATTCACAACAAAATGGGGGGAGAGGCAACATTCTCCACCCAACCAAGACATCCAATGAAGAGGAGAAGTCATCATCTTCATTAACCCCCGAGCCCAAACCACATCACAATGGAAGATGATTCAACACAAGACAACTACTAGCTTCCACAATACTTAACAAATAGTCTCACAATCAATTCCATCCACATTCAAAACAACAACAACATAAGAAAATGAACAACAAAAAAATAATATCAAAAGGCTTATCAAGAAATCCAAAAGAGAAATACCTATGGGGAGGCCACTTATGCCTCCCAATGGGAATGGGTCCTGTCGACACTAAAATTTTCCTCCAAAATTTCCATTTCATTAATATATGTATTAGGAATAGGATGTTGTTAAGTGTAATTAGTAGTAGCGTCCGATAGAAGATAACGGCGCCGTCAGTACGGTGCCGCCAATAATGTGGAGTACGGTAACAGTCAAAGTACAATAGGAATGTTGTAAAAAGTAAATATTTGTCGTAAGTGGTCCGGTAATGTTAAAATGTCAAAGTTTGGGTAATTAGAGAAGTAGGGTCTACATGATTAGGAATTAGAAATATTATATTGGTAATAAGGACAAGGAGTGAGGTCATAAATATTTTGTGTATTTTATTTGTAAAAATTCTAAAAATGTGGAACCCATGTAAAATGATAAGGTTTATCTTATCTTAACAGATAAGCTTACATGTACAGATAAGAGTTAAGGTATGGAATATGATTCGTCAGAGTGGATTTCTTATCCTATCTTAGAGATAGGATGGATAAGCCTGGAAGTTCTATAAATAGAGAGGCCACCCCCCTCATTTAGCATAGAAAGAAGTAGTGAGAAATATTGTAGGAAGTGTGCGAAGGAAGCCATCAGTTAAAGGTGTGTTGAAGAAGCCATCGAGAGGTGTAATTGTAAAGTTTCTCCCATAGTCTTGTTGAAGAATCTCATGGGTGAGATTGTAACAGTTTCATGTTAATATTATAATTTATTTTGATATTTCAGATTTTTCGTCATTCTGTCTTATCATAGTCAATGGTATTCTTGTGTTATGTTGTTGTTTTGTTTCCAGATTACGTCCACCAAACTAAAGGCTGTGCATTAGTAAATAATCATAGCACGAGGAGTTCCCGGTGAAGAATTATCATAGTGCCGGATTGCTGATGACATTTTGGTTCCGTTGCCGGGACCATTCCTCGTTGGTGGATTTTCTGGAGAGATATTCCCACTAAGTCAAAAATCAATTGGAGGGTAACCTTGTTTTTACTGTGCATAGTAGTTACCATGGTAAAGTCATTTTTACCGTGAATAGTAGTTACCATGTTAAAGGCATTTTTGCCATGAATAGTAGTTACCCTGGTAAAGTCCTTTTTGCTGGGAATAGTAATTACCGCAGTAAGGTCACTTTTTACCATGAATAGTATTTACCGCAGTAACTTCACTTTTTACTGTGAATAGTGTTTACCACAGTAAAGTCAGTTTTTACCGTAGTAAGTCAAGTTTTACCATAGTTTACCGTGGTCATTTCTATTTTACTGTAGAAAGGTGTAAAGTCACTTTCTAGTATAGTGATTCCAATTATTTGTGCACATAAGTCTTGTTAATTGTACTTGTGGGTTGGTATTTCACGGTGGTTACTTTTGAAAATGGGAAAGATTCCTGTTTTTTCAGCTCAATCTAATGAAGATGCTTCTTCTTTCATTCAAGAGTTTAAACGATCTTGTATTTGTAATGGCCTTATAAGAAGGGAACAATGGACTGAATTTTTTCCTACCTTTTTGGATGGTTCAGCACTTAGGTGGTTTGAAACACTAGGTGATAATGTGAAAAATTCATGGGATTTATTAACTGAAAGTTTTCTTGAAGAATTTGGTGAACAACAGAAATATGCAGATCTCATGATCGAGATCACAAAGCTATCCCAAGGAGAGAAGGAGAAGATAAGGGATTATCATGCTCGTGTTCTAGAGCTAAGGAGGAAGCTCGATGCCCAGATCCGGAAGGAAGGACTAGCGGATGGGTTGATGAATGGCGTGGATAATCTCCTCTGTAAGCACTTCATTCTTGGGATGAAGCCAGAGATCAGACAACGAGTGAAGTATGACCGCCCAGCCACCATTGAACAAGCAAAGGAGATTGCAAGAAGGCAAGAAGAAAGCATGGAAGAGGAGCCCAAAGAAATTGTTGCTAAAGTAGAGCCTACACCAGCACCTTTGGTCCTGAATCCACAACCACTCCCGGTGAGCACAAATATTTCTCCTAATACATCTACTGAGTATGAAGATCTGCTCAAAAAGATGGGTCAGTTAACTATTAATCTTCTTCAAGGAAAGGAATTTAGTTCTCAGGGAGGAGATAGAGGTCCAAAGAGAAATATTTCTGAAGTTGTTTGTTATGGTTGTTATAAAAAGGGTCATTATAAGTATAATTGTCCAGATAGAGCTTCTACATCTAGTAAGGGAGATAATGATAAAGGAAAAGCACCTGTGAATTCTTTTGATGTAGTAGATAAGAGCAGAAATAATGAAGTAGATGTGTTTGTAACAAAAAGAAAGAAAGAAAAAGATAATCAAGATGGAAATGATCCTAAGAAGATGAAAGAAGAAACTAGTAAGAAACATAGGAGAAGAAAGTTGGGTGTGCAGGATTTTCTGATTTCACAGGGGCAAGGACCATACTCCATCTTGGAAGATCTGTCCAAAAGGCCTGCAAATATTACATATGGTCAACTCTTGGCTATGTCTTCTGAGAAGAGGCGGGAGTTGCGAGGTGGACTCAATGCTCGAAGAAGGAAGGAGGTTGAGGTCCCTGTTTTGGAGGCAGAGGCAGATCCCTATGCTCCACAAGCTGAGGTATTATGTAATGGTATTTCAATTCATGATGTCTTAGTTGATGGAGGTGCTGCAGTTAATGTAATGACTGAGTCTGTAATGAATATGTTGGGGTTAAAAATTGATCGCCCTTCAACACTTATGTTAAGGTCATTAAATAAGGGAAAAACTAAACCAGAAGGTGTAATTTCAAATGTGGCAATATCTGTTATGGGTGTGGTATGTGTGGTAGACTTTCAGGTGATGAAAAATGGTACTGTTGCGTACCCAATGCTGCTGGGAAGACCATGGCTAAGGAGAGTTCATGCAAGAAACTACTGGAATGAAGGTTTCATGACACTTGGACGTGGTAGAGAGAGGGTGAAGATAAACGTGATCCCTCGACATCATAAAGTAGAACCTGTGGATTCAAGTGATGAAACTGATGATTGGACATCCTCTGATTACTCTAGTACCAGTGAAGTGGACACTGAAGATGAAGAAAGCGAGGTGGATGTTTCAGTCATGGATATCCTGCCAGTCACACCAACTCATGACCCCATAAAATTATCTGAAGAAGAAGTTGATGATCGTCTCCAACAAATAAAGATTGGTGATGCTGTGATGGAGAGTGAGAAGGAATCCTACCTCCAGCTCTTTCGAAGGTACATACACCTATTCACTTTTGATTACAAGGAACTCCGCCAAGTAAGTTGGGTAGAACATTGTATTGAGCTGGTAGATGGTGCTAAGCCCATAAAGCAAATGCCATATAGAATGAATCCTAATTTTTCCAAGACTGTAAAAGAAGAAATAGATAAGTTGCTTGATGCAGGATTCATATTTGCTGTGGAGAATTCAGAATGGGTTTCTCCCATTGTGATCTCAATAAAAAAGAATGGGAAGCTACGCATTTGTGTTGATTATAGGAAGCTCAATAAGGCAACAAAGAAGGATCATTACCCTCTTCCATTTTCAGATCAGATCTTGGACGAAGTAGCTGGCCAGGAGTGCTATAGTTTTGCTGATGGATATAGCGGCTACAACCAAGTTCGTATAGCAGAGAAAGATCAGCTGAAGACCACGTTCACCACTCCTTGGGGAACGTTTGCTTATAGAGTTATGCCTTTTGGGTTGTGTAATGCTCCAGCAACATTCCAGCGTTTAATGAATAGGGTGTTCGAACCCTACATTGGGACCTTCATCAGAGTATTTCTGGATGATTTTTGCATCTATGGGAGCAAGTTGGACCACCTGCACCAGATGGAGACAGCATTTCAAAGGTTAGATGAAGCACAAGCCTCACTAAACCCTACAAAGTGTGTCTTTGGATGTTCTAAAGGCGTTTTGTTAGGGCATGTTGTATCCAGAGATGGTATTGGTACTGATCCTGATAAAGTTTCAAAAATCAAAGATTTACCATTTCCTATAAATAGAAGTAAGTTGAGATCATTTTTAGGCCATGTGGGTTACTATAGAAGGTTCATCAAGAATTTCTCAAAGATTGCACAGCCACTAACCCAGTTCTTGAAGAAGGATGTTGCTTATGAACCAGGAAACAAGGCGCATGAAGCTTTTGGACAACTGAAGGAAGCCCTGGTGTCTTCACCTGTTTTGAAGAATCCAGATTGGAGCAAGCCATTCATTGTGTACACTGATGCCTCAGATGCAGCACTAGGTAGTACTTTGAGCCAAAAGGATGAAAATGGGAATGAACATCCAATTTACTTTGGGAGCAGACAAATGAGCAGTGCTGAGGTAAACTATACTGTAACTGAAAAAGAGGCTCTGGCTATCATTTTTGCTGTAAAGAAGTTTAGAAATTACTTGCTAGGGCAGAAATTTATAGTTGTAACGGATCATCAGGCTCTGAAATATATTGTCAATAAGCCTAACCCATCAGGGAGGATAGCAAGATGGATAATTTTGCTACAAGAATTTGAATTTGATATTATAGATAGGCCAGGAAAGAAGCATGTCAATGCAGATGCACTCTCTCGAGCCTATGATGGTTTAGGATCATCTTGTGATGATGATGATTTTCCCGATGCAGCATTGTTCTCCCTTGACACAATCCCTAGTGAATACATAGATATTTGGAATTATCTGAATGAATTCAAGTTTCCGGATGGTGCCAATGCAAAGACTAAGAGAAAGATTACTCAAGCCAGTCGTCCATACTCTATTCTGCATGGAGCATTATTTCGAATAGGACCTGATGGACAGTACAAGAGGGCAGTTGGACGTGATCAAGGAAAAGAGCTTCTAGAAGAATTCCACAATGGTACATGTGGAGGGCACTTCTCTGGACAACTTACAGCAAGAAGGATCTTGGATGCAGGTTATCACTGGCCCACTCTTTTTAAAGACTGTTATAATTATTGTAAGACATGTGATATTTGTCAAACACATGGTAACCGTAAGACTTCATCAGCTCCATTATGTCCTATTCTTCCCCTTGGTCCCTTTGAAAAATGGGGAATAGACATTGTAGGTCCACTTCCAACTACATCACGTCAAAATAAGTATATTGTAGTTGCCACAGATTATTTAACCAAGTGGGTTGAAGCTAGGCCATTGAAAGCAGCTTCCATGGATGAAGTGGCAAGGTTCATATATGAACGCATTGTCACCAGATTTGGTTGTCCATTAGAAATTGTAACAGATCAAGGAAGCCACTTCATTAATGAGGTGGTAGAAGCCCTAGTCAATAAGTTTTCTATCAAGCACAGGAAGGCAACAACATACAAGCCAAGCACAAATGGACAGGTGGAACGAACAAATTTTGTGCTGTGTCAAATTCTAGCAAAAGATGCAGCCTTGCAGGTACATAAATGGGATAAAAGGATTCATGCAGCATTGTGGGCATATAGGGCAACATCAAAGTCAGCAACAGGATACTCCCCATTTCAGTTGGCCTATGGCATTGATCCAGTTCTTCCTATTGAGTTTGATATTCCCACTGTGAGAGTTATGAAAAATGAAAGGATGGATGAAAGTGATTCAGTAAAAGAAAGGTTGGTACATCTTCATTTGCTAGAGGAAATGAGGGAAATAGCAAAGGATACAAGCCATAAGAAGAAAATGAAGCAGAAGGAGTACTTTGATCAAAAGATCCGGTGGTCTCCATTTCAAGTAAATGACTTGGTTCTAGTATATGATTCCAGATACAAAAAAAGAAGACAGAGAAAATTTCTTCCAAAATGGATGGGGCCCTACAAAATAGCAGCTGTGCATGAAAATGGTACGTACCGACTGGAGGAATTGGATGGCACTCCCATTACGAAATGGGTCAACCACGACAAGTTGAAGATTTTCCAAGCACCAGAATAGTCTACTCCGAGGACGGAGTAGAAGCTAGGAAGGGGGAAGATGTCGACACTAAAATTTTCCTCCAAAATTTCCATTTCATTAATATATGTATTAGGAATAGGATGTTGTTAAGTGTAATTAGTAGTAGCGTCCGATAGAAGATAACGGCGCCGTCAGTACGGTGCCGCCAATAATGTGGAGTACGGTAACAGTCAAAGTACAATAGGAATGTTGTAAAAAGTAAATATTTGTCGTAAGTGGTCCGGTAATGTTAAAATGTCAAAGTTTGGGTAATTAGAGAAGTAGGGTCTACATGATTAGGAATTAGAAATATTATATTGGTAATAAGGACAAGGAGTGAGGTCATAAATATTTTGTGTATTTTATTTGTAAAAATTCTAAAAATGTGGAACCCATGTAAAATGATAAGGTTTATCTTATCTTAACAGATAAGCTTACATGTACAGATAAGAGTTAAGGTATGGAATATGATTCGTCAGAGTGGATTTCTTATCCTATCTTAGAGATAGGATGGATAAGCCTGGAAGTTCTATAAATAGAGAGGCCACCCCCCTCATTTAGCATAGAAAGAAGTAGTGAGAAATATTGTAGGAAGTGTGCGAAGGAAGCCATCAGTTAAAGGTGTGTTGAAGAAGCCATCGAGAGGTGTAATTGTAAAGTTTCTCCCATAGTCTTGTTGAAGAATCTCATGGGTGAGATTGTAACAGTTTCATGTTAATATTATAATTTATTTTGATATTTCAGATTTTTCGTCATTCTGTCTTATCATAGTCAATGGTATTCTTGTGTTATGTTGTTGTTTTGTTTCCAGATTACGTCCACCAAACTAAAGGCTGTGCATTAGTAAATAATCATAGCACGAGGAGTTCCCGGTGAAGAATTATCATAGTGCCGGATTGCTGATGACATCCACAACAAAAAAAAATTACAACCATTTCAACCACATTCAACTCAGTAAAAACACAAGAAAGAAGAATAAAAAAACAACAAAAAACAAGGCTTAAAATTGAAATCCAAAGGAGCAAGACCTATGGGGAGGCCACTTATACCTCCCAATGGGAATGTGTGCCCACCTTAAAGCCTCCAATGCATATCTCAAACCCCATACATACACTTATGCATCCCTCAAGTACCCCTTATACTCTAATAAATGCATTCATTTTATCACATCTTTAATTAGTTTAGGACAAGATTTATTAACAAATTTGAGTTTTCCATGGAAGATAGAATGTACAACACTCAAGATCTCAAGCATTCAATACACAGGGTAAAAATACCAAGATCAAATCAAGTCTAATAAATGATGTCATTTTGTTCATATCTTAATTAGTTTAGGAAAGTATTAATTTACATCACTAAAAGAAACACTTATACCCAATAAGATAAGGGGAAGGGAATACATCAAAATTCTAATTAGAATGAAATAAGTGACCCCTTGGTCACAAATTTCCCCCTATACAACATTCAATACACACATTCTACACACACACACACACACATGCCACTTGGTCATAATTTCCCCCTAACACACATTCACACACACACAGTTACATGTTGCCTTGGTGACCCCTTGTTGTATTCATCTAGAATTCCAATGTGGTTGGTGTCTGATCCCCCTGATGTTGGTTGTTAATATATATTTACATGTAAAACACATGAATACCTCCTTTGGTCTTATGGTCGCATTAGAACATCTATGATAAAAAATGAAATATAAATGTACAATCATGTATCTATGAATCAAATATCATCTAGACAATTTACGATATCATTTACAAATTTATAGCAACATTTATATCTAACATTTCATTTATGTCAAAATGATCACAACATTAATTTCAATTACCAAAGGTGTACTCAATATGATAGAATATATCACATGTCACATAACACACACACACACATACACACACACAGATATATATATGACCATGTCTAACAATATATCAAAATAAATATAAAAATGTCTCAAATAATCCACATGCATCCATATATGAATCAAAATCAATAATAGTCCAGTATCTCTAACATCTAGTATCCTGCTAAATAAAAAAGCAAAAACAACAGTAACCATAAGTGTAGTTGCTAGTATCAAAATAAATAATCAAAAAGGTGTCGAAAGGGAAGTGGGCACTACATCCCACTCCCCTTAGACTCGAATTTCTTCCTGGAAGTCACTGGAACATGTGTGGAAACTGAACTCGTAGCAACGTAGCATCCTCCCATGTAGCCGGCAGTCTCGTCATATTTGTCCCACTGCACTCAAACCTCAGTCAATCTCTCTACCTCGATGGCCTAGGGTTCTACACTCTAAAATGTGAACGGGATCCACCATCACCTGTCCCTAATCCTACACCTTGTATGTGGTCCAATTTTAACACATGAGAAGTATCTGCAATATATCTCCTAAGTATTGAAACATGAACCACATCATTGATGCACGACACAAGCTAGGTGGGAATGTTATATGGTAGGCCAAAGGGACCAATGCACGCTCTAAGATTTCAAAGGGACCCACAAATCAAGGAGCTAAGATTAGAATATTTTCCATAACGGATAGGGATCTTATGCGGTTTGACATAAAGAAACACCTTCGTGCCGACCTCATAACTACGATATGTCCTATGCTGATCTGACATACTTCTTCTACATAGTCCCGTACCTCCTGCAATCTCTATCTGATCAAAACAACCTACTACTCCATGTCCTGCAATAAGGTTGGCCCAAGAGAAACCCTATCCTCTAACTAGCCCAGACTAAGATTTGTCTTGCACTCTCTGCCATATAGTTCCTGAAAAGGATCCATGCCTATCGAGCTTTGGAAACTATTATTGTAGGAAAACTCCACCAAGTATAGGTACTCCTCCCATCTTGACTGGTGATCCATGAACATACATCCTAAGCATGTCCTCCAAAATTTAACTCCACCCACTTAGTCTTGTCCATCTATCTTATGGTGATATGTTGTGCTGAAATTGATCCTTTGTCCCGAGGGCATGCTATATGGTAGTCCAGAAGTAGGAAGTGTACAAAGGGTGACTGACACAAATGATCTTCTACGGAATCTTATGTAATCCTGATGATCTCATCAAGGCATATACCAGTGACACTGCATTAGCTATGTAGGTGGTCTTCACCAAATAAAAATGAGATCAACTTTCGTCAATTTATCCACCGTGACCATAATGGCGTCGTGGTGGTATCTTGATGTTGGAAAGCCCAACCTTGAATTCCATGGAAATGGTGTCCAACTTCCACTTCTAGTAAAGCATGAGGAAAGAGAAGGCTAGCTGGATGATGATGCTCGTTCTTCATCTTCTACCAATCTAAACAATGTGACTACAAATTAAGCCACTGTCCCTCTAAAGTCCTCTCCAATGGTACTATTTGTCTCAAGGTGGGCGCGCATCTTCTTCACCTAAGGATAGGCTGAATAGGGTGCACATATGAGCTTATACGAGAATATTTTGTCTCAAGCCTCCATCTCTAAGAACATAAATCTGAAACTCATATGTCAGAGAAGGCCGTCTATCTCTAAATAAGAATCCATCAAACTCTCCCCTCAACAGAGTCTCTTCAGACTCAATCTTTACTCCCTGGTTACAAGGGTAGAAGCTATCGATGAGAAAGCTGCTGCAATATTCTGCTCTGTAAATTTGTACCCACTAAAGTGAGCCATAACCACATGTCTTCATCTGCTAAAGGAATCTATAACCAAATTATCCCTCCCCCTTCACATGCTCTATCTCCATGTCTTTAATCATAAAGCAACCCCATCCAACGCCGCTAACGAGTGTTGAGATTGGGCTGCATGAAGAGGTGGTGAAGAATCAAGAGATTAGTCCTAAGTGTAAATCTTCCAGCCAATAAGGGAGTGGTCTCCAATCGCACTAAGGCATGAAAAATCTACTGCAAGTTGATGATCATGAGTATGGATAATTGAATCTTATAATCCTTAGAGTTTGCGAGAGTCAAATGCCACTACTCTTCCCTCCTGCATCAATACATCTCCAAGTCCTGCCAAATTAGAATCTTTAAATATGTAGAACTTTACCCAGAGGATCTGGTACACTGCTAGAATAGGCATGTTGTTGTGAGGTATTCCTTCAGTGTTCTTAAAGGCTTGATCACATATTTCTAGACCATAACAAAGTTCTTCCCTTTCCGCTAAAGGGAAGTGATGGGGTGTCGTAGTGTGAGAGAATTCTTGAACACATATCTCCTGTAATATCTTATTAAACCTATGAAGCTGCGCACCTCAGTCACATTGGTAGGTGTTAGCTAACCCATAATAGCTCTAATCTTAGAAGGATCAACTACAATACCTTCCCTAGAAATTATGTGGCATAAATAATGAACCTCTGACTGGAAGAACACACACTTCTCTAAGTTCCCATAAAGATGATGCTCACGAAGACACTGAAGAACTTGGTAAAGGTGCTCCTCATGCTCTTCACGCGTACGTGAGTAAATAAAAATGTCATCGAGGAAGATGAGCATGAAGCTATCTAGAAAAGTCCTGAACACCCCATTCATTAAGCTCATGAACATTGTGGGGGCATTCCTCATACCAAATGGTACCACTGTGAACTCGTAGTGGCCATATCTCATGCGAAAGGTGGTCTTATGAATATCTGCCTCCATAATCCTCAGCTGATGATAACCCTAGACTTTAGATCTATCTTGGAGAAAACTGTGGCCCCCCTTCATCTAATCAAATAAATCATCAATACTGTGGAAGGTGGTAACGATTCTTGATCATTACTTTGTTCAGGTGGTGGTAATCAATACACAACCACAAAGATCCAGCCTTCTTTTTCACAAAAATCACTGGTGTACCTAAAGGGGATACACTAGGACGGATCAGGCCTTTCTCTAGAAGGCCCTCAAGCTAGAACTAGAGCTCATAGAGCTCAGAGGTAGTCATCTGATAAGGTGCTCATAAGATAGGATCTACACGCCTGGAACCAAATCTATGTGAAAATATATCTTACGTGCGGGGGATGTAACCCCGGTAGTAACTCCCCAGGAAAAACATCATAAAAATCACTCAGGAAGGGATGGTCATCAAGGGTATGGTCCACTAGACTCATCCTCAGATCTGTCACTAACTATAACAGCATACGTCTGGTAACCCTGTCGCACACACTGCTTAAGCTACATATTGGAGATGGTGCAAATATAAACAAGCCTCCTAAACCTTGTTGATCAATAACTCCACACCTAAATCGTCTGAATAAGAAATAGTCTTGTGGTAACAGTCCACTCTAGCTCTGTGTGCAGATAAGCAATCCATACCCTAGATGACACCATAGGAACCCAAAGGAAAGATTTAAAGATATGCAGGTAGTTGTGAAGAGTCCCAATTCCACTACACACTCCTTAAGTAAGGAGTCTAGAGAAATCTTGGCTCCAAGAAGCCATCTGAACATCCCAACTACGACCCTTCCTAATTGGCACCAGCCTGCAATGCTCTACTAGGGATGGTGCAATAAAAGAATCAAAGCAGCTAAAATCAAACAAAATAGAGGTGGAAACACCACCAATACTACCTATCTTCTCTATGACGGTACTCTGATGCTCATCCTGGCAGTTCTCGACTGCAACATATATTTGATGGCTTCATCCCATGTCTCCAACAATTGGCTCTGATATTTGTGTCTTACCCTTGTAAATAGGGTTCTATAGGAAGTATCTCCAATGGTGCCCAGTGACGGCGTAACCATAACATCTACCCAGTCCTCTCCAATGGGATACAGCTCTAGCTCTAGTACTCTAAATGTCTGTGTTGTGGATCCCGACGACCCAACTATGGACTACTAAGGTCTCTGACTGATGAGATCCTAATTAACTGATCTCTTCATGTACACCCTATGTTCCTAGATGAAATCCCTAGGAGGAAATGCCCCGTACTCTACCCCCTTTATGCGTCAAATCTCTTAGGAGGTCCATAAGGTGGGTGGGTCTATTACTGCTACTGCTGATGGTGGCTGCACTGAGGTGGCTTGAAGGAAGAGTGCGTTAAACCCTTTCCACCATTAAGAAGGTTGGGGATGACCCGCTCGATCTATTATCCTGCGTCTGCTGGATGTGGCTCCAAATCTCTTTCTCTCATCCTGATTGTGTCTTTCCCCATGTCTCTTCTACAATATATTCCTTCTTCATGGCCTCTGCTAAATTAGGTGGGCAGTGAATGCATACTGCAACACCCAAATCCAAATTCAGGCCCCCGGATGAACTTATGTATCTGTACCTTCTCATCCTTCATGTAGTTGACATACTTGAGTAGATCAAGAAATTGACTCTCATACTCAGCTATGGTCATAGATGCCTAGCGAAGGTCATGAAACTCATCTATCCACTGCTGAATAAACCCTCTAGGAAGGTATATGCTCCTGAAACGTTACTCAAAAATATCCCAGGTCATTGTTTCTGAGTCTACATGGAGCTTTTGTTCCTCAGTCCTCCACCAAAATCCTGCTCCTTTCTACAGTAGATGGATCGCAACATGAGCTTTCATGTTGCTAGAACAAGGGAAGAGCTTGAAACATCCGCTCAAGCTCACTAACCAGGCCTCTTCCTGAAAATATCATGTGTCCCCAGAATAATGCGATGGCCAAAGCTTCAGGATCTCAATCATATAGTCTAACAACTGTAGTCTGGAGACCCCTAGGTCTCTCTGCATACTCATCTTTAAGCTTAGGGCTTTGAGACCTATCCCTGTGCTCATGAAATCCTGTCCTATATGCCCTCTTTGTGGTGACTCTTCCCTGGTCTAATATCCATCATGGAAATTATATGCCCCATGCTTCTTTGTTGTATTAAGGAAATTCCCTAGCCTTAACTGATGGCTCTATATCATACCTAGCAGGTCATCCTCCTAGTGACCCTCTCCATATAACGGCATTGACGTCCTCAAGCATCTATAAAATCTATCGAAGAATGGTCGTTACAGCCTAATCTAGCGGTGGTTTACCTAGGTCTATATGGAGAGACCCCTTGTATGGTCCGCACCTTCTGCAAAAACCAAGGAGAGAGTTAGTTCATCATTTTAGGTTTCATTTCAGTTTTCTATGTTTTCTAAAATTATACAAATATCAGATAGTGTGGTGTTCTAGATTTTAGAAGAATAGTTTTGCACTAGGTTAGAAGTCCATGTCTCTCGTAATCTAGTGTGCCCAAGGATCCAAGATTTGAACCCACCGATATGATACCAAATATAACACCCGTAAAAACGATGTTTTAGGAACATGCTAACACCTAACATTTGCCCCAAAAATTACGACTATTTTTTTTTTGTTTAAAATATTAAGGATATAGGAAAAATGGTTTTCGCAAGGTTAATCCCCTAAGGTACAACAACTAACTTACACCACTAAACTCAACCCTACAGTTTAAGAACCATTCTAGTTACAAGGCCAACATAGTTTCTAAAACATCATTAACGGTCTAATCACCAATTCATTCGTTAGGGAGGTGCCGTAAGATCAATTTACTTATTTAAATATTTTCTTCCCTTGCTAAAAATATTAAAACCCAAATAAGGTTAGCTTCTATGCTTAATTAAAATATAATCATTATCTTAAATAGCTTAGTATATTTTCTATTATTAACTAAAGTTTCATAATAACTAACAAAGGTTTGGCACTCTAAAGGTAATAAAATGGCCCCCACTCCCAAATTACCCATACCCCTAACATTTTGAAGGCAACATTAATAAAATTTGTTTTCTCCTATAAAGGTAGGGTTGATCCTCCACCCTTGGATCAAATTGATCCCAACCACAAGATCCTAGGGTTACCACAAGCCCTAACTTTTCTTATGAGTTTTAGTAACTTAAGATTTTAATAGGATGACTAACAAAGGTTTGACACACTAAGGTAATAAAATGGCCCCCGCTCCCAAATTATCTATACCCCTAAGATTTTGAAGGCAACATTAATAAAATTCATTTTCTCCTATAAAGGTAGGGTTGATCCTCCACCCTTGGATCAAATCAATCCCCACAAAAAGATCTTAAGGTTACAACAAGCCCTAACTTTCCTTATGAGTTTTATTAAAGCCATTCCTTTGATCTTTTCCTTCATTTGGTCATATTTTTTTTGTGAAAATGCAGGTTGGAGAGGAGAAGTCCAAGGTAGAAAAACTCGAGAATTCATGGAGGAATTCCACAAGGACCAAGATTTAGAAGGTTTAGATTGTAGGTTTCTTATTGTTTTCAAATTTCAATCAAGGATTGGGAGGGATCTCTTTCCCCTAATATGGTTTTATTAAAAATCATTGTATTTGGGTCTTTAGAATCTAGGCAAACTCGACCCCCATGAATAAAATGAGAAGAATGTTTTAGATCCACCCTTATCATGTTTTTTTTTCATAATATATTAGTTTTATGCCTTGTTTTGGTTGCTGGGTGGTTAAAATACATAATTTATTTCATCTTATTATTTGAAGAGAATCAGTTAACAAGCACACACAATGTGCGGATCTGGAAGGTTTTATCACACGTGAAAGAACCGCTGCCCAAGAGCACACCAGGCGGTGCTAGAACCACCACCCTACCTGGGTGAAAAACCTACGGACCAGCCTGCCCTATTGAACGTTACGGTTTTGAGACCTGCCACCTTAGCCTGAGTGATGGTTACAGGACCACCTCAATCTGCACAAGGCAACGGTCCTGTTTCCGAAAAAAATAGAACCTTAATCTGAGAAAAACCAAAAGACTAAAACTTACCAAAAGTTTTAAAATGCATTCCAAGTTTGTTTTTGTTCATTTAAAGTTCCAGATTTGAGATTTATTGCTCTTTAAATCATATCTTAGTTAAATTTGTTTCGTTTAAAGTATTTTAAAACCAATACTAACAACTAGATCTATTCCATTTGTTCAACTCAATTTTCCTTCTATTTCCATGAGCAAAAGAAAACTAAGTCTACTTATACATTATTAATTTCTTGCCATAACAAAATAAAAATTTCTAAATAGCAAGATGTTCCAATTTCTTCTCTTTTTCATTTCACTATAATGTAAATATATTCAAATGCCTACAATACTTTATTTTCCATGAAATGGTATTTTGCACACAAATTCAAACTTACTTATAACAATTTTCTTTCTTTCTCATTGAAACTGACTTTACAACTTCATAATGAAAGTACAACCATCTTCTTTATACAATACTACAATTACTTTCATTTCAATGAAGAGAACTTCTTCCAACACAAATCCTTATTTGAATGCAAACTCTTTTCAATATACAAATATTTGAATGCAAAATCTTTTCAACAAAATTATTACAAGCCATCCACTCAAGGTGGGAAATAAACATAATGTAAATCAGGTAAAACTAGCATAATACAAGAATGTAGTTAAGGGGCACTATGATAATGCAAATCCTTCTACTCAAGTAGAAATACAATAGTTTCTTCACAAGAATAAAATCTCAAAGTCTCCAACAAAACTCCAAGCTGCACAACTCCAAGCAAGGTGGTTCCTTCAAGTTTTTTTGATTCACAAAAAAATGGGGGGAGATGCAACACTCTCCACCCAACCAAGACATCCAATGAAGAGGAAAAACCATCCTCTTCATTGGCCTCCGATCCCCAACCACATCACAATGGAATATTTTTCAACACATGGAAACTAATAGATTCCACAATACTCAACAAATGGTCTCACAATAAATTCCATCCACATTCAAAAACAACAACAACACAAGCAAAGCAATAACAAAACATTGATATAACAAGTGTTATCAAGAAATACAAAAGAGCAAGACCTATGGGGAGGCCACTTATGCCTCCCAATGGGAATGGGTGCCCACTTAAGAGCCTCCAATGCATATATCAAACCCCCTAGAAACTCTTATGCCTCCTTCAAGTACCCCTTATACCTCCATTTACTATTATGCCTTCATCAATCTCATATGACTCCCTCAAAACAAGAACAAGAAGAATGCAAGAATTCCTCAAACAAGGTGGGGTACCCAAACCAAAATCCCTCCTCAAAAGTAAGCTCTTATGCCTCCCTACATGATAACTCCCCATCGTCTCCTCCTACTCCCAAACTAAAGAAATATAACCATACCCAAACAAAACAGTATCCAAAGGGAAAATAACATTCAACACAAACATATAAGCACAAAAATAAACAACATAATTTTAATAAGGTGAAGCTCTTACCTCTCCATAGTAAAAATTATTCCAAGCATTAAATTCTGATATCCTTAAGACCAAGGAAACATCCACAAATCTCCAATAATCCACAAGAACTCTCCAAACTCCCCTAACTCCATAAAACAAAACACTCCAAAAATGATCAAGTAACCCCCAAACAAGCAAAGGAGAAACAATAAATAGAAAAGGGAGTGATGAGGATGAGGTGGCTCTATATAGGATGCCACATCATTCATCCTTAGGTCCACCTCACTTGGTCAAACCTTAACCCCACTGCACCATAAATTGGTAGGTGAGAGGAGTGATAAGAAACTTACACACTCAAACTAAGCCCACACCCCTAAATAAAATAAATAAATTAAATATTTGAAATAAAGTGCAATTAACAACTCACTATTTTTCTCTTCCCAAAAGACCTGTCGGGGGTCTACTTTTGACCCCTCTCAACCATAGGTAGGGTTGTTATATCAATTTTAAGAGGAGTGGTTTAAGTTTAAATTGTCCGACAGGTCTTTAAAATGTGGCCCTTAAGGTTCCAATTTGAGTTTCCCATGAAGGGTAGAGTGTACTACACTGAAAATCTCAAGTATTCAACACATAACACAAAAAGCAAGAGCACATCAAGTCTAATAAATGATCTCCTTTTGGTCACATCTTAATTAGTTTAGGAGATAATTAATTTATCTCTAATTGATACACTTAGACCCAATAAGATAAAGGGAAAACAATACATCAAAATTATAATAAAATAAAATAAGTAATTCACATCACAAAAAGAACCACAAACAACATTAATAAAGGGACTCTAAATAAAAGACCATACACGCCCCTAGGTCACAATTTCCCCCTAATCCAAAATTCAACAACACACATAATTACATGTTGCCATGGTGATCCTTGTTGAATCATCTTGAATTCCAATGTGGTTGATCTCCAATCCCCCTGATGTTGTTGTGAATATAAATATACCTGCAAAACATACAATACCTCCTTCAGCCTCATTGCCACATTATAACATCCATGCCAAAATATGTAAATATAAATCTAAAATCATCTATATACGAATTAATATCATCTAGATAATTACGAATCAATTACAGATTTCTAGTAACATTTCTATGCAACTTTTCATCCATGTCAAAATTATGACAACATTAATTTAATTATGAAATCCTACTCATGGTGATGAAATTATACCACATGTCAGTAATATATAGAAATAACCATGTCCACAACATATCAATATCAATATAAAAAATGTCTCTAATAATCCACATACACCATATATCAATCAAAATCAACAATAGTACAGTATCTCTAATATCTAGTATCATGCTAAATCAAAAGTGACAAGTGTCCATAAGTGTAGTCGATAGTATCATAATCAAAATCAAAAGTGTCGAAGGGAAGTGGGCACTACACATCCTCAAGAGAGGAGGGGGATGAGCATATTTATAGGTTCGATGATGAGATAAATGGGTCACTGGCGAATGCAGAAGATCATTAATTTGGATGGTGGAGATGTCATTAGCTTGATTAAAAATGGCCTTATGAGGTGAAATTAGGGCTTCAAGTGGTTAATGTGGATAAGGTTTTCTTAGGGAGGATAAAAATTATTTAGGGGACAAGAATGTGATGAATGATGTCATATGTGAACCTAGGGATGATTAAAATGATGTTTAGGGAGGATAAAAGGATTAGATGAGGGTTTAAGGATAATACGTGGGATGTAAATCTGCATCCTTCAATGGGTATTCAGGGTTAATTACAAACATGATGGGTGGATAGGGAAGTGAGAAATTTGAATAAAATGGATTCAGAGGGAAATGAGGAATTTGAGAGAGATATGTATGTGCAAGATGGTGAAGGGGAGTGAATGTGAGGTGAGGGACAAGGGATACAAAAATTTTGTGTCTACGTTTTCCCTATTTTATGGAGTGGCTTATGCCAGGAAAACATGAGACAAAAATGAGAATTGATAGAAGATGATGAGTGAGATGATCCCCCTTAAACTAGGTATTGATGACATGAAGAAGAATAGATCTTGAGTTTGAAAAAGATAGATAAGAAAAGGAGAAGGAGAAGAGAAGGAAATTAAAATATGAGAGAAGAAAAGATGAGAGAAGATGCCCCAAGTGGAGAGGGATAAGGATAAAAAATGAAAAAAAAAAGTATGGTGGTGATTTTGTAATCACTTCAGTAGGGAACTAAATATAGCCTCAATGGAGATGACAAAAATGTCTTACAAACTTATGAGTAGGAGAAAATCATGGTAATATGGTGGGTGTCTAATGGGAATTCACTTAGATGGATGTGTATGCTGTGGGACCAACAGGTCAAAGGAATACTTGAAAAATATGCACAAACGAATGCGAGGATGGTCAAGACAAAGGGCGTGACAAGATATGGGGGAAAAACGGATGTGATATCCTTGATATATGAGGAATCAAAAATATGTGTATGGGTAGGATGAAGATAAAATATGGAGACAATCACCACAATTATGGGCTTAACATAAGAGTATGGTGTGCCAAATGGGAACACAAGGGTGGCCGCAGAGCTGACTGCTGGATGTGATGAGGTAAGCTAAAAGATAACCCACCAAGGCTAGTGGGATAAACAAAAGGGTGTTATAAGGAACACAACCAATTGTATGATGTGAAGGCATTCATAGAGCATGTTAAAGGTGTGAAATGGTAATGAATTTATTATGCATCCAATGAATTATATAAATAAAATTTTAGCTTTTGCAAGAGGCCCCCCTCATTAGGAATAGATTTCATTCAAATGAATATTACTTGTTTATTAGGTGAGTAAATTGTTGACCTCGGGTATCTAGACCTTAAGATTTAATTGTAATGTGCAATTTACATATTGAAAAACAATGGTTAGCATTTCCAGTCTCTAGAATGACTTTTAACTGTATCAAAGCTTTGGGCCGTGGGAAGAAACATTGTAGCATTGTTAATTTAAAAAGGATTAATTGCTAAAAAATGGGGTTATGGCATGTATCAATGGAGGTCCAGATTTGCACTTTTTCACACAATCTATGAGATTCTAGCATGAAGGATCAAATTAGAAAACCCAATAAAACATAAACATCTAAGATCAAATCACACTTGAGGTACACCCAGAGGCTTACAAACAATCTTTGTCAATAGACGAAAGAAAAGTTATTTTAAATCATTTATTTCATTCCTAGATGAAATCTCTTCTAAATAATGAAATTACAGATACCACTAAACTATCACAAGGATTGAGATCTGTGTGATTGAGAGGTATTTTGATACAATATTACAATAGGAATAAGAAAAAATATTTGCAGACATTAAGGAATGGAACAGACAAAATTTTGCTCGAAGTCAACAAAGATTTGATTAAATTTATCAATAGGGGAAAGTTTCTAGAACAATCTCAGAGCTTGTTAATGGCTGTACACTTGCAACCACCTTCACATGATCAAATTTAACATAAGAGAAATAAACAGGTTCCTCAGACGGCTTCTCAGAAAGATGGGCTCTATCAAATTTTCCTCTTAGGAATTTTCTCCAACCTGTAACACTCCAATCTTTTGCATGATAAATTCATGCCATTTATAACATTTTACAATAGAGTTTCCCCCCTGAAAGCAAAAACATTTAATGTACCAGTGTTTGTTAAGATCTCGATCTCAATTCCCTGAATCAGATCTATAAAAATTTATCAGGCATTCAGGGGGCCGAATCTCTTCAAATATCTTAGCATTCAAATCCTTCCTCTACTAGATCACTCTTCCTCCTATTCGCCAGCTACTTCTACCCCTAATCTGTCAAATCTAGTTCCTTGCGTGCTCAAGATGGAAAAATGGAAGATTAAATTGAGCCCGAAAGTTAGATCACTTCTTAATGGTAAAAGACATCTCCAAATTTTCCCCCACAAAACTTAGATAGAAAATTAACTCTCCCTTATGCTTGGAGTGTAGGAAATACCAAGAAATCATGAAGACTTGCACTTCCATGAGATTTTTAGTAAAAATGGGGGGAAAATCAGATATAGACACACAATTTCCATTGATCTTTATTTTGAATTTGGGCCATCCACATGGAAGATATGCTTTAAAATGGGCCTAGGGGTTCCTTTTTATCTTTTACACTTTTTTGAACAAAGTAAAAATTTCTCATTTTGCTCCGCCCCTCCGCCTTCAAAAAATGGACCTGACAGGTGTCCAAATGTGGGTCCTAATGGAAAGGCACTCCCTTTCTTCATTTTAACCCCCTTTTAAATTTTAAAACTGCCACATGTCTCAATGGTACATCTTGAGATGGTCCCCAAAAGTTGAGATCCCGAATGAGCGCAGGCTCACCATGTGTCCTATCCCGTTAAAATTTGTTGAAAATTGAAATATCAACGGAAAGTGCCATGTGTCAGGATCTGAGGTAGTCTCCTTTGGCCATTGAAAATTCCAAGAAAAATGCAAAGTGAGTGGAAGCCTCCAAGTGTCCTCCTGGTGCTTCTTTAAAATAAAACTCAAGGGCCAGTCCCCAAACATGTGCGGTTCCTCCACATGTCCTAGGCTTCTAAGAATTTCTTGAAAAAGACTAAGTATGGGAAGACCCGGCGGAAGCCCCATGTGTCTCCATGTCATAATTTTAAAATGGTGCCCAAGAGCAGAGACCTTGAATGAGCGTGGGAGCACCACGTGTCCCTATCCCGCCAGACTATATTAGCTGCATAAAATTTTTGTTTAAGTCTGGGAAAAGTAGCGGAAACCTCCACATGTCTTCGCAGCACAACTCCAAGGCCAAACCAAAAATCAAACTTTCAAATGAGTGTCATTCCTCCACGTGGCCAATTTTTGGGTCAAGGAAAACCTTATAATTTTTAGAGTACCCCAATGAGCCACATCCAACCAAAGAGGGCCACATTTCCTTTTGATGCAGAGATGTAAATTTGACTGGGAAAAACAACCGTCAAACCGTAAAATGCATGAAAATGACCATTTGATCTCAGAGATGAATTTTTCTTCAAGGAAAAGGAATTTAGAAATGTTACAAGTTTCAAAAAATTCCCATGAGATATATCCATTCATTTTTCTTCAAGTATTTAGGACAAAAAAACAAGGACAACAACTCCTAGCTATGAAAAAGGGAAAGAACGGGACAACCTAAGTTTTTCACCCAATTTACAAATATTTTCAGATGAACATATAAATGAGGCATCAAATATGGATTCATAAGTGATCTTCAGACCAAGGAAGGATTGATTACAGAAAAAAAAGGAAGACAATCTTTTTAAACACAACACGAGGAGATAAAATGTGATAGAGGCCGTAAACAAAGATATTTTCAATGGAAAATGGGGCGAGAAAAATTTGAGCACCAACAACGGCTCTGACTTGGGGATGGGAACTCCCTATGAGTGCCACAAGAACAAAAGTAGACCAAGTGCCAAAAATATCCATTGGGCAAAGGAGTCATCTAGCAAAGCACAAAACCAGAATGAACAAAGGACACAAAAACAAGAAACAACAAACAAACTATACATTATACAAATGACGTGCAACCTAATTTTGGGGAATCAATCCAAGAAATGCTTTAGATGCCTAACATTAACAAGAATTTTGAGCAATTCTCCATCGGGGTGATTCAAGAAGAAGGTATGTTCACCAATTCTAATATCAATGGAGTAAGGGCCCATCCATAATGCATCAAATTTGTCATGCTTTCCCTTATCTTCATGCCTGCTATCCCATAACATCACAAGATCTCCAACATCGAAAGATCTTCGAGTGACCTTCTTGTTAAATAAATTCTTCAGATTTTCTCTAAACTTTAGATACCTTTGGTGGGATGCCCTCCTTTCTTCATCAATTTCATCAATCTGGTTAATGCAAGCATCATATGGACTTACTTCTTGATCTTCCAGCTGTTGAATGAATTGATATGAGGATAGTTGCATATGCAGGGGAAACAGGGCCTGGGTTCCATACACCAACTCAAATGGACTCTTTCCAGTGGCTCTTTTAATAGTAATTCGGTCAGCCTAGACAACAAACTTCTACTGTTCACCCCATTTTCTTTTGTTCAGCTCCAAGGTTCTTTTGATAATCTTCAACATGTCCATTTCCTTGGGGGTTGTAATTAGAAGCATATATCAAATTGATCCCATATTCTTTGCAAATTGCCACCAAATTTTTAGCGTTGAAGCTCATGGCATTATCGACAACAATTTTAACTAGCACCCCAAACCTGCAAATGATATGGTTCAGCATGAAGTCCATGATAATTTGGTGTGTTGCTCTCTTTGTGGGGATTACCTCCACCCACTTAGTAAAGTAATAAGTGGCTATAAGAATCCACTTATGGACAACACTTGAAGCGTCTAAAATCTCTCCAATGAAATCCATTCACTATTTCTTGAATGGGGCTTCAATTGATATAGGTTGCAAAGGAAAGGAGCCTGAAGCTTTCAGTCTTCTAGAAAAGCACTGACAACTCTCACATCTTCTAACCAAAAGAGTTTTATCCTTGAAGAGATTTGGCCACCAATAACTAGCCCTCAGGATCATGTGTGCTGTGAATTTTCCAGTAAAATGCCCCCCCACAAAATCCTTCATGGAGATCGACAATTATCTTGGGGGATTCATCTTTAGTAATGCACCTTAAAAGGACTCCCTTGGGGTTCTTCCAAGCTAACCCATAATCAGTAATAACATATTTCTGGGAAGCCAACTTAAGAGCTCTCTTATGGTTCTTACTCAAATACTCAGGGCAGTATAAATGTCTGAGATAAAAAATCACATCTTTCTACCACTCAGAATTCATCAACTTTTCAAAGACACCTACCCTTTCTTCTTCTACCTCATTTACCTCAATAGTTTGCAAGTTTCTCTCAGCCATAAGCTTAGCCAAGCCCAAACCTCTCACCAACTTCGTGGTTTGGATATGCATGTCATATTATTATAACTTGTTCACCCATCTGCATCTTTTTCTTGAGATCTCCATCTCTGATAAAATGTCCTTCACCATGGTGTGGGGAACATAAGCAACAACTTTCGAACTCAGAATGTAAGGCCTAAAAACCTTTGTTTCTTTCACCAAGGAAAATTCTTTCTTCTGGATAATATTGTATTTCATCTTAGCCCCTTGCAATGCCTTACTGAAAAAGGCAATTGGCCTCTCAACCCCTTCATCATCTTTCTACAACATGACAGATGCAACAGTGTTATTTGAAGCAAAAGAAAATAATTGGAAAAGATTCTTATAGTCTGGAGCCGCTAAAACAGGGGCATGCTTTAATGCCTCCGTGATCCCATTGAAATCTTGAATGAAATCCTCCTTCCATTTGATAACCTGGTACTTCTTTAGCATGGAAGTAATTAGAATGGTCAACTCAGCAAAGTTTGATATAAATCTTCTGATGAAGTTTATCTTCCCAAAGAAAGACTGAATTAATTTCTTGGTTCTTGGAATTGGGACCTTGCTGATGGCCTCTACCCTTTCTAGATCAATCATTACCCACTCTTGTGACACAATCTGACCATGCAACTTTGCCTTCTACACTCTAAAATGGAACTTATTTGGATTGAGTGAAATGCCATATTCTCTACATCTTATCAGCATCTTTTCCAAGTACAGCAAGTGATCACCTCGCTTTCTGGAAAACATAGTCATATCATCCTGGTAAACAACAATAATATCATTGATGTAACCAACAAAATCAACATCGATTGCTCTTTGAAAAGTTAATCCAACATTCATCAAACCAAAGGGCATCCTGACATATACGTAAGCTCCCCAAGGAGTGGTAAATGATATTTTGATTCTTTCTGATTCCTTTACAACTTGGTTATAACCATAGAAACCATCCAATGTAGAAAGCAACTCAGAACAAGTCACTAGTTGCAACATGTTTTCCATCATTAACAAAGGATAATTACCCTTCATTGATGCTTTGTTCAGATTCTTGAAATCCACACATAGCCTAATATCACCATTCTTCTTTCTAACTAGTGTTAGGTTTGCAACCTAAGAAGAATACCTTGTGGGATGAATAATTCCACCATCCCTCAATTTCTTCGGTTCTTCTTACATTTTAAGAGACATGAGTGGATTGATTGGCCTACGTTTCTTCTTCAATGGTTTTGCGTTGGATTCCAAAGGAATCTCATGTTGGAATAGATCCTCTCTGCATGCCTTTAGTTCAGAATAAGACCAAGCCATGCAGTCTTGATATTTTTCTAGCAACTGGACATAAGACTATTTTTCCTCCTTATTCAGGTTGCTTCCCAACTAGATCTTCCTTGGCTTCTCCTATGTGCCAAGATCATGCTCCTCAACATCCCTTGAGGCTACTGCATATCTTTTAATAATGCAATCAACATTATCAAAGTTTGATTCAAGAGCAACCAACCCTCTAGGAATGGTATTAGTTTTTAGTTGGATAATGCCTTTGCCAAACAAGGTTTCTTTTCCCTCTACTACACACACCATTGGATCCCAATCAATATATTGATCATCAAACTCCCCTTTGTTCTACAGAAATCTTCTGACCTGAGCATCATCATCAGAAACTTGCCAGTGTTTAATGTTGTCAGGGACAAATGGTCTTGTCAATACTTCAACATCAAAGTCACAATATGGGGACATCTCATAATTACCAAACCAAGATCCCAATACTGTAAGTTTTTCTGCCAAATAATTTAACATCCTATCATGATGCATAATATTGAATGAATCAAACATCTCAAACAGATACCAAAATGCATGCTTGTACTATTTCATTCGCTGATTTTTTATGGCATAAAGTTTTCTGACTTGCTTAACAATTAATTCTGAATCTCCTTTGACAATGATGTCCTTAACACCATATTTCCAAGCAATTCTCAAACCTAACAATAATTCCTCATACTCAGACATGTTGTTAGTGCACTTAAAATTGAGTTTGAAGGAGAAAACAAACTTTTCCTGGCTTAGAGAAATCAGAACAACACCAACACTATTTTAAAATTTAGAGCAAGCTCCATCAAACAATAAAGTCCAAGGAGAGCATGCCTATCTAAGACACTTTAATTCTTCAATTTTGTGCTCTCTTCCATCAGTAAATCCTACAAAGTTATCAACATCAACACTTGTGTATAATACTTCATAGGATGCATTGTTGGGATCTTCGATAAGGTGCAACATCTTCTTTTCCCCATACAACCTAACAAGGCTACCCTCAATTGGAATAGTGGCATAAGACATATCCATCTGCACACTCCCACCAACACTTGCAGCCCACTTTGTTAACAACATCATACCCCACTTGGCTAAGAAATCAACAATGACAACATCAAGTTTCAAGTTTTTACTTGGGTAGGCTGTAAGTTGCACCACCAAACCTTTCACACATCCCACCACTGGCACTTCTCTGGAATCCATGGAAATACACTTACCATATGTTGTTGTTACTTTGATATCTAGCTCATTCATAACTTCTAGAGGCATAAAATTACATGATGCCCCCGAATCAAACATACATTTGTGGAGGAGCAATCTACCTTAAATGGATCAAGTGGTGAAGAATGGATCCACATTTAGCTGAGATTCCACCAAGGATGTCCCTAATTAAACCTTAGGTGGTTCACCTAGTTCCTCTAATGCTGGTGGTGTCTCTAACTCTTCAATGACTGGAGGAGTCTCCACAATATTTACATTCCTACCTAGGGCAGTCTTTTCCTATTTCAGCCCCAAATACTCAAAGGCCATTTTCTTGTGCTCAGGAATTCTAAGCAACTCAACAATTGGAACTAAAATCTTGATCTGACTCAAGACTTGGGCAATATCATAAGGGATACATTTTGGCAAGGCAACATTAGAAGGGAGATTGAAACACTCATCAGATGGTATGGGACTCTTGACAGTTTGGGCATGAGAAGTATAAGTTTTTCTTGGGACAATAAGGCCTTTGACAGGTGCATCTTGCTTAGGATCCTCTTTAGGAATAGTTAAAAGCAATGGATTTTTTGGCTTGGCTTGAGGCCCTGCCCCTTTGAAAACCTTACTTCTTGTATTATACTCCTTCTCGTGGGCAACAACAACATTCATCAACAACTGTTTACCCTCCTTAGACGGGATCCCTTCATCATACTTCTTTATCATCAAAGCTCTTAAGTATTCAAATTCATTATTAGGTATCTCAAAATCTTGTACAGTATCTATTTCTAAAGTATGAGAGGGAGGAAGAATAGGTACCCAGTGGATGTAATACCAAAAATTTGTAACAGTATGAGCACTCATCACTTCAATTGAAGTTTCCCCTTATTGTGAGCTCATGGAGCAATCCATCATGTAAACATCATCATCATTATCATCATCAACTTCTTCTTCTTCTTGCTGATCAAATTCACATGGATCATGGGGCATGAAACATCTTTCACACCAATCAATGACATTTGTTTCTTCCATAAGAACAACTATGGCAGCCAAAGGATCATGCACCATTCTGCTTTCCCTACCTTGGGTCTGTTTTTTTACAAATCCAATAGGTCCCTTTCCTATACCATCAGATCTCTAGTCATTTTTATGATGAGTTGTAAATTTGTCTTGTTCTTGTTGCTTGTGTTGACCTTGTGAGCCCTGCCCAATCCCCTCCTCATCCTGGGCTAATTTGTATGAGATTTCTTTGACAACCCCTGCCAAATTTTCACAACCTCCTCCAAAACAGCACCCTTACTTGCATGAGGTTTTTCTAGGTTAATCAGTTTCACACCCTCCCTCTTAGGAGGTTTTCCAATTGCCTTGATATTGTTCTCAATTTACAAAGCCATGGTGAAGGCCTACCTCAAATTTGTAGGGTTCTTGTCCCTCAAGTAGTAAGAAACTTTTTTATCAAATGCATATAAATATTTGATCAAACATGATTCATGACATGGCCTCAAGTTAACAAGAAATCTCCTCAAGGTCTTGTTAAACCTTGTGTTGAAATCATGTACTGACTCATTAGGATTCTTCTTGATATTTTATAACTCAGATAGAAGAAACCTAGGGTCTGTTTTATCACCATATTACAATCTAAATGCATTATTCATCTCCACCCAAGAATCAATGGAGTTATCTGCAAAAGCTTTATACCATTCCTTTGCATCCTCTTCTAAAGTATGGATGAAAAATTTGATATATACATCTTCATATTCAATCTTAAATTCTTCCATCATGTTGATAAAAAGCTTTAAATTTTGATCAGCATTTATAACATTATTTCCCTAGAACTTTGGTAATATATTTCTTACATCATAGGGAATTGCATTTGGATAATCATCCATCCCTACAAAATTTATAGGTCCAAAAGTATTTACAACAAATGGAGGTCTGGGTTTTTACACCTTATTTATAGACCTTTTCAGATGAACAGAGAAATGAGGCATCAAATATGGATCCATAAGTGATCTTCGGTCCAAGGAAGGATTGATTATAGAAACACAACACGTAGAGATAAAAGGTGACAGAGACCATAAACAAAGAGATTTTAAATGGAAAATGGGGTGAAATAAATTTGAGCAGCAACATCGGCTCCGACTTGGGGATGGGCACTCCTTGCAAGTGCCACAAGAAAAAAATTAGACCAAGTGCCAAAAATATCCATTGGGTAAAGGAGTCAGCTTGTAGAGCAGAAAACCAAAACCATTTCCCAAAAGCAAACTGAGAAACCAGCAAAACCAGGCCACCAGGGATTAGAACGAACAAAAAACACAAAAGGCAACAAACAACCAACAAAATATACACTGTACAAATTATGTTTATCCTTATTTAAAGAAAAAAGTTAGGGAAACACTTCAAGTGCTTGCCATCTCTGATATGACCATGCTAAGCAGTATTGATATTTCTTTAACAACTGGTCATATGATTGCCTCTCTTTTCCATCCAAGTCGATATCTGACCACATTTCTTTAGGCTTATCCTTTGTACCTAGGTCAAATTTTGTAACATCCTTCGATGATACATCTAAGATCAAAGTTTCAGGAGATTCATCATGCTCATGATACTTGCATTGATCAATTTCATACTCCTTGAAAGCAACATAACTCACAGAGTTATCAATATCAATATCTGCATGCAATACTTCATAAGAAGTATTGTTGGGGTCCTCAATAAGATATAAAATCTTCTTTTCACCAGGTAACTTCACAAGGTTTCCTTAAACTGGTATGGTGGAATAAGACATGTCCATCTGAACATTTCCACCAACACTTGCAACCCATTTTCTTGATAATAGCATGCCCCATTTGGTAGGGAAATCAACAGCAACCACATCAAGTTTCAAGTTGCTACCTAGGTAATCTTGTTATGTTTGTGGAGCCTATTTTCATGTTAGAGTGTGGTACATATTCTATGTGTTACACTTGGATATTTTTACGGTGGTCCCGCTCGCCTGTGAGTGGGTCAGGGGGGTTTAGGGGTGAAGCCCCGGAAGCAAATTTTCATGGGTGGTTTATCAACCCATGGGTAATGGGTAACCATTATGGGCTATTTTTGGGCCCATGGTTTTTTGGTACCAATTATTTTGTAAAACTGCCTCTTCGGCTACCCATAGGTTTATGGGATAGTTTTTTTTTCCCATTGTTTGATACCCATGATATTGTAAAAATGCTTAAGTAGTTGTCTATTTATATTGTCTTATGCATATGATAGATAGACAAGAAAATGTATTGCAAATGTGTTTTCAATTCGGGTTTGAATTCTGTAGAGTTTGTTGAGCATAGCTCCAAACGGATCTGGCTATTGTGTTGAGAGAGTGGAGGCTTGTAATAAAATCTAAGCAAGTGATTCTTGGTGGACGTAGCCTGAATTGGGTGAACCACGTTAAATATTGTCTCTCTGTGTTGTGTTATTTATTCTGCACTTTTATTTGAGATCTTTAATATTTTATGCATATTAGTGTCTATTGTTACGATTTTGTAAGGGGTTATTCCACATATTTTATCTCTTATTTGCTAATAAAGCTGAAATTTGCACCACCAAACCTTTCACACATCCCACCACTAGCAATTCTCTGGAATCCATGGCATTGCACTTCCCATATGCTGCTATTACTTTGATATTTAGCTCATTCATAACTTCCAGAGGCATAACATTGCATAATGCCCCTGAATCAAACATACAGTTGTGGAACAATCTGTCCTTAATGATCAAAGTGGTGAAGAATGGATCCACATTTAGCTGAGATTCCACCGAGGATGTTCCCAAGTAAACCTTAGGTGGTTCACCTATCTCTTCCAGTACTTGGGGTTTTTTCAATGCTACAATGGCAAGAGGAATCACAACATCTCTGCCTTGGGTGACCTTTTCTTCTCTAAACCCCAAATATTCAAATGTTTTGTTCCTATGCTAAGGGATTCTAAGCAATTCAAAAATAGGAACCAAAATCTTGATCTGACTCAAGACCTGGGCTATGTCACAAGGAACATACTTGGATAATGCACTATTAGGAGGAACATGCTTGAAGTTGCCTCTTATTGTGAGCTCATAGATAAACCCATCATGCAAACATCATCATCATTATCATCATCAGATTCTTCTTCTTCTTGCTAATCTATTTCACATAGAGCATGGGGCATGAAATATCTATCACACCAATCAATGACATCTATTTCTTCCACAACAACAACTCTAGCAGCCAAAAGATTAGGCACCATTCTGTTTTCCCTACCTTAGGTCTATTTGTTTCCAAATCCAGTAGGTCCCTTGCCTATGTCATCAGTTTTATGATGATTTGTAAATTTATCTTAGCCTTGTTGATTGTGCTGACCTTGTGAACTCTGCCTAGTCCCCTTCTTAGCATGGGCTAGTTTGTATGAGATTTCCTTGACATCCCCTGCCAAAGTTTTCACAACTTTCTCCAAATCAGCAGCCTTACTTGTTTGGGGTTTTTCTGGGTTAACCAGCTTCACACCATCCCTATTAGGAGGTTTTCCAATCACCTTGATGTTGTTCTCAATTTGTAGAGCTATGGTAAAAGCATGCCTTAAATTGATAGGGATTTTGTCCCTCAAGTAGTAAGTAGATTTTTTTATCAAATGCATCTGAATATTTGATCAAACATGATTCATCACATGACCTAAGTTAACATGCAATGTCATTAAGGTCTTGTTAAACCTTGTGTTGAAATCATGTATTAACTCATTAGGATTCTTCTTGATGTTTTCAAATTTTGATAGAAGAAACCTAGGGTCAGTCCTATCACCATATTGCAATCTAAATGCATTATTCATCTATGTCAAAGAATCAATGTAATTATCTGGAAAAGATTTATACCAGTCCCTTGCATCCTCTTCCTAAGTATGGATGAACAATTTGATATAGACATCTTCATATTCAATCTCAAAGTCTTCCATCATATTGATAAAAAGATTTAAATGTTGATCACTAGTTATAGTATTATTTCCTTGGAACTTTGGCAATCTATTTCTTACATCTTGGGGAACTACATTTGGATAACCAACCATCCCTACAAAATTTATAAGACCAAATGTATTCAAAACAAATGGAGGTTTGGGTGGGTGATGGGCCATGTTTTTTTGAGGAGGTGACCTTGGGGAAGAAATAAATTGATAAGGGGTGTGGGGTAATTGGAACACAAGAGTATAGCTTTCAAAATGGATATACTCTAAAGGCCTTGGTTTTTAGAAATCCCTATCAACTTTTGAAAACACAAGGGCAAAATGAGAAGAAATTTTTTCAAATTCAAATGAAGGCCCTATCCAGATGGAGAATATAATTATACAAAGAGACTACCAGATTTAGAAGAACTTGAATGGTAGTCTTCAATAATAGGCTGATCACTTTCATCAATGGAGATCTCCTTTCTTGATTGCTGATCTCCAACAACTCTCCAGGCTCTTCTTCCTTCTGACTTTATTTTTCCTAGCTCTGGAAATAATGTTCTAGTAAGATCCTTAGCGAAGAAAGATCTTCTTCCTTCCATCTTTGCAAAAATTAGTAACAAATTTCACTTGACAGAGGTCAACACACTGGTATTTATCAAGAATCATATCAACAGGGAGTCTCCACTAAAGGTTTCCACCTTAGTTGTGTAAATGCACTAAAAATATGATTTGTCAAATGTCTGTCAACACTAGCAACTAAAAATGGAAAGATATGACTTTCTTTACCCAGATTTATAAATGAAATATTGAACACTTCACTTAGTAATTTTGAACACTTCTCACAGGCCTGAACACAAGATGAAGTTTGAAACAATGTACTGGCACTTAGAACATATAAGAAGTATTTACCAGGGTCTAAATATAAACTGCAATCACAATGTCCCTGGCAGCGGTGCCAGTAAGGTGTTGGTACCCAGGATTGATTCTCCCTCAGAAGCTGAGTAGTATCATACATTTGATAGGAAGCCTAGAAGTAGATAGATCATAGTGAGTCATTTTATAGTCAGGGATGGGATCTAACTGGCCCTTTATCACTGAGATGTGGAGAAATGGATAGCACCTTAAAAGGATGTGATCTTATCCTAACTATTTTAGGTTGTGCCTTTCAACCAAGGTAAGAGAACCTATTTTATAACCTCTTTTATTGAAGAATGCTAGTAAATCCTTCTTATGCACAAAATTTATAGAGAAGACCTTGGGAAAATATGATCAACACACCAAATATGACTCTCACGAGTTGTCACTTCCAGATTATGGAGATATTTTCAATACAAGGAAAAGGTTACTAAAGACATTTGGAATCCTGATTGTTTCTACATGTTTTGGTAATAGAAATTATGCATTTGTACATTCTCAACATATATTTCATCAAGCCTAAGATAACCTCAAAGGCTAACAAAAAATCTTATAGTCATGCTAGGAGTCATAGTGATTTTAAATTTGTTTATTTCACTATCAAATGAAAGCTATTTTGATAGATTAAATTGTAAATGACACCAAACTATCACAAGGATAAGATCTTGTATGATTCACAAATATTTCAATCGGAACAATAAAAACTATTTACAGACATTTAGAAATGAAGAAGACATAATTTTGCCTAGAATCAACATAGAATAACTCAAATTTGATTAAACTTATCAGCAGGGGAAAGTTTCTTGAAAAATCTTAGAGCTTTTTAATGGTGGTACACTCGCAACCACCTTAACAAAAGAGATAAACAGGTTTCTTAGACGGTTTCATAAAAAGACGGGCTTTATCAAGCTTTTCTCTTAGTAAAACAGTCCTAACCTCTAACACTCCAACCATGTACACGATAAATTCATGAAATTTATAAAATTTTACAACAGAATTTTCCCCCAAAAAGCAAAAAACATTCAATGTACTAGTGCTTGTCATGATCTCGATCGTGATTCCCATAATCAGATCTGTAAAAAGTTGTCAGATGCTTGGGGAGGAAAATCTCTTCAAATATCTCAACATTCAACTCTTTCATCTAGGAGATCACTCTTCCTCCTATTTTCCAACTACTTCCACCCCTAATCTGTTAAATTTGGTTCTTTGTGTGTCTAGGATGGAAAAATGGAGGATCAAATTGAACCCGATAGTCAAATCACTTCTTAATGGTAAAAGACGTTTCCAGATCTTCCTCACTAAACTTAGATATCAAATTAACTCTCCTTTCTACTTGGCGTGTAGGAAATACCAAGAAATTATGAAGACTCACACTTCCATGAGATTTTAAGTAAAAATGGGGGGAAAATAAAATACAAACGCACAACTGTCATTGATCTCTATTTTGAATTTGGGCCGTCCACATGGAAGATCCAATTTAAAACATGCCCAGGGGTTCCTTCCTACCTTTTACAACTTTTTGAAAATTATAATATCTCATTTTTCTCTGCCCCTCTACCTTTGAAAAATGGGCCTGATAGGTGTCCAAATGTGGGTCCCAATGGAAACACGCTCCATATTTCCTCTGGAAGTCCGCAACTTTGCCGTTGACCCTTCCATCAAATATTGTCTTATCCTCTGTCAAGCATGTGGGTCATTTTGATTATTTTAACCCTTTTGATGACAAGAGGCAAAAAAATCCAAGTTTTCCATGATGGACCACTTCCCTGTTGACTTTTCGAACTGCCATGCGTCTCAATGGCGCATCTTGGGATGGTCCCCAAAAGTCGAGACCTTGAATGAGCGCAAGCTCACCACATTTCCTAGCCCAAAAAAAATTGTTGAAAGGTGAAAGATTAATAGAAGGTGCCATGTCTCAAGGTTTGAGGCAATATCCTCTAGTCATTGAAAATTCCAAGAAAAATGCAAAGTGAGCGGAAGCCTCCAAGTGTCCTCCTCGCGCTTCTTTAAAATAAGACTCAAGGATCTCCATGGCATGATTTCAAAATGGTGCCCAAGAGCAGAGACCTTGAATGAGCGTGGGCTCACCACATGTCCCTATCCCACCAAATAGTACTGGCTGCATAAAAAAAATTCTAAGTCTAGTCAAAGTAGTGGAAGCCTCCACGTGTTTTCTCGGTGCAACTCCAAGACCAAACCAAAAATCAAACCTTCAAATGAGCACCGTTCCTCCATGTGGAAAAATTTTGGATGGAGGAAATCCATAGAATTTTTAGAGCACCTTTCTAATCCACGTCAAACTAAAAAGTGCCACATTTCCTTTTGATGCAAAGATGTAAATTTGACTGGGAAAAACACCTGTCAAATCGTAAAATGTGGAAAAATGACCATTTCAGCCCATAAATGAATTTTTCTCCGAGGACAAAGAAATTATAAATGTTAAAAGATTAAAACACATTCCTCGAAGCTATATCCATTCACTTTTATTCAAGTATTTAGGAAAAAATGACAAGGACAACAATCCTCGACTGTGGAAAATAGAAAAAACATGACAACCTGAGTTTTTACACCTGATTTTACAGACCTTTTTAGATGAGCAATGAAAGGAGGAATAAACTATGGATCTATAAGTGATCTTTGGTCCAAGGAAGGATTGATTATGGCAACAAAAATGAAGACAGAGTCTTTTCAAACACAAAATGGGGAGATAAAATGTGATAGAGGCTATAAACATAGAGATTTTCAATGGCAAATGGGGCGAGACAAATTTGAGCACCAACAGGGAATACACCTAAGATTAAACCTTTGTATAGACCTACGTTGCCACCCATGCAAGATCCAATTATTAATCAAGAGTGGTCAAGAATTAAGAACGCCCTTCAAGCATTACGAGAGGACCAAACTGGTAACAATAAAAAGAAGTATTGGTTCGATGAGTTATATCCTTACCCATTTGACAAAGCCATGTTGTAGGTATCTTTCCCAAGACATTTTGACTATCCAAATTTTGATAAATATAAGGGAAAAGGTGATTGTCATGATCATATAAAATACCTTTATATGGCATTTCAAGAGGTGACATTCAACGAAAAGTATCTTATGTGTTTGTTTCCATGAAATTTAGGAGCAATGATGCTAGAATGGTTTGTGCATATCCCTAAGGGATCTATATCAAAATGTCTAGAACTAGAAGAGAGTTTCATATGAAACTTCTATTTCAATATAGAAAATGATGTTACCACGTTAGATCTCTATAATGTCAAGAAACGAAACAACGAATACTTTGCTCTATTTTTTACAAAGATGGAGAGGGTTAGCTAGTAGCTTCCCTTACTCCCTACCTGAAAAGTAGTTGATATGCATATTTGTTCCCAACCTCCATTTAGACATTACTTTCCACTTGTAAATGCATTATGGTAACACATTTTAATAGGTAGTAGAAAAAGGGAGCCAACTTAAAAAGACATTGTTAGCTAGGGGGAATCTAAAACCTTTCTGTCATGAACACAACTATTCTAAATCTAACGATAAACAAAAATTTGTTCAAAATAAAAACAAGCATGCCATTAGTGATGGGATAATAGACTCTAAGTGGGTGTAATCCATTTAGAACCACAAACCTTTAAAACTTGTAATGGGTAATCAACCTACCAAGTATAAATGTTGCACTTTTATTCCTCTATTTGAATCCATATCATCTATACTAAAACAATTAGAGGCCGTAAACATGGTAAAATACCTTGAAACACAACCCTATGGGGAGGATACACCGGAACCATCATGGTTTATGGAGAATGACTTTTTAGAGTTCCACTACGTAAAATTTCACAAAATCGACAAGTGTTTAAGATTAAAACACTATATTCAAGACCTAGTCAACAATGGTGATATTGAACTAGATTCTGTTACAGCTGAAAATTTTCCAACTGAAAAATTAGGGATCTTCAAAAATCCTTTTCCAAATCATGAATAAAAGGAAAATTCAGATCAGGGACAATCATCTCATAATAAGAATGCTAACTTTGTGTCAAATAAATACCATTTCGATGCCCTGATAGGTTGTGTTGACCCCCTCATTGAGCAAATCAATATAATTAGAATCAAGAAAAGAGAGTGTTTTGTGGAAACATAGTGGGCTCACCTCATTATAAAGTATGAACCTACTCCCCCTCCTCCTCAAGAGAGTCAGTATGATGTGTTAGATCAATAAGAAAAAACTACAGTGAAGATTTCTATCCTAGAACTTCTAAATATCTATAGCATCCATAAGGCTATACTTTACAAAACCTTACAGGGATCAGGAGTATCCATTGATGTTGACCCAACACATTTGCAAGCCATAGTAGCACAACTTGTTTCTTTGGAAGATATAACCTTCAGCGCTACAAAATCCTTAGTTAAAGATCCTTTAGATAACCTACCCTTGCATATTGAGGTTATCATCAAATGTAAGAAGGTTAAGAGAGTGCTTGTGGATGGAAGATTGGGTCTTAACATATGTACTCTTAAACTAGTCCACCAACCAGGATGCACAAAATCTGATCTAGAAAAAAAGGTCATCACCGTTAGGGAATACGACAATGAAGAATGAAAATCAACTAGAATGATCACTTTCTCATTAGAATTGGGTCCCATAACACATAATACAAAGTTCCATGTCTTGGACCTAGAAGTCACTTACAATATCTTACTTGGGTGCCCATGGATTCATGCTATGCAAGTCGTGCCATCAACGTATCATTTGTGTTTAAAGTTATAACATGAGGGACAGAAAATTTCCATACACGGGGACCCCCAACGATTTTCTCATTGTAGAGTGCTGTCGGGATTTTTTCCTACAATCTATGAGTGTCCATCTATAAAGATTTATATTCCTATCCAGCCAAAGGCCCTTTCTTTACGAGTGGATCCAGATACCTTGTATATCAATGAAAATGGTGCTTCCACCTCAGAAACTCCTTTTTCTACATGGGAGATGAAGGTGAAAAAAAGAGGCTATGTAGAGTATAATCTACAACAGGTCGTAATGGTTCACGACAAGCCGCTATCAGCCCAAGCACATGGTAGTCCATGCTTCAAAGTTCAGAGATCAATAGAGACTTTCCATTTCAAGAATTTTACTCGTAGCGACTTGCTAAAAGATGAAAAGTTTCTTATGGAAATTGTGTTTCATCCTGATGATGATGACATGGATACATGCTATAAATAACCTTAATATCCCATTCCTAATTGAATAATGCTTGCCATGAGGTATAAAGGATGCAGGTGCAACCACTAAAAACAAGGCCCATTAGAGGCTCTTGCAATACCTCGTGGTATAGTAGGTAAGTTAGATATAGGCATCCATTTATATGATTCTCACTCTTCAGATGATGAGTATACCTCTTTTGAGAGTGAGGATAGTTTTTCTAGAAAGGAAAGTGAAATGGATTCCTAATGTAGTCTTCATGAAGACCTTTCCTCTACAAACCTATTCACAAATATGGCTATCCTTACTATAATCCATATTGTACCCACCATATCCCCTATAAATCAACCATTAATCCTCACCTACCCATCACTCATGAATTGGGATAAAAAACAACACATACCTATTGACATGTTTTAGAATGATGAGGCCATTGGTGAGTTCCTGGGAATCAGAGACAACATTCCAAGAAATGATCACAAGAAGGGGTTTTTGATTCAGATTAATGCATGTGTATACATTGGAGAGGAATTAGAGTTGTGCAAGAATTTAATTTAAAAATTTAGCAAGGGAAAAATTTGCAAAGAAAATCCTTGTGAAAATAAAAAGGGGAAGTCCTATAGAAAAAACCTCTTTGAGGCGCTTGTGGAAAAACAAGAAGAACAACATATGGAAAAGATAATGTACCCGCTTCAAGATGAAGAGCTCCGTAAACAAGCTTTGATAGAGGAGGATCTCAATATCCCTCCTGATCCTACATGCATGGATGATGAATCAAATTTATTAGTGGAAGATACAATAGATGTTAATAGTGGCACGGAGGAGCTACCGTAGATAGTTAAGTTGGGAGATTTCCTCTCAACCAAAGAACAAAAAACATTCACAGGACTATTAAGAGAGTATGAAAACATCTTCACTTAGTCTTACGATGACATGATAAGAATTGATCTTGCAATGGTGGTGCACAATCTTGTGGTACACCCAGATGCCATGACCATAAAACAAAAATTCTGAAAGATGCATCCTCATGTCACCTTACTGGTAAAGGAAGAGATAGAAAGGTTACTAGAAGTAGGATTTATCAGGACTATCAAATACTCAGAGTGGATCTCGAATGTGGTCCCAATTTAAAAGAATCCAGTTTGTATTATAGTGTGTACTGATTTTAGGGATATAAACAAATCTTGTCCTAAGGATGATTTTCTTCTTCCAAACATCGACACGATTGTTGATTCTACAACACACTATGAGATGTTTTCACTCATGGGTGGCTTCTCAAATTATAATAAGATAAATATTATGGAATAAGATCAACAGAATATGAATTTCACAACCCCACGGGGGACGTTTTGTTACCAGGTCATGCCTTTTGGCGTTAAAAATGTAGGTGCTACATATCAAAGGGTGATGACTGTCATATTTCACGATATGATAAGTGACATCATAGAATATTACGTAGATGATATATTGGCTGAATATAAAACCCACGAGGAACACCCATAAATTTTACGACGTATCTTTCAGTGTCTAAGGGACTACAAAGTCCGACTTAACCCAAAGAAGTTTGTCTTCGGTGTGCTATCTGGGAAAATACTAGGATTCATTGTGTCACAGAGAGGAATAGAAGTGCACCCTACAAAGGTCACAAATATCACAAAAATTCCTCCTCCTAAGAATATTAGACAACTGCGTAGCTTACAAGGGAAAATTCAGGCCATTAGAAGGTTTATTTCATAGCTAGCAGACAAGTGTCATACATTTACACATCTTCTTAAGAAGGATGTTAATTTCAACAGGGGACCAAAACAAAAAAAATGTGTTTATCTTTCTAAAATAATACTTGGCCAAAACCCAAACCCTTTTTCTCATGCCACCCATGACAAGAGAACCCTTGTTACTTTATATCTCTACTACACATTTTGCAATTGGGGCACTGTTGGCTGAATATGATAAAGAACAAAGAGAAAAGGTTGTATACTATTTGAGCAGGAAATTGATAGCATATGAGATAAATTATCCAAAAATTGAGAAAGTTGTGGTGTTTGCTTTCCATATGTTACATCACTATATGTTTAACAATAAAATCAAGCTTCTTTCAAAGGTTGACCCTTTGAAGTATTTATTATTCAAACAAGCATTAACCAGAAATATGGCTAATTGGATATTCTTATCAAGTGAGTTTGACATTAAATATGTCCATCAAAAGTCAGTAAAAGGATAGGTGTTAATAGATCAACTGGAAGAAGCTCTACTACTAGGTACTGAACCCTTGAGTCTAGAACTACCAGATGCATCCATTATGTACCTGAAAGAATCTACATTTCTGCAAATGTACTTTGATGGCTCTTTTACCTTTCATGGTTCAGGTGCCGAAGTTATGCTAATCACTCCCATAGGGGACTTGATTTCATAGGAATTTCAACTTGGATTCCCTTGCATGAATAATATAGCGGAATATGAAGATGTCATTGTAGGAATGAGGCTAGCCATAAAATGGGATATCAAAAAAGTACCTGGAGACACCGGGGCGCTCGCTCTGAAATGTGTTGGAAGGTATTTGAAAGCACATATGTTTGCATAGGCTTACTGTTCAATAACCAATGAGATGTTTACCACTTTCTGGGGGGAATTTATCATTGACAGTTGACCAATCAACGTATGCAAACATATGTGATGTTTAGGCTCCTCGATTTTAGAGATGGGTGGTGCTATAAAGTTTCCGTGTATAACTGAATTTCTTGTGGATGACGAATTTCAAATATGGGTAGTGTACTTCAACACACCACACAACTTATGGAAGTGTGGCCATAAATTGGATTGATTAATGGCCATAACCTTTAGGGTTTCCAGTGATTCTATAATTTTTTAAAAGGCTTATCCTCTTATGAGCCTCGAATCACATTGAGGTGGATTTTATATCACTAATTAGACTATTGGCCTTCATTTATTCTTTGATTCTCTCTCTTTTTAAATAATAGTATCCTTTTCTTTTTTGAGAGTAGTCTTGAGCTAAATGTTCATGTTCACGACTCCACATACAATTAAAATTTATGTTTTCATAGTCCAACAGTTATTCAAACAATTTTAATTCAGGGGATTTTTAACCATACATTTCTAGAAAGTGGATTGTTCACATTTATTGTCATATCACACAAATTATAGCATTGCTACTATGTTTTAACTATGAGTTTTATAAGAAATACAATTGTGCCTTTAAGAAAGTTACGAACTATTCACAAAATCATGTTTTCTCACATTTGTGCTCGAAGTTTAAAATTATTACCAAAGTTGTAGTGACCCTTGGATCCTCTTAAGAGAAGTTAAAAATGGGGCTCCATAACTTGTCATAAATACCCCTAATATTATGAAGAACTGAAGTCAAAGTTCAAATATATTAGCGTTGTCCTCTTTAATTGAAAAAATAATGAAAAAATCTTGTGATCAAGGGCGATTATTGACATGAATCTTTCAAATTCCATTGCTTTGTGTAGACACCTATAATTACGACCAAGCAATTTAACTACTTAAATTACGCTAATTATCTGCTTTCTCACAAATCGACGACATATCATCAAAATTTCTCGTATTCCCTCTTGTTGTCGTTAATTAATTACAATACGCTAATTGATTAAGTCACCTATCTAGCTAACAACCTAATTAATGACCTTCCGTTAATTAAATCACCTCTTCTATCTAGATTAATTAATTATTATTAATTAATTATTATTCCCCTTCATTTAACTAGTAAATCAATATTTAATTGATTTAATCCCCTTCTAATAGCCTAAACAATACTAATATTCCTCTAATTAGCTTCTATAAGCTTACATATACCTATTAGTTAATCACCTTTGATTAATTAAAGCACCCCCAACTCCCATGACTCGCTAAGCATAAATTAAACCCTTCTAAAGTAAGGTTACCTTTAATAAAGCAACCTTATCAATTCCTAATCATGTTTTACCTTTATTTCACATGCAAAGGGATGAAGTGTTTCCTTTATCCATTGGGCTATATAAGGAGCCCTCCTACCTTTTTACTTACACCTAAACTCCTTAAGAGAGCAAATGCAAAGCATATAGTAAAGAGACTAAGAGCTTGCACCTTGTTTTCTTGAGAGTTCATCATCTTGAAGAGCTAACCTTCCTATTCTAGCCTAAAGTGCTTAGGTCATATGGGAGGTGTCAAAAGGGTCTTGTAGCCCAATTTTGATAAGCCCCTATTCCTAGGTCCTTGGAGATATCAACAACAACCAAATATTGATTGCCATGGAGCTTATTTAGGTCCATTTACTTGTTTGTTGGTAATCTAGAGAAGTAGAGGTTTAAATACTTTAGCATTGTTAATTCAAAGTTAATGCATTATGCTAGGTATCAATCTTGTTTAGCTCTCATATTTGATGGTGTTTAGATTTTGTCATTAGCTTTGTTATAGAACTATTTAGGTGTTAGTTCTCATTCATCTAACTTAGCTAAAAAACACAAAACACTTCCACACATTTGGCATAAACCTCTGGATAGGGAACTCAAGCTCTTACATATGAAATCCATGTTTCAGAACAAATCACAGTCATTTATTGAGTGTGAACTGACCTCAATCATCGAGATTGGGGATAATATCACTCTCGATAAACAAACGCACCTAGTCTCCCTTATTAAGGAAGTCACAAACATTGTTGTTGGATCTTACCACACAGAGTGACTTTGTTATTCCCAACCTCTTAAAATTATCAAAAATCTAAAAAAATAAAATAAAATTCAAAAATACCAAAAACATTGAGAAAACACAACAAAAATCAAAGGTACAAAGACCAAACATTGCAATCAAGTATTGTGTACACATGGATGTTTCTTTCTTCCCTTCCTTGCTATTCTTCTGCAAGTCTTCCTACCATTTCCATCCCTTTGGTGATATTTTGGTTATCTTATTTACACGGATTATGTGACATTTATCTCTACGGTATTCATTTGACCCTGGTCTTTTATCACCTTGGTAAACTAAATAATGACTGACCTCTTAGAGATCCTATCACATTCAACATCTAATATACTTGTTGCGAAGAAGTTTTGGACACAATCACTTCCACCTCCTCCCATTAAGTCATCTGTGGTTCTTAACCCCTTGTAAACAAGAGAGATGAAATAAGTTTTCAGAAAGCAAAAGAATCAAAATCAATTAAAAATCAAAAGCTAAAAGCTACAAAGTAAAAGCAAATTGATATATTACTCTCTCTTGGTGTATTTCCAATAATCTCTATCAGGGCTATGGACGCCTAACTGGTAGTAGAGAAATGTTGCGATTAGAATCAAATACATCTTCGTCGGGGCTATAGACGCCTGGATGATAGCTGAGTAATGTACGGCTATACTTTCACCATCTAGTCAAAAAATCACCTTTCATAATCAATCATCCCTACACATTGGCTAGGGTGTATTCACTTGTTGTCTATTAAACCTTACCTTTAAGAGGAAATACATTCCACGTGCACACACTAGATCTCTATGAGTCAACAGGATTAGTATGTTACCAAGTGTCTTTTTTGGACCTTGTTCAGACTCTTACTCTAGTCCATATCTCGTCTCATGATTTGTGCCTTTGGCTAACCACTTCTTCACTGCGTAAATTCTAAGCTACATTCATATCATTCACATCATTCGTATAATTTGTTTAGAACATCCATGTGTATAAGATTACTTATTTTCCATGTTTGTGGACAACTTTGTCACCTTTCACAAAAAAATATTCTCCTTCCTTTCTATCATGTGATTTTAGGCCAACTTACGCTGGGGGCATCCTTTCTTCTTCCCAGCACTTCATTGGTTTACATTCACCATCACGTTGAACCTATCCATAATGGCCTTGTGTCCCACTTCTACCTATGAAGAGTTTGCCATTGAATACTCCCACCTAATCACTGGCACATTTTTGCATCTTCATCTTTCTCATATGCACATGGCCTTATGCCCTTGTACATCCCATCTATCACTGGGGCATCCATGCTTCCTCGTCTTCCTGTACATAGTTTCATAAAACTTTCAAAATCAAAACATTCAAATATGTTAGAAAAATCAAAACATTCAAATATGTTAGAAAAAATCAATCAAAACATTCAAATATGTTTGAGAAAACTTCTGAAAATGGAAAATCATCCTATAAAACATTTCTCTTTGGTTCTCACATGTTCATGTGTGTGACTCGCAGATCATCTTAATCTACCTCCATCAACAAAATTTAGGCTTCTTACTTCGTCTGTACTTTGGGGAACAACGAGTTGCCTGGTATTTTTTCGTAGAGCACATTACTTTTTCATCAGACCGAAGTGTCCTCCATTTTCCCTTTGCATGTATCCTTGCTTGGGGCACCATCATCAACCCTTGTCGTTAATTCACATAGGTCATAACTGAAGCTTGATAATAAAAACATTACATTATGTTTCTCTGTTAGTTTAGCTTGTTTACTTTCTCGTATTGCATTACATTATGTATGTTGCATGGAGTTAGGAATATTTTACTTTCTCGTATTGTATTACATTTTGTATGTTGCATGGAGTTGGTGTTTTTAGCAATGGACAAATGTTCGTAGTATGGCTTTTCATGTCATTCTACCTTTGTTGCATGCTTATATTTTTAATAAGGGCCGATGACATAGTTCTTATGGTAATATGATGACATCAAAATTGTTCCAATACACGATGGCTACAGGCTAAGATTTTCTATCCCCTCCTCCATATTTATTTTGCATCATTTTCTTCTAACCCCTCATCTTTTGTCTCACTAGGGCATCTTGCCTCCTCCCATTCTTCAATCTATTTCTCACCTTTTTCGATCATCAATCGGCTTCTTTCATCACCCTATCGACACTCGAGGGGGCATCTCTCCCTCCTACTAATTTTTCTTCTATCCCTTCAAAATTTTCTTCCATCTACTATCTTTGAAATGGTGTCACTTATGCCACCCCAAAGAGGGGCAAATGTAGACACCTATAATTACGCCCAAGCAATTTAAATACTTAAATTACACTAATTATCCCCTTTCTCACAAATCGACAACATATCGTCAAAAGCGCTCGTATTCCCTCTTGTTGTCGTTAATTAATTACAATACGCTAATTGATTAAGCCGCCAGTCTAGCTAATAACCTAATTAAAGACCTTCCGTTAATTAAATCACCTCTTCTATCTAGATTAATTAATTATTATTAATTAATTAGTATTCCCCTTCATTTAACTAGTAAATCAATATTTAATTGATTTAATCCCCTTCTAATAGCCTAAATAGTACTAATATTCCTCTAATTAGCTTCTATAAGCTTACATCTACCTATTAGTTAATCACCTTTGATTAATTAAAACACCTCCCAACTCCCATGACTTGCTAAGCATAAATTAAACCCTTCTAAAGTAAGGTTACCTTTAATAAAGCAACCTTATCCATTCCTAATCATGTTTTACCTTTATCCCACATGCAAAGGGATGAAGTGTTTCCTTTATCCATTGGGCTATATAAGGAGCCCTCGTTCTACCTTTTTACCTACACCTAAACTCCTTAAGAGAGAAAATGCAAAGCATATAGCAAAGAGACTAAGAGCTTGCACCTTGTTTTCTTGAGAGTTCATCATCTTGAGGAGCTAAGCTTCCTATTCTAGCCTAAAGTTCTTAGGTCATATGGGAGGTGTCAAAAGGGTCTTGTATCCCAATTTTGATAAGCCCCCATTCGTAAGTCCTTGGAGATATAAAGGACAACCAAATATTGATTGTCATGGAGCTTATTTAGGTCCATTTACTTGTTTCTTGGTAATCTAGAGAAGTATAGGTTTAAATACTTTAGCATTGTTAATTCAAAGTTAATGCATTATGCTAGGTATTAATCTTGTTTATCTCTCATCTTTGAAGGTGTTTAGATTTTTTCATTAGCTTTGTCATATAACTATTTAGGTGTTAGTTCTCATTCATCTAGCTTAGCTAAAAAGCACAAAACACTTGCACACACTTTGTTACCCATGTGCATAATTATTTTTCTCAAGTTTGCTTCAAAAAACACTATTTCTTCTGTCTTACTATAGAAGGATGATGAAGGGGCTGAGAGGTCTATTGCCCTTTTCAGTAAGGTATTACAAGGGGCTAAGCTTAAATACACTATTTTGGAGAAGTAGGTATTTACCTTGGTAAAAGCAACAAAGGTTTTCAAGCCTTACATTTTGAGTTTCAAATTTTTTTCATATGTTCCCCACACCATGGTCAAAGAAATCTTATCAGAGATGGAAGTCTCAAGCAAAAGATACAGATGGGTGAACAAGTTGCAAGAATATGACATGGATATCCAAACCATGAAGTTGGTGAGAGGTTTGGGCTTGGCTAAGCTTATGGCTGAGAGCAACTTGCAAACTATTGAGGAAAATGAGGTAGAAGAAAAAAGGGCAGGTGTTTTTTGAAAAGTTGATGAGTTCTAAGTGGTACAAAGATGTAATTTTTTATCTCAGAAATTTATATTGCCCTGAGTATTTGAGTAAGAACCAAAAAAGAGCCCTTAAGTTGGATTCCCATAAATATGTCATTATTGATTACGGGTTAGCTAAGAAGAACCCTGAGGGATTTCTTGTAAGGTGCATTACCAAAGATGAAGCCCCCAAGATAATTGTTGATCTACATGGAGGAGTTTGTGGGGGGCATTTTGTTGCAAGAGTCACAACACATGAGATCCTAAGGGCTAGTTATTAGTGGCCAAATCTTTTCAGGGATACAACCTTGTTGGTTAGAAGATGTGAGAGTTGCCAACATTTCTAAGGAAGACAGAAAGATTCAGGCTCCCTACCTTTGCAACCTATATCAATTGAAGCCCCATTCAAGCAATGGGGAATGGACTTCATTGGTGAGATTTTAGACCCTTTAAGTGCTGGTCACAAGTGGATTCTTGTAGCCACCAATTACTTTACCAAATGGGTAGAGGAAATTACTACCAAGAGGGCAACACACCAAATTGTCATGGACTTTTTGCTAAACCATATCATCTATAGGTTTGGAGTGCCAGTCAAAATTGTAGTTGACAATGCCATGAGTTTCAGAGCCAAATATCTTGTGGAAATGTACAAGGAATATGGGATCAACTTGACATATGCCTATAATTACAATCCCCAAGGAAATGACAAGATGAGTCAAGTAATAAAAACTTGCTGAAGATTATCAGAAGAGCCTTGGAGCTGAACAAGAGAAAATGGGGTAAACAGTTGAAGTTTGTTGTTTGGGCTAATAGAATCACTGTCAATAGAGCTACTGGAAAGAGTCCATTTCAGTTGGTGTATAGAAATTAGGCCCTACTGCCCCTGCATATGCAACTATCATCATATTAGTTTATTCAATAGCTAGAAGATCAAAAGGTTAGTCCATATGATGCTCGCATTAATTAGATTGTTGAACATGATGAAGAAAGGATGGCATCCCACCAGAGGCATGTAAAGTTTAAAGAAAAGATGAAGAATTTCTTTGACAAGAAGTTCACTCGTAGATCTTTCAATGTTGGAGATCTTGTACTACCATGGGATAGAATGCATGAAGATAAGGGCAAGCATAGAAATTTTGATGCATTATGGATGGGCCCTTACTCCATTGATATATGAATTGGTGAACATACCTTCTTCTTGAAGGACTTGGATGGAGAATTGCTCGAGTTTCCTATTAATGGCATGCATTTGAAGCATTTCCTGAATTTATTTCCCCAGAATCAAGGTAAACGTATTCTGTATAGTGTATAGATTATTGTTTGTTTCCAGTATTTTATGTTTTTACTCATTCTAGTCCTTGGTGACCTGTTTTTGTTGGTTTCTCTATTCATTTTTGAGAGATGGCTCTATTTATTTTCTCTGCAAGCTAACTCCATTGCCCAATGTATATGTTTTTGGCACTTAGTCTACCTTTGTTCTTATGGCAATCACAAGGAGTGCCTAGCCCCGAGTCCTCAGAATAGTCTCGCCCCATTCTTCCGTTGATCTATCGATTTATGATCTCTACCATTTTTATCCCCCTGTGTTGTGTTTGAGAAGTCTCTGGCTTCCTTTTGTTTCCATAATCAATTTTTTCCTAGGCCAAAGATCACTTATTGATCCATAGTTAGCTCCTCATTTCTTCCATTCTCTCTAGAAGGGGTTTTTATGTTTTGGGTCTCCCAGTTCTCTGTTCCTTCTAAAAACTCATGAGAATTTCCCATTATTTCTATTTATCACAGTTGGGATTTGTTTTCCTTGTCGTTTTATCCTTACAATAGATTGAATAAAAATGAATGGATGTAGCTCGAAGGAATGTATTTGAGCCTTGTAACATTTCTAAATCCTTTGTACTTGGAGAAAATTTCATCTCTGGGCTCAAATGGTTGTTTTTCTTCATTTTACGGTTTGACGGGCGTTTCTCCTAGTCAAATTTACATCCTTACATCAACAGGAAACGTGGCCTCTTTTTTTTGGATGCGGCTCGGCTGGGTACTTTGAGAATTTTATGAATCGCCTTAACTTAAAAACCTATCTACATGGAAGAACAACACTCATTTGAAGATTTACTTTTTGGTTTGGCCTTGGAGTAGTGCCGGGAAGACATGTGGAGGTTTCTGCTACTTCCCCTTGATTTAGATAAATTTTTATTCAGTTAAATACAGTTGGGTAGGATAGGGACACTTGGCGAGCCCAAGCTCATTAAGGGTCTCGAACTTGGGCACCATTTTGAAATTGCACAATGGAGACACGTGGAGGCTTCTTCTGGGTCTTCCCATACTTAGTCTTTTTTCAAAAGGTTTTGGGAGGTCTGGGACACGTTGATGAACCACGCATGTTTGGGGACCAGCCCTTGAGTTTCATTTTAAAGAAGTGCCAAGAGGACACTTGGAGGCCTCCACTCATTTTGCATTTTTCTTGGACTTTTCAACAGCCAAAGGAGATTGTCTCAGACCCTAACACACAGTGCCTTCCACTGACCTTCAAGCCTTCAAACAAATTTTTTTCAGCCAGGACACATGGTGAGCCCGTGCTCATTCAAAGTTTTATCTTTTGGGGACCATCTTAAGATGCGCCATTATGACGCATGGAAGTTTGAAAAGTCAAAAGGACAGGGAGGCATACCAACAGGGGCAACTTGGGATTTTTTTCCTCTAAAGGATTAAAATATAAAAATGGCCCACAAGCCTGATAAGGGATTAGTCAAATTTTGTTTTAGGTCAACGGCGAAGGTGTAAACTCTTGGGGAAAATTTGGAAAATTTTCCTTTTAGGAGAAAGGAGTTAAAAGTGTAAAAGGAAGCGTGGTTCCATTGGGACCCACATCAGAAACTAGAAGCAGAAGGGTGGAGATGCAGGGAAAACTTAGAAAATTTTCCCTTTTCCAAAGAAGAGGAGAAATAGTAGAATTTAGCTGCGGTTCCTTTGGGATCCACATTGGGACACGTGTGTGGCCCATTTTTTGAAGGCAGAGGGGAAGAGAAAAATGGATTTTTTTCCATTTTTCCAAAAGGTTGTAAAAAGTCAAAAGGAAACCCCGGGCCCATTTTAAATTAAATCTTCCACATAGATGACCCAAATTCAAAGTGGAGATCAAAGACAGTTGTGTGTCTGAATCTGATTTTCCCTCCATTTTTTACTAAAAAGCTCCTGCAAGTGAGAGTCTTCATGATTTCTTAGTATTTCCTACATGCCAAATAGAGAAGAGAGTTAACTTTGATATCTAAGTTTGGTGGGGGAGATATGGAGACATCTTTCACCATTAAAATGATCTGACTATTGGGCTCGATCTGATCTTCCATTTTTCCTTCCCGGGCACGCAAAGAACCAAATTTGACAGATTAGGGGAGAAAGTGGTTAGTGAATAGAAGGAAGAGTGATTTACCAGAGGAAGGAGTTGAATGTGGGAGATATTCAAAGAGATCTGCCCACTGAGCACCTGACAAATTTTTACAGATCTGATCCTGGGAATCACGATCGAGATCATGGCGAGCACTGGTGCACTCAATGTATGGATTTTTTAGGGGCAAAACTTGGTTGTAAAATTTTATAAATAGCAGAAATTTATCGTGGAGTGTTAGGGGTCGGGATTGATTTTGTAATAGAAAAAATCTTGATAGAGCCTGCCCTTTTGAGAAGCCATATGAGAAGCCTGCATATCTTTTTTATATTAAATTTGATCATGTCAAGGTGGTTGCAAGTGTACATCCATTGACAAGCTCTGAGATTGTTCTAGAAACTTTCCCCTGTTGATAAATTTAATCAAACTCAAGTTATTTTGTGTTGATCTTGAGCAAAATGTGTCTATTTCATTTCTAAATGCCTGCAAATAGTTTTTCTTGTTCCTATTGCAATCTTGTATCAAAATCCTTCTCAATCACACATAGTCTCAATCCTTGTGATAGTTTAGTGGCATCTGTAATTTCATTTCTCAGAAGATCTTTCATCTGGGAATGAAATAAACGATTTAAAATCACTTTTCTTTCATCGGTTGACAAAGATTGTCTGTAAGCCTCTGGGTGTACCTCAGGCATGTTGGGATTAGATCTTGATGCTTTTTTGGGTTTCCTAACTCAATCCTTCATGTTAGAATCTCATAGATTGTGTGAAAAATTATAAATCTTGGTCTCCACTGAAGCACATATTCCGGTTAAAGAAACATTTTAGATGTTTTATGGCATTCTGTTGGTTTATCCTTCCATTTTGTCAAAGCTCTCAAAGATTTGGCAAATCAAGTCCATCCTGCCTCACCTCCCACCAAAAAAATTCTTGTAAAAATAACCAATCCTACCCATACTACCCATTTTTTTGTTGTGTATATAAAAATGCATAATTTTCATTACCAAGACATGCAGAAACAATCAAGGTTCCAAATGTCTGTAATAGCTTGAACCTTGTCTAGAAAATATCTCCACTATCTAGAGTGACAACTCATGAGAGTTAGATTTTGTTGCATTGATCATATTTTCTTCAAGGTCCCCTAAATAACTTCACAAAGAAGGATATATCCATCTTCTCAACAAACACCAGGCTACAGAAGGGTCCTCTCACCCTGGTTGAAAAGAACAACCATAAAGTAGTGAGGATAGATCAAATCCTCTTGAGGGTGGTATCCATTTCTCCACATCTGAGTGACAGAAGGCTAGTTAGATCCCATCCCTATCTACAAAATGACCTATTATGATCTATCTGTCACTAAGCTTCCTGTCAAACCTATGATGCTGCTCAGACTTTGAGGGAGAATCAATTTGGGTACCAACAGTTTCCATCCAAAGCTTTGTACATTATATCACTTTTTTGCATATTTAATAGTTTTAAGGGTTACACCTCATGTTTGCGCTTTCTAAATGAAGTGACTCATCTATATTTCTACACATAAAAAATCAATCACCCATAGTTTAAACAAACACAACTACAAAAGTAAAAACTATCTCTATAACAAAAATAACATATACCATTTTTTGTTTGCAAAATGCCTCAAAGAAATGTGGTCTCATGGAATGTTATGATTTTAAGATATGAATAAAATAGCTCTAATAATGATGCACTCAAACTCGTTGAGGTAATAAAAAATTTTGGAATGTACCATAACCATTTCAAATTTGTTTATATATAATTGCATATTCTGTCTCATTTTAGTTTCATGGAGAGATAATATGTTAAAGCACTTAGTCATTCTTTCAATCTAATTTGACAAGACTTCACATTCACAAAATCCTTGAGAGTGATTATTAGCAAGATTACATGTCTCACTTGCATTTGCAACATTTGTTTTGGCTTTAATAGAAAATAAATATTGTCAATCACACCCCTTATCAACATCAACTACAAAAGTAATATCTGTTTTTCTAAATAGAATAACAAATACCATTCAGCGTTCACATTGCATTGTATAAATGTAATTACTATTATTATTATAGTGCATTTGATATATGTTTTCTCACTTAATATTTGAATTTACCTATATTTTTTTACCTTAATAAAATTATAAATTTATTTTTCAATAAAATATTCTTTACGAAGTATATCTTTTTTTTAATACCCAAAATGATCAAGTAGGATTATATTGAAGATTTGTCAATTCAAAAATCTATTACACCTATGTATTTCTCAAGATCATGTTTATAGATTCTAAGTATTAGAGAAGACAATGCCTTTATTACAAATTCTTGAAGTTCATTGTATAAATCTAAAACAAAAGAAAATTCTTTACAAATTAAAAAATCCTACCTATTTTCTCAGTCATCCCCTCTCCCCTATCTATAAATTTTGTTTACAAAATTAGTAAAATTTTCTTTAAATATGTCTTTCTATTCAACTTGGATATACTTCTTCACTTCAGCTTGGAATTGCTTCTACTACTCTAAAAAAACTTAATAAAAAAACAAATCCCATAGTTGATTGGCTAGGTTCGCACTAATATATAAATTACAATTTATCATGATTTTTAGACCAATAGAGGCGATTTCATCAACAATGGAAATCACCCTCTTACTAATATAATGGTTGATTGGTTGTGGAATTATTATGTTTTATTACTCAACATTCCCCCCTCAGTGGCTTAAAAAATCATGTAAAATTTATTCTAAATTCATACCTTACTACCCAAGTCAGATATGCATCTTCAACACATCCTTATTTTGATAGAGGTGACGTCATAGTGGAAGTGACCTTCTTACTAACATAATAGTTTAAAGATGAAGGATGAGTATGTATGCTTCCTTAATTGTAGCTTCAAAAATCTAAAAAATAATCTTGCAAAATTACTTTTAAAAACAAACCTAACTATCTAATTTGGAAATGCATCTTCAATATCTCTTAGAATTACTTCTACCACTCTAAAAAATCCTTACCCGAACTAAAATTGCATTGTACAACTATCTGCTCTAAATTTAAAATGGTGGAAGACTCTAAATTGATTTAAGCAAGGGCAAGAAATGAGTTTTTTAAAAATGGATTAATACTTGTAAGATAACAAGACTAAGAAAACTTTGGAACTTTAGTACTAGAAGTGGGAATTAAGTTACTTTTATCACTAAAACTTTAGAAAATTTGTGTTTCATGTGATGTGTAATTACTACACATATTTGAAATATGTTTATATGAGAAAATATCTAGAGTTATGAATATTAAGTTTTATAAAAATATTAGTTTTTCGTGATTTTATATATTAGTATTCTAACTTTTATCGTATCTCTATATCATGATTTTTGGATTATCTTCTCCAAGAAAATTACTCTATGAAAATCAAATAAGTTTTAAATTTAAGATAAGTTATTTTCATCATCTCAAACTATATATTATGTTCATTCATCCTACATCGCTTGGTAACCATCATAAGTTATTCCTATCAACATAATTAAACCTTTCTATCATGTATATAGACTTATCGATATGACTGTGTGCTATTTATATATGTAATTATATTTATATGTTGGACTTATTTTAAATCCTCAAACTAGAAGAGACCATGATATTTAATATATGTAAGTATTTTATGGCTAAAAAATACCAAAAATGTAAACAACCATCAAATTTAGACATTAAATTTACATGTTTGGTAAACAACTACTAATGCCTTGACAAATTTACAATCAATGCTCAATGCAAGCTAAAAATAAATTCTACATATACAAGTGTCCCAACTATTATTTTTTAATGCATTTCAAAACAACTACAAAAATTACAATGTTCTCCAAATTCTTGAATTAAACTTTTGGCATTTGATTGATTTTGAAATAAACTAGAATTTTCTGAACAATAACTTCAATATCACTCTTGCGAAAAATTAGTTTTGCTCTTATTCAATGTTCTAAGTGCACTAATACACTTCTATATTTATAAACATATTGAATTCAAAATAGGACCCTATTGGAAAACAAGCCAACACACAATGATTGGAAAATATGACAAGGAAAGCCAAAAACTGTAGGGATATATAAATAAATTGGAAAAATGGCTAAAAAAAAAGGAAAGTGAGTAGAAAAATAAGGATAAGAATGTGTTTGTTGGAATCACAATGGATTGAGAGAGGGGGGGTGGGGTGAATCAACCCTTCAAAAATTTAACTTCAATTACCATACATTAACATTCATCATTTAATTATCCATTCAACATAAATAACCATACACGAGCATATTAGATGTGTATTAACCATTCACAACATCATAACACATAAGAGAGTATACGAGACACCAAATATAAGTGGGAAACCTTCATGGAGAAGAAAATACACTAAAAATCTTCTTATATTACATAAAGAAAAGAGATTTAGTGAAGCACCAACTTCACAAGGAGTACCAACCTCTAGTTTAGTGAAGCACCAACTCTAGAAGGAGGCTACAACCCCCTAATATGATCAAGCACCAATTAAACCACCTTTGGATGAAGATATCTAATGTAATGTTGCTGCCACAAATGATGGAGATCACTTATTTGAATCATACTCTTTCAAAGACACTTCTAACCCTTGTTCTCCTAACTCATTCTTTCTTCTTATTTTATGGACTAATTTGGCTTCAAACCCTTGCACACATGCTCTCTAACTCTCCTCAGCCTTTTTAAAAATTCCTTAGCTATGATTTTATGCCTTCATATCTATTTCACACTCACACTTAGGTCTCACTTTTCCCCTCTCTCTTAGCTAATTCAAATTTGAACCAAAACCCTTGCTTTATACCCATCTCTTCTTAATAACACAACATAGGTAAGCCCTACACAAGGAATTTAAAAAATAAACCTCATAAATATATCAAAACACTCATACACATTCATGAAATGGATCTATGTAGGTGTCAATGCTCAAACACACCAAACAACTCAAAAATTACTTGAAACCCCATCACCTTGTTCACCAAAGACCTCCAAAATTATAACCATGATTATTGAAGCCTTCAAAGTCCTATACACATGTCAAATATGCATAAAACATAATCCATGAATATGTACATTAACTTGCACCAATCTAATTCTTCATAAAACCAACAAGAAGACTCATATCCTTTTCAAAACAATTGTTTTGAGGAACCAATCTTCACCTATCATGCTCGATATCACCCAAGAACATAAGCACTCATTATAAATCCAATGACCTATTGCTGATCAAATTTTCTCACTCCTCTTTTAGATTAGTGAAATGGTAAAAAAGAAAATAAGAAACTCTAATAATGAGAGGGTTTAAGGCTACCTCTAGATGAGACATGATGATGGATACGGGCGCAAAATATACTCCTCACAGTGAAATTTATTACCTACAAAACAATGATAAACTCAAAATGAAAATGGATTAGTAGATAGGAGGGTGGGTTTTTCAAAAATGTTGGTCTTGAGAATTGAAAACTTCCTAGGATGGATGTCAACTCACTTTGATAAAAGATAAATAAAAATAAAATGGATAAATGATAAGATGCATTTGAATCTGAATTAGAATATAAAATCTCAAATGAACTAGATAAGATAAAATGTAGATCTAATAACAAAAAATGATGAAAAGTGAACCAAACTTGATCGATTTGATGACAACCCGAGACTATTAACCACATTCGATGACAAATTGGATAAAGTAAGCCCAAAAGAAACATAGAAAAAGAAGATCTATAGAGTTGTTCTAAAGTTGATCTGGGACTGATAATGATGTAGATGACTTGGACATGATGAGAATAGAAAATATGCAAGAAAATTGTCATATCTAGTGATAAACATGATAACTGTTGATCTAGTCAACAGGGACTGAGATGGATTGATGGAGATTGGGTATGATGGAGATAAGATTTGAAGCAAGAGGTGTGCATAATGATGAGATTGGGAGATCTGAAGAACTCAGGGATCAAAAAATAGATAGCTGGAAGGGTGGATGACAGATAATAAAACAAATGTGCATTGGGTTGATGACAACTGTGTAGAATCGACAGTGACTGAGAAGGGATCTAGGGTTTGATAGATGCAAATGGATGGAAAACACAAATTGTAGAGAGATACTGGTGATGATTGATGAAAGTGCAGAACTCTGAGATGGCTAATAAACATCACAAGAGTGATGTGTAATGATAATGGTATGGTAATGGGGGCTCTAAGCTAGCTCAAATTCTCTAAGATCTCTAATAATGACATGTAAGGTCTTCAAAACAGCTTTAAGATTACAACATCAAATCTAAACAAGAGATAAAAATGTAATTAAATTTGTAAGGAAGCTCGAGGTATAAAAAAATCATCCTGTAACGCCCACAAAAATGAAGTTCTAGGAACACGCTAACACCTAACACTTACCCTGAATATTACGAATAATTTTTTATTTTAAGAACAAGATTAAGGATACAGGTAATTGAGTTAACACATGATTAATCCCTTAAGGTACAACAACTAACTTACACCACTAAACTCAACCCTATAGTTTAAGAACTAGGTCTAGTTAAAAGATCAAGTCTAGGGTCCATTAACCCGTTTCGACAAGGAAGGTAACATATTTTAATTTACTTAGTTAAATGTTTTCTTCTTATTAATAATATTAAAATCCTAGTATGTTTGGCCTCTTGCTTAATTAATCTAAAAACCATTATCTTAATAACTTAGGGTCTTTTCTATTATTAACTAAAGTTTGATAATGACTCACAAAGGTTTGAAATTCTAAGATAACAAAGGGGCCCCATTCCCCATTTCACATACCACTAAAGTTTCAAAACAACCTTTTATAAATATCATTCTCACCTAACAAAAGTAGGGTGAAATCTCCACCCTTAGATCAAGTCAAAACCAACCACAAGATCCTAGGGTTATCAAAAGCCCTAACTTTTCTTATGAGTTTTATTAAAGTATTTCCTTTGTTATTTTCCCTCATTTGGTCTATTTGTTTTGTGAAAATGCAGGTTGGAGAGGAGAAGTCCAAGGGAGCAAGAATGGAGAAATCATGGAGGACTTCCACAAGGACCAAGCTTTAGAAGGTTTAGATTGTAGGTTTCTTATTGTTTTCAAATTTCAAACAAGGATTGGGAGGGATCTCTTTCCCCCAATCTGATTTTGTTACAAAGTATTGTATTTGGGTCTTTAAAATTGGGGCAAACCCTACCCCCATAAATAAAATGAGGAGATTGTTTTAGATCCACCCTTAGCATGTTTTATTTGCACAATCTATTAGTTTTATGCATTGTTTTGGTTGCTGGGTGGTTAAATGCATAAAATTTTCATCTTAAAAATTAAAGGGAACCAGATAAAAATAACACACAGGTGCGGATCCAGATGGTTCTATCGCAAGTGACAGAACCACAGTATAGAGCAGACCGGCAGTCTTGGAACTGCTGCCTTGCTTGGGTGACAGACTGCAGACCACCACCTTGTCGAGTGACAAAACTAGGTCCACCGCCCTACTGAGCGGCGGTTTTGGGACCGCCATCTTAGCTTGAGTGGACAGTTACGGGAATGCTACTCTGCATATGGTGGCAGTTTAAAAAAAAAAAAAAACCTTAATCCGAGAATTTCCAAATGACTAAAAGTTACCAAAAAGTTTAAAAAATTCATTCTAAGTTTGTTTTTGTTCATTTAAAGTTCCAGATCTGAGATTTATTGCTCTTTTATTCATTTATTAGTTAAAAATTGCTCATTTTAAAGTATTTGAAAAAAAACCAATACTAACGACTAGATCTATTCCATTTGTTCAACTAAATTTTCCTTCTATTTCCATGAGAAAAAGAAATCTAAGTCTACTTATACATTATTAATTTCTTGCCATAAAAAAAATAAACATTTCTAAATAACAACATGTTCCAATTTGTTCTCTTTTTCATTTCACTATATTTCAAATATATTCAAATGGCTACAATACTTTATTTTCCATTCATATGCAATTTGTAGATTCAAAATTACTACAACAACTTTCTTTTTCTATTGAAAATGACCCATCTTATTTTAAAATACAACTAAGATTTCAAACAAAAAAATTACTTTCATTTACATTTCACAACTCATTCAACACAAATCCTCCTTTCTCTTTTCAATATACACATATTTTAATGTAAAATGTTTTCCACAAAATTATTACAAGCCATCCACTCAAGGTGGGAAATAAACACAATGTAAATAAGGTAAAACTACCATAATACAAGAATGCAGTTAAGGGGCACTATAACAATAAAAATTCTTCCACTTAAGTGGGAATACAATAAATTTATTTACAAGGATAAAAAAAATCTCAAAGTCTCCAACAACATTCCAAGCTCCACAACTCCAAGAAAAGTATATCCTTCAAGTTTATTTGATTCACAAAAAAAATAGGGGGAGAGGCAACGCTCTCCACCCAAACAAAGAAATCCAATGAAGAGGAGAAGCCATCCTCTTTGTTGGCCCCCTGAGCCCGAACCACATCACAATGGAAGATGATTCAACACATAACGACTACTAGCTTCCACAATACTTAACAAATAGTCTCACAATCAATTCCATCCACATTGAAAACAACAACAACACAAGAAAAGGAACAACAAAAAAATAATATCATAAGGCTTATCAAGAAATCCAAAAGAGAAAGACCTATGGGGAGGCCACTTATTCCTCCTAATGGGAATGGGTGCCCAGCTAAAAGCCTCCAATGTAAAAATCAAATCCCCTACAAACTCTTATGCCTTCCTCAAGTACCCCCTTATACCTCCATATACTCTCATGCCTCCCTCAATCTCTTATGCCTCCCTTAAATACAAGAACAAGAAGAATGCCAAGCATTCCTCAAACAAGGTGGGGAACCCAACCCAAACTCCCTCCTCAAAAAGTAAGATCTTATGCCTCCCTACAAAATAACTCCCCATAGTCTCCTCCTACTCCAAACTTAGGAAATCTAACCATACCCAAACAAACATTCTAAAGGGAAATAACATTCAACACAAACATATAAACACAAAAATAAACAACATAATTTAACAAGGTGAAACTCCTACCTCTCCATAGTATAGCTTGTTCTAAGGATGAAATTCAAAGCTCCTCAAGCCCAAGCAAGCATCCAAAAAGTCTCCAACAATCCATACAGTCACTCACAAAATCTTCTATCTCCCCAAAATACAAGAGTCCAAAATGATCAAGTAACCCCCAAAAAAGCAAAAGAGAAACAATAAATAGCAAAGGCAGGGAGGAGGATGAGATGGCTCCATGTATGATGCCACATCACTCATCCTTAACTCCACATCACTTGGTCAAACCTCAACCCCAATGCACCATAAATTGGTGGGTGAGAGGAATGAAAAGAAACGTACACACTAAAACTAAACCTACACCGCTCAAAGGAAAAAAATTAAATATTTGAAAGAAAGTGCAATCAATAATTCACCTTTTTCTCTTCCCAAAACACCTATTGGGGTCTAATTTTGACCCCCCACCACCCCATAGGTAGGGTTGGTACATCATTTTAAGAGGTGTGGGCCAAGTTTAACTTGTCCCACAAGTCTTCAAAACTTGGCCCTAAAGGTCAAATTCGAGTTTTCCATGGAGGATAGAGTGTACAACACTCAAGATCTCAAGCATTGAACACACAATACAAAAACAAAGAGCACATCAAGTCTAATAAATGATCTCCTTTTTGGTCACATATTTAATTAGTTTAGGAATAGATTAATATGACTCTAATTGATATAATTAGACCCAATAAGATAAAGGGGAAACAATACATCAAAATTCTAATTAAATAAAATAAGTAATTCACGTCACAAAAAGAACCACATACAACATTAATAAAGGAACTATAAATAAAAGACAACACATGCCCCTTGGTCAGAATTTCCCCCTAACAAAAATTCAAACACACACAATTACATGTTTCCATGGTGACCCTTGTTGAATCATCAAAAATTCTCATGTGGTTGGTCTCCAATCCCCCTGATGTTGTTGTGAATATAAATATACCTGTAAAAATACAATATACCTCCTTCGGCCTCGTGGCCTCATTAAAACATCCATGTCAAAATATACAATGTAAATCTAAAATCACGTATATATGAATTAATATCATCTAGATAATTATGAATCAATTACAGATTTATAGCAACATTTCTATCCAATGTTTTATCCATATCAAAATGATCACAAAATTAATTTAATTATCAAAGCCTACTCATGGAGATCAAAGTATACCACTTGTGTCAGTAATATATAGAAATAACCATGTACACAACATATACAATATAAATATAAAAATGTAACTAGTAATCCACATACACCATATATGAATCGAAATCAATAACAATACAATATATCTAACATCTAGTATCATGATAAATCAAAAGTGACAACAATAGTGTCCATAAGTGCAGTTGATAGTATCATAATCAAAATCAAAAGTGTTGAAGGGAAGTGGGCACTACATCCCCCTCCCCTTAGACTCGACTTCCTCCTGGAAGTCATTGGAATAAGTGTGGAAACTGATCTCGTAGTAAGGTAGCATCCTCCCATGTAGTAGCAGTCTCATCATACATGTCCCACTGAACCTAAACCTGGTCAATCTCTCTTCCTTGAAGACCCAGGGTCTTGTGCTCTATAATGCAGATGGGCTCCATCATCACCTGACCCCTGATCCTACGTCTACAATGCAGTCCAATATAATATGTGAGAAGGATCAAAAACATATCTCCTAAGCACATAAACGTGCAACACATCATGGATGTGAGACAAGTTAGGTGACAACGCTAGACGGTACGACAAGGTACCGATGCACTCCAAGATCTCAAAGGGACCAAATATAGGAACAAGCTTAGAAACCTTTTCCATAACAGATAGGGCTATTATGTGGTCTGACATGAAGAAACACCTTCGTTCCCACATCATAACTATCAATCTGTCCTATGCTGGTCCGCATACTTCTTCTACCTTGTCCTGCACCTCCTGCAATCTCTGTCTGATCAGAACAACCTGCTGCTCCATGTTTTACAATAAGGCTGGCCCAAGAGAAACCCTATCCTCTAAGTTGTCCCAACTAAGAGGTGTCCTACACTCTCTGCCATATAGTTCCTAAAAATTAGCCATGCCTATCAAAATTTGGAAACTATTATTGTTGGAAAAATCCATCAAGTACAAATACTCCTCCCATCTAGACTGGTGATCCATAACATACATCCTAAGAATTTCCTCCAGGATATGATTCACCCACTCAGTCTGTCCATCTGTCTCAGGGTGATATGATGTGCTGAAGTTGATCCTCTTCCTGAGAGCATGCTGCATAGTGGTCCAAAACTAGGAAGTGTACAAGGGATCATAGTCACAAATGATCTTTCACAAAATTTCGTGTAATCTGAAAATATCATCAAGATACACATGTTCCACTGCACTAGTTGTGTAGGTGGTCTTCACCAGAGAAAAATGAGCCACTTTTGTCAATTTATTCACCATGACCATGATGGCGTCATGGTGGTATCTCGACGTCGATAACCCAACGATGAAGTCCATGGAAATGGTGTCCCATTTCCACTCTGGTATAGCATGAGGAGAGAGAAGGTCAACTAGATGCTGATGCTCATCCTTCACCCTCTGGCACTCTAGACACCATGACACAAACTAAGCCACATCTCTCCGAAGTCCCCTCCAATGGTAAAGCTGTGTCAAAGTGGTGTGCATCTTCTTCACCCCGAGATGGGCTGAATAAGGTACATGGTGAGCCTCTACCAAAATGTCCTATCTCAAACCTTCATCTCTAAGAACATATATCCAACCTCTGTATTTGAGAAGACTAGCTACTTCTAAAGAAAATCCATCAAAACTCCCCTCAAGGGGTCTCTCAGACTCAATCTCTGTTTTGGCTGCAAGGTAGAAGTTGTCATGAGGAAGCTACTGTAAAATCCTACTCCACAAATCTGTACACACTAAAGTAGCCATAGCCATGTCTCCATCTACTCAAGGAATCTAAAACCACATTCTCCTTCCCATTCACATGCTCTATCTCCATATCGTACTCACAAAGCAACTCCATCCAATGCCGCTGACGAGCATTGAGATTGGGCTACATGAAGAGGTGGGGAAGACTAAAATGATCAATCCTGAGTGTAAATCTCTGGCCAAGGAGGAAGTGTATCCATTGTATTAACTGCTACAAGTTCAAGTTCATGAGTCAGATAATTGAGCTCATAGTCCTTGAGTTTGTGAGACTCAAACACAACTAATTTGCCCTCTTGCATCAACACACCTCCAAGCCCTGCCAAAGAAGCATTTGTACAAACATAAAACTCACCTTGAGGATCTGGCACTACTAAAATAGGTGCTATTGTGAGGCATTCCTTCAGTGTCTTGAAGGCCTACTCACATCTATTAGACCAAACAAACTTCTTCCCTTTCCACTAAAGGGAAGTGATGTGATGCGCAATCCGAGAAAATTCCTGAAAAAATCTCCAGAAATATCCTGCCAATCCCATGAAGTTACACACCTCTGTCATACTGGTGGGTGCTAGCCAATGCATGATAGCTCAAATCTTGGAAGGATCGACTACGATACCTTCCCCAGAAATGATGTGGCCTAAATACTGAACCTCTCACTGAAAGAACGCACACTTCTCCAATTTCCCATAAAGATGTTGCTCACGAAGACACTGAAGAACTTGACGAAGGTACTCCTCGTGCTCCTCACCCATATGTGAGTAAATCAGAATGTCATCAAGGAATATGAGCACAAATTGATCTAGAAAAGTCCTAAACACCCCATTCATCAAGCTCATGAACATTGCAGGGGCATTTTTCAGACCAAAAGGTACCACTATGAACTCGTAGTGGACATATCTCGTGTAAAAGGTGGTCTTATGAATATCTGCCTCCGAAATCCTCAGCTGGTGATACCCTGACTTTAGATCTATCTTGGAGAAAAATGTGGGCCCCTTCATCTGATCAAATAAATCATCAATGTGTGTAAAGGGGTAATGATTCTTGATCGTTACTTTGTTCAGCTGGAGTTAATCAATACACAATCACAGAGATCTGTCCTTTTTTACAAAAATCACCGGTGCACCTTAAGAGTATATAGTAGGATGGATTAGGCCTTTCTCCAAAAGGCCCTCAAGATGTAACTTGAGCTCATAGAGCTCAGGGTTAGTAATCTGATAAGGTGCTCATGAGATAGGATCTGCACCTGGAACCAAATCTATGTGAAAATGTATCTCACGTGGTGGAGGTAACCCTGATAGTTCCCCAGGAAAAACATCGATAAACTATCTCAGTATGAGATGGTAATCAAGGGATTGTCCACTAGAATTATCCTCCAATCTGTCACTAACTGTAACAACATACATCTAACAACCTCATTGCACACACCGCTTAAGTTGCATAGTGGAGATGGTGCAAATAGAAACAGGCCTCCTAACCCCTACTATCACTGAATCCACTCCTAATTCATCTGTACAAGCAATGGTCTTATGGGTAGCAGTCCACTCTATCCTTGTGTTCAGATAACCAGTCCATGCCCAAGATAACACCATAAGAACCCAATGGAAGGATTCGAAGATCCAAGGTAGTGGTGAATAGTCCCAAATCTACTACACACTCCTTAACTAAGGAGTCTACAAATTTTTTGGCTCCATAAGCCATCTTAACGTCCCAAATATGACCATGCCTAACTCCCACCAGCCTGTAATGCTCTACTAGGGATGTTGCAAATAAAGAATCAGAAGAGCTAGAATCAAACAAAATAGAGATAGAAACACCACCAATACTACCTGTCATCTCTATGATGGTACTCTGATGCTCATCCTGGCGGTTCTTGACCACAACATAAATCTGATGGCTCCGTCCCATATCTCCAATAACTAGTTCTGAGATTTGTGTATTACCCTTGTTACTAGGGTTCTGTGGGCACTCTCTCCAATGGTTCCCAGTGAAGCCGCAACCATAACAAATTCCTGGTCCTCTCTAGTGGGAAGCATCTCCAATCGGTACTCTCGATGTCTGTGTTGTGGATCCTAACAATCTTGCTATGGACTGTTGAGGTCACTATTGACAAGCTCCTACTGACTGAGCTCTTTGTACACCCTGTTTCTTGATGGGACCCCTAAGAGGAGGACCCATACTCTTCCCCCTCTATACATAAAATCTCTGAGGAGGTCTATAAGGTGGGCGGGTTTGCTGTTGCTACTAATGTGGCTGTTGAGATGGCCTGAAGGAAGACTGCGCTGAACCCTATCCACCATAAAGAGGATTTGACCCTCTCGACCTATTGTCCTACATCTATTGAATGTGGCTTTTAACTTTGTCTCTCACTTACTGTGTCTAGCCCCGTGTCTCCTCTATAATATAGGCCTTCTCCACAGCCTCTACTAAATTTTGTGAGTAGTGAATGCGTAATGCACCTCTCAAATCCAAATTCAAGCCCCATATGAACTTGTGTATCCATACCTACTCATCCTGCATGTATTCGAATTAGTGGATTAGATCAAGAAATCGACTCTCGTACTCAGCTATGGTCATAGATGCCTAGTAGAGGTCATGAAACTCATCTATCTGCTACTGAATAAACCTCCTAGGTAGCTACCTACTCCTGAAATGCACATTAAAAATTTCCTAGGTCATTGTCTCCGAGTCTACATGGACCTTCTACTCCTCAGTCCGCCGCCAAACTCCTGCTCCATCTCTTAGTAGATGGATCGCAACATGAGCTTTCATGTTGCTAGAACAAGGGTAGAGCTTGAAGCATCCGCTCATTCTCACTAACCAGGCCTTTACCTAAAAACCTCTTGTGTCCCTAGAATAATGTGATGGATAAAGCTTTAGGATCTCCTTGATATGGTCTGTAGTTATAGTTTGGCGACCCCTAGGCCTCTCTACATGCTCATCTCTAAGCCTAGGGCTCTGAGAACTATCCATGTGCCCTAAAATCCTATCCCCATGCCCTCTTTGAGCTAACTCTGCCCTGACTGACTCCATGCAAAATTTCTCTTGCCCATGCTCCTCACTGTATCGAGGGGATGCCCTAGCCTCAACTGATGGCTCCATATCCTGCTTAGCAGGTTATCCTCCTAGTGACCCTCCTCGTATAGCGACATTGACATCCTGAAGTGTGTGTAAAATCTATGGAAGAATGGCCACTACGGTCTAATTTGGCGGTGGTATACCTAAGTCTATATGGAAATAACCCTCGTCTAGTATGTGCCTCTTGCACAGACCAAGGTGAGAGTTAGTTCATCATTTTAGGTTTCGTTTCAGTTTTCTATGTTTTCTAAAATTATACAAATATCAAATAGTGTGGTTTTCTAGATTTAGAAGAATAGATTTGTGCAAGGTGAAAAGTCTATGTCTCTTATTTTCTAGTGTGTGCAAGGGTCCAAGATTTGAACCCACGGCTCTAATACCAAATGTAATGTGAAAAAAATGACGTTCTAGGAACACGCTAACACCTAACACTTAACCAAAATATTATGACTAATTTTTTTTTAAAGAACAAGATTAAGGATACAGGTAATTGAGTTAACATATGATTAAACCCTTAAGGTACAACAACTAACTTACACCACTAAAATCAACCCTATAGTTTAAGAACCAAATCTAGTTAAAAGGTCAACTCTAGGGTCCATTAACCCATTTCGACAAGGAAGGTAACATATTGTAATTTACTTAGTTAAATGTTTTGTGCTTATTAATAATATTAAAATCCTTATATGTTTGGCCTCTTGCTTAATTAATCTAAAACCCATTATCTTAATAACTTATGGTCTTTTCTATTATTAACTAAAGTTTGATAATGACTCACAAAGGTTTGACATTCTAAGGCAAAAAAGGGGCCCCATTCCCCATTTGCACATACCACTAAAGTTTCAAAAAAACCTTTTATAAATATCATTCTCACCTAACAAAAGTAGGGTGAAATTTCCACCCTTAGATCAAGTAAAAACCAACCACAAGATCCTAGGGTTATCACAAGCCCTAACTTTTCTTATGAGTTTTATTAAAGTATTTCCTTTGTCCTTTTCCTTCATTTGGTCTATTTGTTTTGTGAAAAAATAGGTTGGAGAAGAGAACTCCAAAGGAGCAAGAATGGAGAAATCATGGAGGACTCCCACAAGGACCAAGATTTAGAAGGTTTAGATTGTGGGTTTCTTATTGTTTTCAAATTTCAAAAAAGGATTGTGAGGGATCTCTTTCCCCCAATCTGGTTTTATTACAAAGTATTGTATTTGGGTTTTTAAAATTGGGGAAAACCCTAACCCCATAAATAAAATGAGGAGATTATTTTAGATCCACCCTTAGCATGTTTTATTTGCACAATCTATTAGTTGTATGCCTTGTTTTGGTTGTTGGGTGGTTAAATACATAAATTTTTCATCTTTTATTTAAAGTGAATCAGATAAAAAACACGCACAGGTGCAGATCCAGACGGTTCTATCGTAAGTGACATAACTGCTACCCAAAACAGACCGGTGGACTTGGTACTGCCACCCTACTTGGGTGATAGACTGCGGACTGCCACCCTACCTGGGTGATAGACTGCGGACCGCCTCCCTACCGAGTGACAAACCTAGGACCGCCACCCTAATGAGCGGTGGTTTTGGGACCACAACATTAGCTTGAGCAGTGGTTACGAGACCACCGCTCTACACATGGCGGTGATTCTGTTTTAAAAAAATAGAACCTTAATCCGAGAATTTCCAAAAGACTAAAAGTTACCAGAAAGTTGAAAAATGCATTCTAAATTTGTTTTTGTTCATTTAAAGTTCCAGATATGAGATTTATTTCTATTTTATTCATTTATTATTTAAATTTTTTGAAGTATTTGAAAAAAAAACCAATACTAACAACTAGATATATTCCATTTGTTCAACTAAATTTTCCTTCTATTTCCATGAGCAAAAGAAATCGAAGTCTACTTATACATTATTAATTTATTGCCATAACAAAATAAACATTTCTAAATAACAACATGTTCCAATTTTTTCTCTTTTTCATTTCACTATATTTCAAATATATTCAAATGGATACAATACTTTATTTTCCATTCATATGCAATTTGTAGATTCAAAATTACTACAACAACTTTATTTTTCTATTAAAAATGACCCATCTTATTTTAAAATACAACTAAGATTTCAAACAAAAGAATTACTTTCATTTTTCATTTCACAACTCATTCAACACAAATCCTCCTTTCTATTTTCAATATACACATATTTTAATTTAAACTCTTTTCCACAAAATTATTACAAGACATGCACTCAACGTGGGAAATAAACACAATGTAAATAAGGTAAAACTACCATAATACAAGAATGTAGTTAAGGGGCACTATAACAATACAAATTCTTCCACTTAAGTGGGAATACAATAAATTTCTTTACAAGGATTAAAAAAATCTCAAAGTCCCCAACAACACTCTAATCTCCCTCCCAGCAAAGTAGCTCCTTCAATTTTGTTTGATTCACAACAAAATGGGGGGAGAGGAAATGCTCTCCACCCAGCCAAGACATCCAATGAAGAGGAGAAGCCATCCTCTTCATTGGCCCCTGAGCCCGAACCACATCATAATGGAAGATGATTCAACACATGGCAACTACTAGATTCCACAATACTTAAAAAATAGTCTCACAATCAATTCCATCCACATTCAAAACAACAACAACACAAGGAAAGGAACAACAAAACAATAATATCACAAGGATTATCAAGAAAGCCAAAAGAGCAAGACATATGGGGAGGCCACTTATGCCTCCCAATGGGAATGGGTGCCCACCTAAAAGCCTTTAATGTAAAAATCAAATCCCCTACAAACTCCTATGCCTTCCTCAAGTACCCCTTATACGTCTATATAATCTTATGCCTCCCTCAATCTCTTATTCCTCCCTAAAAAACAAGAACAAGAAGAATGCAAGAATTCCTCAAATAAGGTGGGGCACCCAACCCAAACTCCCTTCTCAAAAAGTAAGCTCTTATGCCTCCCTACAAGACAACTCCCCATAGTCTCCTCCTACTCCAAACTTAGGCAATCTACCCATACCCAAACAAAGATTCCAAAGGGAAACAACATTCAACACAAACATATAAACCCAAAAATAAAAAACAGAATTTAACAAGGTGAAACTCCTACCTCTCCATAGTAGAGCTTGTTCCTAGGATGAAATTACAGGCTCCTCAATCCTAAGAAATCATCCACAAATCTCCAACAATCCACAAGCACTCCAAAAATTACAAGAGTAAAAAATGATCAAGTAACCCCCAAACAAGCAAAGGAGCAACAATAAATAGAAATGGGAGGGAGGATGATGAGGTGGGTCCATATAGGATGCCACATCACTCATCCTCAACTCCACCTCTCTTGGTCAAACCTCAACCCCAATGCACCATAAATTGGTGGGTGAGAGGGATGACAAGAAACTTATACACTCAAACTAATCCCACACCCCAAAGGAAAAAAATTAAATATTTGAAAGAAAGTGCAATCAATAATTCACCTTTTTCTCTTCCCAAAACACCTATTGGGGTCCAATTTTGACCCCCCCAACCCATAGGTAGGGTTGGTACATCATTTTAAGAAGTGTGGGACAAGTTTAACTTGTCCCACAAATCTTCAAAGTTGGCCCCAAAGGTCAAATTCGAGTTTTCCATGGAGGATAGAGTGTACAACACTCAAGATCTCAAGCATTCAACACACAATATAAAAATCAAGAGCACATAAAGTCTAATGAATGATCTCCTTTTTGTTCAAATATTTAATTAGTTTAGGAATAGATTAATATGACTCTAATTGATACACTTAGACCCAATAAGATAAAGGGGAAACAATACATCAAAATTTTAATTAAATACAACAAGTAATTCACATCACAAAAAGAACCACATAAAACATTAATAAAGGAAATACAAATAAAGGATAACACATTCCCCTTGGTCACAATTTCCCCCTAACAAAAATTCAAACACACACAATTACATGTTTCCATGGTGACCCTTGTTGAATCATCCAAAATTCTCATGTGGTTGGTCTCCAATTCCCCCGATGTTGTTGTGAATATAAATATACCTACAAAAATATCATATACTTCATTCGCCCTCATGGCTGCATTAAAACATCCATGTCAAAATATACAATGTAAATCTAAAATCATCTACATATGAATTAATATCATCTAGATAATTACGAATCAATTAAATTTTTCTAGTAACATTTCTATCCAACGTTTCATCCATATCAAAATGATCACAACATTAATTTAATTATCAAAGCCCACTCATGGCGATGAAAGTATACCGCATGTCAATAATATATAGAAATAACCATGTCCACAACATATCAATATCAATATAAAAATGTATCTAATAATCCACATGCACCATATATGAATCAAAATCAACAATAGTACAGTATCTCTAACATCTAGTATCATTCTAAATCAAAAGTGAAAACAACAGTGTCCATAAGTGCAGTCTATAGTATCATAATCAAAATCAAAAGTGTTGAAGGGAAGTGGGCACTACACATCCTCAAGAGAGGAGGGGGATGAGCATATTTATAGGTTCAATGATGAGCCAAATGGGTCACTGGTGACTGCAGAAGATCATTGATTTGGATGGTGGATATGTCATTAGCTCGATGCAAAAATGTCTTATGAGGTGAAATTAGGGCTTCAAGTTGTTAATGTGGATAAGGGTTTCTTAGGGAGGATAAAAATTAGTTAGGGGACAAGAATGTGATGAATGAGGTCATATGTGAACCTAGGGATGATAAAAATGATGTTTAGGGAGGATAAAAGGATTAGATGAGGGTTTAGGGATAATATACGGGATGTAAATATGAATAATTAAATGGGATTAAGGGTGAACTAGGGGAATTAAAAAAAATTATGGGGTGAGATAGGGAAGTGAGAAATTTGAATAAATGGGATTCAAGAGGGAAATGAGGAATTGGAGAGAGATATGTATGTGCAAGATGGTGAAGGGGAGTGAATGCCAGGTGAGGGACAAGGGATACCAAATTTTGGTGTCTACATTTTCCCTATTTTATGGAGTAGTTTGCATTGGGAAAGCATGAGAAAAAAATGAGAATTGATAGAAGATGATGAGTGAGATGCTCCCCCTTAAACTAGGTATTGATGACATGAAGAGGAATCGATCTTGATTTTAGAAAAGATAGACAAGAAAAGGAGAAGGATAAGAGAAGGAAGTTAAAGTATGAGAGAAGATGCCCCAAGTGGAGAGGGATAAGGATTAAAAATGAAAAACAAAATTATGGTGGTGATTTTGTAATCACTTCGATAGGGAACTAAATACAACCTTAATGGAGATGACGAAAATGTCTTACAAACTTGTGAGTAGGAGAAAATCTTGGTAATATGGAGGGAGTCTAATGGGAACACACTCAGATGGATGTGTAAGCTATGGGACCAACAGGTAAAAGGAATACATGAAAAATATGTGCAAACAAATGTGAGGATGGTCAGGACAAACGGTGTGACAAGATGCGGAGGAAAAACAAATGTGATATCCTTAATATATGAGGAATCAAAAATATGTGTATGGGTAGGATTAAGATAAAATATGGAGACAATGGCCACAACAATGGGCTTAACATAAGAGTATGGTGTCTCGAATGGGAACACAAGGGTGGTTGCATAGCTGACTGCTGAATGTGATGAGGTAAGCCAAAAGATAACCCACCAAGGCTAGTGGCAAAAACCAAAAGGGTGTTATGAGGAACACAACCAATTATATGATGTGAAGGCATTCATAGAGCATGTTAAAGGTGTTAAATGGTAATGACTTTATTGTGCATCCAATGAATTATACAAATAAAATTTGAGTTGTTGCAAGAGTCCCCCCTCATTAGGAATAGATTTCATTCAAATGAATATTACTTGATTATTAGGTGAGTAAATTGTTGACCTCGGGTATCTAGACCTTAAGATTTAATTTAATGTACAATTTACATATTGAACAACAATGGTTAGCATTTCTAGTCTCTAGATATATTTTTAACTGTATCAAAGCTTTGGGCCATTGAAAGAAACATTATAGCATTGCTAAGTGGTAGTAAATAAATAAAATTTTCTTGACATACAAAAATACGTATGTTTTGGAAATAAAATCTTGAAGAACAGAAAAATTAGAAATCAAATTTTCTTACTTGATTTAAAAATTTATCATCTAAACAAGAATACAAAAGTTGGAGCTTATTGTGTTGAATGAAAACACTAGACGTATAGATTTTAGTTGAACTCAACAATTTTTTTCAAATATAATATATATATATATATATATATATGTATGTATGTATGTATGTATGTATGTATGTATGTATGTATGTACATACATACATACATACATACATATATATGGTCTGGGAATTGTACATGGAAGTACGTTTATTCACATCTACAACACCAAAAACAATCAATGTACTCAATAAATGTTTAGTTCTGAAATTTAGTACATGAAAAAAAATGTATGACCATTGGGAATTCTCCATTTACTGGGCTATAATATTCCTCCTAGAATTAATTGTATTAGTCCCTTGATCCAGATGTTCCAAATGTGGATTGTATACCCTAAGCCTTGTCACCTCAAAATTTTAAAACATCATTCACTAACATTATTGAACAGTTACTTGTCATGTGGTTGCATAACCTATTAAGCAATTGTCATTTTTTAGCAATTAATCCTTTTTAATATTTCACAGGGTCTAAAATTCAAATACATGCCATAACCTAATAAATTGATTTTTATTTTCTATCAATCCCCAACTAGTGAAATTTATGTTTGGCAAGACCATGTTAGTACCCAAATTGATTCTCCTTCAAAGTTTGAGCAGCATCAGAAGTTTGATAGGAAGCGTAGAGACAGATAGATCATAGTGAGTCATTTTGTAGCCGGGGATGGGATCTAATTGGCCCTCTATCACTTCAGATGTGGAGAAATGGATAGCACACTCAAGAGTATTTGATCTATCCTCACTACTTTATGGTTGTTCCTTTCAACCAGGGTGAGAGGACCCTTTTGTAGCCTGTTTTTTATGGAGGAGATGGAAATATCCTTGTGAAGTTATGAATAAGACCTTGGAGAAAATATGATCAATACAACAAAACCTAACTCTCACGAGTTTTCACTCTAGATAGCGGAGATATATTCTAGGCAAGGTTCAGGCTACAAAAGACATTTGGAATCCTAATTCTTTCTGCATGTTTTGGTAATAGAAATTATGCATTTGTACACACACAAGACAAACAAGGGTAATACATGTAGAATTGGTTGTTTTTAAAATGAATGTTTTGGTGGGAGGTGAGGCAGAATGAACTTGATTCACCAAATCTTTGAGAGATTTTACAAAAATGGAAAGCTTATCAAAAAATTCCATAGAAGAGATAAATTGCTCCTTTAACCAGAAGGTGTGCATCAATGAAGGCCCAGATTTGCACTCTTTCACACAATCTATGAGATGCTAGCATGAAGGATTGAATTAGAAAACCCAATAAAACATAAAAATAAGATCAAATCTTGCTTGAGGTACATTAAGAAGCTTACAAACAATCTCTGTTAAAAGATGAAGGAAAAGTGATTTTAAATTGTTTATTTCATTCCCAGATGAAAGCTGTTCTAAAAAATGAAATTATAGATGCCACTTAACTATCACAAGGATTGAGATTTGTGTGATTGAGAGGGATTTTGATACAAGATTGCAATAGGAACAAGAAAAACTATTTGTAGACATTAAGAAATGGAACAGACACAATTTTGCTCGAAGTCAACACATATTTACTTAGATTTGATTAACTTTATTAGAAGGGGAAAGCTTTTACAACAATCTCAGAGCTTGTCAATGGCTATACACTTATAACCACCTTGACATGATCAAATTTAACATAAGAGAAATAAATAGGTTCCTAAGACGGCTTCTCAGAAAGATGGGCTTTATCAAATTTTCCTCTTAGGAATTTTCTCTGACCTCTAACACTCCAATCATTTGCACAATAAATTCATGCCATTTATAACATTTTACAATAGAGTTTCACCCCTAAAAAAGTAAAAACCTTTAATGTACCAGTGCTTGTTAAAATCTCGATCTTGATTTTGTGAATCAGATCTGTAAAAAGTTATCAAGCTCTCAGGGATTCAAACCTCTTGAAATATCTCAGCATTCAAATCTTTCCTCTGGTAGATTGCTCTTCCTCCTATTTTCCAACTACTTCCACCCCTAATCTATCAAATGTAGTTCCTTGCATGCTTAGGATAGAAAAATGGAAGATTAAATCGAGCCCAAAAGTCAGATCACTTCTTAATGGTAAAAGACATTTCCAAATTTTTTCCCACAAAACTTAGATAGAAAATTAACTCTCCCTTCTACTTGGAGTGTAGGACATACCAAGAAATCATGAAGACTTGCACTTCTAGGAGCTTTTTAGTAAAAATGGGGGGAAAATAAGATACAGACACATAGTTGCCATTGATCTCTATTTTGAATTTGGGCTGTCCACGCGGAAGATCTAATTTAAAATGGGCCCGAGGGTTCATTTTTACCTTTTACATTTTTTTGAAAAATATAAAAATTTCTCATTTTGCTCCACCCCTCCACCTTAAAAAAATGGGCCTGACAGGTGTCCAAATGTGGGTTCCAATAGAAAGGCACTCCCTTTCTTCATTTAAACCCCCTTTTGAATTTTCAAACTACCACGCGTCTCAATGGCACATCTTGAGATGGTCCCCATAAATTGAGACCCCAAATGAGCACGGGCTCACCACCTGTCCTAGCCCGACAAAATTTGTTGAAAATTGAAAGATCAGCAGAAATCACCATGTGTCAGGATCCGAGGTAGTCTCCTTTGGCCGTTGAAAATTCCAAGCAAAATGAAAAGTGAGCGGAAGCCTCCAAGTTTCCTCCTAGCACTTCTTTAAAATAAAACTCAATGGTCAGTCCCCAAACATCTACGGTTCCTCCATGTGTCCCAGGCTTCTCAATTTTTTTTGAAAAAGACTAAGTATGGGAAGACTTGGCGGAAGCCTCCACATGTCTCCATGTCACAATTTCAAAATGGTATCCAACAGCAGAGACCCTGAATAAGTTCGGGCTCACCACGTGTCCTTGTCCTGCTAAACTATATTAGCTGCATAATTTTTTTGTTTAATTCTGTGCAAAGCAGCGGAAACCTCCACGTGTCCTCCCGGCGTAACTCTAAGGCCAAACCAAAAATCAAACTTTCAAATGAGTGTCGTTCCTCCACGTGGCCAAATTTTGGGTCAAGGAAAACCATAGAATTTTTATAGTACCCCACTGAGCTGCATCCAACCAAAAAGGGACACATTTCCTTTTGATGCAAAGATGTAAATTTGACCGGGAAAAACACCCGTCAAACCGTAAAATGCATGAAAATGACCATTTGATCCTGGAGATGAAATTTTCTCCAAGGACAGAGAATTTAAAAATGTTACAAGTTTCAAACAAATTCCGACGAGATATATCCATTCATTTTTCTTCAAGTATTTAGGACAAAACAACAAGGACAACAACTCCTAGCTGTGGAAAATGGAAAGAATGGGACAGCCCGAGTTTTTCACCCAATTTACAGACCTTTTCAGATAAACAGAGAAATGAGGCATCAACTATGGATTCATAAGTGATCTTCGACCCAAGGATGGATTGATTATGGAAAAAAAAGGAAGATAGTATTTTCAAACACAACACGGGGAGATAAAATGTGACAGAGGCTGTAAACAGAGATATTTTCAATGGAAAATGGAGTGAGAGAAATTTGAGCACCAACATCGGCTCCAACTCGGGGATGGGAACTCCCTGTGAGTGCCACAAGAACAAAAGTAGAACAATTTCCAAAAATATCCATTGGGCAATGGAGTCAGCTTGCAAAGCACAAAACCAGAAATGTCTTCCCAAAAAAAACTGAGAAACCAAAAAAACCAGGCCACAAGGCACCAGAACGAACAAAGGACACAAAAACAAGAAACAACCAACACACTACAGATTGTACAAATGACATACAACCTAATTCTAGGGAATCAATCCAAGAAATGCTTTAGATTCCTACCATTAACAGGTAGTTCAAGAAATCTCCCATCCAATTCCTTCAAGAAGAAGGTATGTTCACCAATTCTAATATCAATGGAGTAAGGGCCCATCCATAATGCATCAAATTTTCCATGCTTGCCCTTATCTTCATGCCTATTATCCCATAAAAACATGAGATATCCAACATTGAAAGCTCTTGGAGTGACCTTCTCGTCAAATAACTTCTTTAGGTTTTCTCTAAACTTTACATGCCTTTGGTGGGATGCCCTCCTTTCTTTATCATGTTCAACAATCTGGTTAATGTGAGCATCATATGGACTTACTTCTTGATCTTCCAGCTGTTGAATGAACTGCTATGAGGATAGTTGCATATGTAGGGGCAACAAGTCCTGAGTTCCATACACCAACTCAAATGGAGTCTTTCTAGTGGCTCTTTTAATAGTAATTCGGTCAACCTAGACAGCAAACTTCAACTGTTCACCCCATTTTCTTTTGTTCAAATCCAAGGTTCTTTTGATAATCTTCAGTAAATTATTATTACTAGACTCAACTTGTCCATTTCCTTGGGGGTTTTAATTAGAAGCATATATCAAATTGATCCCATTATATTTGCACATTTCCACCAAAGGTTTAGCTCTGAAGCTCATGGCATTGTCAACAACAATTTTAACTGGCACCCCAAACCTGTAGATGATATGATTCAACATGAAGTCCATGATAATTTGGTGTCTTGCTCTCTTGGTGGGGATTTCCTCCACCCAATTAGTAAAGTAATCAGTGGCTACAAGAATCCACTTATGGCTAGCACTTGAAGGGTCTGAAATCTCTCCAATGAAATCCATTCCCCATTGCTTGAATGGGGCTTCAATTGATACATGATACAAATGTAAGGAGCCTGAAGCTTTCAGTCTTCCAAAAATGTACTGACAACTCTCACATCTTCTAACCAAAAGAGTTGTATCCTTGAAGATATTTGGCCACCAATAACTAGCCCTCATGATCTTGTGTGCTGTGACTTTTCCAACAAAATGATCCCCACAAACTCCTCCATGGAGATCAATAATTATCTTGGGAGCTTCATCTTCAGTAATGCACCTTAAGAGGACTCCCTTGGGGTTCTTCTAAGCTAACCCATAATTAGTAATAACATATTTCTAGAAATCCAACTTAAGAGCTCTCTTTTGGTTCTTACTCAAATACTCAGGGAAATATAAATGTCTGAGATAAAAAATCACATCTTTGTACCACTCAGAATTCATCAACTTTTCAAAGACACCTACCCTTTCTTCTCCTACCTCATTTACATCAATAGTTTGCAAGTTTCTCTCAGCCATAAGATTATACAAGCCAAAACATCTCACCAACTTCATGGTTTGGATATCCATGTCATATTCTCACAACTTATTCACCCATCTACATATTTTTCTTGAGATATCCATCTCTGATAAGATTTCCTTCACCATGGTGTGGGGAACATAAGCAACAACTTTTGAACTCAGAATGTAAGGCCTGGAAACCTTTTTTTCTTTCACAAAGGAAAATTCTTGCTTCTCCATAATAGTGTATTTCAGCTCAGCCCCTTGCAATTCCTTACTGAAAAAGGCAATTGGCCTCTCATCCCCTTCATCATCTTTCCGCAACAGGACATATGTAACAGTGTTCTTTGAAGAAAAATAAAATACTTGGAAAGGATTATTATATTTTGAAGCCACCAAAACAGGGGCATGCTTTAATGCCTTTTTGATCCCATTGAAAGCTTGAATGGTATCCTTCTCCCATTTGATAACCTGGTCCTTATTTAGCATTGAAGTAATTGGAATGGTCAACTCAGCAAAGTTTGATATAAATATTCTGATGAAGTTTATCTGCCTAAAGAAAGACTGAATTCCTTTCTTGGTTCTTGGAAATGGGACCTTACTGATGGCCTCTACCCTTTCTGGATCAATCATTACCCCCTCTTGTGACACAATGTCACCAAGCAACTTTTCCTTCTGCACTCCAAAATGGCAGTTCTTTGGATTGAGTGAAATGCCATATTAGCTACATCTTATCAACATATTTTCCAAGAGTAGCAAGTGATTACCTCACTTTCTAGAAAACACAATCATATCATCCTGGTAAACAACAATAAAATCATTGATGTAACCAAAAAAGCAACATCCATTGCTCTTTGAAAAGTTATTCCAACATTCATCAAACCAAAGGGAATCCTGACATATACGTAAGTTCCGAAAGGAGTGGTAAAGGCTATTTTATTTCTTTCTGATTCCTTTACAACAACTTGGTTATAACCAGAGAAACCATCGAAGGTAGAAAATAACTCATAACCAGTCACTAGTTGTAGCATGTTTTCCACGTTTGTTAAAGGATAGTTATCCTTCATTGATGCTCTGTTCAGATTCCTGAAATCCACACATATCCTGATATCACTGTTCTTCTTTCTAACTGGTACTAGGTTTACAACCTAAGAATAATACCTTGTGGGCTAAATAATTCCACCATCCCTCAATTTCTTCAGTTCTTCTTACATTTTAAGAGACAAGAGTGGAATTATTGGCCTCTGTTTCTTCTTGAATGGTTTTGCATTGGATTCCAAAGCAATCTCACATGGAAATAGATCCTCTCTGTATGCCTTTATTTCAGAATAAGACCAAGCATGTAGTCTTGATATTTTTTTAGCAACTGGACATAATACTGTTTTTCCTCCTTATTCGGGTTGCTTCCTAACTAGATCTTCCTTGACTTCTCCTTTTTTCCAAGATCATGCTCCTCAACATCCCTTGAGGCTGCTACATATCTTTTAATAATGCAATCAACATTATCAAAGTTTGATTCAAGAGAAACCAACCCTCTAGGAATGGTATTAGTTTTTAGTTGGATAATGCCTTTTCCAAACAGGGTTTCTTTTCCCTCTGCTGCACACACCATTGGATCCCAATCAATATATTGATCAACAAAATCCCCTTTGTTCTATAGAAATATTTTGAATTGAGCATCATCATCAAAAACTTGCCAGTGTTTAATGTTGTTAGCGACAAATGGTCTTGTCAATACTTCAACTTGAAACTCACAATATGGGGACATTGCACAATTATTAAACCAAGATCCCAATACTGAAAGTTTTTCTACCAAATCATTGAACATCCTATCATGATGCATAGTATTAAATGAATCAAACATCTCAAAGAGATCCCAAACTGCATGCTTGTACTGTTTCATTCGCTGATTTTTTGTGGCATAAAGTTTTCTTAATTGCTTAACAATTAATTCTGAATCTCCTTTGACAATGATGTTCTTAACACCATATTTCCAAGCAATTCTCAAACCTAGCAACAATTCCTCATACTCAGCAATGTTGTTAGTGCACTCAAAATTGAGTTTGAAGGAAAAAAAAAACTTTTCCTGGCCTGGAGAAATCAGAACAAGACCAGCACTATTTCCAAATTTGGAGCAAGCTCCATCAAACAATAAAGTCCGAGGAGATCCTGCCTATCCAAGACACTTGAATTCTTCAATTTTGTGCTCTCTTCCATCAGTAAATCCTACAAAGTTATGAGCTTCAACACTTGTGTACAATACTTCATAGGATGCATTGTTGGGATCTTCAATATGGTGCAACATCTTCTTTTCCCCATACAACATAACAAGGCTGCCCTCAATTGGAATAGTGGCATAAGACATATCTATCTACACACTCCCACCAATAGTTACAACCCAATTTCTTAACAAAAGCATACCCCACTTAGCTGGGCAATCAACAATGACAACATCAATTTTCAAGTTTTTACTTAGGTAGGCTGCAAGTTTCACCACCAAACCTTTCACACATCCCACCACTGGCACTTATCTGGAATCCATGGAAGTGCACTTCCCATATGTTGTTATTACTTTGATATCCAAATCATTCATAACTTCTAGAGGCATAACATTGCATGATGCCCCCGAATCAAACATATATTTGTGGAGCAATCTATCCTTAATGATCAGAGTGGTGAAGAATGGATCCACATTTAACTGAGATTCCACCAAGGATGTCCCTCAGTAAACCTCAGGTGGTTCATCTATCTTCCTGCCAAGGGTAGTATTTTCCTATTTCAGCCCCAAATACTCAAAGGCCATTTTCTTGTGCTCAGGAATTCTAAGCAGCTCAACAATTGGAACTGAAATCTTGATCTCACTCAAGGCTTGGGCAATATCATAAGGGACACATTTTGGAAATGCAGCATTGGAAGGGAGATTGACAAACTCATCAAATGGCATGGGAATCTTTATATTTTGGGTGTGAGAAGTATAAGTTTTTCTTGGGATAGCAAGGCCTTGGCAGGTGAATCTTTCTTAGGAGCCTTTTTAGGAATATTTGAAAGAAATGTAGTTTTTGGCTTGGCTTGAGGCCCTACCCCTTTGACAACCTTACTTCTTGTATTGTACTCCTTCTCTTGGGAAAAAACAATGTTCATCAAAAACTGTCTGTCCTCCTCAAATGGGATCACTCCATCATATTTCTTTATCATCAAAGCTCTTAAGTATTCAAATTCATTATTAGGTATCTCAAAATGTTGTACAATATCTATTTCTAAAGTATGAGAAGGAGGAAGAATAGGTACCTGGTGGATGAAATTCCAAAAATTTGCAATAGTACGAGCACTTATCACTTCAATTGAAGTTTCCCCTTGTTATGAGCTTATGGAGCAACCCATCATGTAAACATTGTCATCATTATCATCATCATCTTCTTCTTCTTCTTGCTAATTAAATTCACATGGAGCATGGGGCATGAAACATCTGTCACACCAATCAAAGACATTTGTTTCTTCCACAATAGCAACTCTGACAGCTAAAGGATTGAGCACCATTCTGTTTTCCCTACCTTGGGGTTGTTTTTTTCCAAATCCAATAGGTCCCTTTCCTCTATCATCAGATCTCTACTCATTTCTATGATGAGTTGTAAATCTATCTTGGATTTTTTGCTTGTGTTGACCTTGTGAGCTTTGTCCAATCCCCTTCTCATCCCAGGCTAATTTGTATGAGATTTCTTTGACAACCCCTGCCAAATTTTTCACAACCTCCTCCAAATCAGCACCCTTACTTGCTTTAGGTTTTTCCAGGTTAATCAGTTTCACACCCTCCCTCTTAGAAGGTTTTCCAATTTCCTTGATATTGTTCTCAATTTGTAGAGCCATGGTGAAGGCCTGCCTCAAATTTGAAGGGTTCTTATCCCTCAAGTAGTAAGAAGGATTTTTATCAAATGCATCTAAATATTTGATCAAACATGATTCATGACATGGCCTCAAGTTAACAGGAAATCTCCTCAAGGTATTGTTAAACCTTGTGTTGAAATCATGTACTGACTCATTAGGATTCTTATTGATATTTTCAAACTCTAATAGAAAAAACCTAAGGTATGGTCTATCACCATATTACAATCTAAATGCATTATTCTTCTCCACTCAAGAATCAATGGAGTTATCCGGAAAAGCTTTATACCAGTCCCTTGCATCCTCTTCCAAAGTATGGATGAAAAATTTGATATATACATCTTCATATTCAATCTCAAAGTCTTCCATCATGTTGATAAAAATCTTTAAATGTTGATCACCAATTATAGCATATTTCCCTGCAACTTTGGTAATGTATTTATTACATCCTAGGGAATTGCATTTGGATAAGCAACCATCCCTGAAAAATTTATAGGTCCAAAAGTATTTACAAAAAATGGAGGTTTAGGTTTTTACACCCGATTTACAGACCTTTTCAGATGAACAAAGAAATGAGGCATCAACTATGGATCCATAAGTGATCTTTGATCCAAGGAAGGATTGATTACGGTAACAAAAAGGAAGACAGAGTATTTTCAAACACAACACATAGAAATAAAAGGTGACAGAGGTTGTAAATAGAGAGATTTTCAATGGCAAATGGGGTGAGACAAATTTGAGCACCAAGATTGGCTCCGACTCGGGGATGGGCACTCCCTGCATGTGCCATAAGGAAATAATTATACCTAGTGCAAAAAATATCCATTGGGTAAAGGAGTCAGCTTGATGAGCATAAAACGAAAACCATCTCCCAAAAAAAAACTGAGAAACCAACAAAACCAGTCCACCAAGGACCAAAATGAACAAAAAACATGAAAGACAACAAACAAACAACAAACTATACACTATACAAATGATGTTCACCCTGATTTAAAGAAAACAAACAATGAAAAACTTAAAGTGCCTTCCATCCTAGTTACGACTATGCTAAGCATTCCTGACATGTCTTTAACAACTGGTCATATGATTGCCTCTCTTTTCCATCCAAGTCGCTATCTGACCACATTTCTTCAGGGTTATCCTTTATGCCTGGGTCAAATTTTATAACATCCTTCGAGGATACATTGAAGATCACAGTTTCAGGAGAATCATCCTGCTCATGATACTTGCATTGATCAATTTCATACTCCTTGAAAGCAACATAACTCACAAAGTTATCAATATCTATATCTACATGCAATACTTCATAAGAAACATTGTTGGGGTCCTCAATAAGATATAACATCTTATTTTCACTAGGTAACTTCACAAGGTTGCCTTCAATTGGTATGGTGGCATAAGACATGTCCATCTGAACATTTCCACCAACACTTGCAGCCCATTTTCTTGATAACAACATGCCTCATTTGGTAGGGAAATCAACAAAAACCACATCAAGTTTCAAGTTCCTACTCGAGTAAGTTACAAGTTGCACCACCAAACCTTTCACACATCCCACCACTAGCACTTCTCTGGAATCCATGGTAGTGCACTTCCCATATGTTGTTGTTACTTTGATATTTAGCTCATTCATAACTTCCAGAGGCATAACATTACATGATGCCCCCGAATCAAACATATAGTTGTGGAGAAATCTGTCCTTAATTATCAAAGTGGTGAAGAATGGATCCACATTTAGATAAGATTCCACCAAGGATGGTCCCAAGTAAACATCAGGTGGTTCATCTATCTGTTCCTATACTTGGGGTTTTTTCAATTCTGTAATGGCAGGAGGAATCACAACATCTCTACCTTGGGTGACCTTTTCTTCTATAAACCCCAAATATTTGAATGCTCTATTCCTATGCTAAGGTATTCTAAGAAATTCAAAAATAGGAACAAAAATCTTAATTTGACTCAAGACTTGGGCTATGTCACAAGGAACATACTTGGGTAATGTAGTGTTAGGAGGAATTTTTACAATTTCCTCTAATGGCACATGAATTTTTACAGTCTGAGTATAGGGAGGGATACAAGTCTTACTTGAGACAACAAGACCTTTTCCAGATGTATCTTTCCTTGGAGTTTATTTTGGGATACTAGTAAGCACTGGAATATTTGGGTTGGCCTGAGGCTTTGCCCCTTTAGCAACCCTACTCCTGGTATTATATTATTTTTCATGGCCAACCACAACATTCATTAACAACTACCTATCCTCCTCAAAAGTTATCGCTCCATCATAATTCTCAATCATTAGAGATCTTAGGTACTCAAAATCATTATTAGGAAGTTCAAAAGCTTGCACCATATCAATTTCAGAAGTATGAGTGGGAGGAAGAGGTAATACCTGGTGAATGAAATTATAGAAATCTTTAGTAGTTCTGGCACTAATCAACTCAGTTGAAGTTGCCCCTTATTGTGAGTTCATGGAGAAACCCATCATGCAAACATCATCATCATTACCATCATTAGATTATTCTTCTTCTTGATGATCTATTTCACATAGAGCATGGGGCATGAAAAATTTGTCACACCAATCAATGACATCTGTTTCTTCCACAATAACAACTCTGGCAGCCAAAGGATCAGGTACCATTCTGTTTTCCCTACCTTGGGTCTATTTGTTTCCAAATCCAATAGGTCCCTTTCCTATGTCATCAGTTCTATGATGATTTGTAAATATTTCTTGGCTTTGTTGATTGTGATGACCTTATGAACTCTGCCCAATCCCCTTCTCATCTTGGGCTAGTTTGTATGAGATATCGTTGACAGCCCTAGCAAAAGTTTTCACAACTTCCTCCAAATCAGTAGCCTTACTTGTTTGGAGGTGTTCCAATTACCTTGATGTTGTTCTCAATTTGCAAAGCCATGGTGAAGGCTTGCCTTAAATTGGTAGATTTTTTGTCCCTCAAGTAGTAAGTATCTTTTTTATTAAATGCATTTGAATATTTGATCAAACATGATTCATCAAATGACCCTAAGTTAGCATGCAATCTCCTTAACGTCTTGTTAAACCTTGTGTTGAAATCATGTACTGACTCATTAGAATTCTTCTTGATGTTTTCAAATTCTGATAGAAGAAACCTAGGGTTAGTCCTATCGCCATATTAAAATCTAAATGCATTATTCATCTCTGTCCAAGAATCAATGGAATTATCTAGCCAAGCTTTATACCAATCCCTTGCATCCTCTTCCAAAGTATGGATGAAAAATTTGATATGTACATCTTCATATTCAATCTTAACGTCTTCCATCATATTGATAAAAATATTTTAATGTTGATCACCAGTTATAGCATTATTTCCTTGGAACTTTGGCAATCTATTTCTTACATCTTGGGGAACTACATTTAGATAACCAACCATCCCTACAAAATTTATAGGACCAAAGGTATTCACAACAAATGGAGGTTTGGGTGGGGGATGGGCCATGTTGTTTCAAGGAGGTGACCTTGGGGAATAAATAAACTGATAAGGGGCAGGGGGTCTTTGAAACACATGAGTATAGCTTTCAAAATGGATATGCTCTAAAGGCCTTGTTTCCTTGAAATCCCTCTCAACTTTTGAAAACACGAGGGAAGAATGAGAAGCAAAATTTTCAAATTCAAATGAAGGCCCCTCTCCAGATGGAGAATTCAATTCTACAAAGAGACTACCAGATTTAGAAGCACTTGAATGGTAGTCTTCAATGATAGGCTGATCACTTTCATTAATGGAGATCTCCTTTCTTGACTGTTGATCTCAAACAACTCTCCAGGCTCTTCTTCCTTCTAACTGTGTTATTCCTAGCTCTGGAAATAATGTTCTAGCAGGATCCTTAGAGAAGAAATGTATTCTTCCTTCCATCTTTGCAAAAATTAGTAACAAATCTCACTTGACAGAGGTTAAGACACTGGTATTTATAAAGAATCAGATCAACAGGGAGTCACCACTAAGGATTTCCACCTTAGTTGTGTAAATGCACTAAAAATATGATCTATCAAATGTCTTTCAACACTAGCAACTGGAAATAGAAATATCTGAATTTATTTACCTAGATTTATCAATGAAAGATTAAACACTTCGCTTTGTAACTTTGAACACTTCTTACTGGCCTGAACACAAGATGAAGTTTGAAACAATGTACTAGCACTTAGAACATATAAGAAGTATTTACTAGGGTCTAAATATGAACTGCAATCACAATGTCCCCTGCAGTGGTGCCAGTAAGGTGTTGGTACCCAAATTGATTCTTCCTCAGAAGTTGAGTAGCATCATAGGTTTGATAAGAATCCTAGAAGCAGATAGATCATAATGAGTCATTTTGTAGCTAGGGATGGGATCTAACTGGCCCTTTATCACTTAGATGTGGAGAAATCGATAACACCTTAAAAGGATGTGATATTATCCTAACTATTTTAGGCTGTGTCTTTCAACCAAGGTAAGAGAACCTATTTTGTAACCTCTGTTATTGAAGAATACTGGAAAATCCTTCGTATGCATAAATTTTATAGAGAAGACCTTGGGAAAATATGATCAACACACCAAACATGACTCTCACGAGTTATCACTTCCAGATTATGGAGATATTTTCAATACAAGGGAAAGGTTACTGAAGACATTTGGAATCCTGATTGTTTCTACATGTTTTGGTAATAGAAATTATGCATTTGTACACACACAAGACAAATAGGGGTAGTATAGGTAGGATTTATTATTTTTAAATTAATTTTGGTAGGAGGTGAGGTAGAATGAACTTGATTTTCTAGATCTATAAGAAAACTTACAAAAATGGAAAGCTTAGACAACATAATGCTTTGAGATAGCTAAAATGTTTCTTTAACTGGGATATGTGCTTCAATGGAGGCCCAAATCAACACGTTTTCAAACAAACTTTAAGAATCCAAAATTAAGGCTCAAATTGAAAAACTTAACTAAACATTCTCAACCTCTATTTCATCATGCCTAAGATACCCTCAAAGGCTAACAAACAATCTTATAGTCATGCTAGGAGTCACAGTGATTTTAAATTTTTTTATTTCACTATCAAATGAAATCTCTTTTGATAGATAAAATTGCAAATGACAGCAAACTATCACAAGGATAAGATCTTGTGTGATTCACAAATATTTCAATGGGAACAATAAAAACTATTTGCAGACATTCAGAAATGAAGAAGGCACAATTTTGCTCAAAATCAACATAGAATAACTCAAATTTGATTAAACTTATCAACAGGGGAAAGTTTCTAGAACAATCTTAGAGCTTGTCAATGGTTGTACACTCACAATCACCTTGACACAATCAAATTTAATACAAAAGAGATAAACAGGTTTCTCAGACAGTTTCTCAAAAAGATGGGATTTATCAATATTTTCTCTTAGAAAATCAGTCCTGACCTCTAACACTCCAACCATTTGCATGATAAATTCATGCAATTTATAACATTTTACAATAGAGTTTTCCCCCAAAAAGCAAAAAACATTCAATGTACCAGTGCTTGTCATGATCTCGATCGCGATACCCAGAATCAGATTTGTAAAAAGTTATCTGGTGCTCCGGGAAGAAAATCTCTTCAAATATCTCAACATTCAACTCTTTTATCTAGGAGATCACTCTTCCTCCTATTCGCCAACTTCTTCCGCCCCTAATCTGTCAAATCTAGTTCTTTGTGTGCCCAAGAAGGAAAAATGGAAGATCAAATTGAACCCGATAGTCAGATCACTTCTTAGTGGTAAAAGACGTTTCCATATCTTCCTCACAAAACTTAGATATCAAATTAACTCTCCTTTCTACTTAGCGTGTAGGAAATACCAATAAATCATGAAGACTTGCACTTCCAGGAGCTTTTAAGTAAAAATGGGGGGAAAATCAGATACAGACGCACAACTGCCGTTGATCTCTATTTTGAATTTGGGCCATCCACGTGGAAGATCCAACTTAAAATGGGCTCGGGGGTTCCTTTTTACCTTTTACAACTTTTTGAAAAATGCAAAAATTTCTCAGTTTGTTCTGCCCCTCTGCCTTCGAAAAATGGGCCTAACAGGTGTCCAAATGTGGGTCCTAACAGAAACGTTCTCCCTTTCTTCACTTTAACCCCTTTTTTCCACAAAAGGAAAAATTTATATATTTCCTGCAGAAGTCCGCACCTCTGCCGCTAACCCTTCCATTAAATATTGACTTATCCTCTATCGAGCTTGTGGGTCATTTTGATAATTTTAACCATTTTGATGACAAGAGGCAAAAAAAATCCAAGTTGTCCATGATGGACTGCTTCCTAGCCCTTTTGAATTTTCAAACTGCCATGCGTCCCAATGGTGCATCTTAAGATGGTCCCCAAAATTTGAGACCTTGAATGTGCGTGGGCTCACCATGTGTCCTAGCCTGACTAAATTGTTTGAAAGTTGAAAGATTAATAGAAGGCATCATGTGTCAAGGTCGGAGGAAATCTCCTCTAGCTATTGAAAATTTCAAGAAAAATGCAAAGTGAGTGGAAGCCTCTAAGTGTCCTCCTGGCTCTTCTTTAAAATAAGACTCAAGGGTCTCCATGTCACAATTTCAAAATGGTTCCCAAGAGCGAAGACCTTGAATGAGCATGGACTCTCCACATTCCCTTTTCCCGCCAAATAGTATTGGCTGCATAAAAAAAATTCTAAGTCCAGGCAAAGAAACAGAAGCCTCCACGTGTCCTCTCGGCATAACTCCAAGGCCAAACCAAAAAGAAAACCTTCAAATGAGTGTCGTTCCTCCATGTGGACAAATTTTGGATCAAGGAAATCCATAGAATTTTTAGAATACCCCACCGATCCACATCCAACCAAAAAGGGCCACATTTCCTTTTGATGTAAAAATGTAAATTAGTGATGGGATAATAGACTCTAAGTGGGTGCAATCCGTTCAGAACCACACACCTTTAAAACTTGTAAAGGGTAATCAACCTACCAAGTACAAATGCTGCACTTTTAGTCCTCTATTTGAATCCATGTCATCTATACTAAAATAATTAGAGGCCATAAACATGGTAAAATACATTGAAACACAACCCTACAAAGACGATACACTTGAACCATCATGGTTCATGGAGAATGAATTTTTAGAGTTCCACTACGTAAAATTTCACAAAACAGACAAGTGTTTAAGATTAAAACACTATATTCAAGACCTAGTCAACAACGGCGATATTGAAGTAGATTCCATTATAGATCAAAATTTTCCAAATGAAAAATTAGGGATCTTCAAAAATCCTTTTCCCAATCACGAAGAAAAGAAAAATTCAGATCAGGGACAATCATCTCATAATAAGAATGCTAATTGTGTGTTAAACAAATACCATTTCAATGCCTTGATAGGTTGTGTTGACCCCCTCATTGAGAAAATCAATATAATTAGAATCAAGAAAAGTGAGTGTGTTGTGGCAACATAGTGGGCTCACCTCGTTATAAAGTATGAACCTACTCCCCCTCCTCCTCAAGAGAGTCACTATGATGTGTTATAACAATAAGAAAAAACTACAGCTAAGATTTCCATCCTAGAACTTCTAAAGATCTCTAGCATCCATAAGGCTATACTTTACAAAACCTTATAGGGATCCAGAGTATCCATTGATGTTTACCCAAAACATTTGCAAGCCATAGTAGCACAACATGTTTCTTTGGAAGATATAACCTTCAGCACTACAAAATCCTTAGTTAAAGATCCTTCAAATAACCTACCCTTGCATATTGAGGTTATCATCAAATGTAAGAAGGTTAAGAGAGTGCTAGTGGACGGAAGATTGGGTCTTAACATATGTACTCTCAAACTAGTCCACCAACTAGGCTGCACAAAATCTGATCTAGAAAAAAAGGTCATCACCATTAGGGCATATGAAAATGAAGAATGAAAATAAACTAGAATGATCACTTTCTCATTAGAAATGGGTCCCATAACACATGATATAAATTTCCACGTCTTGGACCTAGAACTCCCTTATAATATCTTACTTGGGTGCCCATGGATTCAAGCCATGTGAGCTGTGCCATCAATGTATCATTTGTACTTAAAGTTACAATATGAGGGACAAACAATTTCCATACACGGGGACCCCCAATGATTTTCTCATTGTAGAGTGTTGTCGGGATTTTTTCCTGCAATCTATGAGTGTACATCTATGGAGATTTATAATCCTATCCAGCCAGAGGCCCTTGCTTTACGAGTGGATCTAGATACCTTATATATAAATGAAAATGGTGCTTCCACCTCAAAAACTCCTTTTTCTACATGGAATATGAAGGTCAAACCAAGCGGTTGTGTAGAGTATAATTTACAACAATTCGTAATGGTTCACAACAAGCCGCTATCAGCCCAAGTGCATGGTAGTCCATGCTTCAAATTTCAGAGATCAATAGAGACTTATCATTTCAAGAATTTTACTCATAGCAGCTTGCTAGAAGATGAAAAGTTTCTTATGGAAATTGTGTTCTTTCCTGATGATGATGACATGGATACATGCTATAAATAACCTAAATATCCCATTCCTAATCGAATAGTGCTTTCCATGAGGTATAAAGGATGCAGGTGCGACCACTAAAAACAAGCCCCATTAGAGGCTCTTGCAATACCTCATGGTATAGTAGGTAAGTCAGGTATAGACATCTATTTATATGATTCTCATTCTTCAGATGATGAGTATGCCTCTTCTGAGAGTGAGGATAGTTTTTCTAGAAAGGAAAGTGAAATGGATTCCTGATGTAGTCTTTACGAAGACCTTGCCTCTATGAACCTATTCACCAATATGGCTATCCTTACTATAATCCCTATTGTTCCCACCATATGCCCTATAACTCAACCATTAATCCTCACCTACCCATCACTCGTGAATTGGGATCAACAACAACACATACCTATTGACATGTTTTAGAATGATAAGGCCATTGGTGAGTTCCTAGGAATCATACAAAACATTCCAAGAAATGATCACAAGAAGGGGTTCTCCATTCAGATTAACGCATGTGCATACTTTGGAGAGGAAGTAGAGTTATGCAAGAATTTAAGTAAAAAAGTGAGCAAGGGAAAATTTTCCAAAGAAAAACCTTGTGAAAATAAAAATGGGAAGTCCTATAGCAAAAACCTCTTTGAGGTGCTTGTGGACAAACAAAAAGAACAACATATGGAGAAGATAATGTACCCACTTCAAGATGAAGAGCTCCCTAAACCACCTTTGATATGGGAGGATCTCAATATCCCTCCTAATCCTACACGCATGGGGGATGAATCAAAGTTATTAGTGGAGGATACAATAGATGTTAATATTGGCATGGAGGATTGGGAGATTCCCTCTCAACCAAAGAACAAAAAAAATTCACAGAACTCTTAAGAGAGTATGCAAACATCTCTGCTTGGTCTTACGATGACATGCTAGGAATTGATCTTGCAATGGTGGTGCAAAATCTTGTGGTACACCTAGATGCCATGACCATCAAACAAAAAATCTGAAATATGCATCCTCATGTCGCCTTACTAGTAAAGGAAGAGCTATAAAGGTTACTAGAAGTAGGCTTTATCAGGCCTATCAAATACTCAAAGTGGATCTTGAATGTGGTCCCGGTTTAAAAGAATCTAGTTGGTATTATAGTGTGTACTAATTTCAGGGATATAAACAAATCTTGTCCTAAGGATGATTTTCCTCTTTCAAACATCGACACGATTGTCGATTCTACAAAAGGTTATGAGATGCTTTCACTCATGGATGGCTTATCAAATTATAATCAGATAAATATTGTAGAATAAGATCAATACAAGATGACTCTCACAACCCCACGGGGGACGTTTTGTTACCAGGTCATGCCTTTTGCCCTTAAAAATGCAGGAGCTACATATCAAAGGGTGATGACTATAATCTTTCACAATTGATAAGTGACATCATGGAAGATTACGTAGATGATATATTGGCTAAATCTAAAACCCATGAGGAACATCCAAAATTTTTGTGGCGTATGTTTCAATGTCTAAGGGATTACAAAGTCTGACTTAACCTAAAGAAGTGTGTCTTTGGTGTGCTATCTGGGAAAATACTAGGATTCATTGTGTCACAGAGAGGAATAGAAGTGGACCCTACAAAGTTCACAAATATTACAAAAAATCCTCCTCCTAAGAATATTAGACAACTGCGTAGCTTACAAGGGAAAATTTAGGCCATCTGAAGGTTTATTTCATAGCTAGCAGAAAAGTGTCATATATTTACACATCTTCTTAAGAAGGATGTTAATTTCAACTGGGGACCAAAAGAAAAAGAAGTGTTTATCTTTGTAAAATAATTCTTGGCCAAAACCCTTTTTCTCATGTCACCCATGATAATAGAACCCTTGTTACTTTATATCTCTACTACACATTTTGCAATTGGGGCACTGTTGGCCCAATATGATAAAGAACAAAGAGAAAAGACTGTAAACTATTTGAGCAGAACATTGGTAGCATATGAGCTAAATTATCTAAAAATTGAGAAAGTTGTGGTGTTTTCTTTCCATATGTTATGTCACTATATGCTTAACAATAAAATCAAGCTTCTTTCAAAGGTTGACCCTTTGAAATATTTATTATTCAAACCAGCATTAACCGAAAATATGGCTATTTAGATCTTCTTATTAAGTGAGTTTGACATTGAATACGTTCATCAAAATTCAGTAAAAGGATAGGTGTTAGCATTTCAACTGGTAGAAGCTCCGCTATGAGGTACTGAACCTATGAGTCTAGAATTACCAGATGCATCCATTATGTACCTCAAACAATCTACAGTTCTGCAAATGTACTTAGATGGCTCTTTTACCTTTCATTGTTCAGGTGCCAGAGTTGTGCTAATCACTCCTATAGGAGACTTGATTCCGTAGGAATTTCAACTTGGATTCCCTTGCACGAAAAATATAGTGGAATATGAAGTTCTCATTGTAGGAATGAAGCTAGCCATAAAATGGGATATCAGAGAAGTAACTGGAGACACCAAGGTGCTCGATCTGAAATGTGTTGGAAGGTATTTGGGCACACATATGTTTGAATAGGTTCACTGGTCAACAACCAATGGGATGTTTACCACTTTTTGGGGGGAATTTATCATTGATTGTTGACCAGTTAGCCTATGCAAACATATGTGATGTTTAGGCTTCTTGGTTTCAGAGATGGGTGGTGCTACAAAGTTTCCATGTATAACTTAATTTATTGTGGATAACGAGTTTTAGAGATGGGTGGTGTACTTCACCACACCACACAAATTACATAAGCGTGACAAAAAATTGGATTGATTAATGGCCACAACCTTTAGGGTTTTCAGTGATTCTATAATTTTTTTTAAAGGCTCATCCTCTTATCAACCTCAAATCACATTGAGGTGGATTTTGGATCACTAATTATACTAGTGACCTTCATTTATTCTTTAATTCTCTCTCTTTTTCAATAATAGTATCCTTTTCTTTTTTAGGATTAGTCTTGAGCTAAATATTCATGTTTATGACTCCACATACACTTAAAATTGATGTTTTCATAGTCCAACAATTATTCAAACAATTTTAATTCAGTGGATTTTTAACCATACCTTTCTAGAAAGAGGATTGTTCACATTGATTTTCATCTAACAAAAATTATAGCATCACTACTATGTTTTTAAATATGATTTTTAAAATAAATACAATTGTCCCTTTAGGAAAGTTACAAATTATTCACAAAATCATGTTTTCTCACATTTGTGCTCGAAGTTTAAAATTATTACCAAAATTAGAGAGACCCTTGGATCCTCTTAAGAGAATTTGAAAATGGGGCTCCATAACTTGTCATAAATACCCGTAATATTCTGAAGAACCGAAGTCAAAGTTCAAATATATTAACGTTGTCCTCTTTAATTGAAAAAATAATGAAAAAATCTTGTGATCCAAGGTGAGTATTGACATGAATCTTTCAACTTCCATTGCTTTGTTACCCATGTGCATAATTATTTTTCACAAGGAACTCACCAATATTTACAAGAATACCCATACACTTCATCCTCTCAAATTAGTTGATCACCCCCTCATTTTACAAATCCTCACAATGCCAAATTTTCAAAACAATAAGCATGAGATTATACATTTGACAACAAGTGTTAAGAATATGGAATGTTGAGGAGATAGTGTCAAATACAAAACCATGAGGAAAAATCTTGTAGTTGATATTTGTTACTGTTTTTGCAGGCATAGAGAATGGCTTAAGATAATGGTCTATAAAGATAGTAGAAAACCACTTGACCTGTCATGTTTTGTGGTTATCAAATTTAGCTGCTACATCGAATCGACATGGGATATCGAGTTCCCATCAAGTGTCCCTATCTCTAAAGTATTTGTGGCACCTATAAGTGAGTTACCCTAAAATTTCGGTGTGCTCTAACTATCCAGAAAATATAACTGTTGATATTGCAAAAAATAACTATTGACATTAGGAGTATTTATCGATACGACCTTTCTTTCCATGGTATCTCTAAAGTTTGTTGCCTTAATGATCTATGCATAAAACCACCTTTGTCATTCAAATTATTGACATAAATGACATGTGGTTCATATGTGTTTTCTCAAAAAGAAATAATTTTTTCGCATACCTCCCCCTCCCCGCCCCCCAAAATTTCCATGCCCCTCGACTACTCCCTCAATCCCCTCACCCCTCTTCCTCTTCCAATATTTCAATCTTATAAGATTTAGATCTTCGATGCATCTTCTTCGGATTCTGTATTGTACTATTTACATGTGGAGTGTGGAAGCAAAAATTAGTGACAGGGATACTTAGAATTTGTTTTTTAAGCAACAATAATGTTAGCTGGATCGAGATATGTCAATTTTCTTGCTGGCCCAAAAATAATGTGAAACCTCCAACATGAAATATTTTCTTTTGAAAACAAAGTGAATGAATCCATAAACATGAATTTTTATTTATTGTTAGGGTTTCATAAATTTAATTTTACAATGACATTTAAATAGGTAAGATAAATCTTATAATTTGAAATATATATTTACCTTTAAAAGTTGTATACTTCTATTTATCTATTTGTCTACCTATTAAATAATATGTTATATTTATTTACATGTATATAAGTATTTATTTGATAAATTTAAAATCTAATTTAATTTATGATAAAATGTAATATTTAAATTAGCGATTTCATGGCATAATAATGTTAAACCTATAAATATTAGCTAGAGATATTTAAGATGTATCTCTTTTTATAACATAAATAACGTATGTTAGATGTATCATGTTTGTGGTGCATTATATTATATATCTACTTTCAATTCACACATCTATAGGATAGTAAAAATGAATAATACAATCTATATTGAGTTTGTATATATATCTAATGTATATTTATCTTAGATAAATATATGTAAAAGATATCACAAGATATCATTCTTAAGGTTCCTATATTAGATTTGTGACATATGGAGGCATCTATTGCACTTATGTCATAAATCTAGTTTTGGTACTTTAAGAGTGATACCAATCGGAGTCTTTTACATAAATTTATCTAAGATATGTATGCTAGTTTATATTTGAATTATTTTTGCATTGTGCCAGCCATAAAATAGTGCCAGTTTGATTTTTTCTTATGAACATGATATTAGATTTCTCCCCTCATTGTTGCCATTGTAGCATGCCTTTGGAAGTAATTACTATTTTTTATTTTCTTCTCATATACATTTTTTAAAATGACAATCAAATGAATGTAATATTTAATATGCATAATAAAAGTTGACATGGTCATATTATTAGATCCTACCCCTTGCTTGTTAAATGTTTATAAATATAAAGAATGTGTATTGACATGATAAAAATTCATTTTTTAATCCATTAAATTGTTATTATGCATGGAATTGACTCTTAGTTGATTCATAGAATACGGTCAAAATTACGTGGGTAGCTATAAAGCATTTTTTTCATGCTTATGTATCATGGTTGATATATGTTTAAGAGCTCAATTATTTAAAGTTATAATTATCACTTGGGACAAATTTTGTAAAAATATTTTAGATTAATTTTTTTTATTCGAAAGGGCACTTTTATATCAAAACTAAGGATATACAATGCTAATCATACAAAAAATGGGTGGAAAAAGTCACACCCTAGAATGCCAAAAGTTCCATCAAATCGAGCCAAAAAGGTCAGATCAACTTATAAGACCAACATTAAAGCCACATAAAGTGAGTTTCAATCAAAAAAAGGAGAACACAAAGATCAAGCAACAACAATGAACATGGTGGAAGGTGGTGGAGGAGGCAAACAATCAAGATTGTCAACCCAACCAAAGCCAGAGGGGTGAGCCTCATTGAAAATAGGCTCCTAGACATCCTAACAAGAATGCTTTTACTATTCAACATCAATATCATCATCAAGCCTTGTAGGAGAAATGGTTAGATCCAACTGAGGGAATTCCCCTTGAGACACTCTGATCCAACCAGAACCACTAAGAGGAGAAAATAAAGGCGAAGGAATCCTCGACCGAGGGGAACGTTGTCTTAGAGAAGGAGGAAGGATTTTCCAATGATGAGGCTCTCCCCAACCATGAGCAAGTCGATGTGAATAGTGATGCCAAGGTGGTGAGTGGTGATGCATCTGGAAAACTTGTAAAAATTTTAAAAATCATAAAAATATTCAAAAATCGTAAAAACTTCAAAAAAACTGTAAATATTAAAAAATTCGTAAAAAAATCATAAAAAATCGAGTAAATCATAAAAAAATCAACAAATCTTAAAAAATTAAAACAATCGCACAAACTTTCGAACATAAAAATTACAACCAAAATGGTCACATTAAAATTATAAAATTTTCCAAAATTTACAAATCCACCAATCCACCTCATTCTGTCACTTCTTATTTTTTCTACATGTCCATGTTTGATTTATTTCATTTCTTTTGTTTGGCCAATGATATGATGCCCCTTTTATTTCTTTTTCTTTTACACGTTCGAATGATATGAGGACAAAGGTATTTGGAAATTTAACCATTAGGGTCTTTATACCTTGGTGCAGTTTCCCATTTGCCACATCAATAACATTGCTAATGATGAACACGTGGACAGTTCAGGACAACACTCATCCCCTTTAAAATCATCATTCAATACTATATAACATCATCCTCTTTTCTAAATATCTATTCATACACATTTATCACTCCAACCCTTCTTATCCCCATCCAAACAATCAATAACCCTTGTAAACATTCAATTCATCTTTACAATCAAAACCAAGAGTGTTAGAGGTGAGTGGTGCAATGGAACCAAAATCAATAAATTTGAACAATAGCCAACCAAGCCAATATTGAATCCTATTGTCTGCACTTAGACACTATTCCCAATTAGTCAGACAAATCAATCAATCACTAGTTGTGCCAAGATCACACCCCACAATACCTAAGTGCTTAGGAGGTATTCCTGAATCGTCAGAAATCCAATCCTTTAACTAACCCCTTTCATATACTATTTATTGGGGCATCCAATAACATTCATCTGACTTAATCTTCCTATATGGAACATTCAATCAATCCTTCTAATCTAATCAATCAGTTTCACCCCTCTTGCCTAGGGCATCCTATCACTTGATCACCATGGCTGGCATATTGTTTCTCTCCACAAGCTCTCTTTATCTCAACACTTCTTATATACTTCTATGAACATTATATTTTCTTCCTTACGAGTGGTCACCTGAATTTTTTCCTCTCCACTCGACCTCTCGAGGGGACATCACCCGTGCTATCATAGAAATATCTTTTTCTCTGAAGGGCCATTACTTTGCAATAACCCTTCAAAGAGGGGAAAAATGTAGACATTTAAAATGTTGACATAATCAATAAATAATTAAAATACTTATTAAACATTATTAATTCTTAATATATTTCACCCCTATTACTAACTCATCACTTCATAAATCCCACATAAACCCTATAATAATTAATCACAAGATTAATTATTATAAATCCCTTTCCTAAAGTCATTAAACATTTCTAGGAATTTAAAATTCCTATTCAGCTACCCATCTACCATACACTTATCATCTCCATGTAATCACATCCCTAGTCATCCTTTATCAATCTAACCTAATCTTAAATTAATCATATCCTCTACCTCTAAATTTAGAGGCTTCTATTTTTAGAAGCCTCTTTAAACTCCCCCTTTCGGCCTTAAAAATGTAGATGCTGCGTATCAAAGGGAGATGACTGTAATCTTTCATGATATGATAAGTGACATCATGGAAGATTACAAAGAAGATATAATGGCTAAATATAGAACCCATGAGGAACACCTAGAAATTTTATGGTGTATCTTTCAGTGTCTAACGGATTACAAAGTTTGACTTAACCCAAAGAAGTGTGTCTATGGTGTGCTATCTGGGAAATTACTAGGATTCATTGTGTCATGGAGAGGAATAGAAGTGGACCCTGCAAAGGTCACAAATATCTCAAAAATGCCTCCCCCTATGAATATTAGACATCTGTGTAGCTTATAAGGGAAAATTCAAGCCATCATAAGTTTTATTTCATAGCTATCAGACAAGTGTAATACATTTACACATCTTCTTAAGAAGGATGTTAATTTCAACTAGGGACCAAATAAAAAACAAGTGTTTCTCTTTCTAAAAGAACACTTGGCCAAACCCCTTTGTTCTCATGCCTCCCACGACAGGAGAACCCTTGTTACTTTATATCTCTGCTACACATTTTGCAATTAGGGCACTGTTGGCCCAGTATGATAAAGAACAGAGAGAAAAGGTTGTTGACTATTTGAGCAAGACATTGGTAGCATATGAGTTAAATTATCCAAAAATTGAGAAATCCATTGTGTTTACTTTCCATAAGTTACATCACTATATGCTTAGCAATAAAATCAAGCTTATTTCAAAGGTTGACCCTTTGAAGTATTTTTTATTCAAACCAGCATTAACCGGAAAGATGGCTAATTAGATCATCTTATTAAGTTAGTTTGACATTGAATACATTCATCAAAATTTAGTAAAAGGACAGGTGTTAGCAAATCAATTGTAATAAGCTCCACTACTAGGTACCAAACCCTTGAGTCTAGAACTACCAGATGCATCAATTATATACCTCAAAGAATCTACAGCTTTGCAAATGTACTTCGATGGATCTTTTACCTTTCATGGTTTAGGTGCTGGAGTTGTGCTAATCACTCCCACATGAAACTTGATTCCCTAGACATTTCAACTTGGATTGAATTACATGAATAATATAGTGGAATATGAAGCTCTCATTGTAGGAATGAAGCCAACCATAAAATGGGATATCAGACAAGTAACTGGAGACACCGAGTCACTCGATCTGAAATGTGTTGGAAGGTATTTTAGAAGCACCTATGTTTACATAGGCTGATTTGTCAATAGAAAATGAGATGTTTACCACTTTATGGGGGGAATTTATCATTGACAGTTGACTAGTCAGCCTATGCAAACATATGTGATGTTTAGGCTCCCTAGTTTCAAAGATGGGTGGTGCTACAAAGTTTCCGTGTATAACTAAATTTCTTGTGGATGATGAGTTTCAGAGATGGGTGGTGTACTTCAGCACACCGCACAAATTATGGAAGCGCGGCCATGAATTGGACTGATTAATGGCCACAACCTTTAGGGTTTCCAATGATTCTATACTTTTTTTTAAAGGCCCATCCTCTTATGAGCCTTGAATCACATTGAGGTGGATTTTAAATCACTAATTAGACTAGTGGACTTCATTTATTCTTTAATTCTCTCTCTTTCTTTTAAATAATAGTATCATTTTCTTTTTTAGGAGTAGTCTTGAGCTAAATGTTCATGCTTACGACTCCACATACACTTAAAATTGATGTTTTCATAGTCCAACATTTATTCAAACAATTGTAATTTAGGGAATTTTTAACCATACCTTTCTAGAAAGAGGATTGTTCACATTTATTTTCATCTACCCAAATTATAGCATCACCACTATGTTTTTAACTATGAGTTTTAAAATAAATACAATTGTCCCTTAAAGAAAGTTACGAATTATTCACAAAATCGTGTTTTCTCACATCAAGTATTACCAAAATTAGAGTGACCCTTGGATCCTCTTAAGAGAAGTTAAAAATGGGGCTCCATAACTTGTCATAAATACCCCTAATATTATGAAGAACTGAAGTCAAAGTTTAAATATATTATCCTTTCTCGTGATAGTAAAAATGAATAATACGATCTATATTGAGTTTGTATATATATCTACTGTATATTTATCTTAGATAAATATATGTAAAAGATATCACAAGATATCATTCTTAAGGTTTCTATATTTTTTATTAGATAAGGCAAAAAATAGGTTTTGAAGGGCTCTAGAAACCCTGAATAGAAAATGAAAGCTAAATTAACAAAGCACAAAGGAGAAACCTAAAATAACCAAGACCAACCAACGCCCCAGGAGAGACAACCACCAACGGAACCAAAAAAACAAACTGAAAACCCAGAGGGAAGAAAGGCTCATAAAGAAAGTCAAAATGTCTTGACCATCCAAACAAAAGGCAACCTAAAAGTCATGAGTGGTTTCCCGATGGGATCTAAGGCTCATCTACAGAGGAAAATATCATCTTTTCCTTTCTTCTTGTTAGAAACAGTCTTCTATCCACCCCCCCCCCCCCGTTGGGATCTATATTCTCATTCGGGTGGACAGGAATACATACCTCAAGGACCTCATTGTTGTTTGAGATTTGCATCTGCATGAGACTGGGATGTGGCACCATTGATACCTCTTCCTTCCCAAAAATCAGTTTAGAAGGGGGATTTACAAATTCACCCATCTTTACTTCATGATTATCCTTGGACATGTTTGAAGCTGCTACTTTAACGCTAACTTCAGGAGCATGTACCACCAAATTTTCTGATTTAAAATCTTTCCACCATGAAACCCTACCCTTGATCAACTTCATGATGATGGAGCAAATAGAGGCTAGATGACCAAGAGCAAAACAATTTCTGCATCTAAACAGAAATCCTTCATAATCTAAATTTTGAGTCCATACTAAATCTTTGACCTTAAGTTCCATAATGGCAAGAAAATCAAAAGACAAGTCCATATCCACTAAAATCCTGGTGAACGTAGTATGATCAAAGGAATCTGACTTGGGATCGACAACAACAAAATTACCTAAGGCATTCCCCATAGCCTTAAAAAAATCCTCACTCTAGAAATGCAAAGGCAAGTAGGGGAGCCTTATCCATACTGGTCTAATATTTAAAGTTTTAGTCAAAGGATTGAAGAAGGGAAACCATGGCTTTACAAGAAGAAGATGCTCCTGGTAAGTCCATACTTTTCCTAAAATGGCCTCCTTATCCAAGTAGTTATCAAAAACAACTATAAAAAAACCCCGAGAAGAGGGATAAATATTGGCCTTACCAGCAGTATGGGGCCTCCATAGCACAGTAATCCAGTTGTGCAAGGCAGGGAGACCCAGACAGTAGACATCAAACCTACAAATGAGACCCCTGTCCTGAAAGAACTTAACAGAATCAGAAACCTTCTCCCCAAATGACACCATAGGAACATGTTTTGAAGGGATCATCAGTTTAGGAAGGGGGAGAACACCATATTTCACTATGGACAGGAAGGACACCGGCTCGGAAGGAACCATAAACCCCTGATTTAGACCTTTACTTCCAGAAATAGGGGACCCTAGCCTAACATGCCTATGGGAGGGCTCAACTTGAGCAGAAGTTCTACCTAAACCCCCGAAGCCAATGGAAAGAGTAGGACTCCCTATCCCATCTTCCTCATAGACCTGATCTATGAGAGTCAAGCCTTCACCAAGCACCTGAGGAAAAACACGACCTTGTTTTGAGCTGAAAAATGACTTGGCAGGCTTCAAATCTAAGCGTGAGGAAGGGTAAAACCCATTTCCATCCAAACTACCTTCCAAAGCCTGAACGTAGGTGGACAGAGGTATTTTTGCTGAGGATTGAGATGGTCGTGTGCCCACTGACCATGCCGAGGCAAAGTCATCACCATTAGGGCAGACTAGAGCCGACGCAGTCACCATGCCCGAACCCATTTTAGACATATCTGCTAAACCCATTGACATTCCTATATTAGATTTGTGACATATAGAGGAATATATTGCACTTATGTCACAAATCTAATTTAAGTACTTTGAGAGTGATACCAATCAGAATCTTTTACATAAATTTATCTAAGATATGTATGCTAGTTTATATTTTATTTTTTAATAGTTTATATTTGAATTATTTTTACATTGTGCCAGTAATAAAATAGTGCCAAGTTGATTTTTTTTATGAGCATGATATTAGATTTCTCCCCTCATTTTTGGCATTGTTGCATGCCTTCGGAAGTAATTACTATTTTTTATTTTCTTCTCATATACATTTTATAAAATGACAATCAAATGAATGTAATATTTAATATACATATAATAAAAGTTGACATGGTCATATTGTTAGATCCCACCCCTTGCTTGTTAAATGTTTATAAATATAAAGAATGTATATTGACATGATAAAAATTCATTTTTTAATCCATTAAATTGTTATTATGCATGGAATTGACTCTTAGTTGATTCATAAAATATGGTCAAAAGTACGTGGGTAGCTATAAAGTGTTGTTTTCATGCTTATGTATTATGGTTGATATATGTTTAAGAGCTCAATTATTTAAAGTTATAATTATCACTTGGGACAAATTTTATAACAATATTTTAGATTAATTTTTCTATTATTGAAAAGTGCACTTTTATATTAAAAATAAGGATATACAATGCTAATCATACAAAAATGGGTGCAAAAGGTCACACCCTAGAATGCCAAAAGTTCCATCAAATCGAGCCAAAGAGGCCAGATCATCTCATAAAACTAGAATTAAAGCCACATAGTGTGAGTGTCAATAAAAAAAGGAGAACACAAAGATCAAGCAACATCAACGAACATGGTGGAAGGTGGTGGAGGAGGAGGTGGACTATCAAGCTTGTCACCCCAGCCTAAGCCAGAGGGGTGAGCCTTGTTGAAAATAGGCTCCCATACATCCTAACAAGAATCCTTTTTCAGCTCAACATCAATAGCATCATCAAGCCTTCTAATACAAATGGTCAGATCCAACCGAGGGAATTACTCTTGAGACACACTGAGCCAACTAGAACCACTAAGAGGAGAAGATTAGGCGAAGGAAGCCTTAATCGAGGGGAACACCATCTTACCAAAGGAAGAGGGATTTGCCGATGGTGAGGCTCTCCCCAATAATGAGCAAATAGATGCAAATAGTGACACCAAGGTGGTGAGCGGTGATGCATCTGGAAAAATTGTAAAAATTTAAAAAATCATAAAAAAAAAAAAAATCGTAAGAAATTCAAAAAAACTGTAAATATTAAAAAATTCCTAAAAAATCTAGTAAATCATAAAAAAATCAACAAATCGTAAAAAATTAAAACAATCGCACAAAATTTCAAACATCAAAATTAAAACCAAAATGGTCAAATAAAATTATCAAATTTTCCAAAATTTACAAATCCACCAAACCACCTCATTCTGTCACTTCTTTTTTCTACATGTCCATTTTTCATTTGTTTCATTTCTTATATTTGGCTAATGATATTATTTCTTTTTCTTTTACACGGTCCAAGGATTTGAGGACAAAGGTATTTGGAAATTTAACCATCAGGGTCTTTATACCTTGGTGCATTTTCCCCTATGTCACATCAATAACATTGCTAATGATGAACACGTGGACAGTTCAGGACAAAACTCATCCCCTTTAAAATCATCATTCAGTACTGTCTAACATCATCATCATCTCGTCTAAATATCTATTCACACACATTTATCACTCCAACCCTTCTTATCCCCATCCAAACAATCGACAACCCTTGCAAAAATTCAATTGATCTTTACAATCAAAACCAAGAGTGTTAGAGGTGAGTCGTGCAATGGAACCAAAATCAATAAATTTTAACAATAGCCAACCGAGCCAAGTTTGAATCCTATTGTCTATGCTTGGACACTATTCCAAACTAGTCAGACAAATAAATCAATCACTAGTTGTGCCAAGATCACACCACACAATCCCTCAGTTCTTGGGAGGTATTACCGACTCATCATACATCCAATCCTTTAACTAACCCCTTTCATATATCTTTTATTAGGGCATCCAATCACATTCATCTGACTTAATCTTCATGAATGGAACATTCAATCAATCCTTCCAATCCAATCAATCAGTTTCACCCCTCTTGCCTAGGGCATCCTATCACTTGATCACCATGGCCAACGTATTGTATCTCTCCACAATCTCTCTTTATCTCAACACTTCTTATATAATTATATGAACATGATCTTTTCTTCCTTTCGAGTGGTCACCCGAATCATTTCCTCCCCACCCGACCTCTTGAGGGGGCATCACCCGTGCTATCATAAAAATCTCTTTTTCTTTGAATGGCAATTGCTTCGCAATAACCTTTCAAAGAGGGGAAAAATGTAGACATGTAAAATGTTGACATAATCAATAAATAATTAAAATACTTATTAAACATTATTAATTCTTAATATATTTCACCCCTATTACTAACTCATCACTTCATAACTCCCACATTAACCTTATAATAATTAATCACAAGATTAATTATTATAAATCCATTTCCTAAAGTCATTAAACATTTCTAGGAATTTAAAATTCCTACTCAGCTACCCATCTACCATACACTTATCCTCTCCATGTAGTCACATCCCTAATCATCCTTTATTAATCTAACCTAATGCTAAATTAATCATATCCTCTACCTCTAAAATTAGAGGCTTCTATTTCTAGAATCCTGTTTAAAATCCTCCTTCCCTCCATTGAATTTAACAATTCAATGGAGTCTTCTCACAAAATATAGAATTCTCCATTGTAGAAATTGCTAATCCATTGTAGAAATTGTAGAAATTGACATGCCACTCTTCATGGAAGCCAAATTTGGAAAATCATAGCTAGGTGCTACCAAAATCTCTCAAGAAGCTCTCCAACATGTATCAAGCATTCATTGGAAATTCTCAATCTTCTAAGATAAGGTGTTTCCCATTTGTGTCCACAAAATTTGAAGCAAGCAAGTCCAAGCAATAATCTTGAGCACAACAAAAACATCAAGGGAAATATATTCATTCACTAATATAAGGGGGGGTCATTTGAGACTTTAATAGAGACAAAATTTGACTAAATTGTCTCAAATAGAGACAATAAAAAAGTTGTATATCGTCTCTATTATTGTCTCAAAGCAGGTGTCTCTAATATTGTCTCTAATTATTGTCTCTCAAGAGACAATAATGATTGATACATATTTTGTCTCTTGAGAGAAAATATAATTTTTGTCTCTCTAGAGACAATATCATTTTCGTCTCTCTAGAGACAATATCATTATTGTCTCCTTAGAGACAATACCAAATGCTAACATTTTTTCTCTCTGGAGACAATACTAATTTCAATTTTTATTTTCTCTCTAGAGACGATACGGATTTAAAGAATGGAAAATATGAATTTTAAAACTACATAATAACCAAATATCATATAGTGCAATCAACGAAGTTACATATCATCTATGATGTCGGAGTGGTCTGGTAATTAATATTATAAATTAACAACAATTTGATTTAAATATTGTGCCCAATAAATGGGTCCACAAATATTTTATTAATATCAAATAATATGAAATACAAAAGGGTGTTTGAATTCCGTTAACCCTTGAAATACAATGATAAAATCCAAAAGGGTGTCTGAATTCCGTTAACCCTTGATATACAATATTAACACCTTCTCTCCACCACCAACTTCAAGTGATCTATATGATTCCCTAGTGCTACTTTGAGGTTATTTTTCTTCACTTTAATTTTGAGCAACTTCCTTTTTGAGCAATTGCCTCTCCATTGGTAGTAGTCATCTTCATGTTCTTCGCTTTGATTGTCTCAACTTTGATGCAATTCTCTACTATCGTTAGCAGTGAAGGTGCATTGGATTCTAAGAAATTATGATTACATATTTTACTCCAATTCTGCCAAAAGTATTCACAAATTACATTTAAATTAGGACAATAATTAGTTTTTACTAAATCGACCTGATCATTACAATTTGTTCTAAAAAATTAGTTATCACTAACTCTTTACTGTAAATCCATTTTCATAACTTATGTCAAGGACTAACCGCAGACATTATAATCCCTGGAATTCCACACATGCCTCGTGAAAATTTTCTGATATTAGCCTGTACAGAAAAAAAGAAGAATCCATTATTCATCTATTTTTTCTTTAGTGGATATTCTACACTACATGCATGAAAATTGAGTAAAAACATACAAGCATTGTATACAAACAATGCCCAGTGAAATCATTGAGGCACAACACTCACGAATAGACCAATTAAAGCTACCCTACTTCAAAGCAATTTCAAAGCAAATTGATGAAAATGCCCCTGTATAACAGAAAATGAGTCAAGATAATCCACAATAAACATGAATAATTGTGATGTTTGCTCTAATTTACATTTTGATATTTATACTTTTATGTACTTGGTAACCTTCTTAAGTGATTGATTCTCTCATTGTGGATGTATGGAACATCAAAGCTCCATTGTCAATAAAATTATATTATATTCAACTACATTTTTTGTTTTGTCTTTGGATCGGTGTCTTTGCATGTTAGTTTTTTGTTGGATTTTCCTAAAGTCAGCAACATGGAGGAGTTAAAACTGATAACAAGAAACATTCTTAACTATGCAGAAGGAAGGGGTTTCATAGGGATTGCATGTCACAGGAGTGCAGGAATTTTTTGAATGTTCAAGAATCTCTTCAGTATGGATTGTGGTGGTACATGTAACTTAAGTGAGTGAGAATAATAGAAATACAAAGACCAAATATTCTCTCAAATGATTGATTGGGTAGGGTGTTGGGATAATCAATAATCTTCTGGTGATGGTTTGCATATTAGTAAATATGGGTAATTGGAAACTACGGGGTGAAAAGGGCATTAAGAGTTATCAGGTATGAAAATCTGTTAAGTAACGAAAGTTGTTAAGAGATATGTTTGTAGAATATGGAACATAAAAGGTTGTGATTAGATAGGACACCTTTATAATACAAACTTTTACATCAAGAAAATGCAATTGTTCCAGTATAACATGTAATAAAAGATGTTTGAAACAAGAAAAAGGAAACTAACTGCCTTGACATTTGCAGACATGCAATTGGCCATACCTAAAAGCCTTGGAGACGCATTTTCTCTAGTAAAATTTTATTTGTAGACTTCTCATCATATCTACAACATATGGTAAGAAGTCTCCATATTAGAAATTGATATTTGGTGCTAACAATTTGAAATTTGAAATCAAGTAGCATAACAAATTTGAAGAATGATTATTTCTAAGCTATTCTATGAAAATGGTGTCAAAGACTTTGAAGACTTACTTCACATCCAATGCTTCAGGGGCGAGAATACCAAAATGGTCAAGAAATTCATCAAATGTTCACCTTGCGGGGTATCCAGCAAAGCTAATCCTGATTGCTTCCATAACACCTTGCAATGCAGATGAGCCACACATTATAATCGAGATTCTATGTTTTTGTAAGCTAACCTTTTGGCTGAACCAGGAAATTTCATACAAGTCATTAGAAAACTTGAATTCAAAATGTGATAATCTTAGGCCAAAGGCTACTTGCCCTGCAACGTAGTTGTTGTAAAACATTGTAATTCTAAAAAAAAATTGGCTTTAGAACATTGTTCGGTTTCACACATCTTATGTAGTGAGGCTCTGTTGAGCTCAATGTTTCCAGGAGAGATTGCAATTGTTTCTACACTAAATTTTAAAGGAGTTAATAATACCACAAACCTTTTGAATAGTATCACTACCTATCATAATATTCTAGATCTTAAAATACTGCCTGGTTAGGTTGGTTAATAAATATATGTCAATATTTTTTTATAGGAGACCTATTGAAATATTTTTTACCCTGTTAACAAGTAAATTACATTTCTAATATTAGAATCTATCTTCTTCTTGGAATGTAAATTCATTTTCACTTCAATGCATTCAATTTACACAATGTTACAATTCTCAAAGCAGGTACTATTGGATGTTATTGATCATGGTACAAGATTAATGTTATTCTATTTTTTGCCAAGGTTTTGTTTTGAATTAATTTTTGACAGGTTAATTGTAGATGCAAAACACTCATCATGTCAAAGGAAAATCAATGCTTGTGCACCTAGATATAGTATAAGGGAGATGTGTTAATGAAGCAAGAACCCAATGGGAAATATTTGGAGAGAATGATTACATAAAAAAATGGGCATAGAAAATAGAAAGAAGATAGAAATAAAGCCTTACACGTAGTACAAAGTATGGATGGGCCAATCTAGAAATTATTTGACTGGCCAATGAATTTCCTTTTTCAGGATTTTTGTATAGCCATTAGAAAGGCCTAAAACCAACCATATTATTGGTTATTATAAATATAAATTTCATTAGGGATAAGTGCAATTATTTTATAAAACAGAGTGGAATGCTATGTTTTTTTCTTTTAAAACAATTTAGACATTTTCTCTTTGGTAATTCATTTTGTATACTTCTCTAATGGCTAGTTCTCTTAAGTACTTGGTGAACAACAAAGCACACAACAGGGGAGCCGAATAACTTTTTTCCAAAGAGTTTTGAGTTCATACAAGAATATTCATGTCAGACTTGATCAACAGTTAGGTATAATGGTTGGCAAAGAAGTTGTTGGTATTGACTATCATTTTCCTAATGCATACTCATTCTAAAGAGAATCTCACCTATTATGTCTTGAATCTAGAAGATGTATCCGAACTCTAAAAAATAGGAATAGATCCACGAAGCTTGTCTAGTGAGAGAGATCTTTAGCAATAAAAGTAGGTCCATATCAACTTATTTTTAGTGAGTTTTAGAGTGTTGGAACTTTGTGGTAATGGACTGTTAAGAATATGTGTTTGACCTCATGAAGTGTTAAAGATATTAAAGGATGCACATGCAGACATTGTTGAGGTTGAGTGGATACCAAAAAGGTATTACAAAGTGTGCTATGATGGAGATTCTTATTCAGTGATGTTCATAAAAGATGCAAAAGACTACAATAAATGCCAGAGGATGGGAATATTGACATATACAACAAGATGCCAATGATGTTAACACTATCTCTATTTATAAATATTCTAATGGTCCACTCCTTGTGTAGGTAAAGAGAAGAAAAGTTAGATATACCATATAGTAACAACATATTAAACTGTGGATGAGAAGACATGGAATCTATTATCAACTGCATAATGTAGACAACTGCCAGTTTAATAATATATGAAATTTATGACTAGATTTGTGTGCCCTCTTTCATTAATTAGTGAAGAAAGAGAGAGAGATCATTTTTTCAATATGCCAATAAAAATATAGTTGCTTAAATTTACAGTTCAACAACTCATTGAATCATTCTGACCCTGCTGACTCATAACTGAAAACGGAGTAAATTTCCAAGGGCTCCTGTGAGAGTAGGAGCAAAGGCAAAGGCAATTGACCGTATACCCCGTAGTAGTTTAAGGTGCATTTGAACCAGTTCTAGTTCCACCTGCATCCTCCCGAACCCTTTCAACTAAAATGGTTTAGAACTGGAACTTGAACTCGGTCAAGTGCCTCTCGAACCCATCTGCCCTCCCTCCTTGCCTTGTCCATTCTCTACGTGACACAACCGCACTATTCAAACCTAAACTCTATCTAGTTTGGCTGCATCAGATCTATTGATTAGATATGGCCCTCTATAGAGATTAGGTTAATAGAATAGAGGGGATGGCCCTTCTATAGATCTAATATAGAAGAGAGGGCCCATCTATCTTTCTCTCTAGATCTAGAGGCGAGGATAGGAGAGATCCCATCTCTATATCTACCTACTTATCATGTTCGAGATAGGGTTACAATAGTATTATGAGTTAACTCAACAGTAAGGGATGTCTGACTCTCTAATCAGCAAGGGATGCCCGATCGTAGCAATTAGAAAATTACTCAATAAAATTATCTATACAAGGAATAAAATCCTTAAATGGATTCATATCAAGAGTATTTGAAAGTGATGATTGATTCTAGAGGAAGATAAATAATTTACTACAGAGTAAGCAATGCTTCAATTGAGGAAATATCTATCACAAGTTGCACAAGAATAATATTCATATCCACTCAATCCCATGGAAGCTCAAAATGCTAATGGTATTGGCAATTTTGCTGGTGAAGCAAACATATTATTTTCTTGGTTATTATCATTATCTCCATAGGGAGGAATAGAAATAGTCACCTTAAAATAACATGGAAAAAAACTGTTGGATTCTTCAGAGTCTGTTACCCTAGAATATCTTAATCTAACAAAGCAATATCACTTTTGCTACCACCAATCAAGGTAACTCAGTGTACCTTTTCCCAAGACTTGAGGTATCAATGCATAATTGGGTAATGTGAAATTGAATATGGCTATCGGATTCTTAAGTGTTTGTATATGAGGTGTTATTATGTAATGTCTTCTTTTTACAGAAACATATTTACAGCCAAAATAGGAGCCTTTGTATAGATATTTACTAACTACATCTAAAACAGTTGAAGAGGAGAAAATCATCCAAATAAAATTGTGTGTCTTGGCCTTGGGGTGCCCAAGCCTGATAAAACTTATCTAGCTATGTCAAAACCATGGTAGTCTAAAAACATCACCCATAACAAACATGCTCAAAACAAATATGTATCTAATCCACAATATGAGATTACTCAGATTCCCTATCCTGATCTCCCATAATCTACAATCAATTATCCTCCATGGTAGCTAGCTGAAGACAATGCTGAAAGAGAATCTTTCGTGATTTTTTCTCTCTTAAAGCTTTGACCATCCACTTGGCTACAAGACATTTTCCTTGAGTCCAAGGGTCAATGGTATCCGGTCCTCACTTGTGTTTAGGTTGAGTGCAAATAGCCCAAAACACCTCTTTGAATGTCTCCCTTAGCCCATAGAAAATGATGGACTTTTTGAACCATTTTTAGGCATTTTTTAGGGCGCCCAACATAATGAAAAATAAATGAGTAGCTAAGAAGATGTTGTTAATCATTTGCACTTTTTTTGCCGAGGATATAAATTTCACCTCCCAGCTGTCAATATTTCTATTAATGTTATTTAAAAACCAATCCCACATTTGATTAAGTGATACAACAATGCCAAAATATCTCATGATATTGCCATGTTTCAGCTCTTAATTCCATTGTTTATGAATCCATTTTGAAAAGCCTTCATGCCTAGTTAAGATGGACTTTGTTTTGTTTGATGAGAGCTTCTATCTTGAGGAAGAATAATAAATAGCTAAAATTTCAAGAGTGTTGTTCACTTCAACTCCCTCATTTTGAAGGAGGTGCATGCTATCATCTACAAATTGGGAATTGAGTACAAAGTTTTGAGGGGGGAGATTTATACCTTTAATCAGCCCAAATGTGTGATCTTTCTCTAACATGTAGCCAAGGGAATCTGCCATAAGCACATAAAGAAAGGGAGCTAATGGGAAACCTTTCTATATAGGCCTTTGAAGCTAGAAATATATAGTAAGAGAGCCATTGTCAGGTATTCTAGAATAAGCATAAGCAAAAACTAGTATAACATGATTAACCAATCTTGTGCCAAATCCTTGCTAGTGCAACATTTTGAGCACAAAGGATAGTGTGATCCTGACATAAGATTTTTCAGATTCAAGATTAGCAAGGATGGTGCCTTGTCTAGAACAAGCAACCTAATCAATGGCTTCCCATGCAAAAATTAAATTGTCAAGTATGAATCTGCCTCCAAGGAACCCAGTTTATTCTTGTCTTACAATGTCTTCAGCCACAGGGTTATGGGACACCCACCCAACACGTCATATCTATCAGATTCTTTGGGAATAAGCTTAACACGATGTCTATTTATATCCTTCCCTAGGAACCTGAGCAATTCAGCTTCAAAGAAAATTTGGTAGAAACCATTGTGAGTAATGGGCCATATGGCTTGCAAGAATTCAGTGGGGGGCGGGAGGGGGGCATCGGATCTAGAGATCTTATAGTTGGCTATATAAAATAAATCCCTTTCAATTTATTCAATTGTGAGAGGCTGGTTCAAACTTTGTTTAACCTCTTTAGTGATTTGAACAATATGTAATTGTTGATATCTTTGTCTAGTTCAGACTGAAAATTATCTTCTGACAAAGAATCTTGAAATAAGCCTTGATAAAAAGAGAAGAATATGAGTTTGATACCATCTACAAGGAATTCAACTCTCCCATATGAGACATGTAGTGTAAAGATGTGATCTTTACGGTGTTTGTGCTTGAGATATTGACATAAGCATTTAGAGTTTTTATCTCTTTCTTGATTCCAAGTAAGGTGAGATCTAATCCTAGCTCCTTTGCCTTTATAAGTTTCAAACTCATGAAGTTGTCTCTATTGCAAAGAGATTAATTTGTAGACTTGCATATGTGGGATTAAATAGCAAGGAAGTTCTCTTATTAGAGAGTTTCCTCATAATATCCCACTCTTATCTTGTTATTTGTTTAGCCATCAATCTTCCAAATTGTCTAAGGAAAATCGTGCACTTTGTTAGCATGAGCAACTACTAATCAGTCTAATTTTCTCCTTGAATAGGTTTAGAAGAAGTACACCAAATGGTTTGTATGGCGTGAAGGAAAGATGGGTTCTTAAGATTGGAGACATTAAGTTTGTATATATTTTCCATGAAATTTCATAATTTTCCATGAAATTTCAATACTATCTTGAGATCAATTACATAATTTACTACTATCAGTATCTCAAAATACATAATCTACTATTAATATTAATTCATAATAGTTGTGAACAAACTAGCTTCTATGTCAGGTCAATTTGATGAACATCAAGTAGATTCCAGATAGCTAGTCAGTCTGGCAAGAAAAAATATGGACAAAACCTCTTCTAGCATCCCAACAGACCTAAAATACATAATTTTATACCATTATTACTTGTGATGATAAAAAAGACAAAATAAACTAGCATAAAGAAGGCAACTTAGCAAATGATAGACATCGATCGATTTCAATTTTATATTCTTTTCCAAATATAATTAAAACAAATCCATCAATAAGAAATTTAAGCCCAAGAGAATAGGAGACACTTTGCAATTACAGAACAATGATGTAAACAGTTTAATAGGAGTGTGTAACACGTACGTGAAATCTTAGATCAAGAGTATAAAGTAGAAACAATATTATGCATAAAAATATCAAACTACAAAGGAAAAATGGAAACCTGGTAAATGCACTTTGATCGGTAATACAGAACATTTCAGCTATGTAAAGACACTTCTCTCAAATCTAAGAAAATAGCAAAGAGGATAATAGCATAATTTATAAGTATTCAAGTAAAGGAAAGCATAGAGGAGCGTACTAAATGCCACTATATCACTAATTTCTATAATGACAAGGACACTGAATTCTACTATGAATCATAGCTGGGTATGACTGTAACTGAACATTTTCACCTAGATTTTGTAACTAATATATTTTTGTAACTAACCAAATTCAGAGGCATAGTAATCTAGGCACAACAGAACATTTGTGCATAATAAATTGAGAGAAGGGAAGCATGGCAAAAACTAGCATAATGAAGGTAACTCAACAGATGATGGACAAAAATTTAAGTGTTTACATTCTTTTTGGCGGTCAAAAGCATAGAATAAAGAAGGTAACCCAACAGATGATGGGCAACAATTTAACTGTTTACATTGTTTCTTGAATTGATTTATATAAAATCACAAAAACAAATCCATCAATAACTAGTTTAACTCCAACGAAATGAAAGTAATTTTGCAGTTAATGAACAACGATCTAAGCAGATTACATGCCCAATCTAGATAAAGGAAAGTAAGATAACTAAAGGCATGAAGATGATGGAGAGTAAGGGTGACATGCGTACAGATCCCTGCCTCTTCCTCTTTTTTGAGCCTTTGTGATTTCCCTGGCAACACCTACACCTACACATAAACAACACCAACACACCAATATTGGATCTGATGGCATATAAACAGCACAACAATGTTTGATTCCAACAAATCCCTTGGCACCCCTACACATAAACAACACCAACCCACCAATGGTTAGATGAGATGGCACATAAACAGGACACCAATGTTTGATTCCAAGGCATCCCTTGTCTTTGGCAAATCCGTTGGGTTTTTAGGCTTTGGTAGTGTGTTTTGTTATGGTTAGTTTAAGGGGGTTTGTTAAAATAAAACCACTCTCTATACCTACAAGACCACTCTTACTTATTTGCTCCATAATCCTTTGGTGTCATGTAAAAAAAATGTAAATAATGGAGCATTCAAACTATGGATTTTGGCATAGGGTTAAAAGATCCTCTGTGAATAAGCATAAAGAAGGAACGGTTATAGTTTTCCTTCACAGATTGGTAAGACTAAAGCATCCATTTGATACAAGGAACGCACAAGTTTCCAAACTCTCTGGTTCCCTAATACATCCCCTGTGTTAAGTGTATTCAGACCAAATGGTAAGCTAAAAATAACAGAGTTAAAAAACATTTTAGCATATTGTTACTAGTATGGGAATAGACACATATTTCTAGTTTAGTTTGCAAGTGCAACACATGGATGAAGAATAAAGCTATTTAACTAAAATCTAAAACCTAACAGATAAAAGTAGGTTGAGCAACACACAGTCCCAACTTGGGTTGAATCCCAATATGAAAATCACATGAAAAGTGAACAATTGTGCGTTTCCCATTAAACTTCCATGGCTTAAGTTGTGTCTGTGTGTGTAGCTCTACTTGTGTCAACAACAGACCCTCATCAAAGGAACACCCACACATAAATAGCACCAACACACCTACGTTAGATGAGATGGCATATATACATAAAAATAAATGCAAAGAACAACACATATGCACCAGGGGCCTGCCCTTTTTGCTTGTTCTCATCCACCGTCCATTGCTGCATAAACACATATATAATGAATTTATACCAAAAAAGTTCACACAAACTGCTATCAAAAGCAAACTCTTACCATCAATTAATAACTTACTCTGAAGATAATCTAATCAACCTGATGTCGATTGGTCCTAAAATGAAAGGATCTTTATGCGCAGCAAGTGATTTTAGGAAGAATGAACAAAAAGAAAAGTAAAAAATATAGAGCATAAGCAAACGAATTTCATGTGATCTGCTATGCTCATTTACAAACCGAACAATAAGATAAATAAAAAATATAGAGCATAAGAAGAAGAAGAAGCTTACCCTGCTAGGGCATCGATCTCGACCTCCTCGGTGAAAAACTTGCAGAGAAAGAACAAAGCAAAGGCATATTCAGGGCCGTTTCATGGCTTAAGCTTTGCCCCAAATTGTGTACGGATCCCATTTTCCTTGCAAGTCTTGCCTTCCCTGGATATCTTGTTGGTGTGGAGAGATTGACAATATTGCTAGGGCATCATCGCTTGCAAGTCCACGAGGAAGCTGTTATTCAGAGGAAGAATAGGCTTTCTTATTCTTCCCCGAATCCTCCATAGCTGTAATCGATCACCTATTTTCATAATGGAAGCCACGATTTTGGGGACAATCAAGATAAAACCCTAACTCCTCAAATTATCTATGCTCCTTAGAAAAAGAAAATATAATTTTGTTTTTTACAAAGAACGAAAAATGAAAATAAAATTAGAGACGAATGCTCAACTAAAAACTAAAAAATAAAAAATTAGAGACGGAAAAAAAATAATGTCTCTAATATTTGTCTCTAATGACTGCTCCGTGTAGTAGTGATTGGTAAGTTGCAGGTATTGCTTCTTTTTACCTTCCATCCTTTCTTAATATGATTTAGTGTTTAGGAGTGTTAGATTATGAATCAAATTCTCTTAGTTTCTAGCTTGTATTTGCAACTAACCGCTCTTTTGTATCTATAGTTGTTAGTATATTTTATTATTAAATAACACAATATGTATTATTGGTGTTGGTAAAATATTAAATATTTATGACATTGGTTGTCCCGACATATTGCAAAAAATACAACATTTAAATCATGTTTTATGTTTTTAAGGAAGGAAATCCATAAACAACGAAAAATAATTGTTGCGAATGGTTTTTCCCAATTTTAATCTGCATAGAAATGTTTCTAGATGCAATACATACACTATTTGGTTTCTCAAGCCTTCAAAATATTAAAGCTAGTAGTTTGTCTAAAACAACTAGTTGATTTGGTGTCCAATCTAACATAAAATTTACATAAACGATATTTTGGGGACACAAGATATGATTAAATGATATTAACTTCCATTATAGTGTTATAATAATAAACAATAATTATTATAATGAAGGAATTCACTTAACATTTAAGTATCATTAATATGTGAGAAGGAACATTTAAAAGCCATAAAAACAAATTGATCAATTATTATGTTAAAGAGAGAGACAGAACTTTTTTGATAGATACAGCTTAATAAGTATAGAATACTTCAAAATTATAACAAAAGAACATAACACCAAATGGAACTTTGTCAAAAAAGTTCTGGTAAAATGAGACAAACACCCATACATTTTAAGTTTTGATAATAAGTATCAAAAACAATTTCTAATTTGTGTCTGGTGCAACCTCCGTTAATCCCTGTTTTCTGCCACGTTTCCCTTTCCTGTCATGTTTCCTGTTTTTCTTTTCTGGTTGTCCCTCGGGATAGATCCTGAATCGGAGACTTCAACGGTCATTTTATTACTGGTGCATATGCCCAGTTCTGTTGTGTTAACCCCAGGCTTATTCTGGGCTGGTTTGCAGCAGCTTGGGCGGTGTGGACTGTGGCCATGGCAGTTTGGGCAGGAATCTAAGTTGCCCATATTTGTGCCGGTAAAATTTTTGGTGCTGCTGTTGGTGTTGTAATTATGTGCTGCATTAAGGAGGTTAGATCGAGCAGAGACATGGAGCATAAGCATAACGCTAAGTAAAAAAAACATTAAACTCGCCATGTTCAGAAGTTTGATTTGATGAATTAAATGCAGAAAAAAATCTCCCTTCACAACTGCCGTCAACTCTTAGTCTGTTATTTGTGATCTGCAACCATAAAAATAACATCATTTTAATCATTATTTTTCAGTAATTAATCATAAATACAAATTCCATATTTGTAGTGTATCTTTAAGGGTAGATCTTGATCATACCAGTTAGAACCAAAACAAGTTTTGTATAATTTTACCTATTAATATGATATAAGATCTTCTTTAATAAAAATAAATAAAATTCAGGCCTCAACTGCCAGTCAAATTGTTGGTCCAACAATCGACTCAAATAAAGCCTCCACCATTTTTTCCATGGCAGAAAGACGATTCACAGAAAAAGAAATTAACAAACTTGGACGGATTTTCCTTTTTTCCTGCAAAAAAACACAAATGACGGGAATTTAAAAACAACTGTGGTCCAACGATCGACTTCTCAAAATCTTCGGGACGTGAATAAAACACAAATGAATAGGAAAAGAAATAAGTGGCGGACCGGTTTAACAACTGTGCTCCAACGATCACAGTTAACACACGTCTAAGACCTCCAAATGTGGTCTTAGACGTGCTTGGGTGGATCTTCTAGTTGTTGAAATCATGACATTCTCTTTACTGCTCAAAGTTCAAAGAATATGTTTGTATTTTTTTTTCTAACAGTGAGCTAACATAATATAATTTCAGTGCTTTAGGTGTATATTTTCTGCATTGAATTGGATAGATTATTTTGTTATTATTACGTTTATTTTCCTATATTGAAATTCACTGAAGTTTTGTATTTATCTATATTTCTTTACGTTTATAAAATTATACATTTATTTTTCAATAAAATATTATTTACAAATAACATTTTTCTTTGATTGCCCAAAATGATTATGTTGGATTATATTGAAGAGTTGTAAATTTAGAAATCTATTACACCTATTTATTTCTGAGATCATTTTTATAGATTCAGAGTACTAGGAGATGAAAATGCTCATTACAAACTCTTCAAATTCATTGTATAAGTCTAAAATAAATGAGAGTTCTTCATGGGTTAAAAAATCTTACCTGTCTTCTTGGTCATCCCCTCTCCTCTATCTATAAAATGTGTTTGAAAAATCAGTAATTTAATATATATATATATATATATATATATATATATATATATATATATATTTCTATTCAAATTGGATATACTTCTTCACTTCAGCTCGGAATTACTTCTACTACTCTAAAAATACTTAATCAAAAAACCAATCCCGTAGTTGATTGCTAGGCCCACACTAATATATAAACTGCAATTTATCATGATCTTTAGACCAATAGAGGTGATGTCACAATGGAAATAACCCTCTTACTAATATAATGGTTGATTGGTTATGTTTGCTTACTCAACTTTGCCTCCTCTTTGACTTAAAAAATCTAAAAAATCTTGTAAAATTACTTCTAGATTCATACCTTACTACCCAAGTCAAATATGCCTCTTCAAGATGTCGAGCATCTTGACTTAGTGATCAAATACTAGGTGGGTAAACATAATAACCAGTGATCGAATTTGAAAGGCTCCCAATAATTTCATTTGAAGGGCTAGTTAAGTTTGACACTCCGTAAGTGACAGATTAAACAATACATTGCCGTTCAATTGAAAAAAGAAAATTTTGATTACCTTTCAATCTATATTTGATTATTTTATATGAAATCAATATGAAAAAACTAAAAATTATTAAATATTGAAAAATCAACTAAATTTTTTGAAAGGTAGTTAAATTCAATAATAGAGATTCAAAAAAGTAATTACATGTTGCATCACTCAAAGGAAGAGATCTCTAAAATTTCGTTCTTTTCCATTCCTCATATAAGTCATTCCAATCTATTATATCAGACTTGTGAGGTGTAGAAAGAGATAAAAACATTAATTTGTCTAATATATCCAAGCAGTCTAGACCTTTCAAGAGTTTGAATGTGATTTAACTTAGAAAATCATTTCTCACATGCTGATTTACTTGTTGCAAATGCAAGAACATTTTCCATAGTTTCATTAAGTTGGGGAATAAATCTTTCCACATTTCATCTTCACAACATTAATTTCATGTCTTGAACATAGTCTTCTTCGAATGTGCTTTATGTAGATTCACTACAAAACTTATATTTTACCTCTCATATATTTTCCAGTTTTAATTTTTTAGGACTATAAAAGAAAGTCCTTTGGAATTCAATGCCAAATTGTTGGTATAACAAATATAAGATTCCAAAAACAAACTAACTCTTTGTTATTCATGAATAAGATTTGTTAGACAATTTAGAGCGATCAAAGAAATCGTAATTTTCTAAAGCCTATTAAGGTTGTAATAATAATAATAAAATATTTATTAGATACAAAATAAATGTAAAACATGAATTTTTCAGCCTTCGAAAATCTAAATGCAATTTAATCTTACATACCTTAATCTATCTCGAATGCAAGAGTAATTTAGAGCATGGAAGAGTTCTAAAATAATCCAGCTATCCATTGATTACACAATATTGAAGTTGTTAACTTAGAGACATCACAATTAGCATTATTATCTTAACAAAAATATGGAAATAATAAGAACCCAATTTTCGAAATAAAATAAGTGCAGTGAGAATAAAATCCCCAAATTTATTTAATGGCTAGAAAAAATTAAAAAACTAATACTGCTCTTATTAAAATAGAAACACTCAACTAACTGCTTATTTAGTGGTGATTCGTCTTCTCCTTAGATTTTGTGCATGATTTGTTAAAGTGAAAATAAATTTATTTTCACACAAAAAATAGAAGTAAGTATGAGTTATGCACAACAATTATTCATTTAATAATTAATTAATTAAAATGAATCCAATATTTATAAAACTTAACATTACATTTAATATATGTATAAAACGTGATTTTTTATATTTGCCTTCTAATGAAAAAATAACTTAAGTGACTTCATTTCAATAATGATATGTAATTTTAAATTTCTTTTAAAGTATAAAATTTTAAACACCCTTCTATGACAAGGTAAAATACATTTGAAGGGCATTGACAACTTCAAATTTGATCCATGAATTAATCAAATAAGTAGTAATCAAGATATATCCTGATCATAACGTAAATAGTTTGTGGTGAATGTTCATGGGTGCTTTTTCAACATGGGATATTGGAGGGCCCCACGTCATCCTTTAAAACAACCCCTGCATGTAGAATAGAATCTTTAATGCTGTGGATCTTTGGTCTCATGGACCTCATTAAAAATATTTCTTTCTTTCAATAAATTCAAATGTTCAAATGCCTCCATTGCAGAGAATATGAGTTTTTGCAATATGCAGACTTGCTAGTTTTGCAATATGAGGATCTTTTAAAGACATTGTTAAAGGTGGCGAGTGTGATGAAAGCAACGGGGTGCTTGGTGGCTATGTCATGGATGGTTGTGAGTGGGATGAAATGTACAGAGGATTTAAATCCCAAAATTACTAATTTTCTTAGAGATGTGAGACCAAATTGGGTGTGTACGTAGGCTATGGATATGTAATAAATGCTTTAAATCCCATAATTATAAATAAGATTTATTGTATTTTTTTACCATGTGGAAATCAGGTTGACACGACATTCTCTTTACTACTCAAACTTCAAAAAATATGTTGTATTTTTCCAGATCATGTGAGCTAATATAATTACACTGAAGGCGTTACCCCTATGGGAAAGGGATTTGTAGACATTCATGGGAATGTGCCAAATTTGAAGGCCTAAATGACGGTTTTGCTATTTTTAACAATTTTGCTTTTGCTATTTTTAACAATTTTGTTTTTTATTTTTCTAACAATTTTAATTTTATTTTATAGCTTTTACATGCATTAACCTTTGCTTTTGGTATTTTAAACAATTTTGCCTTTTGCTTTTCCAACAATTTTGTTTTTTTTTATTTTGCATGTTGCTTTTACTTTACTTTTAACGTGAAGGTTTTGACATTTTTAAATTTTTTTTAATTTTTTAAAAGATATTTTCAGCGTTTCCTTTTTTAACAATTGCATGGTGAATGCCATATATATATATATATATATATATATATATATATATATATATATATATATATATATAGAGTCTGCAGGAATATTGTTCTCAATATTGTTTTCTAACAATTTAGTGTATTGGACACACGACCCTTGGATCTGCAGCAGTACGTGGACTTGACGGAATTGTTGTTTGAGCAGTAGAAGTTGGGGTCGTTTGTGCAGGTTCTTCCCATTTACAATTGTCTTCTGAATCAAGGTAAGCTTAATTTATTTAAACCCTGTGCTAATTTCTTAAAGGCTTCAACGAGTCAACACCAACGATATAGATTTTGTTGCCCAAGTTATTGGGGACACTATCTGATAGGGTCAATGAGGATTAGCTACAGGTCCCTCTCTCTTTAATAATAGATAAACAAGAATTCTGATAATCAATAACCATGAGTGTAGCTACATGAAGTTCCACAATCACCAATTGCTGAACGCATTAAACATTTCGATCACCCAATCCATTGCTGAAAGTAACAGGCGGGTTTGACCAAGAAATCCTGACGATGATCAGTTGGAGCAAAAATTTCTACTGTGCAAACAACACAAAATCATACTTATTACAAATTTATGGGTTGATGCAGACCTCATAAATGGTGCTACAAGAACATTCATCGACATTGTCTACGATGCATCAATGCCACCACCATCATTACCTTTATTTGTTGTTGTCAAATTTGATGGATACAATGACCCATGTTGGGATCCCTCCAACCCGTGACATATTCCAATACCCTCTATTTCAAGAGGGAATCGAAGACAATTGCTGCTTAAAATGGCCTGGGCATTAACTATCCACAAGTCTCAAGGACTTACTATGCATAAAGCAACTGTCAACATTGGAACCAATGAAAGGCAGGGTCTGACATTCATAGCTTTCTCCAGTGTTCCATCGCTTGCAAAACTGTGCATTTCACCTCCTTTTTCATTCGAAAGGTATTAAAAAATGGCACATGTACCAACACTTGGAGCAAGAAAAAAGGAGGAAGTAAGACTATTATCACTCAACCCTTCGTAAATACTACACTCTACTTTGATAGCACCTCCGCTAATACATTACTCAACACTTCTTCTATCCTAGGAGACATTTCTATTCAAGGGGTATCAAATTTACTCATGTTTACTGGATATAAAATTACCCTAATAATTCTACCATTTATGATATAATTCTTTTCATATCAAGTTCAAATAAAATAGTTAGAAAAACGATACCACTCATGATATAAAATTTGAAAATGTATATGCATGAATTTGGAACAAGTTTGAAATGAAGAGATGAAACCTTTAAATGAAGTGGATCATCTATATACCTACAATTACAAAATACACTTTTCTACATGCATGTTCAATTTTTCCCTTTTATTGTTGCTTGTTTCTTTATGTTAACCAACAACAACATATTTTTAATGCCTTCATCTACACACAAATACCTACAATTTTAAAATGTTGAGAAAGAACAATGCAGTTTATAGTTGTTTCTGTTGGTGCTCAAAATAGTCTCGCCCCATTCTGCTATTGAAAATATATTGATTTACGGTCTCTACCATATTTTATCCCCCTGTGTTGTGTCTGAGACGTCTCTACCTTCCATTTTTTGCCATAATCAATCCATTCCTGGGTTGAATATCACTTATGGATCCAAAGTTAGCTCCTCGTTTCTCTGTTCCTCTGAAGGGGTCTTTAATTTGGGTCTCCCATTCTCTATTCATCTAAAAACTTGTGATTTCCTATTCTTTCCCTTTTCCACAGTCAGGATTTTCTTCCCTTGTCGTTTTTTCCCTAAATACTTGAAGAAAAATGAATGGATGTAGCTCGAAGGAATGTATTTAAGCATTGTAACATTTCTAAATCCTTTGTCCTTGGAGAAAATTTCATCTCCGGGCTCAAATGGTCATTTTTATTCATTTTACAGTTTCACGGGCGTTTCTCCCAGTCAAATTTACATCCTTGCATCAATAGGAAACATGGTCTCTTTTTTTGGATGCGGCTCGACTGGGAACTTTGAGAATTTTATGAATTGCCTTAACTTAAAAACCTATCTACGTGGAAGAATGACACTCATTTGAAGATTTACTTTTTGGTTTGGCCTTGGAGTAATGCCGGGAGGACACGTGGAGGTTTTCGTTGCTTCACCTTGACTTAGATAAATATTTATGTAGCTGGATATAGTTTGGCGGGACAGAGACACGTGGCGAGCCCAGGCTCATTCAGGGTCTCAAACTTGGGCACCATTTTGAAATTGTGCCATGGAGACATGTGGAGGCTTTTGCCAGGTCTTCCCATACTTAGTCTTTTTTCAAAAGGTTTTAGGAGGTTCGGAACAAGTGGAGGAACCACGCATGCTTGGGGACCAACCCTTGAGTTTCATTTTAAAGAAGCACCAGGAGGACACTTGGAGGCCTCTGCTCATTTTACATTTTGCTCGGACTTTTCAACGGCCAAAGGAGATTGCCTTGGACCCTGACACATGGCACCTTGCACTGAGCTTCAAGCCTTCAAACAAAATTTTTCAGGCTAGGACACATGGTGAGCCCGCGCTCATTCAAAGTCTCAACTTTTGGGGACCATCTCAAGATGTGCCATTGTGACGTGTGGCAGTTTGAAAAGTCAAAAGGATGGGGAGGTGAACCATCGGGGGTAACTTGGATTTTTTACCTCTTAAGGATTAAAATATCAAAATGTCCCACAAGCCCAATAAGGGATTAGTCAAAGTTTGTTTCAGGACAATGGCGGAGGTGTGGACCATAGGGGGAATTTTGGAAAATTTTCCTTTTGGGAGAAAGGAGTTAAAAGTGTAAAAGGAAGCGTGGTTCTGTTGGAACCCACATCAGAAACTAGAAGCGGAAGGGCAGAGATGTGGGGAAAACTTGAAAAAAAATCCCTTTTCCAAAAAAGAGGAGAAATAGCATAATTCAGCCACGGTTCCTTTGGGACCCACATTGGGACACATGTCCGGCCCATTTTTCGAAGGTGGAGGGGCGGAGCAAAGTGGAATTTTTTTCCATCTTTTCAAAAGGGTTTAAAAAGTCAAAAGGAACCCCCGGGCCTATTTTAAATTGAATCTTCTATGTGGATGGCCCAAATTCAAAGTGGAGATCAACAACAGTTGTGTGTCTGAATATGATTTTCCCCCTATTTTTACTGAAAAGCTCTTGGAAGTGTGAGTGTTCATGATTTCTTGGTATTTCCTACATGACAAACAGAGAGGAGATTTAATTTTGATATCTAATTTTGGTGGGGGAGATCTGGAGACATCTTTCACCATTAAAATTATCTGACTATTGGGCTCGATCTGATCTTCCATTTTTCCTTCTCGGGCATGCAAAGAACAAGATTTGATAGATTAGGGGTAGAAGTGGTTGGAAAATAGAAGGAAGAGTGATTTATCATAGGAAGGAGTTGAATGTGAGAGATATTTGAAGAGATCTACCCCCTAAGCACCTGACAACTTTTTGCAGATCTGATCCTAGGAATCGCGATCAAGATCATGGTGAGCACTAGTGCACTCAATGTCTAGATTTTTTGGGGAGAAAACTCAGTTGTAAAATTTTATAAATGGCATAAATTTATCGTGCAAATGGTTGGAGTGTTAGGTGTCAGGACTGATTTTCTAATAGAAAAAAACTTGATAGAGCCTGTCTTTTTAAGAAGCCGTCTGAGAAGCCTGTATATCTTTTTTGTATTAAAATTTATCGTGTCAAGGTGATTGCGAGTGTACAACCATTGAAAAAATCTGAGATTTTTCTAGAAAATTTCCCTTGCTGATAAATTTAATCAAACTCGAGTTATTATGTGTTGATCTTGAGAAAAAAGTGTCTGTTTCATCTTTGAATGTCTGCAAATAGTTTTTCTTTTTCCTATTGCAATCTTGTATCAAAATCCTTCTAAATCACACAGGTATCAATCCTTATGATAGTTTAGTGGCATCTAAAATTTCATTTCTCAGAAGAGCTTTTATCTGGGAATGAAATAAACTATTTAAAATCACTTTTCTTTCATATATTGATAGAGATTTTCTGTAAGCCTCTAGGTGTACCTCAGGTGTGATTGGGCTTAGAACTTGATGCTTTGTTGGGTTTTCTAACTCAAGCCTTCATGTTAGAATCTCATAGATTGTGTTAAAAAGTGCAAATCTGGGCCTCTATTGAAGCAAATATTCTAGTTAAAGAAACATTTTAGTTGTTCTCTGGCATTCTATTAGTTTATCCTTCCATTTTGTAGAAGCTCTCAAAGATCTGGAAAATCAAGTCCATCCTGCCTCACCTCCCACCAAAACATTCATTTAAAAATAATCAATCCTACCCGTACTACCCCTGTTTTCCCTATGTGTATACAAATGCATAATTTCCATTACAAAGACATGCAGAAACAATCAGGGTTCCAAATGTCTGTAATAGCTTGAACCTTGTCTAGAAAATATATGCACTATCTAGAGTGACAACTCATGATAGTTAGATTTTGTTACATTGATCATATTTTCTTCATGGTTCCCTCAATAACTTCACAAAGAAGGATATCTCCATCTTCTCCACAAACACCAGGCTACAGAAGGGTCCTCTCACCCTGGTTGAAAGGCACAACCATAAAGTAGTGAGGATAGATCAAATCCTCTTGAGGGTGCTATCCATTTCTCCACATCTGAGTGACAGAAGGCCAGTTAGATCCCATCCATGGCTACAAAACGACCTATTATGATTTATCTGTCTTTAAGCTTCCTGTCAAACTTGTGATGCTGCTCTGACTTTGAGGGAGAATCAATTTGGGTACCAACACCCAATTGGCACCATTTATGGGGACTGTTTTAAATTGCTGAGATGTGATTTGCGTTTTTTTATTATTGGCAAATAGTTTTATGAAAGGGACTATACCCTTGAAAACAAAAGAAGGCCTAAGAGCCGGAATAAGAGTGAGAATCAGAGAGAATGGATCAAGATCTGAGTGTTACAATGAAGCTCGAAGTAGCCCAGAAACAACTACTCAAACGAGACAAAACAACAAAATTACTGCAAAAAAGCAGTAAAGAGACCACAAAAAAATAGCAAAAAAAAAAACAGAAGCAGCAGAAGCAACCAATACTACTTCTTGGTAGCCTTGTCGATGCTGGTCTTGACTCTCTTCCAGGCATGAAACATACCCAAAGTTGTCATGTGGGCAGCATCAGTTTTATCAAGCTCCTCAATTGTTCTTTTGCTCTCTTTTTCGTTGCCCCAAAGTGTAGCCGGGACACCGCTGAGGTTGGAAACACTCTTGGCATGACCCTCAATGAACTCCTCAATTTCCCTAAGGGTGGAAATGATGTAATCATGTCTAGTTTTGGCCATCCCTAAGCGGGAGTCAAAGGAGGTCAGCTTCTTATAAATGTCCTCAATCTGACTGCTATCAATGTTCTCCTCCCCCTCCATGCTTTTCTTGCCTTTTTTGTTTAGCCAGCTTCTTGACCTCATCCTTCAACAGTTTCATCTCAGCCTCTAAGGCCTCCAACCTCTTTGAAGAGCTATCCAACTGCACTTCCCGGGGACTGGCACTGCTGATATTCAGAAGATCATGTGCAATCTCAAGTTCGAAAGGCTCCTTCTCCACAGCAAGAGACTCAAGGTTGAGCTTCCTGGAGGCCCTGGTGACCGGTCTTTTAGAGGTAGAGGCGAGGTGGGTGGCTGGAGCAGCAGCAGGGGGAATGGAAGGAGAAGCTAGAATAGTCAGCTTGGGGGTGACAGTAGCGGTGACAGGGGCAGCAGGAGAAACAGGGCTGACAGCAGCAGAGCCCATCAAAGGGGTAGCCGGGCTAGGAGAGGAGGGAAGCCCAGGGTATTTTAGAAGGAAACATTTATGAATCAACAAAATAAGTCCTTGATGCAAGGGAACCACCTGGGTGTGCTTCTGAAACTCCAAAATGGAGCGTTCAAGGGAGTTCAGCAGATAATGGGGAAAGCAAACCAATCGATTCCTACGGAAGTGGTTTAGAAAGATAAGATGTTTAGCAAGGACAGTGACAAACCTACCTTCCAAGGAGATGAATCGAATCATCATGCGAGTAACCTCATCATAGGGTGGAGGAATTGAGCTAACAAGTAGGCCCGCTGTACCAAATGTGAGCTTCTCAGATCCCTCCACAAATCTTCTTTCTTCAGCATCTCTATCAACCCTTTTGTTGAAGAAGCGGTATCCCTCCAAACAAAGACCGGTCACTTCAGCAATAAGATCTTCATTGACCAATATCTTCTGTCCCCCGTAGTCGACAGTCTGCTCCTTCCATTCCTTAGCAAAACGCACAGAAATGCTTTGGTCATGCCCCTGCACCTTTTCCATGAATTTGGTGAAGCCACCTTTGCTGAGAATGTTCCAAAGCTCGATATTTTCCTTCCAGTCGGGGTCCGCGCATGGCTCAATTTGGCAGGGAGGTCCTCCCATCTTCTCTGTGAAAGACTGATTACAACAATTTCCCAAATGCCTGTGTGCATAGAGACCTGTCCGCTTCTTGCTATTGTAAACCGCACAAAACTGGAAACTATAGCCGTTGCTCTTCCCACGAACGGCTGCGTGACTGCTGAACTGAGCCTGCGGGAAGTCGCGTGTGTGAGTAGCTCTCTCTCTGTCAACAATCACATAACATCTTCCATCGGTTTTCGAGGAGCTATGAATTCAAATTTTAACAGCTGTAGTACATCCCACATGCGTGATTTTCAAATCAACATAACTCCAATTGGAGTTCCCCAAATAATTCTTACTATCATGAATATTTGATATTATTTGCATCATCATATTCATTAAAGCAACACGTGTGAGAGTGTTATTGATGTTGATCTTCATCCAAAGATTATGTCTCATCTCTAGGGATTGCTTGCGTATAGAAGTCCGCATGAATGCTGTTGTGGAGCTGATTAGGGATGTTGTTATTATCCCAGATGGTGAAATTAACATTAATGCCATAATTGGCCAGCGCATCCGCCAATTTATTGCCCTCTCTGTAAGTATGCCTGATTCTGATGTCATTGAAAGTATGACTGATGCTTATGGACTCAGAGATAAAATCCTTAATACTCCAACTAGGAGATGAGGACTGATTAAGAAGTTTAATGATATTAAGGGAGTCCCCTTCAACAACTAGGTTCTTAATATTCTTAGCCTGGGCAACTCTCAAGCCCCAGAGAGCAGATAATGCTTCAACAAAATGATTAGTTTGAACTCCCATTTTTCCAGCATATGCAACAATCAGATTACCATTATGATCCCGTATTGCTCCTCCTCCTGCCGCTATCCCAGGGTTTCCCTTAGAGGCCCCATCAAAGTTCAACTTGTACCAATTAGAATCAGGAGGATGCCATTTGATCGAAGATCTATCAATACTATTCCCAGGATTGCTCCAATTTCCAATCTGCCAATTGGATAAGATGTACTCTTCATTCTCAGGATAACTCTTGTTCTTGGGAGGTTTAAATCTGGCAATATCCTCTTTAATACCATTAGAAATTTTTCCAATACTGAGTTTATAGTTTTGCTTCTTATTTCTGAAAATGATATCATTTCTATCCTTCCAAATCCTCCAGATTAAATGTGGGATAACCAATTTCCAGATCCTTTTGATAACACAATGTCTGAAGGGTGGGTTCCATTGATTCCATAGCTGATTAAGATTCTTCGACATCACCCAGAGAGCTTCAAATTTAGAAAGGACAAAGTTCCAAATTCTTTTGGCATAATCACAATGTATGAACAGGTGGCTGATATCCTCAGAGTCATTTTTACAAAGATGGCACCAATTAGGAATTATAAATCCTCTTCTCATCAAATTTTCAGTGGTAAGAATTCTACCTCTGATGGCCAGCCAGAGGAAAAAATTTATTTTAGGAGTTAATTCAGACACCCAAATCTTGTTCCAATTAAAATCAGATTGATTACTATGAAAGAGATTGATATAACCAGATTTGACTGAGTAGTTCCCATCATGGGAATTATTCCAAACCAACTCATCCTTGGTTTCCAGCTGACTTAATGGAATAAGATCTAAATGATCTTGAAGGGAGGAAGTAATTTGTTTCAGATCAATTCGCTCCACAGTAAGTTTTTTCCAATTCTTGTTGGTGCCATTTCCTTCAATGTAATCTTTGATTTTAATACCATACTTGCTTATTAGACTTTCCTTAGCCATCCCAAATCTATCCAAGAGATTGCCACTAAACCAATTATCCTCCCAGAAGTTTATCTCCCTGCCATCCCCCACTTTCCATTTGCTGCCCTGCTTGATGAAGTTTCTGCACTTGACCAAATTATTCCAAAAAATGGAACCATAGGGGAGGTACTCATCATGCAGATAGGAGTAAACAACTTGATGATTTAAATATTTTGCTTTAATTAAATCAATCCAGGGTTGTTTCTCAGACAACATTCTCTAGCCCATTTTAGCAATGAGTGCCTCATTCATTTTCTCAATATTTTTTATGCCCAGCCCTCCCATAAACTTCGGGGTGCAGACCTTATCCCAGGCCACTAAGTGAAATTTGAACTTCTCTTCCATGCCTTGCCATAAATTTTTTTTCTGAATCCTCTCAATTTTATCTCTGAAGGAAGAAGGGATTTTGAAAAGCGACATGATATAGATGGGCAGATTTTGAAGAGTACTTTTAATGAGTAAGCACTTACCAGCACTAGATAAAGTGGCACCTTTCCAACCAGCCATTTTTTTCTGAAATCTCTCCAATAAATCATCCCACACCTTGTAAGAGACTTTCTTAGTGCCGAGTGGGAGGCCTAAGTAGGTGGCTGGAAGTGCACTTATTTTACAGCCCAGAATTTTTGCAATTTTGAGCTGTCTTTCCTCAGGAGTGTTGAAGAAGAATATGGTGCTTTTTTCATAATTAATCTCTTGCCCAGAAGTAGATTCATAAAGCTGTAATAAAGCCTTAATAGCCTTAGCTTCCACAATTGAAGCCAGAAGAAGAAGGATAGTATCGTCCGCAAACTGTTAATGGGAGACAGCTTGGCTGATGGAAGTGGGTTTAGAGCCATTTAAAAGGCCGTCTTTAACCGCTTTGCCAATTGTTCTGCTAAGGTTGTCAGCCAAGAGAATGAAGAGTAAAGGGGAGATGGGGTCACCTTGTCTAAGACCTCTGCTGCTGGTGAAAAAACCCACAGGATCCCCATTAACAACCACAGAGAATTTGGCTGTAGATATACAAGACTTAATAATTCTTCTGAATTTTTCCGTGAACCCAAATTTAGCTAAAACTTTGTCAAGGAAGACCCAAGATACCTTGTCAAAAGCTTTATTCATATCAAGCTTAAGGACCATATTTTCCTTTTTATTATTTTCCATGGAATGTATAGTCTCGTGAACCATAATCACTCCATCTTGTATAATCCTGCCTTTAATAAAGCCACTCTGCTACCTTGAGATGAGATCATTCATTATGAGCTGAAGTCTAGTAGTGATAATTTTGGTGAAGATTCTATATATGGCATTTACTAGACTGATAGGTCTGAAGTCCTTGAAATCTTTAGCATCCATTTTTTTAGGTGCCAGCACAATGTGAGTGTTATTAAGCTCTTTTAAGAGATTTCCCGTTCTATAGAATTCATTCACTGCTTTGAGAAGATCCTCCGAGAAGATTTCCCAGAACTTCTGAAAAAAATTAATGGAGAACCATCCGGTCGAGGAGCCTTATCCCCTTCAAGAGAAAAAACAACTTTTTGCAGCTCTTCAAGCGTGGCTACTTTAGTGATATTTCTAAATTTCTGGTCCCCTATTTCATTCTGAGGGATGGCCTCCAACATAAAGGAAATAGCTTCAGAGTTGCTGACATTTCTCTCTTCAAGAAGATTTTTATAGAATTCAAGTGCTTCTTTCTTAATGCTATTGGGATCTTTTATGATATTCCCGTTGTTTTTAGAAACCTCTAAGATTCTGTTACAGGCTCTGTGTTTCAAAGTGGTCATGTGAAAGAACTTCGTGTTCCTGTCTCCCTCTTTAAGCCAGATAGCTCTAGATTTAAGGAGCCAAAAAGATTCCTCTCTGTTGTAGATCGTATGCAACTCTGAAAGAATATTCTTTTCATTTATCTCATCTTCAGCTGATCTCCCCATAGTATCCATTTTTAATTCCAGATCCTGTAGCTTCTGTTTTAACTTTTTTTATTGTCAAAAACATTTCCAAAAATGCTTTTATTCCAGATTTTGACTTGCTTTTTGACATTTTTGAGTTTTTAAACCAATCTGAACTGAGCAGTGCCTTCACCATTCCATCCCCACCATTCTTTTAAAAAATTTCCCAAATATTTGGCAATAGATCTACTTATCATCCTACTTCACCTCCCCACCAAAATTCATTCAAAAACAATTGAATCATACCCATACTACCCCTGCTTTGTCCATGTATGTATACAAGTTTAGAGCAATCGGATTGTTATCTGATCCAAAACTGGGTACCGAAGACAAGATGGAGGTCTTCCACTAAGAATCCAGCTTGCTGATATTAGAGCCCTATCCAACCTTTCCTAGAATGATATCTCCATTATCCTAGACCTTCTATAACTTGTGAGAGTATAGGTTTTTCTTGCATGAAGATCCATATTTTTTTCGAGGTTTTCTTAAGCAATAATTTCAGCAAGGAAGGATATTTCCACCTCCATTCACAAACAGGTGGAGGTGCCTACAAAAGGGTCATCTCACCTGGGTTTAGTTGAAAGTTGAACATCCCCCATAATAAGCCAGTTAGCAGAGCAATGTAGGTTTCTAAATATCCTCTTGAGAGCAGCCCAAAGTTATCCATTTCTACCACATATGAGTGATAAAGAGAAAGCTGTAGCGTCATCCTCAGCTACAAAATGACACACTATATGCTTCTAGTTTGTATCCATCTAGCCCTTGAATACCACACCTGATACTGGCTTCTCAGCTTCTGAGGGAAATTATCAATTTGGGTACCATATTCAACCTTTACTAAATAGTTCTTATATGTTCCAGGGACTATTGACATTTTTCATACATCATCTTGTATTTGAGGTCTCTAGTAGAATTCTTCTTATATGCTCTATAAGTGCTACGTGTGCAATTCTTTCTAGTTCCTACACCTAGTGCACCATAGCTTTCATTGATAAATCTGAGATGAAGAAAAGTTAGATCTTTTGATTTCCAGTTCCCAGTATTGATAGACATGTTGACAGGTCATATTTTAGTGCATTTTCACAACTAAGGTGGAAATCCTTAGTGGTGACTCCTTGTTGATTTGATTTCTTGATGATTACCAGTGTCTTAACCTATGTCAAGTGAGATTATCTCACTGATCTTTAGAAAGCTATGGAAGGAAGAAGATATTTTTTTACTAAGGATCCTACTAAGGACACTATTTACCAAAGATAGGTAAAAACAAAGTCAGAAGGAAGATAATCCAGGAGAGGTTGTTGGAGATCAAGTAGAAAATAAAAGGGATCTCTATTGATGAAAGTGATAGATCTATCATTGAAAACTATGCCACTCAAAGTGATTCTAAATCAGATAGCCTCTTTTTGGAATTGAATTCTCCAAATGGAGAGGGGCCTTCATTTTCTTTTGAAAATTTTGCTTCTTATTCTACCCTTCTCTTTTCAGAAGATGATAGGGTTTTCTAAGAAACACGGCCTTTAGGGGGTATCCATTTTGAAAGTTATACCCCTATGTTTCAAATACCCTCTACTCTTTATCAATTTGTCAACCCCTCCCAAGGTCACCTCCTCAAAACAACATGGCCCATGAGCCCACCTAGACCTCCATTTGTTGTAAATACCTTTAGACCTATAAATTATGTGTGAATGGCTAGTTATCCAAATGAAGTTCCCCAGGATGTATGAAATAGATTACCAAAGTTCCAAGGAAACAACACTATAACTGGTGATCAACATTTAAAGATTTTTATCAATATGATGGAATAATTTGAGATTGAACATGAAGATGTATATATCAAATTGTTTATCCATACTTTGGAAGAAGATGTCAGGGATTGGTATAAATATTTTCCAGATAACTCTATTGATTCTTGGACTGAGATGAATAATGCATTCAGATTGCAGTATGGTGATAGAACTGACCCTAGGTTTCTTCTATCAGAATTTGAAAACATCAAGAAGAATCCTAATGAGTCAGTACATGATTTCAACACAAGGTTTAGCAAGACCTTGAGGATATTACCTATTGGCTTGAGGCCTTGTGATGAATCATGTTTGATCAAATATTTAGATGCATTTGATAAAAAATCTACTTACTACTTGAAGGACAAAAACCCTACTAATTTGAGGCAGGCCTTCACCATGGCTCTAAAAATTGAGAATAACATTAAGGCAATTGGAAAGCCTCCAAAAAGGGAGGGTGTGAAACTGATTAATCTAGAAAATCCTTAGGCAAGCAAGGCTACTGATTTGGAGGAAGTTGTGAAAACTTTGGCAGGGGATGTCAAAGAAATATCATGCAAATTAGCCCAGGAAGTAAAAGAGATTGGGCAGAGTTCACAAGGTCAACAAAAGCAACAAAGCCAAGACAAGTTTACAAATCACCAAAGATTTGATGACAAAGGCAAGGGACCTGTTGGATTTGGAAATAGATAGTCCCAGGCCAGGGAAAACATAATGGTACCTAACCCTTTAGCTGTCAGAGTTGCTGTTGTGGAGGAGACATATGTCATTGATTGGTGTGACAAATGTTTCATGCCCCATGCTCCATGTGAGGAAGATCAGCAAGAAGAAGAAGAAGTTGATGATGATAATGATGATGATGTCTGCATGATGGGTTGCTCCACAAGCTCACAACAAGGCACAACTTCAACTGAGGTGATAAGTGCTAGAACTACTGCTGATTTTTAGGATTACATCCACCGGGTACCTATCCTTCCTCCCTCTCATGCTTTAGAAGTAGATACATTGTACAAGCTTTTGAATTTCCCAATAATGAATTTGAATATTTAAGGGCTTTAATGATAAAGAAGTATGATGGAGGAATCCCATCTGAGGAGGATAGATAGTTATTGATGAATGTTGTTGTGGCTCAAGAAAAGGAGCACAACACAAGAAGTAGGGTTGTCAAAGGGGAAGGGCCTCAGGCCAAACCAAAGACTCCATTTCTTTCAAATATTCATAAATAGGCCCTTAAGAAAGATGCATTTGCCAAGGGCCTTGCTGTCCCAAACAAAAATCATACCCCTCCTCATGCCCAAATTGTCAAAAATCCTGTGCCACCTAATGAGTGTGTAAGCATTCCTTCCAATGCTTCCTTGCCAAAGTCCGTCCCTTATGATATTGCCCAAGTTTTGAGTCAGATCAAGATTTTAGTTCCAATTTTTGAGTTGCTTAGGATCCTTGAGCATAAGAAAAGGGATTTTTAATATTTGGGGCTGAAAGAGGAGAAGACTTCCCTAGGCAGAAATATAAACATTGTGGAGAATCCACCAGTCATTGAAGCAATAGAGACACCAATAGTGTTGGAGGAACTAGGTGAACCACCTGAGGTTTATTTAGGGAAATCCTTTGTGGAGTCTCAGCTAAATGTGGATCCATTCTTCACCACTCTAATAATTAAGGACAAACTATTGCACAACTGTATGTTTGACTCAGAGGAATCATGCAATGTCATGCCTTTAGAAGTCATGAATGAGCTGAACATATTAAAGTGACAACTACATATGGGAAACTCATATGGGAATTTTATTGCCATGGACTCAAGAGAAATTCACAGTGCTGAGGATGTGTTGAAAGGTCTGGTGGTACACAACTTGTTAGCATATCCGGTAGTAAAGGACTTCAAGCTTGATGTAGTCATTGTTGCTTGCCCAGCCAAGTGGGGTAAGTTATTATCTAGAAATGGGCTGCAAGTGTTTGGTGGGAGTGTTCAAATGGATATGTCTTATGGTACCACTATCCCAATTGAGGGTAGCCTTATGATAGGAAGTTATATTGGGAAAAGAAGATGTTGCACCTTATTAAGGATCCGGTAACAATACATCTTATGAAGTATTGTGGCATAAGTGTTGATGTTGATAACTTTTTAGGCCATTTGCTGACCTGGACAATATTAAGCATTTGCAAGATTTATGATGATGTCTTGAAGTCAGGAAGATCTCCTTGTAGAATACAAGATAGTTTGATGGAGCAATTCATCTAAGTTCGGAAATGGTGCCAATTGTTTTGTCTCTCCAGGCTAGGAAAAGGAAACCTTTTCTTGGCAAACTCAACTTCCAGCTAAAGACTAATAACATTACTGAGTATGAGGAACTTGCTCCAAATTTAGGTATGAGGATTGGTGTGGTTATATGGTGTTAAGGACATCAGGCAAGGAAAGGTTTGACTTTTCTTTCAGAACTCAATTTTGAGCAAGTGCACTAATAACACTGCTGAGTATGAGCCACAAAAAATTAGCGTCTGAAACAATACAAGCTTGCTAGTATGTAGTATTAAAGACATCATTGTCAACTGAGATTGAAGAATTTAATTATATTGTTCTTCATGTTAGAGAACTTTATGCCATAATGAATTAGCGAATGACAAACAATACAAGTATTAGGATTCTTGGTTTGATAATTCATTGCAGATGTCCCCATGATTCATGAACAGGAAATTCAGGTGATATACAAGGCCATTTGTACCTTGCTATGTTAAGGATTGGTAAGTTTTTGATAATTGATGCTCAAGCCAGTCCCCATGATTTCCGTAGAACAATGAGGTTGAGTTGTGTGGATCAAGGCCATCTGATTGGGAGCCAATGGTGTAAACATTAGGGAAGTTTGGAAACCTTGTTTGGCAATGATGCATCATCCAGGTTCAGAGATTTCTAATCCATTCCTAGAGGGATGGTTTCTCTTGAATCATAAATAGTTGATTGGTGAAGCTAATTGCATGTGCATAAAGACAAATGGCTACTCCTTAGGGAACTTATGTATGATGTTAGGCATGCCATCTTGGTTTATGAATGACTGGAGACACCATTCCTAGAGGTCAATGGATTTTGCTTAGGATTGCAATCTTACATAATGAGTTGATTGTCATTATTAAGCAAATGCATGGACAACCTCAAGGGATGTTCCAGGAAGAGAAATGACCAATTTGTATGCACTCGGAGAAACCTATGTCTGACTAAAAATGTAGAGAATAGGTAGTATTTCACTCAACAAGGAAGAAGTAGTCCACATCAAAGCGATTCAGGGAAAAACTGATGGCCAATCATTGTGTCATTGGCTTGGATCTCTTAAAATGCATTGAGAACTAAAGGAATACATGAGATGGAGGGATTATTTCCACAAGAATGGGATTTCCTTCTTTGGGCAGATAAACTTTATCAGAAGATTCATATAGAAACTTTTTTGAGTTGACCATTCCAATCACTTCCATCTCTAAAGAAGGACCAAATAGAGCATCAAATGGGAGGAGGATGTCCATTCAATATTTCAATGGGATCAAGGAGGCATTAAAGTGCCCCTGTTTTAGTAGCTCCAGACTATAAGGAGCCTTCCCAACCTATTTTCCTTTGCTTCAGAAAAGAACTATTGACTTCTTTCTTGCTGTACAGAAGGATGATGAAGGGGCTGAGAGACCTATTTTATTTTTCAGTAAGGCATTTAGGGGGATGAGCTAAAATACACTATTATGGAGAAGTAGGTATTTTCCTTGGTAAAAGCAACAAAGGTTTTTAGGCCTTACATTTTGAGTTTCAAAATTTTTGCATATGTTCCCCACACCATGGTCAAAGAAATCTTATCAGAGATGGAAGTCTCAAGAAAAAGATGCAGATGGGTGAACAAGTTGCAAGAATATGACATGGATATCCAAACCACAAAGTTGGTGAGAGGTTTGGGCTTGGCTAAGCTTATGGCTAAGAGAAACTTAAAAACTATTGAGGTAAATGAGGTAGAAGAAAAAACGATAGGGGTTTCTGAAAAGTTGATGAGTTCTGAGTGGTACAAAGATGTAATTTTTTATCTCAGAAATTTATACTGCCCTGAGTATTTGAGTAAGAACTAGAAAAGAGCCCTTAAGTTGGCTTCCCATAAATATGTCATTACTGATTATGGGTTAGCTTGGAAGAACCCTAAGGGAGTTCTTTTAAGGTGCATTACCGAAGATGAAGCCCCCAAGATAATTACTGATCTACATGGAGGAGTTTGTGGGGGGAATTTTGCTACAAGAGTCACAACACACAAGATCCTAAGGGATAGTTATTGGTGGCCAACTCTTTTTAGGGATACAACCTTGTTAGTTAGAAGATGTGAGAGTTGCCAGTGTTTCTCTGGAAGACTGAAAGCTTCAGGCTCCCTGCCTTTACAGCCTGTATCAATTGAAGCCCCGTTCAAGCAATGGGGAATGGACTTCATTGGTGAGATTTCAGACCCTTCAAGTACTGGTCACAAGTGGATTCTTGTAGCCACTGATTACTTTACCAAATGGGTGGAGGCAATCCCTACCAAGAGGGCAACACACCAAATTGTCATGGACTTTGTACTGAAGGTTTGGAGTGCCAGCCAAAATTGTAGTTGACAATGCCATGAGTTTCAGAGCCAAATCTCTGGTGGAAATTTACAAGGAGTATGGGATCAAATTGACATATTCCTATAATTACAATCCCCAAGGAAATGGACAAGCTAAGTCCAGTAATAAAAACTTGCTGAAGATTATCAGAAGAGCCTTGGAGCTGAACAAGAGAAAATGGGGTGAATAGTTGAAGTTTGTTGTTTGGACTGATAGAATCACTGTCAAGAGAGCTACTGGAAAGAGTCCATTTGAGTTGGTGTATAGAACTCAGGCCCTACCACCCCTTGCATATGCAACTATCCTCATATCAGTTTATTCAATAGCTGGAAGATCAAGAGGTTAGTCCATATGATGCTCACATTAACCAGATTGTTGAACTTGATGAAGAAAGGAGGGCATCCCACCAGAGGCATGTAAAGTTCAGAGAAAAGCTGAAGAAGTTATTTGACAAGAAGGTCACTCTTAGAGCTTTCAATGTTGGAGATCTTGTACTACTATGGGATAACAAACATGAAGATAAGGGCACGCATGGAAAATTTGATGCATTATGGATGGGCCCTTACTCCATTGATATATGAATTGGTGAACATACCTTCTTCTTGAAGGACTTGGATGGATAATTGCTCAAGTTTCCTATTAATGGCATGTATTTGAAGCATTTCCTGGGTTGATTTCTCCAGAATAAAGGTAAACATATTCTGTACAGTGTATAAGTTGTTGTTTGTTTCCAGTCTTTTGTGTTTTTACTCGTTCTGGTCTTTGGTGACCTATTTTTGCTAGTTTCTCTGTTCATTTTTGAGAGATGGTTCTATTTCTTTTCTCTGAAAGTTGACTCCGTTCCCCAATGGATATGTTTTTGACACTTGTTTTACCTTTGTTCTTGTGGCACTCACAGGTAGTGCCCATCCCCGATTCGGAGCTGATTTTGGTGCTCAAAAATAGTATCGCCCCATTCTTCTGTTGAAAATCTATCGATTTATGGTCTCTGTAATGTTTTATCCCCTTGTGTTGTGTCTGAGAAGTCTCTGCCTTCCTTTTTTTTCCATAATCAATCCGTTCCTGGGCCAAAGATCACTTATGGATCCATAGTTAGCTCCTCATTTCTCCATTCCTCTGAAGGGGTCTGTAATTTGGGTCTCCCATTCTCTGTTCTGTCTAAAAACTCAGGATTTCCCATTCCATTTTCTTAGGATTTGCTTTGTCATTTTTTTCCTAAATCTTGAAGAAAAATGAATGGATGTAGCTCGAAGGAATGTATTTGAGCCTTGTAACATTTCTAAATCCTCTGTCCTTGGAGAAAAAATCATCTCCAGGCTCAAATGGTTGTTTTTCTACATTTTACGGTTTGACGTGCGAATTTCTCCTGGTCAAATTTACATCCTTAAATCAACAGTAAATGTGGCCTCTTTTGGTTGGACGCGGCTCAGTTGGGTACTTCAAGAATTTTATGAATAGCCTCAACTTAAAAACCTATCTACGTGGAAGAATGAAACTCATTTGAAGATTTACTTTTTGGGTTTGGCCTTAGAGTAGCACCGAGAGGACACATGGAGGTTTTCACTGCTTCCCCTTAACTTAGATAAATTTTTGTGAAGTTAGATACAGTTGACCAGGATAGGGACACGTGGCAAGCCTGTGCTCATTAAGGGTCTCGAACTTGGGCACCATTTTTAAATTGCACCATGGAGACACGTGGAGGCTTCTACTGGGTCTTCCCATACTCAGTATTTTTTCAAAAGGTTTTGAGAGGTCTGGGACATGTTGATGAATAGTGCATGTTTGGGGACTGGCCCTTGAGTTTCATTTTAAAGAAGTTGCAAGAGGACACTTGGAGGCCTCTTCTCATTTTTCATTTTTCTTGGACTTTTCAACGGCCAAAGGAGATTGTCTCAGACCCTGACACATGGCGTATTCCACAGAGCTTCAAGCCTTCAATTTTTTTTTTCTTGCCAGGAAACGTGGTGAGCCTACGCTCATTTAAAGTCTCAACTTTTGGTGACCATCTCAAGATGCGCCATTGCTGACGTGTGGCAGTTTGAAAATTCAAAAGGACGGGAAGGCAGACCAATGGGGGCAACTTGGATTTTTTTCCTCTTAAGGATTAAAATATCAGAAATGTCCCACAAGCCCTAACAAGGGATTAGTCAAAGTTTGTTTTAGGTCAATGGCAGAGGTGCAGACTCTTGGGGGAAATTTGGAAAATTTTCCTTTTGGGAGAAAGGAGTTAAAAGTGTAAAAGGAAGCATGGTTTTGTTCGGACCCACATCAGAAACTAGAAGCGGAAGGGCAAAGATGTAGGGAAAACCTGGAAAATTTTCCCTTTTCCAAAAAAAGAGGAGAAATAGAAAAATTTAGCTACAGTTCCTTTGGGATCCACATTGGGACACGTGTCTGGCCCATTTTTCGAAGGTAGAGGGGCGGTGAAAAATGGAAGTTTTTTTCATTTTTTCAAAAGGTTGTAAAAAGTCAAAAGGAAACCCCAGCCCCATTTTAAATTGAATCTTCCACATGGATGACCCAAATTCAAAGAGGAGATCAATGACAGTTGTGTGTCTGAATCTGATTTTCCCCCCATTTTTTACTTAAAATCTCCTGGAAGTGTGAGTCTTCAAGAATTCTTGGTATTTCTTACACACCAAACAAAGAGGAGAGTTAATTTTGATATGTAAGTTTGGTGGGGGAGATATGGAGACATCTTTTTCCATTAAAATGATCTGACTATTGGGCTCGATCTGAGTCTTCCATTTTTCCTTCCCAGGCATGAAAAAAACCAGATTTGACAGATTAGGGGTGAAAGTGGTTGGTGAATAGAAGGAAGAGTGATTTACAAGAGGAAGGAGTTGAATGTGGGAGATATTCGAAGAGATCTACCCCTTGAGCACCTGACAACTTTTTGCAGATCGTTGATCTTGGGAATTTCGATCAAGATCATGGCGAGCACTGGTGCACTCAATGTATGGATTTTTTAGGGGGAAAACATGGTTGTAAACTTTTATATATGGCACAAATTTATCATGCAAATGGTTGGAGTGTTAGGGGTTAGGATTGATTTTCTAATAGAAAAAAGCTTGATAGAGCCCATCTTTTTGAGAAGTTGTATGAGAAGCATGTATATCTTTTTTATATTAAATTTGATCATGTCAAGGTGGTTGTGAGTGTATAGCCATTGAAAATCTCTGAGATTGTTCTAGAAACTTTCCCCTATTGATAAATTTAATCAGATTCAAGTTATTCTCTGTTGATCTTGAGAAAAATGTGTTTGTTTCATCTTTGAATGTCTGTAAATAGTTTTTCTTATTCCTATTGCAATCTTATATCAAAATCCTTCTCAATCACATAGGTCTCAATCCTTATGAAATTTTAGTTACATCAGTAATTTCATTTCTTAGAAGAGCTTTCATCTGGGAATGAAATAATCGGTTGACAGAGATTGTCTGTAAGCCTTTGGGTGTACCTCAGGCGTGTTGGGATTATATGTTGATGCTTTGTTTGGTTTTCTAACTAAGGCCTTCATGTTAGAATCTCATAGATTGTGTGAAAAGGTACAAATCTCGGCCTCCACTAGAGCTCATATAATGGTTAAAGAAACATTATAGCTTTTTTGTGGCATTCTGTTGGTTTAGCCTTCCATTTTGTAGAAGATCTCAAAGATATGGCGACTCAAGTCCATCCTGCCTCAACTCCCACAAAAATATTCATTTAAAAATAACCAATCCTACCCGTACTACCTCTTTTTTTTCATATGTGTATACAAATGCATAATTTCCATTACCAAGACATGAAGAAATAATTAGGGTTCCAAATATCTGTAATAGCTTGAACCTTGTCTAGAAAATATCTCCACTATCTAGAGTGACAACTCATGAGAGTTATATTTTTTTGCATTGATCATATTTTCTTCAAGGTCCCCTCAATAACTTAAAAAAGAAGGATATCTCCATCTTCTCTATAAACACCAGGCTACAGAAGGGTCCTCTCACCCTGGTTGAAAATAACAACCATAAAGTAGTGAGGATAGATCAAATCCTCTTGAGGGTGGTATCCATTTCTCCACATCTGAGTGAAAAAAGGCCAGTTAGATCCCATCCCTGGCTACAAAATGACCTATGACGGTCTATTTGTCGTTAAGCTTCCTGTCAAACCTGTGATGTTGCTCAGACTTTGAGGGAGAATCAATTTGGGTACCAACAGTTTCCATCCAAAGCTTTGTACATTATATCACTTTTTTGCATTTTTAATAGTTTTAAGGGTTACACCTCATGTTTGCACTTTTTAAATGAATTGACTCATCTATATTTCTACACATAAAAATCAATCACCCATAGTTTAAACAAACACAACTACAAAAGTAAAAACTATCTCTATAACACAAATAACATATACCCTTTTTTGTTTGAAAATTTCCTCAAAGAAATGTGGTCTCATGGAATGTTATGATTGTAAGATATGAACAAAATATCTCTAATAATGATTTGAGGTAACAAATAAATTTGGAATGTACCATAACCATTTCAGATTTGTTTATATATAATTGCATATTCTGTCTCATTTTAGTTTCATGGAGAGATAACATGTTAAAGCACTTAGTCATTCTTTCAATCTACTTTGACAAGACTTCACATTCACAAAATTCTTGAGAGTGATTATTAGCAAACGTATATGTCTCACTTGCATTTGCAACATTTGTTTTGGCTTTAATAGAAATTAACTGTTGTCAATCACACCCCTTATCAACATTAACTACAAAAGTAATATTTGTTTTTCTAAATCGAATAACAAATACCATTCGGAGTTAACATTGCATTGTATACATGTAATTGCTAGTATTATTTTAGTGCATTTGATGTATGTTTTCTCACTTAATACTTGAATTTACCTATATTTTTTTACCTTCATAAAATTATAAATTTATTTTTCAATAAAATATTCTTTACGAAGTATATCTTTTTTTTAATACCCAAAATGATTATGTAGGATTAGATTGAAGATTTGTCAATTCAAGAATCTATTACACCTATGTATTTATAAGATCATGTTCATATATTCTAAGTATTAGATAAGATGATGCCTTTATTACAAATTCTTGAATTTCATTGTATAAATCTGAAACAAAAGAAAATGCTTTATAGATTAAAAAATCCTACCTATTTTCTTGGTCATCCCCTCTCCCCTATCTATAAATTTTGTTTACAAAATTAGTAAAATTTTATTTAAATATGTCTTTCTATTCAACTTGGATATACTTCTTCACTTCAGCTTGGAATTGCTTCTACTACTCTAAAAAAACTTAATAAAAAAGCAAATCCCATAGTTGATTGGCTAGGTTCGCAATAATATATAAATTACAATTTATCATGATTTTTAGACCAATAGAGGCACTGTAACAATGGAAATCACCCTCTTACTAATATAATGGTTGATTGGTTGTGGAATTATTATGTTTTATTAATCAACATTCCCCCCTCAGTGGCTTAAAAAATCATGTAAAATTTATTCTAAATTCATACCTTACTACCCAAGTCAGATATGCATCTTCAACACATCCTTATTTTGATAGAGGTGGTGTCATAGTGGAAGTGACCTTCTTACTGACATAATAGTTTAAAGATGAAGGATGAGTATGTATGCTTTCTTAATTGTAGCTTCAAAAATCTAAAAAAATAATCTTGCAAAATTACTTTTAAAAACAAACCTAACTATCTAATTTGGAAATGCATCTTCAATATCTCTTAGAATTACTTCTACTACTCTAAAAAATCCTTACCCAAACTAAAATTACATCGTACAGGTATCTGCTCTAATTTTAAAATGGTGGAAGACTCTAAATTGATTTAAGGGAGGGCAAGAAATGAGTTTTTTAAAAATGGATTAATACTTCTAAGATAACAAGACTAATAAAAATTTGGAACTTTAGTACTAGCAGTAGGAATTAAGTTACTTTTATCACTAAAACTTTAGAAAAATTGTGTTTCATGTGATGTGTAATTACTACACATATTTGAAATATGTTTATATGAGAAAATATCAAGAGTTATCAATATTAAGTTTTATAAATAAATTAGTTTTTCTTGATTTTATATATTAGTATTCTAACTTTTATCGTATCTCTATATCATGATTTTTGGATTATCTTCTCCAAGAAAATTACTCTATGAAAATCAAATAAGTTTCAAATTTAAGATAAGTTATTTTCATCATCTCAAACTATATATTATGTTCATTCATCCTACATTACTTGGTTACCATTATAAGTTATTCCTATCAACATAATTAAACCTTTCTATCATGTATATACACTTATCGATATGACTGTGTGCTATTTATATATGTAATCATATTTATATGTTGAACTTATTTTAAATCCTCAAACTAGAAGAGACCATGATATTTAATATATGTAAGTATTTTATGGGTAAAAAACACAAAAATGTAAACAACCATCAAATTTAGACATTAAATTTACATGTTTGGTAAACAACTACTAATGCCTTCACAAATTTACAATCAATTCTCGATGCAAGCTAAAAATAAATTCTAGGTATACAAGTGTCCCAACTATTTTTTTTTAATGCATGTCAAAACAACTACAATAATTACAATGCTCTCTAAATTCTTGAATTAAAATTTTGGCATGTGATTGATTTTGAAATAAACTAGAATTTTTTGAACAATAACTTCAATATCACTCTTGCAAAAAATTAGTTTTTCTATTATTCAATGTTCTAAGTGCACTAATACATTTCTATATTTATAAACATATTGAATTCAAAATAGGATCCTATTGGAAAACAAGCCAACACACAATGATTGGAAAATATGACAAGGAAAGCCAAAAATTGTAGGGATATATAAATAAATTGGAAAAATGGCCAACAAAAAGGAAAGTGAGTAGAAACATAAGGATAAGAATGTGTTTGTTGGAATCACAATGGATTGAGAGGGGGGGTGAATCAGTCCTTCAAAACTTTAACTTCAATTACCATATATTAATATTCATCATTTAATTATCCATTCAACATAAATAACCATACACGAGCATATTAGATGTGTATTAACCATTCACAAGATCATAACACATAAGAGAGTATACGAGACACCAAATATAAGTGGAAAATCCTCATGGAGAAGAAAATACACTAAAACTCTGCTTATATTACATAAAGAAAAGAGATTTAGTGAAGCACCAACTTCACAAGGAGTACCAACCTCTAGTTTAGTGAAGCACCAACTCCAAAGGAGGCTATAACCCCCTAATATTATCAAGCACCAACTCAAACACCTTTGGATGAAGATATATAATGTAATGTTGCTGCCACAACTGATGGAGATCACTTATTTGAATCATACTTTTTCAAAGACACTTCTAACCCTTGTTCTCCTAACTCATTCTTTCTTCTTCTTTTATGGACTAATTTGGCTTCAAACCCTTGCACACATTCTCTCGAACTCTTGTTAGCCTTTTTAAAAATTCCTTAGCTATGATTTTATGCCTTCATATATATTTCAAACTCACACTTAAGTCACACTTTTCCCCTCTCTCTTAGCTAATTCAAATTTGAAACAAAACCCTTGATTAATACCCATCTCTTTTTAATGACACAACATAGGTAAGCCCTACACAAGGAATTTAAAACATAAAACTCATAAATATATCAAAAAACTCATACACATTCATGAAATGGATCTATGTAGGTCATCCATGCTCAAACACACCAAACAACTCAAAAATTACTTAAAACCCCATCACCTGGTTCACCAAAGACCTCCAAACTTATAACCGTGATTATTGAAGCCTTCAAAGTCCTCACACATGTCAAATATGGCATAAAAAATAATCCATTGTTGTACATTAACTTGCACCAATCTAATTCTTCATAAAACCAACAAGAAGACTCATATCCTTTTCAAAACAATTGTTTCAAGGAACCGATCTTCACATATCATGCTCGATATCACCCAAGAACATCTCAACTATGGCATATAACCACTCATTATAAATCCAATGATCGTTTTCTGATCAAATTTTCTCACTCCTCTTTTACATTAGTGAAATGGTAAAAAAGAAAATAAGAAACTCTAATAATGAGAGGGTTTAAGGCAACCTCTAGATGAGACGATGATGTATACGGTCGCAACATATACTCCTCACAATGAAATTTATTACCTACAAAACAATGATAAACTTAAAATGAAAAAATATTAGTAGATAGGAGGGTGGGTTTCCCAAAAATGTTGGTCTTGAGAATTGAAAACTTCCTACGATGGATGTCAACTCACTTTGATAAAAGATAAATAAAAATAAAATGGATAAATGATAAGATGCATTTGAATATGAATTAGAATACAAAATCTCAAATGAACTAGATAAGATAAAATGAATATCTAATAACAAAAAATGATGAAAAGTGAACCAAACTTGATCGAATCAATGACAACCTAAGACTATTAACCACATTCGATGATGAACTGGATAAAGTAAGCCCAAAAGAAACATATAAAAAGAAGATCTATAGAGTTGTTCTAAAGTTGATCTGGGACTGATAATGATGTATATGACTTGGACATGATGAGAATAGAAAATATGTAAGAAAATTGTCATATCTAGTGATAAACATGATAACTGTTGATCTAGTCAATAGGGACTGAGATGGATTGATGGAGATATTATTTGAAGCAAGAGGTGTGTAGAATGATGAGATTGGGATATCTGAAGAACTAGGGGATCAACAAATAGATAGCTAGAAGGGTGGATGATAGATAATAAAACAAACATGGATTGGGTCGATGACAACTATGTAGAATTGACAGTGACCTAGAAGGGATCTAGGGTTTGATATATGTAAATGGATGGAAAACACAAATTGTAGAGAGATACTAGTGATGATCGATGAAAGTGCAGAACTCTGAGATGGCTAATAAACATCATAAGAGTGATGTGCAATGATAATGGTATGGTAATGGGGGCTCTAAGCTAGCTCAAATTCTATAATATCTCTAATAATGACATGTAAGGTCTTCAAAACAGCTTTAAGATTACAACATCAAATCTAAACAAGAGATTAAAAAGCAATTAAATTTGTAAGGAAGCTCGAGGTATAAAAAATCATCCTGTAACACCCACAAAAATGACGTTCTAGGAACACACTAACACCTAACACTTACCCCGATATTGCGACTAATTTTTTATTTTAAAAATAACATTAAGGATACATGTAATGGAGTTAACACATGAATAATCCCTTAAGGTACAACAACTAACTTACACAACTAAACTCAACCCTACAGTTTAAGAAATAGGTCTAGTTAAAAGTTCAACTCTAGGGTCCATTAACCCATTTTGACAAGGAAGGTAACATATTTTAATTTACTTAGTTAAATGTTTTCTTCTTATTAATAATATAAAAATTCTAGTATGTTTGGCCTCTTGCTTAATTAATCTAAAAACCATTATCTTAATAAATTAGGCTCTTTTCTATTCTTAACTAAAGTTTGATAATGACTCACAAAGGTTTGACATTCTAAGATAACAAAGGGGCCCCATTCCCCATTTGCACATACCACTAAAGTTTCAAAACAACCTTTTATAAATATAATTCTCACTTAACAAAAGTAGGGTGAAATCTCCACCCTTAGATCAAGTCAAAACCAACCGCAAGATCCTAGGGTTATCAAAAGCCGTAACTTTTCTTATAAGTTTTATTAAATTATTTCCTTTGTTATTTTCCCTCATTTGGTATATTTTTTTTGTAAAAATGTAGGTTGGAGTGGAGAAGTCCAAGGGAGCAAGAATGGAGAAATCATAGAGGACTTCCACAAGGACCAAGCTTTAGAAGGTTTAGATAGTAGGTTTCTTATTGTTTTCAAATTTCAAACAAGGATTGGGAGGGATCTCTTTCCCCCAATCTTATTTTATTACAAAGTATTGTATTTGGGACTTTAAAATTGGGGCAAACCCTACCCCCATAAATAAAATGAGGAAATTGTTTTAGATCCACCCTTAGCATGTTTTATTTGCACAATCTATTAGTTTTATGCATTGTTTTGGTTGTTGGGTGGTTAAATGCATAAATTTTTCATCTTAAAAATTCAAGGGAATGAGATAAAAATAACGTACAGGTGCAGATCCAGACAGTTTTGTCGCAAGTGACAGAACCACCACACAGAGTAGACCATCGGTTCTGGAGCTGTCGCCCTACCTGGGTGACAGAATGCGGACCTTCGCCTTGCTAAGTGACAAACCTAGGACCGCTGCCCTACTGAGCGGTGGTTTTGGGACCGCCGCCTTAGCCTGAGTGGTGGTTACAGAAATGCTGCTCTGCACATGGCGGCAATTCTGTTTAAACAAAAACAAAACCTTAATCCAAGAATTTCCAAACAACTAAAAGTTACCAAAAATTTGAAAAATTATTTCTAAGTTTGTTTTTGTTCATTTAAAGTTCCAAATATGATATTTATTGCTCTTTTATTCATTTATTAGTTAAAAATTTCTCATTTTAAAGTATTTAAAAAAAACCAATACTAACGACTAGATCTATTCCATTTGTTCCACTAAATTTTCCTTCTATTTCCATGAGCGAAAGAAAACTAAGTCTACTTATACATTATTAATTTCTTTCCATAACAAAATAAACATTTCTAAATAAAAATATGTTCCAATTTGTTCTCTTTTTCATTTCACTATATTTAAAATATATTCAAATGGCTAGATCACTTTATTTTCCATTCATATGAAATTTATAGATTCAAAATTATTACAACTTTCTTTTTCTATTGATAATGACCCATATTATTTTAAAATACAACTAAGATTTCAAACAAAATAATTACTTTCATTTCCATTTCACAACTCATTCAACACAAATCCTCCTTTCTCTTTTCAATATACACATATTTTAATGTAAACTCTTTTCCACAAAATTATTACAAGCTATCCACTCAAGGTGGGAAATAAACACAATGTAAATAAGGTAAAACTACCATAATACAAGAATGTAGTTAAGGGGTGCTTTAACAATACAAATTCTTCCACTTAAGTGGGAATACAATAAATTTCTTTACAAGGATAAAAAAATCTCAAAGTCTCCAACAACACTCCAGGCTCCACAACTCCAAGAAAAGTATCTCCTTCAAGTTTGTTTGATTCACAACAAAATGGGGGGAGAGGCAACTCTCTCCACCAAACCAAGACATGCAATAAAGAGGAGAAGCCATCCTCTTCATTGGCCCCCAAGCCCAAACCACATCACAATGGAAGATGATTCAACACATGACAACTACTAGCTTCCACAATACTTAAGAAATAGTCTCACAATCAATTCCATGCACATTCAAAACAACAACACAAAAAAAGGAAAAACAAAACAATAATATCACAAGGATTATAAAGAAATCCAAAAGAAAAAGACCTATGGGGAGGCCACTTATGCCTCCCAATGGGAATGGGAGCTAGCCTAAAATCCTCCAATGTAAAAATCAAATCCCCTACAAACTCTTATACCTCCATATACTCTTATACCTCCCTCAATCTCTTATGCCTCCCTTAAAAACAAGAACAAGAAGAATGCAAGCATTCCTCAAACAAGGTGGGGCACCCAACCCAAACTCCCTCCTCAAAAATTAAGCTCTTATGCCTCCCTACAAGATAACTCCCCATAGTCTCCTCCTACTTCAAACTTAGGCAATCTAACCATACCCAAAAAAACATTCCAAAGGGAAACAACATTCAACACAAACATATAAACACAAAAATAAACAACATAATTTAACAAGGTGAAACTCCTACCTCTCCATAGTAGAGCTTGTTCCAAGGATGAAATTCCAAGCTCCTCAAGCCCAAGCAAGCATCCAAAAATCTCCAACAATCCACAATCACTCAAAAAATCTTCTAACTCCCCAAAATAAAAGAGTCCAAATAGATCAAGTAACCCCCATACAAGCAAAGGAGAAACATTAAATAGCAAAGGGAGGGAAGAGGATGAGGTGGCTCCATGTAGGATGCCACATCACTCATCGTCAACTCCACCTCACTTGATCAATCCTCAACCCCAATGCACCATAAATTGGTGGTTGAGAGGACTGAAAAGAAACTTACAAACTCAAACTAAGCCCACACCACCAAAGGACAAAAATTAAATATTTGAAAGAAAGTGCAATCAATAATTCACCTTTTTTTCTTCCCAAAACACCTATTGGGGTCTAATTTTGACCTCCCCAACCCATAGGTAGGGTTGGTACATCATTTTAAGAGGTGTGGGCCAAGTTTAACTTGTCCTACAAGTCTTCAAAATTGGCCCTAAAGGTCAAATTCGAATTTTCCATGGAGGATAGAGTGTACAACACTCAAGATATGAAGCATTTAACACACAATACAAAAACCAAGAGCACATCAAGTCTAATAAATGATCTCCTTTTTGGTCACATATTTAATTAGTTTAGGAATAGATTAATATGACTCTAATTGATACACTTAGACCCAATAAGATAAAGGGGAAACAATACATCAAAATTCTAATTAAATAAAACAAGTAATTCACATCATAAAAAGAACCACATACAACAATAATAAAGGAACTATAAATAAAAGAAAACACATGCTCCTTGGTCACAATTTCCCATTAGCAAAAATTCAAACACACACAATTACATGTTTCCATGGTGACCCTTGTTGAATCATCCAAATTTCTCATGTGGTTCTTCTCCAATCCCTCGATGTTGTTGTGAATATAAATATACTTGCAAAAATACAATATACTTCCTTCAGCCTCATGGCCGCATTAAAACATCCATGTCAAAATATACAATATAAATCTAAAATCATGTATATACGAATTAATATCATGTAGATAATTATGAATCAATTACAGATTTCTATCAACATTTCTATCCAACATTTTATCCATATCAAAATGATCACAAAATTAATTTAATTATCAAAGCCTACTCATGGCAATGAAAGTATACCTCATGTCATTAATATATAGAAATAACCATGTCCACAACATATCAATATCAATATAAAATGTATCTAATAATCCACATTCACGATATATGAATCGAAATCAACAACAGTACAGTATCTCTAACATCTAGTATCATGATAAATTAAAAGCAACAACAACAGTGTCCATAAGTACAGTCGATAGTATCATAATCAAAATCAAAATTGTTGAAGGGAAGTGAGCACTACATCCCCCTCCCCTTAGACTCAACTTGCTTCTAGAAGTCACTGGAATAAGTGTGGAAACTGATCTCATAGTAAGGTAGCATCCTCTCATGTAGCAGCAGTCTCACCATACCTATCCCACTAAACCCAAACCTGGTCAATCTCTCTTCCTCGAAGGCCCAGGGTCCTACGCTCTATAATGTAGATGGGCTCCATCATCACCTTCCCTTTATCCTGCACCTATAATGCAGTCCAATATAATATGTGAGAAGGATCAAAAACATATATCCTAAGCACATAAACATGCAACACATCATTGATGTGAGACAAGTTAGGTGGTAAAGCTAGACGGTAGGACAAGATACCGATGTGCTCCAACATCTCAAAGGGACAAAATCTAGGAGAAATCTTAGAACCTTTTCCGTAACAGATAGGGATCTTATGTGGTCTGACATAAAGAAACACCTTCATGCCCACCTCATAACTACGATCTATCCTATGCTACTTTGCATACTTCTTCTACCTATCCTCCACCTCCTGTAATCTTTGTCTGATCAGAGCAACCTGCTGCTCCATGTCCTACAATAAGGCTGGCCCAAGAGAAACCCTATCCTCTAAGTTGTCCCAACTAATAGGTGTCCTACACTCTCTGCCATATAGTTCCTGAAAAAGAAGCCATGCCTATCAAACTTTGGAAACTATTATTGTAGGAAAAATCCACCAAGTACAGATACTCCTCCCATCTAGAATGGTGATCCATAACATACACCCTAAGCATTTCCTCCAAGATCTAATTCACCTACTCAGTATGTCCATCTGTCTCAAGGTGATATGCTATGCTGAAGTTGATCGTCGTCCCGAGAGCATGCTGCATGGTGGTCCAAAACTAGGAAGTGTACAAGGGATCGCAGTTGAAAATGATCTTTCATAGAATCTCATGTAATCTAAAAATCTCATCAAGATACACCTATGCCACTGCACTAGGTGTGTAGGTGGTCTTTACTAGAGGAAAATAAGCCACTTTTGTCAATTTATCCACCATGACCATGATGGCATCATGGTGGTATCTCAATGTTGACAACCCAACGATGAAGTTCATGGAAATGGTGTCCCATTTCCACTCCAGTATAGCATGAGGAAATAGAAGGCCAACTAGATGCTGATGCTCGGCCTTCACCCTCTAGCACTCTAAACAGTGTGACACAAACTGAGCCACATCTCTCTGAAGTCCCCTCCAATGGTAAAGTTGTGTCAAAGTGGTGTGCATCTTCTGTACCCCGAGATGGGCTGAATAAGATGCATGGTGAGCCTCTACCAAAATTTCCTGTCTTAAACCTCCATCTCTAGGAACATCTATCTAACCTTTGTATTTGAGAATACTAGTTGCCTCTAAATAAAATCCATCATATCTCTCCTCAAGGGATCTCTTAGACTCAATCTCTATTCTGGCTGCAAGGTAGAAGTTGTCATGAGGAAGCTAATACAAAATCTTGCTTCACAAATATATACCCACCGAAGTATTCATAGCCATATGTCTCCATCTACTCAGGGCATCTATAACCACATTATCCTTCCCCTTCACATGCTCTATCTCCATATCATACTCACAAAGCAACTCCATCCAACGTCGCTAACGAGCATTAAGATTGGGCTATGTGAAGAGGTGGTGAAGACTCAAATGATTAGTCTTGAGTGTAAATCTCTAGCCAATGAGGAAGTGTATCCATCATACTAAGGCGTGCACAACTGCTACAAGCTCAAGGTCATGAGTCAGATAATTTATCTCATAGTCCTTGAGTTTGTGAGACTCAAATGTAACTAATTTGTCCTCCTTCTTCAACACACCTCCAAGCCCTGCCAAAGAAGCATCTGTACAAATGTAAAATTCACCTTGAGGATCTGGCACTGCTAAAATAGGTGCTATTGTGAGGTATTCCTTCAATGTCCTGAAGGCCTTCTCACATCTATTAGACCAAACAAACTTCTTCCCTTTTCGTTGAAGGGAAGTGATGGGGTGCACAATCCGAGAAAAGTCCTGAACAAATCTCCAATAATATCCTACCAATCCCATGAAGCTGCGCACCTCTGTCACACTGGTGGGTCCTGGCCAATCAATGATAGCTCAAATCTTGGGAGGATTGACTATGATACCTTCCCTAGAAATGATGTGTCCTAAATACTACACTTCTGATTGAAATAACACACACTTATCCAAGTTTGCATAAAGATGCTGCTCACAAAGACACTGAAGAACCTAACGAAGGTGCTCCACGTGCTCCTCACGCATACGTGAGTAAATCAGAGTTCCATCGAGGAAGATGACCACAAAGTGATCTAGAAAATTCCTGAACACCCCATTAATCAAGCTCATGAACATTGTGGGGGCATTCATTAGACTAAAAGGTACCACTGTGAACTCGTAGTGGACATATCTCGTGTGAAAGGTGGTCTTATGAATATCTGCCTCCGAAATCCTCAACTGGTGATACCCTGACTTCAAATATATCTTGGAGAAAACTATGGGCCCCTTAATCTGACCAAATAAATCATCAATGCATGGAAGGGGGTAATGATTCTTGATTGTTACTTTTTTCAGTTGGAGGTAATCAATACAAAACCGTAGAGATCTATCCTTCTTTTTTACAAAAATCATTGGTGTACCCCAAGGGTATATAGTAGGATGGATTAGGCCTTTCTCTAGAAGGCCCTCAAGCTATAACTTGAGCTCACAGAGCTCAAGGGTAGTCATCTGATAAGGTGCTCGTGAGATAGGCTTTGCGCCCAGAACCAAATCTATGTGAAAATCTATCTCACGTGGGGGAGGTAACCCTGATAGTTCCCCAGGAAAAACATCGGCAAACTATCTCAGTATGAGATGGTAATCAAGGGATGGTCCACTAGACTTATCCTCCTATCTATCACTAACTGTAACAACATACATCCGGTACCCACATCGCACACACTGCTTAAGTTGCATAGTGGAGATGGTGCAAATAGAAACAAGCCTCCTAACCCCTACTATCATTGACTCCACTCCTAATTCATTTGTACAAGAAATGTTATTATGGTAACAGTCCACTCTAGCTCTGTGTGCAGATAACCAGTCCATGCTTAAGATAACACCATAAGAACCCAATGGAAGGATTTGAAGATCCAAGGTAGTGGTGAAGGGTCCCAAATCCACTACACACTCCTTAACTAAGGAGTCTACAGAAATTTTGGCTCTAGAAGCCATCTCAACGTCCCAACTACGACCCTACCTAACTGCCACCATCCTGCAATGCTCTACTAGAGATGGTGTAAATAAAGAATCAGAAGAGCCAAAATCAAACAAAATAGAGGTAGAAACACCACCAATACTACCTGTCATCTCTATGATGGTACTCTGATACTCAGCCTGGCAGTTCTCGACCGCAACATAAATCTGATGGCTCCGTCCCATATCTCCAATAGTCGGCTCTAAGATCTGTGTCTTACCCTTGTTATTAGGGCTTTATGGTCACTCTCTTTAATGGTGCCCTGTGATGCCGTAACCATAACATCTGCCTGGTCCTCTCCAGTGGGAAGCAGCTCCAGTCAGTACTCTCGATGTCTTTACTGTTGATCCTGACAATCCTACTATGGATTTTTGAGTTCTTTGCTGACGAGCCCCTACTGACTGAGCTCTCTGTACACCTTGTTTCCTGATGGGACCCCTAGGAGGAGGACCCATACTTTTTCCCCTCTGTGCATAAAATATCTAAGGTCTATAAGGTGGGAAAGTTTGTTGTTACTGCTAAGGTGGTTACTGAAGTGGCCTGAAGGAAGACTGTGTTGAACCCTGTCCACCATGAGGAGGAGTTGACCCTCTTAACTTGATGTCCTGAATCTACTGAATGCAGCTCCGAACACTGTCTCTCGCTTACTATGTCTTCCCCCGTGTCTCCTCTATAATATAGGCCTTCTTCATGGACTCTACTAAAGTCTGTGGGTAGTGTATGCGTAATGCACCTCCCAAATCCAAATTCAAGCCCCAGATGAACCTTTGTATCTGTACCTGCTCATCCTGCATGTAGTCGACATAGTGGAGTAGATCTATAAATTGATTCTCATACTCAACTATGGTCATAGACACCTGGCAGAGGTCATGAAACTCATCTATCCACTGCTGAATAAACCTCTTGGGTAGCTACCTACTCCTGAAATGCTCATTAAAAATCTCCTAGGTCACTATCTCTGAGTCTACATGGAGCTTCTACTCCTCAGTCCACCCCCAAACTCCTACTCCATCCCTTAGTAGATGGATCGCAACATGAACATTCGTGTTGCTAGAGAAAGGGCAGAGCTTGAAGCATCCGCTCAAGCTCACTAACCAGGCCTCTACCTGAAATCCACCTGTATCACCTATAGTAATGTGACAATCGAAGCTTTAGAATATCCTTGATTTGATCTGTGGCTGTTGTGGTCTAGTCGACCCTCTAGGTCTCTCTCCATGCTCATCCCGAGGCCTAGGGCTCTGAGACCTATCTCTATGTGCCCTAAAATTTTGTCCTCATGTAACCCTACCTCCCTAGGTGGTGGCTCTACTCAGGACTGACTACTGCATGTAGAAGTTATCTTACTCTATCCTCCTCACTGTAGTCAAGGAGATACCTTACCCTTGATACTGAGGGGCTCCATATCCATGACTAACTGCATGTCGTCCCTCCTAATGACCCTTTGTGTGTAGAGCGGCGTTTGACATCCTGAAGGGTGTGTAGAATCTGAGGTAGAATGGCTGCACTACACCCTAATCTAGCGGTAGTGGTGGTGGTGGTGGTGAGTCTAAGTCTCTATGGAAGGTTCCTCTCACTCTAGTGTAAGCCTCTTGCATAGACCAAAAGGCAAGAGTTAGTTCATCATTTCTAAGTTTCGTTACAGTTTTCTATGTTTACTAAAATTATACAAATTCTTAGATAATGTTGTTTTTTGGATTTAGAAGAACAGTTTTGCACAAGGTTGAAAGTTTCGCTATGTCTCAAGTTTTCTAGTGTGCCCAATGGTCCAAACCTTTGAACCCACTGGCTGTGATACCGAAAAGTAACATGTTCCCATTTAAACATGACCCACTCTAAGAACCCAAGAAGCAACCTAAGGGTTAACCTAGAAAATTATGGGACTATCTTTTTTTAAAGTTTAGGAGTGTCCAGGATACGAGGTAATTGCAAGACAACACATGATTAATCCCATAAGGTAGGTTCCAACTAACTTACACCAACTAAAATCAAGACATACAGTTTCCTTCTTTAACTAGTCTCAAGTTTACAAGGTTCAAATTTTAGGGTCCATTGACCCCATTTCGACATTAGGTTCAGGGAACATATTTTAATATACTTAGCCCCATGTTTTATCTCTTAACAGGGTCAGAGTATTCAAATCCTAGATATGTTTGGCCTCATACTTAATGCTAATATAAAATTTCCCTAAACCATTAATCCACTTAGGATAGGAATTCTATTATTAACTAAAGTTTGATCAGTGACTCATAAAGGTTTGACATTCCTAAGGTAAAAAAGGGGCCCCATTCCCCATATTTCTCATACCACTAATGTTTCAGGTACAACCTTTTGGGGCTAAATATCATTCTCACCTAACAAAAGTAGGGGGACACATGTCCATGCTTAGGGGTGAAGTCAAAACCAACCTTGGCAGGTTGGTAGGGTTATCGCGGGGTGAAGCCCTGGAATTTTTCTCCACATGAGTTTTACAAAAGGACAATTTCCTTTGTTCTTTTCACCTCATTTGGGTCTATTTGTGGTGTGACACATGTCGGTCTCAAATATGTCGCCAGAGGAAAAGTCCAAGGGAGGGAGGGTGGAGCGGTGGAAGGATCATGGAGGCATTTCACCCAAGAAAAGGAACTCAGCCAAATAATGCTCCCATGCCTTTAGGTTCCACTTATTGTTTTCACATGGCACTCCATGGATTGGTGTAGGGAGATATCTTTCCCCCAATCTGATTTTATTACAAAGATATTGTATTTGGGTCTTTAAGATTGGGGCAGACCATTTTTCCAAAAGGGATAAAATGAGGGAAGAAAGTTTTAGATCCAACATTAGGCAAGTTGGGTTTACACAATCTGTGAAGGGGTATGCACCAAGGTGAGGTTGCTAGGTGAGTGCGGGGCCACGAAGAGGTTTCATCTGGAATTTTTCCAGGGAACCAGAAAAAAATTATGCACAGGTGATGAATCCATACCCTCCTGTCGCAAGTGAAAGAACCTCCGCCCAGAGTAGACCATGCAATACCCTCTGAACTGGCTACCGGGTCAACGGGTGACAAAAAATTGAAAATCGCCTTGCCGAATGACAAACTTCAGGACCACCAGGCTACTGAGTGGAGGTTTTGAAAATGCCATGCCTCTAGCCACTGACCCAGTGAGCACACGTGGACCAGCGCTCTGCATAGGGGCTAGTGGGACTATTTGGAGGAAAAGGTGAGAACCTTAATCCCGAGCCAAAATTTTCAATTTTTTAGACTAAGGAGTTACTAAAAAGTTGAAAATTTCAGGCTGCAGTTTGTTTTTGTTTCAGCAAAAATTTTCCCAAATTTTCCTGCCAAGGTCCAAAAACTCTCAAAGTGCGATTAACTTGAGCTAGAAATTGCTCAGTTTTGGGGAAAACGAGGAATTTTTGAAAAAAACAAAACAGGTCAGAATTTATACTAAAACATAAACAATGAGCTCCAATTGCAAATCTGGAAAGCTCTACAATTTAATGAATTACGAATTGTTCTAATTTTGAATAAATTGCTACCTAGACATTATGAGAGTGACGGTACTACACCTTTATAACATTTCTAATCACACCCCAAAGCCTATGCGACCCGCAAGTCTGCTTTCAGATATCCTTCTACTCAATAGCTGCATCAACAGAATTCATCTGAAAACAAAAAATCTACAATGAATTCAAAGTCAGACCTGGGAAGTTGATTAAAAATTACTAAAACTAACTTGCACATATATTACTCAAATTGAGAGCAAATTATATCTTTATCAGAATGTAAAGCTGACCTGTTTCCAGTCTCACTGCAAGCGTGACTTAAAAATAAAATAGAAACAAGTTATCAAATTGAGTTCCTTGAACTGTCTTAACAAATTTTCAATCCATAACATTTTTAATGTAAAGCATTCATTCCGCAAAATGTAGGTATGAAGCCATCCCTTTTTTTGAATAAATTTACACATATCCTTCCTGCCTGGTATTTTAAAAGTGGGCAGCCAAACTGCCAAATACAAATTGATTTAACAAGTGTATCCTATCATGCAACTTGTGTTGCCAAATGGCGATTCGCTTGTGTACAAAATTTATAAGCATCTTACATATCAACAGATTCAACACCAAGTATAATAAAGCAATTGCAGATACCTACTTGCAATCTTTTGACATCTTGAGCACAAAAGGAATTGGCAATGCTTTTAAAAATGGGACATTTGCAAGCTTGAGTATGCCCTTTGTAGCCACAGTACACAACAATACAAATATAACAGCAGTGCAGACTAAGTCCCAATCTTAAACAATTAAATTTCTATCCAATTTTCATCAACAAACTCTCCAGATTCTTCGAATGTAAATATAGTATTGCTTATAAATGCTAATGTGCTTTCTCAGATGCATCAAGAAAACCCAAAACACCTTGTACTTACAAAGAGAATGGGTGCAAGAAGCCTTGAATTGCAAAGCAATAAAAATCCCTGATCTTATGACATCAAGGTGAAAAATTAAGAAGCAAACAATCCAGCTACTTTTTGCTATAATTGCAATCAACAATTTTTTTGTCAATTACAAGAGCAAAACCCACCTTAACATTCCAGGAGATTAAAGATTTTCGCAACTTACCTGCATAGTTTCATCATACACCTGATATTGACGAAGGGACATCCTCCGTTCCTCCTGGTCATCATTGCACTTGTTTTTATTAGAAATAGACTTGTTGAGATAAGCTAAATCAATCTGAATAAAGATTCTTACTGCAGCATATTACTGAAAACCTTCTGAGAAAAGAAACAAAAGAGTAAACTAACCATGGACATGGCTTCGTCATCCCAAACCAAGTAGACCACATTGCTTACGCCCTGAGTGGGAGCTTTGTTAGATATTACAGGTGGAGGGCCTATAGATGGACCTCCTGTATTAGGCCCTGATGCATTACATATGAGAGGATGAAATAGGTAAGGATAGGGCACCTGCATCCAATGACTAAAATCTATTACAGTACAATTCAAATTTCAAAAAAGTGATAAGACACTACTTAATAAATAAATGCAGAAAACATGAATAATTAATTTTTAAAAAGCAATTATTTAAACCTGCATTTTGAAAAGCAACATTTCAATTTAAATGTCTCCTTTACACACAACAGACATAAGTTGTAGATGATATCAGAATTGTATGATGGCATCATGAAAGTGCACCTTAAATTCAAAAAAAAAAAAAAACAAATTCCACTTAAAAGAAAAAAATAGGCACTTCAAAAGCACAGCATTCACTAAAATGAAGTCCCAAAAACAAAGCATATAGAAAATTATGTGAAACTGTGCTAAGGCAAGATGATTTTTTTAAACAATATTAAAAGAAATGGAAACAGGAAATGAAATGGGAAGTGAAACAGTACAGAAAATGGGGATGAAACGCTGAGAAACAGCCCAAGTACAAGTAATTTATTTGCAGCTAAAAGAAGTGGAGGGTAAGAAGAACAAGTTTTTAAGCCAACATAGTAGGTGGGAAGCAAAAAGGAGATTTTTTCAAGTAAACGAGGTGGTGTGCATGTTTCTTTACTTCATACCTTATTCTGAACAACTCTTACGAATGATCATGGTTCCACACGTTTTGGGGACGGGTTTCAGGGACAGCAAAAAACTTCCCATATTTTAGGGGTGGGTGGTAAAGGGAGAGGGGAGTTGGCAGCTATTTAAATAATATATAAGTTTTAAAGAATACAAACAGTTTAATAAATTGAAATTTTAGAACTAACTTTAACCAAACAAAAATAAGCTGGAATGTAAAATATTAAATTACTAAATAAAATCATTGATCCAATACTCCACCTAATAATATCATTATCCGATATAATTGAACTTATCTAAATTTAAAAAAAATAAATTTCGATGAGTTATTTTAAATTAAAAAATATAATGTATATTTTATAAACACTAAAACATAAATTTAATACAAGTTTAAATATTGAAATAAAAAGCAAATAAATTTTTCACATAACATTACATTTTATCTAATTATTGATATTAGTATTGACCAGCTATGAAGCTGTCCACAAAAACAGCAATGTGACTTTATTAATATAGACTGGTCATTACATATGCAAGAAAGGACTGCAATACTTATAGGTATTGTATAGGCATATCAAACCCTACAATTTAGGCTGCGCTTGTTAACCAGCAACGACCATATAAAAAACAAGCTACAAGATTAACAATCCCAACCACATTACAAGATTTGAAACTATAAAAGTAACAATCTAACAAACTTGTAAATAAATTATGCGAGTTACTTTTATTCATTTAGAAATTACTAGACTACGGTGAATTAACACCAACCTAGGCTAAACTTAACATTTCCCCCCTTAATTCAGCATGGTCTCGACTCTCAAGTGAACAAGAGAGATTCTTTGAATGCCTCAAATTTTTCCCGTGCTTGTGACTTTGTGAAGACATCTGCACATTGTTCTTCTATCGGACAAGACTGCTTGATACATCCATGAGACACGGGATTGCAAATAAGTTTGAGAACACCTTCATCCTCAACATACAGAAGGATTGGTTGCTTCTGTGGTACTCCTAATTCTTCAAGTATGTTCAAGTATGCGATGTAGCCAAATCGCTTCGCAATTAACTCCTATAGCAAGATATTCTGGTTCAATGGAAGATCGAGAAACAAAACAAAAATCTTGCTCTCCCATGATATTGGACAAGATCCCAAAGAAAACATGTATCTTGAAATGGATTTCTTGTCATCAATATTTTCTACATGATCTGACTGTGAATACCCTCTCAAGAAGAATTGGTCCATTCTTCTTGTCTCTTAGGCCAAAGTCTATGATCCCTCGTACGTATCTCAAAATCTGTTGTACTCCTTTCTAATAGCATGTTTTCGGCCCTTGCATGAACCATGAGGGATAGCTAACAACATAGCTAATGTCTGGCTTAATATATATCAAGTAAATGAGACTCCTGATCAATTGCCAATAGAGAGTTGCATTTACTTTTGGTGATGGATTTGAACAAGACAATTGAAGCTTTGTCTCCATGGGTGTTGCAATAGGCTTACAATCTATCATATGAAACTTCTCGAGCATTGTCTCGGCATATTTCATTTGGAACACGAAGATGTGGTGTTCCTTTTGTCATACTTCCAATCCAAGACAATAGTGCAGTAACCCGAGATCTGTCATCTCGAATGATCATTTAAGATGTTTCTTCATTGTATCGATCTTCACTGAACTAGCAGTGATGACTAGATCATCAACATATACAACCAGAATTACAATCTCCCCCCTTGTTGTTTAAGGTAGAAATTTGGATCGTAAGGACAACTCTAGAATCCTTGTCGAATGAAATACTCATAAATCTTTATATACCAAGCTATGGGAGCCTGTTTGAGACCATACAATGACTTTATGTATTAACAAAACCTTCCGGTTGAGTCATGTAGACATTTTCTTGTAGATCTCCATTAAGAAAGGCATTTTTTTACATCCATTTGGTGGATTTTTCCAGCCAAACTGCGCACCCAGAGCAAATATCATCCTAATAGTTTTAATCTTGGTTGTGGGAGAAAATGTCTCCTCATAGTCAATGCCTTCTTTTTGGGTATACCATTTTGCTACAAGCCTTGCCTTGTGATTGTCAATATTGCCATCTGCTTTGTATTTTATCTTGAAGACCCACTTGCAACCAATAGTTTTTTGCCCTAGTGGAAGATCTACAAGTTGCCATGTGTTGTTCTTCATCACTGACTGATACTCTGAATCCATGGATTTTTTCCAAGATTTTGATTGTAGGGCTTCCTGAATTGTATATGGCTCAACTGTTTCAACAACTCTACTCATTAGGGCATAATTGACCTTTTCACGAGCTTGACTATGAGTTCTAGGTCCAGGATTGGATGATGTGCTCGGTGCTTCATCCAAATTTGCATCTCTTATTAATTGAGTATACCATTTAGGTAACTTCTTAGCTGTTCCATTGGCTTGTGGTGGATCCAAGTTTTCACCATTATCCAATTCATCACTGTCATCTTCAGTGGGAACATCAAATTATGTCTTCACAAGAGGTGTATTCTACATGTTTGTTGAGTCGTTGAGTGGAGCATCTGCTTGTTTCTTCTCAAAGAACTCAACATCCCTACTTGTGTATACTTTCTTTGCTTTTGGATCCCATAATCTGTACCCAAGTGCTTCTTCATTGTATCCAATGAATATCAATTTCTTAGCTTTCATATCCAACTTGTTCCTGTTCTTCTTGGGTATGTGCATGCTAGCTTTACACCCAAATACTCTTAGGTGTGCAATTGATGGTTTCTGATTTGACCATGCTTCTTGAGGTGTCACTCCTTTAAGAGCTACTGTGGGCACTCTATTCAAAAAATAGACTGCAGTTCTTGCAGCTTCTGCCCAAAATGTCTTTGTTAAACCTGAATCATCAATCATACATCGCACCATTTCCATAATAGTATCATCCTTCTCTCAACTATACCATTCTACTGTGGTGTGTGAGTAGGAGGCATTTGTCAACGAATCCCATGAGCTTCCAGGTAAGTCTTGAACTCGTTGCTTGTGAATTCCCCCCCTCGATCTGAGCAGAGAGTTTTCATCTTGTGACCAACTTCATTCTCAACAAGCACTTTGAACTTCTGAAATGTCTCAAAGGCTTGACTCTTGTTTCTTAGACAATATATCCACATCTTTCTTGAGTAGTCATCAACACAAAGCATGAAGTATTGACATCCAGAATGACTTGGTTGCATGGGCCCGCAAAGATCGGTGTGCACCAAATCAAGCTTTCCCTTAGCTCTATATGTGTTCTTCTGGAAGGGTACTCTATGTTGCTTTCCAGCTAGGCAATTGTGACACTTGTCAGTCTTGTGCTTGAATGTAGGCAATCCTTTCACCATGTTTCCCTTTTGAAGTGTTTGGAGATAGCCAAAACTGATGTGACCATATCTGCGATGCCATAGTTCTGCAGATTGTGTGTCTTTGGCCACTAGAGCTTGATCATCCTTGTGGACAAAATCAAGTTGGAACATGCGTCCCACATTGGAGGCTCTTGCTACAATCTTGGAACCTCTTGACTTATCTCTTATCAAGCACACTTTTTCTCCATTATTACTGTCAAAATCTAACTTCAAGTTGTGATCAAGGAGTTGACTAACTGATAGTAAATTCTTGGTCAACCCAGGTACATACAATACATTTGTGATTTTGTAGTCATGCTTTCCAAGAGGTAGTGAAATTTTTCCAATCCCCTTGACACTATATGATGAGTCACCACCTAATGACACATGGTTCTTGTTAGGTGAGTCACGTAGTGTGTAGAACCAATCATTGCGTTCAGTCATGTGTCGAGTTGCACCCGAGTCAATGTACCAGATATCTTGTGTGGACTTGGTTTTTTCATCAAATTGAGTAGAATACATGTGGTGTCCTTCATCTGAATCATCCTCATGTTCAGCAATGTACCCTTGTTGTTTGGGTTTTCTTTGCCAATTACCATTTTTCTTCCCTTGATTGTTATTGTTGTTGGACTTCCCTTTATTTGAATTATTGTTACCCTGATGGTTATTGGGTTTTGAATTACTTGATGAACCCTTTTTATAGGAATTGTACCAACAATCTTTGATGTCATGTCCCCCTCTATTGCAAATGGGACAGTTCTTGGTGTTGTCTCGTTGACTTTGGTTTTGTTGGGACTTCTTGTTATTGGACTGAAATTTTCCCTTTCCTTTATCATTGGAAGATAGTGCTTGCTCATCTTCATGATCTTTGTTGTTCATTGCCTCTTCTGGTTGGAGTAGATTGACCAACTTCTCAAAGGTGACTGTGTGTTCACTCATATTGATAGTTGCCACAAAGATTCTGTAGGAAGGAGGAAGTTCTCGCAACACAATTGGTACGAGGTCTTAATCACTTATCTCTTTTCTCAATGCCAATAGAGATGCCCTCAAAGTAGCAACTCATCTCAAAAAAACTTCAACCTTCTCATTGTGCTTGAACTTGAGAGTATGTAGTTGTGATAGTAGGCTGAGGATGGCATTCTTGTTCTTTACCTCATAGACTGTGCTCAACTTATCCCATGCATCCTTGGCCGATGTGGCATCTCTAATGTGGGGTTACACATCGTCTGTTACTCTAAACAAGATGATCAACTTGGCCTTTTTATTTTCCCTGTCAAATTGAACTTGTTGTCTTCCATCATCAAGTGATCTTGTTGTTTGTCCATCTACAACTGTCCATAGGTCTTCAAACTCAAGTAACGTCTTGATCTTCGGTTTCCATGCAGCATAGTTATCTCCTCTAAGCAGTTGTGAATTTGGCAAGAAGAGCTTTGGTTCTTGTGCACCCATTTCTGCAATCTGAATTTCTAAAACTCTGAATTTCTGACAAAGGGTAAGGCTCTTATCACTCCAAGTTTATGGTCTCCCTCTCAATATACCGTCAGGCCGATATACCAAACCTTTCCATATACGCTCCCTTCCGATATACCTATCAGTACGTGGAAGAAGATCACCCTTTCAATATACCTGTCAGTATGGAAAGAGGTGTTAACGCACGTGAAAGAATTTAGTACGTGGTACTTAGACAATACGGAGAGGGGTTTGTGCAAGCACAAACGGATGGGAGGGCTCAAATGTGTGTGTATTGTGTCCTTATTACTCCCCATCAATTTTATAGGGTCGATGCATAGATGAAATTTAGGTAGTTGTGTTATGTGTTAAGTGTAGTATTAGTCGTGACAGCATCACCCTTAAGCGTTTCCTAGAGGCACCGTATATACCGAATGCTGCTATGAGATCAAAGATCTCGTGTGATAGAACCAAACATAAAATAAAAAATGTGCACTTTATTTTTTTTTCACTTTATGCACCAAGATTAGTACAACATCCTCTCAAAGTACATCAAAATGAAGTTTTTGTGTCCCCCCTCTTTACAAAAAAGGGTCTAGAATCACAAAATACACAATTTAGGCCAAAAATATTTTTTTTACCCCCAATAGGTGTTTTTCCGCTAAATTTAGCGGTGGCTCTAAATGTGTTTAGTGAGGTTCTAAATTTAGAAATCTCCCAAAATTTAGTAATTTCTCCAAATTTTCCAGAAAAATAATTTAAGAAAAAATATGGAGAGAGTGGGAATTGAACCGCTGACATGTTTGTTCCCAAGATCCAAACAAACAATCTGAATATTGTTTTCACCTTTTCTCACAAACCGTGATTTGGGTTTTTCTAAAATTTTGACAGCAGCATCATAAAATATTTTTCTTGAAACCCACAAAATTTCAGAAGAATCGGAATCTTTGTTTTTTATATCTTACCAATTTACCAGCTAGATCTGATTTTTTTTTCAGAAAACAATGATCCGACTTGTATAGACTTTTCGTCATATGTAGATGTTGAATCTGAAGATGATGTAAACTAAAAAGTTGTGAGTCTACTTCTTATCTTTCCAGCAAAAAAACGTCACATCAATCCAACATTTTATGAAAATGTTACGTTCTTTTTTCTAAGAGCTATCTGCTGGAATTTGGTTGACGGGACTGCTTCAACCTTTGCTCCCGAATTCTTCACACCTCCACTTTCAGATCTGATTTTTTTTTTAGATCTGATCTTTTTTTTTTCTTTTGATCTGCAATTTTTTTCAAGATCTCTCCCCTCTTTTTTTTTTTCACAAATCTTTTTTTTTTTTAGATCTGCAATTTTTTCCAAGATCTTTGTCCTTTTTTTTAAAGATCTCCAAATCTGAAATATTCCGCCAATATGTTAGATCAATTGGCTATGCCAATGACTAATAAAAAAAATTTACCTTCCAAATAAGTGGATAGGTCAAATTTTAGTTGATGGATGCTTGGGAGGAATGGAGGCTGTGGGATGCTTCAATGGCTCTCCTTTGATGCAGATCTTCTTCTCCAATGGATCCTCTCCAATAGTGCTCCTCTTCAACCTTGCTTGGATAGAACCTGCTCTGATACCAAATGATAATAATGGTATAGCTTAGATACCAAATGATAGAATAGAATAAGATTGTAATGACCAAAGAGGGACGGAAGCCTCACAAATATTATTGATCATGAAATCAGATTACATAACAATGCAAGAGCTGTAATATTTATAGATATTAGACAGCCTCATGTGGATGGACATGACACCCTAGCAGACACCAACTACGAGATGATAAGACCCATCTCACATGCACATGTAATTACTACTATACCAATATTGAATGTTATCCAACATAACAATATTGAATGCAAGTCACTAGACTAGAGTGCACATGTTGCACATTATTAAATAAAAGACAATGCAATAAAATGCAATAAATATGCCTATGCTAAATTATGCTAACAGTGAACCTATGGATGATAAAAATGATGTTTAGGGAGGATAAAAGAATTAGATGAGGGCTTAGGGATAATACGTGGGATGAAAATATGAATAATTAAATGGGATTAAGGGTGAATTAAAAAAAATGATGGGGTGAGATACGCCAGTGAGAAATTTGAATAAATGGGATTCAAGAAGGAAATGAGGAATTTGAGAGAGATATGTATGTGCAAGATGGTGAAGGGGAGTAAATGTGGGGTGAGGGACAAGGGATACGGAAATTTTGTGTCTAAATTTTCCCTATTTTATGGAGTGGCTTGTGTTGGGCAAGCATGAGACAAAAATGAGAATTGATAGAAGATGATGACTGAGATGCTCCCCCTTAAACTAGGTACTGATGACATGAAGAGGAATCAATCTTGAGTTTGAAAAAGATAGACAAGAAAAGGAGAAGGAGAAGAGAAGGAAATTAAAATATGAGATAAGAAAAGATGAGAGAAGATGCCCCAAGTGGAGAGGGATAAGGATAAAAAATAAAAAACAAAAGTATGGTGGTGATTTTGTAATCACTCCGGTAGGGAACTAAATACAGCCTCAATGGAGATGACGAAAATGTCTTACAAACTTGTGAGTAGGAGAAAATCATGGTAATATGGAGGGAGTCTAATGGGAATACACTCAGATGGATGTGCAAGCTGTGGGACCAACGGGTCAAAGGAATAAATAAAAAATATGCACAAACAAATGTGACGATGGTCAGGAAAAAGGGCGTGACAAGATGCGGGGGAAAGATGGATGTGATATCCTTAATATATGAGGAATCAAAAATATGCGTATGGGTAGGATGAAGATAAAATATGAAGACAATTTCCACAAATATGGGCTTAACATAAGAGTATGGTGTCCCAAATGGGAACACAAGGGTGGCCACAGAGCTAATTGTTGGATGTGATTAGCTAAGCTAAAAGATAACCCACCAAGGCTAGTGGGACAAACAAAAGGCTGTTATGAGGAACACAACCAATTGTATGATGTGAAGGCATTCATAGAGCATGTTAAAGGTGTGAAATGGTAATGACTTTATTGTGCATCCAATGAATTATACCAATAAAATTTGAGCTTTTGCAAGAGGCCCCCCTCAGTAGGAATAGATTTCATTCAAATGAATATTACTTGTTTATTAGGTGAGTAAATTGTTGACCTCGGGTATCTAGACCTTAAGATTTAATTGTAATGTGTAATTTACATATTGAACAACAATGGTTAGCATTTCCGGTCTCTAGAATGACTTTTAACTGTATCAATGCTTTGGGCCATGGGAAGAAACATTGTAGCATTGTTAAGTTAAAAAGGATTAATTTCTAAAAATGAGGTTATGGCATGTATCAATGGAGGTCCAGATTTGCACTTTTTCACACAATCTATGAGATTCTAGCATGAAGGATCAAATTAAAAAACCCAATAAAGCATCAATAATCTAAGATCAAATCACACCTAAGGTACACCCAGAGGCTTACAGACAATCTCTATCAAAAAAATGAAGGAAAAGTGATTTTAAATCATTTATTTCACTCCCAGATGAAAGCTCTTCTGAGAAATGAAATTATAGATTCCACTAAACTATCACAAGGATTGAAACCTATGTGATTGAAACATATTTTAATACAATAATGCAATAGGAATGAGAAAAACTATTTACAGACATTAAGAAATGAAACATACACAATTTTTCTCGAAGATCGACATAGAATAACTCGAGATTCGATTAAATTTATCAGCAGGGGTAGGTTTCTAAAAAAATATCAGAGGTTATTAATGGATATACACTCGCAACCACCTTAACATGATCAAATTTAATACATAAGAGAGATATACAGGATTCCTCAGACAACTTCTCAGGAAGGAATGGGCTCTATCAAGATTTTTTCTATTACAAAATCAGTCTCCGACCTCTAACACTCCAACTCATTTGCATGAAAAATTCATGTAATTTATAATACTTCATTTACAATAGAGTTTCCCCCCCTCCCCAAAAATCTAAAACATTGAATGCACGCAGTACTTCATCATGATCCTAATCGTCGATTCCGTAGAATCAGATTTGTAAAAAGTTATTAGGTGCTCAAGGGGTTGGATCTCTTCCAACATCTCCCGCATTCAACTCCTTCTTCTAGTAGACCACTCTTCCCTCCTACTCACCAACCACTTCCAACTGTAATCTGATCAAATCTTGTTCCTTGTGCATGCTCGAGGAAGAAAAAATGGAAGATCAGATCGAGGCCAGAAGGTCAGATCTCATGTTAATGGTAAAATAGGCATCCTCAGATCTTTCCTCAACCAAACATAGATATAAAATCAGCTCTCCCTTCTATTCTTTGGCATGTAGGAAATATCGAGTAATCATAAAGACTTGCACATCTCCAAGAGACTCTGGAATGAAAATGGTGGAAAAATAAGATACAGATGCACAACTGTCGGTTGATTTCTATTTTTAATTTGGACCGTCCACGTGGGAGATCTATTTTAAAATAGGTGCCTGCGGATTCCCTTTTTATCTTTTATAACTTTTTGGAAAAATGTAAAATTTTCACATTTTGTCTCCGCACCTCCACCCTTCAAGAAATGAGCCTGACACGTGTCCTAAGGTGGGTCCCAATAGGAAGGCGCACAACCAAATTCTAATCATTTGAACCTCTTTTTTGGAAAAGGAAAAATTTTCAAACAGTTTTCACTTGTAGCTCCACCCTTGAGAAATAATCCTGACATGGTTTCCAAAAGGTGAGGTCCCAAAGGAACGCGTGCTCACCAAATGTCCTAGCCTGATTTCATCTCTTTTTTGGAAAAGGGAAAAAATTCTATGTTTTCCCCGCAACTCCATCCTTCCACTTTTAATCTCTTATGTGAGTCCCAGGTAAGAACATTCTTTCCTTTTTACATTGAAAACTCCCTTTTTCACAAAAGGAAAATTTTCCTAGTTAGCCTCCTGAAATGTCTACACCTTCGTCGCTTGATTGGAGAAAGTTTTGACTTTTCTCTAGGGCCGGTGCCCAGACATGAGTCGGTTCCTCCACGTGCTTTCAGTTTTTTTAATACTTCAAGGGGAAAAAAACCAAGTTTCCCCCAATGGCCTACCTCCCCACTTGTTAACATTTTTGAACTCAACCTTGACCTCCATCTTATCGGGCTAGTGGGCCATTTTGATATTTTAATCCTTTTGATGCCCAAGAGATAAAAAATCCAATTTTCCTTTGATGTGTCCGCTTCCCCACGTGTCCCTTTGAGTTTTCAAACTGCCATGCTCATAATGGCACATGCATGAGGTGGTCCCTAAAATTTGAGTCTGGGCAAAGTAGTGGAAACCTCCACATGTCCTCCCGGCGTAACTCCAAGGCAAAACCAAAAATCAAACTTTAAAATGAGCGTCGTTCCTCCATGTGGCCAAATTTTGGGTCGAGGAAAACCATAGAATTTTTAGAGTACCCCACCGAGCTGCATCCAACCAAAAAGGGCCACATTTCCTTTTGATGCAGAGATGTAAATTTGACCGGGAAAAACACCCGTCAAACTGTAAAATGCATGGAAATGACCATTTGATCCCAGAGATGAAATTTTCTCCAAGGAAAAAGAATTTAGAAATGTTACAAGTTTCAAACAAAATCCCACAAGCTATATCCATTCATTTTTCTTCAAGTATTTAGGAAAAAATGACAAGGACAATAACTCCTAGCTATGGAAAACAGAAAGAATAGGACAACCCAAGTTTTTCACCCAATTTATAGACATTTTTAGATGAACAGAGAAATGAAGCATAAAATATAGATTCATAAGTGATCTTCAGCCCAAGGAAGGATTGATTATGGAAACAAAAAGGAAGACAATATTTTCAAACACAACACGGGGAAATAAAATGTGATAGAGGCCATAAACAGAGAGATTTTCAATGGAAAATGGGGCGAGACAAATTTGAGCACCAACATCAGCTTCGACTCGGGGATGGGAACTCCTTACGAGTGCCACAAGAACAAAAGTAGACCAAGTGCCAAAAATATTCATTAGGCAAAGAAGTCATCTTGCAAAGCACAAAACTAGAAACGTCTCCCCAAAAACAAACTAATAAACCAGCAAAACAAGGCCACAAGGGACCAGAATGAACAAAGGACACAAAAACAAGAAACAACCAACAAACTATACACTGTACAAATGATGTGCAACCTGATTCTAGGGAATCAATCTAAGAAATAATTTAGATGCCTGCTATTAACAAGTAGTTCGATAAATTCCCCATCTAATTCCTTTAAGAAGAAGGTATGTTCACTAATTCTAATATCAATGGAGTAAGGGCCCATCCATAATGCATCAAATTTTCCAAGCTTGTCCTTATCTTCATACCTACTATCCCATAACAACACAAGATCTCCAACATTGAAATCTCTTGGAGTGACCTTGTTGAATAACTTCTTTACCTTTTCTCTAAACTTTACATGCCTTTGGTGGGATGCCCTCCTTTCTTCATCAAGTTCAACAATCTAGTTAATACGAGCATCATATGGACTTACTTCTTGATCTTCCAGTTGTTGAATGAACTGATATGAGGATAGTTGCATATGCAGGGGAAATAGGGCCTGAGTTCCATACACCAACTCAAATGGACTCTTTCCAGTGGCTCTTTTAACAGTAATTCGGTCAGCCTAGACAACAAACTTCAACTATTTACCCCATTTCTTTTTTGTTCAGCTCTAAGGTTCTTCTGATAATCTTCAACAAATTATTATTACTGGACTCATTTTTTCCATTTCCTTGGGGGTTGTAATTAGAAGCATATATCAAATTGATCCCATATTCTTTGCACATTGCCACCAAAGGTTTAGCTCTAAAGCTCATGGCATTGTCAACAACAATTTTAACTGGCACCCCAAACCTGCAAATGATATGGTTCAGCATGAAGTCCATGATAATTTTGTGTGTTTCTCTCTTGGTGGGGATTACCTCCACCCACTTAGTAAAGTAATCAGTGGCTACAAGAATCCACTTATGGCCAGCACTTGAAGGGTCTGAAATCTCTCCAATGAAATCCATTCCCCATTGCTTGAATGGGGCTTCAATTGATACAAGTTGTAAAGGTAAGGAGCATGAAGCTTTCACTCTTCCAGAAAAGTGCTGACAACTCTCACATATTCTAACCAAAAGAGTTGTATCCTTGAAGAGAGTTGGCCACCAATAACTAGCCCTCGGGATCTTGTGTGCTGTGACTTTTCCAGCAAAATGACCCAAACAAACTCCTCCATGGAGATCAAAAATTATCTTGGGGGCTTCATCTTCAGTAATGCACCTTAAGAGGACTCCCTCGGGGTTCTTCCAAGCTAACCCATAATTAGTAGTAACATATTTATGGGAAGCCAAATTAAGAGATCTCTTCTGGTTCTTACTCAAATACTTAGGGCAGTATAAATGTATGAGATAAAAAATCACATCTTTGTACCACTCAGAATTCATCAACTTTTTAAAGACACCTACCCTTTCTTCTTCTACCTCATTTACCTCAATAGTTTGCAAGTTTCTCTCAGCCATAAGCTTAGCCAAGCCCAAACCTCTCACCAACTTTATGGTTTGGATATCCATGTCATATTCTTACAACTTGTTCACCCATCTACATCTTTTGCTTGAGATCTCCATCTCTGATAAGATGTCCTTCACCATGGTGTGGGGAACATAAGCAACAACTTTCGAACTCAGAATGTAAGGCCTGAAATCCTTTGTTGCTTTCACCAAGGAAAATTCTTGCTTCTCCATAATAGTGTATTTCATCTCAGTGCCTTTCAACGCCTTACTAAAAAAGGAAATTGGCCTCTCAGCCCCTTCATCATCTTTCTGCAACAGGAAAAATGCCACAATGTTCTCTGAAGCAAAAGAAAATATTTGGAAAGGATTCTTATAGTCTGGAGCCGCCAAAATAGGGGCATGCTTTAACGCCTCCTTGATCCCATTAAAATCTTGAATGGCATCCTCCTCTCATTTGATAACCTAGTCCTTCTTTAGCATGGAAGTAATTGGAATGGTCAACTTAGCAAAGTTTGATATAAATCTTCTGATGAAGTTTATCTGCCCAAAGAAAGACTGAATTCCTTTCTTGGTTCTTGCAATTGGGACCTTTCTGATGGCCTATACCCTTTCTGGATAAATCATTACCCCCTCTTGTGACACAATGTGACCAAGAAATTTTTCCTTCTGCACTCCAAAATGGAACTTATTTGGATTGAGTGAAATGCCATATTCTCTACATCTTACCAACATCTTTTCCAAGTGCAACAAGTGATCACCTCGCTTTTTGGAAAACATAGTCATATTATCCTAGTAAACAACAATAAAATCATTGATGTAACCAACAAAAGCAACATCCATTGCTCTTTGAAAAGTTACTCCAGCATTCATCAAACCAAAGGGCATCCTGACATATACGTAAGTTCCCCAAGGAGTGGTAAAGGCTATTTTAATTATTTTTGTTTCCTTTACAACAACTCGGTTATAACCAGAGAAACCATCCAAGGTAGAAAGCAACTCAGAACCAGTCACTAGTTGCACCATGTTTTCCATGTTTGGAAAACGTTAATTATCCTTTAATGATGCTCTATTCAAATTCCTAAAATGCACACATAGCTTGATATCACCATTCTTCTTTCTAGCTGGTACTAGGTTTGCAACCCAAGAAGAATACCTTATGGGCTGAATAATTCCACCATCCCTCAATTTCTTCAGTTCTTTTTGTATTTTAAGAGACATGAGTGGATTGATTGGCCTTTTTTTCTTCCTGAATGGTTTTTCATTGGATTCCAAAGGAATATCATGTTGAAATAGATCCTCTTTGTTTGCCTTTGGTTCAGAATAAGACTAAGCCATGCAGTCTTGATATTTTTTCAGCAACTAGACATAAGAATTTTTTTCCTCCTTATTCAGGTTGCTTTCCAACCAGATCTTCCTTGGCTTCTCCTTTGTGCCAAGATAATTCTCCTCAACATCCCTTGAGGCTGCTAAATATATTTTAATAATGCAATCAACATTATCAAAGTTTGATTCAAGAGAAACCAACCCTCTAGGAATGGTATTAGTTTTTAGTTGGATAATACCTTTGCCAAACAGGGTTTCTTTTCCCTCTACTACACACACCATTGGATCCCAATCAATATATTGATCAAGAAACTCCCCTTTGTTATGCAGAAATATTTTGACCTAAGCATCATCATAAAAACTTACCAGTGTTTAATGTTGTCAGGGACAAATGGTCTTATCAATACTTCAACATCAAAGTCACAATATGGGGACATTGCACAATTATCAAACCAAGATCCCAATACTGCAAGTTTTTCTGCCAAATCATTGAACCTCCTATCATGATGCATAATATTGAATGAATCAAACATCTTGATGAGATACCAAAATGCATTCTTGTACTGTTTCATTCACTGATTTTTTATGGCATAAATTTTTCTGACTTTCTTAAGAATTAATTCTGAATCTCCCTTGACAATGATGTCCTTAACACTATATTTCCAAGTAATTCTCAAACCTAACAACAATTCCTCATACTCAACAATGTTGTTAGTGCACTCAAAATTGAGTTTGAAGGGAAAAACAAACTCTTCCTAGCCTGGAGAAATCAGAACAACACCAGCACTATTTCAAAATTTGGAGCAAGCTCCATCAAACAATAAAGTCCAAGGAGAGTCTGCCTGTCCAAGACACTTGAATTCTTCAATTTTGTGCTCTCTTCCATCAGTAAATCCTACAAAGTTATCGACATTAATACTTGTGTAGAATACTTCATAGGATGCATTATTGTGATCTTCAATAAGGTGCTACATCTTCTTTTCCCCATACAACCTGACAAGGCTGCCCTCAATTGGAATAGTAGCATAAGACATATCCATCTACACACTCCCACCAAAACTTTCAGCCCAATTTCTTAACAACAACATACCCCACTTAGCTAGGAAATCAACAATGACGACATCAAGTTTCAAGTTTTTACCTAGGTAGGCTACAAGTTACACCACCAAACCTTTCACGCATCCCACCACTGGCACTTCTCTGGAATCCATGGTAGTGCACTTCCCATATGTTTTGGTTACTTTGATATCCATCTCATTCATAACTTCCAGAGGCATAACATTGCATGATGCCCCCAAATCAAACATACATTTGTGGAGCAATCTGTCCTTAATGATCAGAGTGGTGGATAATGTATCCACATTTAGCTGAGATTCCACCAAGGATGTCCCTAATTAAGCCTTAGGTGGTTCACCTAGTTCCTCCAATGCTGGTGATGTCTCTAACTCTTCAATGATTGGAGGAGTCTCCACAATGTTTACATTCCTGCCTAGGGAAGTCTTTTCCTATTTCAACCCCAAATACTCAAAGGCTATTTTCTTGTGCTCAGGAATTCTAAGCAACTCAAAAATTGGAACTGAAATCTTGATCTGACTCAAGACTTAGGAAATATCATAAGGGACACATTTTGGCAAGGCAACATTGGAAGCGAGATTGACACACTCATCAGATGGCATGGGACTCTTGACAGTTTGGGCATGAGAAGTATAAGTTTTTCTTAGGACAACAAGGCCTTTGGTAGGTGCATCTTTCTTAGGAGCCTCTTTAGGAATATTTGAAAGTAATGGAGTTTTTGACTTGGCTTGAGGACCCGCCCCTTTGACAACCTTACTTCTTGTATTATACTCCTCTTGGGAAACAACAATGTTCATAAACAATTGTTTATCCTCCTTAGATGGGATCCCTCCATCATACTTCTTTATCATCAAAGCTCTTAAGTATTCAAATTTTTTATTAGGTATCTCAAAATATTGTACAATATCTATTTCTAAAGTATGAGAGGGAGGAAGAGTAGGTACCCAGTGGATGCAATCCCAAAAATTTGTAGCATTCTGAGCACTTATCACTTCAATTGAAGTTGCACCTTGTTGTGAGCTCATGGAGTAACCCATCATGTAAACATCATCATCATTATCATCATCAGCTTCTTCTTCTTCTTCTTACTGATCAAATTCACATGGAGCATGAGGTATGAAATATCTGCCACACCAATCAATGACTTTTGTTTCTTCCATAACAACAACTATGGTAGCCAAAGGATCAGGCACCATTCTATTTTCTGTGCCTTGGGGTTGTTGTTTTTCAAAATCCAACAGGTCCCTTTCCTCTATCATCATATCTGTACTCATTTCTATGATGAGTTGTAAATTTGTCTTGTCCTTGTTGCTTGTGTTGACCTTGTGAGCTCTGCCTAATCCCCTTTTCAGCCCGGGCTAATTTGTATGATATTTCTTTGACAACCCCTGCTAATTTTTTCACGACCTCTTCCAAATCAACACCCTTACTTGCTTGAGGTTTTTCTAGGTTAATCAGTTTCAGACCCTCCCTCTTAGGAGGTTTTCCAATTGCCATGATATTGTTCTTAATTTGTAGAGCCATGGTGAAGGCCTGCCTCAATTTTGTAGGGTTCTTGTCCCTCAAGTAGTAAGCAAATTTTTTATCAAATGCATATAAATATTTGATCAAACATGATTCATTAGATGGCCTCAAGTTAATAGGAAATCTCCTCAAGGTCTTGTTAAACCTTATGTTGAAATCATGTATTGACTCATTAGGATTCTTCTTGATATTTTCAAACTCTGATAGAAGAAACCTAGGGTCTGTTCTATCACCATATTACAATCTAAATGCATTATTCATCTCCGCCCAAGAATCAATGGAGTTATCTTTAAAATCTTTGTACCAGTCCCTTACATCCTCTTCTAAAGTATGCATGAAAAATTTGATATATACATCTTCATATTCAATCTCAAATTTTTCCTTCATGTTGATAAAAAGATCTAAATGTTGATCACCATTTATAGAATTATTTCCCTGGAACTTTGGTAATATATTTCTTACATCATAGGGAATTGCATTTGGATAACCAGCCATCCCTACAAAATTTATAGGTGAAAAAGTATTTTACAAAAAATGGAGGTCTAGGTTTTTACACCTGATTTACAGACCTTTTCAGATGAACAGAGAAATGAGGCATGAACTATGGATCCATAAGTGATCTTCAGTCCAAGGAAGGATTGATTACGGAAACAGAAAGGAAGACAGATTCTTTTCAAACACAACATATAGAGATAAAAGGTGATAGAGGCCGTAAACAAAGATATTTTCAATGGCAAATGGGGCGAGACAAATTTGAGCAAGAACATCGGCTTTGACTCGGGGATGGGCACTCCCTACGAGTTCCATTAGAAAAAAATTAGATCAAGTGCCAAAAATATCCATTGGGTAAATGAGTTAGCTTGCAGAGCAGAAAACCAAAACTGTCTCCCAAAAATAAACCAAGAAACTAGCAAAACCAGGCCACCAGGGACCACAATGAAAAAAAAACAGGAAAGACAACAAACAACCAACAAACTATACACTATAAAAATGATGTTCATCCTTATTTAAAGAAAAAAATCAAGGAAAAACTTCAAGTGCATGCTATCCTGGATATGACCATGCTAAGCAGTCCTGATATGTCTTTAACAACTGGTCATATGATTGCCTCTCTTTTCCATCCAAGTCACTATCTGAACACATTTCTTTAGGATTATCCTTTGCGCCTGGGTCAAATTTTGTAACATCCTTCGAGGATACATCGAAGATCAAAGTTTTAGGAGAATCATCCTACTCATGATACTTGCATTGATCAATTTCATACTCCTTCAAAACAACATAACTCATAGAGTTATCATTATCAATATCTCCATGCAATACTTCATAAGAAGCATTGTTGGAGTCCTCAATAAGATATAAAATCTTCTTTTCACTAGGTAACTTCACAAGGTTTCCTTTAATTGGTATGTTGGAATAAGACTTGTCCATTTGAACATTTCCACCGACACTTGTAACCCATTTTCTTGATAACAACATGCCCCATTTGGTAGGGCAATCAATAACAACCACATCAAGTTTCAAGTTCCTACCTAGGTAAGCTATATGTTGCACCACCAAACCTTTCACACATCCCACCACTGGCACTTCTCTAGAATCCATGGCAGTGCACTTCCCATATGCTGCTATTACTTTGATATTTAGCTCATTCATAACTTCTAGAGGCATAACATTCCATGATGCCCCCGAATCAAACATACAGTTGTGGAGAAATCTATCCTTAATGATCAAAGTGGTGAATAATGGATCCACATTTAGCTGAGATTCCACCAAGGATTTTCCCAAGTAAACCTCAGGTGGTTCACCTACCTCTTCCAGTACTTTGGGTTTTTTCAATTCTGCAATGGCAGGAGGAATCACAACATCTGTTCCTTGGGTGACCTTTTCTTTTCTAAACCCAAAATATTCGAATGCTCTGTTCCTATGCTAAGGGATTCTAAGCAATTCAAAAATAGGAACAAAAATCTTTATCTGACTCAAGACTTGGACTATGTCACAAGGAACATACTTGGGTAATCCACTATTAGGAGGAAGGTTTACAAATTCCTCTGATGGCACATGACTTTTTACATTCTAAGCATAGAGAGGGATACAAGTCTTACTTGAGACAACAAGACGTTTTCCAGATGTATCTTTCCTTGGAGTTTCTTTTGGGATACTGGTAAGCATTAGAATTTTTGGTTTGGCGTGAGGCCCTACCTCTTTGGCAACCCTATTCTTGGTATTATATTATTTTTCATGGCCAACGAAAACATTCATTAACAACTACCTATCTTCCTCAGAAGGTATCCCTCCATCATACTTCTTAATCATTAGAGCTCTTAGGTACTCAAAATCATTATTAGGAAGTTCAAAAGATTACACCATATCAATTTCAGAAGTATGAGTGGGAGGAAGAGGTAATACCTGGTGAATGCAATTCCAGAAATATTTAGCAGTTTTGGTACTCATCAACTCAATTGAAGTTTCCCCTTGTTGTGAGCTCATGGATAAACCCATCATGCAAACATCATCATCATTATCATCATCAGCTTCTTCTTATTTTTGCTGATCTATTTCACATAGAGCATGGGGCATGAAACATCTGTCAAACCAATCAATGACATTTGTTTCTTCCACAACAACATCTCTAACAACCAAAGGATCAGGGACCATTCTATTGTCCCTACCTTGGGACTATTTTTTTCCAAATCTAATAGGTCCCTTGCCTATGTCATCAGTTCTATGATGATTTGTAAATCTATCTTGGCCTTGATGATTGTGCTGACCTTGTGAGCTCTGTCGAGTCCCCTTCTTAGCCTGGGCTAGTTTGTATGAGATTTCCTTGAAAGCCTCTGCCAAACTTTTCACAACTTTCTCCAAATCAGTAGCCTTACTTGTTTGGGGTTTTTCCAGATTAACCAACTTCACACCATCCCTCTTAGGAGGTTTTCTAATCACCTTGATGTTGTTCTCAATTTGTAGAGCCATGGTGAAGGCCTACCTTAAATTGGTAGGGTTTTTGTCCCTCGAGTAGTAAGTAGCTTTTTATCAAATGCATCTGAAATCTTGTTAAACCTTGTGTTGAAATCATGTATTGACTCATTAGGATTCTTCTTGATGTTTTCAAATTTTGATAGAAGAAACCTAGGGTCAGTCCTATCACCATATTGCAATCTAAATGTATTATTCATCTCTTTCCAAGAATCAATGGAATTATCTGGAAATCTTTATACTAGTCCCTTGCATCCTCTTCCAAAGTATGGATGAACAATTTGATATATACATCTTCATATTCAATCTCAAATTCTTCCATCATATTGATAAAAAGCTTTAAATGTTGATCACCAGTTATAGCATTATTTCCTTGGAACTTTGGCAATCTATTTCTTACATCTTGGGGAACTACATTTGGATAACCAACCATCCCTACAAAATTTATAGGATCAAATGTATACACAACAAATGGAGGTCTGGGTGGGGGATGAGCCATGTTGTTTCGAGGAGGTGACATTGGGGAAGAAATATACTAATAAGGGGTAGGGGGTCTTTGAAACATAGGAGTATAGCTTTCAAAATGGATATGCTCTAAAGGCCTTGTTTCTTGGAAATCCCTATCAAATTTTGAAAACACAGGGGCATAATGAGAAGAAAAATTTTCAAAATCAAATGAAGGCCCCTCTCCAGATGTATAATTCAATTCTACAAAGAGATTACCAGATTTAGAAGCACTTGAATGGTAGTCTTCAATGATAGGACAATTACTTTCATTAATGAAGATCTCCTTTTTTGACTGCTGATCTCTAACAACTCTCCAGGCTCTTCTTCCTTTTGACTTTGTTTTTCCTAGCTCTGGAAATAATGTTCTAGCATGATCCTTAGCAAAGAAAGATCTTCTTCCTTCCATCTTTGCAAAAATTGGTAACAAATCTCACTTGACAGAGGTTAAGAAACTAGTATTTATCAATAATCAGATCAACAGGAAGTCACCACTAAGGATTTCCACCTTAGTTGTGAAAATGCACTAAAAATATGATCTGTCAAATGTCTGTCAACACTAGCAACTGGAAATGGAAAGATCTGACTTTCTTTACCTAGATTTATCAATGAAATATTGAACACTTCACTTTGTAATTTTGAACACTTCTTACAAGCCTGAAAACAAGATGAAGTTTGAAACAATGCACTGGCACTTAGAACATATAAGAAGTATTTACCAGGGTCTAAATATGAACTGCAATCACAATGTCCGCGGCAGTGGCACCAGTAAGGTGTTGACAACCACATTGATTCTCCCTCACAAGTTGAGCAACATCACAAGTTTGACAAGAAGCCTAGAAGCAGATAAATCATAGTGAGTCATTTTGTAGCCGGGGATGGGATCTAATTGGCCCTTTATCACTCAGATGTGGAGAAATGGATAGCACCTTAAAAGGATGTGATATTATCCTAACTATTTTAGGTTGTGCCTTTCAACCAAGGTAAGAGAACCTATTTTGTAACCTCTATTATTAAAGAATGCTAGTAAATCCTTCTTATGACAAATTTTATAGAGAAGACCTTGGCAAAATATGATCAACACACCAAATTTGACTCTCACGAGTTGTCACTTCCAAATTATGGAGATATTTTCAATACAAGGAAAAGGTTACTAAATACATTTGGAATCTTGATTGTTTCTACATGTTTTGGTAATAGAAATTATGTGTTTGTACACACACAGGACAAACAAGGGTAGTATGGGTAGGATTTGTTGTTTTTAAAAGAATTTTGGTAAAAGGTGAGGCAGAATGAACTTGATTTGCCAGATCTCTAAGAACACTTACAAAAATGGAAAGCTTAGACAATAGAATGCTTTGAGATAGCTAAAATGTTCCTTTAACCAAGATATGTGCTTATATGGAGGCCCTGGATCAACACGTTTTCACAAAAAAATTGAGAATCCAAAATGAAGGCTCAAATTGAAAAACTTAAACATTCTCAACCTCTATTTCATCACGCCTAAGGTACCCTCAAAGGCTAACAAACAATCTTATAGTCATGCTAGGAGTCACAATGATTTTAAATTTGTTTATTTCACTATCAAATGAACGCTCTTTTGATAGATGAAATTGCAAATAACACCAAACTATCACAAGGATAAGAACTTGTGTGATTCACAAATATTTCAATAGGAACAATAAAAACTATTTACAGACATTCAGAAATGACGAAGACACAATTTTTCCTAGAACCAACATAGAATAACTCAAATTTGATTAAACTTATTAGCAGGGGAAAGTTTCTCGAAAAATCTTAGAGCTTGTCAATGGTTGTACACTTGAAACCACCTTGACATGATCAAATTTAATACAAAAGAGATAAACAAGTTTCTCAGATGGTTTCTCAAAAAGACGGGCTTTATCAAGATTTTCTCTTAGAAAATTAGTCCTGACCTCTAACACTCCAACCATTTTCATGATAAATTCATGCCATTTATAACATTTTACAATAGAGTTTTCCCCCCAAAAGTAAAAAACATTCTATATACCAGTGCTTGTCATGATCTCGATCGTGATTCCCATAATCAGATCTATAAAAAATTGTCAGGCGCTTGGGGAGGAAAATCTCTTCAAATATCTCAACATTCAACTCTTTCATCTACAAGATTAGTCTTCCTCCTATTCGCCAACTACTTCCACCCCTAATCTGTCAAATTTGGTTCTTTGTGTGCCCAAGAAGGAAAAATGGAAGATCAAATCGAACCCAATAGTCAGATCACTTCTTAATGGTAAAAGACATTTCCAGATCTTCCTCACGAAACTTAGATATAAAATTAACTCTCCTTTCTACTTGGAGTGTAGGAAATACCAAGAAATCAGACACAAATGCACAACTATCTTTGATCTCTATTTTGAATTTGGGTCGTCCACGTGGAAGATCCAATTTAAAACAGGCCCGGGGGTTCCTTTTTACCTTTTACAACTTTTTGAAAAATGTAATTTCCCATTTTTCTCTGCCCCTCTACCTTAAAAAAATGGGCTTGACAGGTTTGTGGGCCATTTTGATGATTTTAACCCTTTTGATGACAAGAGGCAAAAAAAATCCAAGCTGCCCATGATGGACCGCTTCCCCGTACTTTTGACTTTTCAAACTACCACACATCTCAATGGCACATCTTGAGATGGTCCCCAAAAGTTGAGACCTTAAATGAGTGCAAGATCACCATGTGTCCTAGCCCGAAAAAACTTGTTGAAAGTTGAAAGATTAATAGAAGGCGCCATGTGTCAAGGTTCGAGGCAATCTCCTCTGGCCATTGAAAACTCCAAGAAAAATGTAAAGTGAGCGGAAGCCTCCAAGTGTCCTCTTGGTGCTTCTTTAAAATAAGAATCAAGGATCTCCATGGCACAATTTCAAAATGGTGCCCAAGAGTGGAGACCTTTAATGAGAGTGGGCTCACCACATGTCCTTGTCCTGCCAAACAGTACTGGCTGCATAAAAAAAAATTCTAAGTCCAGTCAAAACAACAAAAGCCTCCACATGTCCTCTCGGTGCAAATCCAAGGCCAAACCAAAAAGAAAACTTTCAAATGAGCATTGTTCCTCCACGTGGACAAATTTTGGATCGAGTAAATCCATAGAATTTTTAGAGTAAATTTCCTTTTCATGCAAAGATGTAAATTTGACTGGGAAAAACACCCATCAAACCGTAAAATGCGGAAAAACGACCATTTGAGCCTGGAAATGAAATTTTCTCCAAGGATAGAGAAATTAGAAATGTTACAAGGTTCAAACACATTCCCCTGAGCTATATCCATTCACTTTTCTTCAATTATTTATGAAAAAATGACAAGGACAACAATCCCCGACTGTGGAAAATGGAAAGAATGGGACAACACAAGTTTTTACACCTAATTTACAAACCTTTTCAAATGAACAAAGAAAAGAGGAATCAACTATGGATCCATAAGTGATCTTTTGTCCAATGAAGGATTGATTACAACAAAAAAAAGGAAGACAAAGTATTTTCAAACACAACATGGGGAGATAAAATGTGATAGAAGCTATAAACAGAGAGATTTTCAATGACAAATGGGGCGAGAAAAATTTGATCACCAACAGGGCATACAACTAGAATTAACCCTTTGTATATACCTACACCACCACCCACACAAGATCCAATTTTTAATCAAGAGTGGTCAATAATGAAGAACACCCTTCAAGCATTACGAGAGCATCAATTCGGTAACAATAAAAATAAGTATCGGTTCGATGAGTTATATCCTTACCCATTTGAGAAAGCCATGCTGTAAGTATCTTTCCCAAGACATTTTGAATATCCAAAATTTGATAAATATAAGGGAAAAGCTGACCCTCGTGATCATATAAAAGACCTTTATATGGCATGTCAAGAGGTGACATTCAATGACAATTATCTTATGTGTTTGTTTCCATGAAGTTTAGGAGCAACGATTCTAGAATGGTTTGTGCATATCCCTAAGGGATATATATCAACATGGCTACAACTAGAAGAGAGTTTCATATGAAACTTCTCTTTCAATATAGAAAATGATGTTGCCATGTCAGATCTCTACAATGTCAAGCAATTAAACAACAAAAACTTTGCTCTATTTTTACAAAGATGGAGAGGGTTAGTTAGTTGCTTTCCTTACTCCCTACCTAAAAATTAGTTGATATGCATATTTGTAAGTGCATTGTGGCAACACATTTTAACAGGTAGTAGAAAAAGGGAGTCAAATCACAAAGACATTGTTAGCTAGGGGGAATATAAAACCTTTCTGTCGCGAACACAACTATTCTAAATCTAACGATAAACGAAATTTTGTTCAGAATACAAACAAGCATGCCATTAGTGATGGGATAATAGACTCTAACTAGGTGCAATCCATTCAAAACCACACACGTAATCAACCTACCAAGTATAAATGCCGCACTTTTACTCCTCTATTTGAATTCATATCATCTATACTAAAATAATTAGAGGCCATAAACATGGTAAAATACCTTGAAACGCAACCCTACGGGGACGATACACCTAAACCATCATGGTTTATGGAGAATGAATTTTTAGAGTTACACTACGTAAAATTTCACAAAACAGACAAGTGTTTAAGATTAAAACACTATATTCAAGACCTAGTCAACAATGGTGATATTGAAGTAGATTTTGTTACAGCTGAAAATTTTCCAAATGAAAAATTAGGGATCTTCAAAAATCCTTTTCCCAATCACGAAGAAAATAAAAATTCAGATCAGGGACAATCGTCTCATAATAAGAATGCTAATTGTGTGTCAAACAAATACCATTTTGATGCCTTGATAGGTTGTGTTGACCCCCTCATTGAGCAAATCAATATAATTAGAATCAAGAAAATAGAGTGTGTTGTGGAAACATAGTGGGATCACCTCGTTATAAAGTATGAACCTACTCCCCCTCTTCCTCAAGAGAGTCACTATGATGTGTTAGATCAACAAGAAAAAAATACAGCTAAGATTTCCATCCTAGAACTTCTAAAGATCTCTAGTGTCCATAAGGCTATACTTTACAAAACATTACAGGGATCAGGAGTATCCATTGATGTTGACCCAAAAAATTTGCAAGCCATAGTAGCACAACTTGTTTCTTTGGATGATATAACCTTCAGCACTACAAAATCCTTAGCTAAAGATCCTTCAGATAACCTACCCTTGCATATTGAGGTTATCATTAAACGTAAGAAGGTCAAGAGAGTGCTTGTGGATGACAGATCAAGTCTTAACATATGTACTCTCAAACTAGTCCACCAACTAGTTTTCACATAAGCTAATCTAAAAATAAAGGTCATCACCATTAGGACATACAACAATTAAGAATGAAAATCAACTGGAATGATCACTTTCTCATTAGAAGTGGGTCCCATAACACATGATACAAAGTTCCATGTCTTGGACTTGGAACTCCCTTACAATATCTTACTTGGGTGCCCATGGATTCACGCCATGCAAGCCGTGTCATCAACGTATCATTTGTGTTTAAAGTTATAATATGAGGGATAAAAAATTACCATACACAGGGACCCCCAATGATTTTCTCATTGTAGAGTGTTGTCAGGATTTTTTCCTACAATCTATGAGTGTCCATCTATAGAGATTTATATTCCTATCCAACCAGAGGCCCTTGCTTTACAAGTGGATCCAGATACGTTGTATATCAATGAAAATCGTGCTTCCACCTCAGAAACTCCTTTTTATAAATGGGAGATGAAGGTTAAAATAAGAGACTATGTAGAGTATAATCTACAACAGGACACTATCAGCCCAAGCACATGGTATTCCATGCTTCAAAGTTTAGAGATTAATAGAGACTTTCCATTTCAAGAATTTTATTCGTAGCGGCTTGCTGGAAGACGAAAAGTTTCTTATGGAAACTGTGTTCCATCCTGATGATGATGACATGGATACATGCTATAAATAACCTAAATATCCCATTCCTAATCGAATAATGCTTGCCATGAGGTATAAAGGACGCGGGTGCGACCACTAAAAATAAGGCCCATTAGAGGCTCTTGTAATACCTTGTGGTATAATAGGTAAGTCAGATATAGGCATCCATTTATATGATTTTTTCTCTTAAGATGATGAGTATGCCTCTTCTAAGAGTGAGGATAGTTTTTCCAAAAAAGGAAAGTGAAATGGATTCCTGATGTAGTCTTTACGAAGACCTTGCCTCTATGAACCTATTCACCAATATGGCTATCCTTACTCTAATCCCTATTATACCCACCATATCCCCTATAACTCAACCATTAATCCTCACCTACCCATCACTTGTGAATTGGGATCAAAAACACCACATACCTATTGACATGTTTCAGAATGATGAGGCCATTGGTGAGTTCCTAGGAATCAGAGACAACATTCCAAGAAATGATCACAAGAATGGGTTTTCCATTGAAATTAACACGTGCATACTTTGGAGAGGAAGTAGAGTTGTGCAATAATTTAATTGAAAATTTGAGAAAGGGAAAAATTTCCAAAGAAAATCCTTGTGAAAATAAAAAGGGGAAGTCCTATACAAAAAACCTCTTTTAGGCACTTGTGGAAAAACAAGAAGAACAACATATGGAAAGGATAATGTACCCACTTCAAGATGAAGATATCCCTAAACCACCTTTGATAGAGGAGGATCTCAATATCCCTCCTAATCCTAGATGCATGGAGGATGAATCAAAGTTATTAGTGGAAGATAGAATATATATTAATATTGGCACGAAGGAACTACCGTGGATAGTTAAGTTGACAACTTCCCTCTCAACCAAAGATCAAAAAACATTCACAGGATTCTTAAGAGAGTATGCAAACATCTTCGCTTGGTCTTACGATGACATACTAGGACTTGATCTTACAATGGTGGTGCATAATCTTGTTGTACACCCAGATGCCATGACCATCAAACAAAAACTCCAAAATATGCATCCTCATGTCGCCTTACTGGTAAAGGAAGAGATAGAAAGGTTACTAGAACTAAGATTTATCAGGCCTATCAAATACTCAGAGTGGATCTCGAATGTGGTCCCAGTTTAAAAGAATCCAGTTGGTATTATAGTGTGTACTGATTTTATGGATATAAACAAATCTTGTCCTAAGGATTATTTTCCTCTTCTAAACATCGACACAATTGTCAATTCTACAATATGTTATGAGATGCTTTCACTCATGGATGGCTTCTCAAATTATAATCAGATAAATATTGCCAAAGAAGATCAACACAAGATGACTTTCACAACCCCACGGGGGACGTTTTGTTACCAGGTCATGAATTTTGGCCTTAAAAATGTAGATGCTACATATCAAAGGGCGATGATTGTAATCTTTCATGATATGATAAGTAACATCATGGAAGACTACGCAGATGATATATTGGTTGAATCTAAAACCCATGAGGAACACCCATAAATTTTGCGGTGTATCTTTTAGTGTCTAAGGGATTACAAAGTTTGACTTAACCCAAAGAAGTGTGTCTTCAGTGTGCTATCTGGGAAAATACTAGGATTCATTGTGTCATGGAGAGGAATAGAAGTGGACCCTGCAAAGGTCACAAATATCACAAAAATGCCTCCTCCTAAGAATATCAGACAACTGCATAGCTTACAAGGGAAAATTTAGGACATCAGAAGGTTTATTTCATAGCTAGTAGACAAGTTTCATACATTTACACATCTTCTTAAGAAGGATGTTAATTTCAACAGGGGACCAACACAAAAAATTGTGTTTATATTTCTAAAATAATACTTGGCCAAAACCCTTTTTCTCATGTTTCCCATGACAAGAGAACCCTTGTTACTTTATAACTCTACTACACATTTTGCAATTGGGGCACTGTTGGCTTAATATGATAAAGAACAAAGAGAAAAGGTTGTATACTATTTGAGCAGGAAATTAGTAGCATATGAGCTAAATTATCAAAAAATTGAGAAAGCTATGGTGTTTTCTTTCCATACGTTACATCACTATATGTTTAACAATAAAATCAAGATTCTTTTAAAGGTTGACCCTTTGAATTATTTAATATTCAAACCAACATTAACCGGCAATATGGCTAATTGGATCTTCTTATCAATTGATTTTGACATTAAATACATTCATCAAAAGTCAGTAAAAGGATAGGTGTTAACAGATCAACTGGCAGAAGCTCTGCTACCAAGAACTGAAACCTTGAGTCTAGAACTACCAGATGCATCCATTATGTACCTCAAATAATCTATAGTTCTATAAATGTACTTCAATGGCTCGTTTACCTTTCATGGTTTAGGTGCCGGAGTTGAGCTAATCACTCCCACATGAGACTTGATTCCATAGGAATTTCAACTTGGATTCCCTTACATGAAAAATATAGCGGAATATGAAGTTCTCATTGTAGGAATGAAGCTAGCCATAAAATGGGATATCAATAAAGTAACTGGAGACATCGGGGTGCTCGATATGAAATGTGTTGGAAGGTATTTGGAAGCACATATGTTGTCATAGGCTGACTGGTCAATAGCCATTGAGATCTTTACCACTTTCTGGGGGGATTTATCATTGACAGTTGACCAGTCAGCCTATGCAAACATATGTGATGTTTAGGCTCCCTGGTTTTAGAGATGGGTGGTGCTACAAAGTTTCTGTATATAACTGAATTTCTTGTGGATAACGAATTTCAAAGATGGGTGGTGTACTTCAGCACACCACACAAATTATGGAAGTGCGGCCATAAATTGGATTGATTAATGGCCACAACCTTTAGGATTTCTAGTGATTCTATAATTTTTTTTAAAGGCTTATCCTCTTATGAGCCTCGAATCACATTGAGGTGGATTTTAGATCAGTAATTAGATTATTAGCCTTCATTTACTCTTTAATTCTCTCTATTTTTAAATAATAGTATCCTTTTCTTTTTCGCGAGTAGTCTTAAGCTAAATGTTCTACTCAAACAATTTTAATTCAGGGGATTTTTAACCATACCTTACTAGAAAGAGGATTGTTCACATTTATTTTCATCTAACACAAATTATAGCATCACTACTATGTTTTTAACTATGAGTTTTAAAATTAATACAATTGCCCCTTTAATAAAGTTACGAATTATTCACAAAATCGTGTTTGCTCACATTTGTGCTCGAAGTTTAAAAGTATTACCAAAATTGGAGCGACCCTTGGATCCTCTTAAGAGAAGTTAAAAATGGGGCTCCATAACTTGTTGTAAATACCCCTAATATTTTGAAGAACTGAAGTCAAAGTTCAAATATATTAGTGTTGTCCTCTTTAATTGAAAAAATAATGAAAAAATCTTGTGATCCAAGGTGAGTATTGACATGACTCTTTCAACTTCCATTGCTTTGTTACCCATGTGCATAATAATTGTTCACAAGGACCTCACCAATATTTACAAGAATACCCATACACTTCATCCTCTCAAATTAGTTCATCACCCCCTCGTACTACAAATCCCCACAATGCCAAATTTTCAAAATATTATACCTGAGATTATACACTTGACAATGAGTGTTAAGAATATGAAATGTTGACGAGATAGTGTCAAAAACAAAACCACAAGGAAAAATCTTGTAGTTGATATTTGTTATTGTTTTTGTAGGTGTAGAGAATGGCCTAAGATATCTATAAAGATAGTAGAAAACCACTTGACCTGTCATATTTTTTGGTTATCAAATTCACCTGCTACATCAACTTGGCATGGGATATCGAGTCCCCTTCCCGTGTCCCTATCTCTAAAGTATTTGCAGCACCTATAAGTGAGTTACCCTAAACTTTCGGTGTGCTCTAACTATCCACAAAATACAATTGTTGATATTGCAAAAAATAACTATTGATATTAGGAGTATTGATCGATATGACCTTTCTTTCCATAGTATCTCTAAAGTTTGTTTCCTCAATGATCTATGCATCAAACCACCTTTCTCATTCTAATTATTGACATAAATGACACGTGGTTCATATGTGTTTTCTCAAAAGAAATAATATTTTCGCATAGCTCCCCCCGCACCCCCCCAAATTTCCATGCCCCTCGACTCCTCCCTCAACCCCCTCACCCCTCTTCCTCTTCCAATATTTCAATCTTTTAAGATTTATATCTTCGACGCTTCTTCTTCGGCTTCTCAATTGTAGTGTTTGCATGTAATTGCTAGTTATTTTTAGAAAATATTGTGGAGTTTCCAAGCCAAAATTAGTGTCAGGGATACTTAGATTTTTTTTTTGAGTAACAACAATGTTAGCTAGATCGAGATATGTCAATTTTCTTGTTGGTATTTCTAGGCTAAAAAATAATGTGAAACCTCTAGCATGAAATATTTTCTTTTGAAAATAGAGTGAGTGAATCCATAAACATGAATTCTTATTTATTGTTAGGGTTTCATAAATTTAATTTGACAATGACATTTAAATAGGTAAGATAAATCTTATAATTTGAAATATATATTTACCTTAAAAAAATTTATACTTCTATTTATCTATTTGTTTACATATTAAATAATCTGTTATATTTATTTACATGTATTTAAGTATTTATTTGATAAATTTAAAATCTAATTTAATTTATGATAAAATGTAATATTTAAATTAGCTATTTCATGGCATAATAATGTTAAACCTATAAATCTTAGCTAGAGATATTTAAGATGTATCTTTTTTTATAACATAAATAAGGTATGTTAGATTTATCATGTTTGTGGTGCATTATGTTATACATCTACTTTCAATTCACACATCTATAGGATAGTAAAAATGAATAATACAATCTATATTGAGTTTGTATATATATCTACTGTATATTTATCTTAGATAAATATAAGTAAAAGATATCACGAGATATCATTCTTGAGGTTCTTATATTAGATTTGTGACATATAGAGGCATCTATTGCACTTATGTCATAAATCTAATTTAGGTACTTTAAGATTGATACCAATCGGAGTCTTTTAGATAAATTTATCTAAGATATGTATGCTAGTTTATATTTTATTTTTTAATAGTTTATATTTGAATTATTTTTGCATTGTGCTAGCCATAAAATAGTGTTAGGTTGATTTTTTCTTACGAACATGATATTAGATTTCTCCCCTCATTGTTGTCATTGTAGCATGCCTTTGGAAGTAATTACTATTTTTTATTTTCTTCTCATATACATTTTTTAAAATGACAATCAAATGAATATAATATTTAATATACAAAATAAAAGTTGACGTGGTCATATTATTAGATCCTACCCCTTGCTTGTTAAATGTTTATAAATATAAATAATGTGTATTAACATGATAAAAATTCATTTTTTAATCCATTAAATTGTTATTATGCATGGAATTGACTCTTAGTCAATTCATAAAACACAATGAAAAGTACGTGGGTAGCTATAAAGAGTTGTTTTCATGCTTATGTATTATGGTTGATATATGTTTAAGAGCTCAATTATTTAAAGTTATAATTATCACTTGGGATAAATTTTATAAAAATATTTTAGATTAATTTTTTTATTATTGAAAAGCACACTTTTATATTAAAAATAAGGATATACAATGCTAATCATACAAAAAATGGATTGAAAAAGTCACACCCTAGAATGCCAAAAGTTCCATCAAATCGAGCCAAAGAGGCCAGATCACCTCATAAGACCAACATTAAAGCCACATAGTGTGAGTGTCAATAAAAAAAAGGAGAACACAAAGATCAAGAAACAAAAATGAACATGGTGGAAGGTGGCGGAGGAGGATGCAGACTATTAGGGTTGTCACCCCAACCTAAGCCAGAGGGGTGAGCCTCGTTGAAAATAGGCACCTAGAAATCCTAACAAGAATCCTTTTATTGCTCAACATTAATAGCATCATCAAGCCTTGTAGGAGAAATGGTCAGATCCAACCGAGGGAATTCCCCTTTGTTATGTTTGTGGAGCCTATTTTCATGTTAGAGTGTGGTACACCTTCTATGTGTTACACTCAGGTATTTTTACGGCGGTCCCACTCGCCGGTGAGCAGGTTACGGGGGTTTGGGGGCAAAGCCCCTAAAGCAAATTTTCATGGGTGGTTTATTAACCCATGGGTAATGGGTAATCGTTATGGGCTATTTTTTGGCCCATCATTTTTTGGTACCCATTGTTTTGTAAAACTGCCTCTTTAGCTACCCATAGGTTTATGGGATGGTTTTGTTTTTGCCCATTGTTTTATACCCACAATTTTATAAAACTTCTTAAGTAGTTGTCTATTTATATGGTCTTTTACATATGATAGATACACAAGAAAATGTATTGCAAATGTGTTTTGAATTCGGGTGTGAATTCTGTAGAGTTTGTTGAGCATAGCTCCAAACGGATCTGGGTATTATCTTGAGAGAGTGTAGGCTTGTAATACAATCTGAACAAGTGATTATTGGTGTACGTAGCCCAAATTGGGTGAACCACGTTATTTATTCTACACTTTTATTTGAGATCTGTAATATTTTCTGCATATTAGTTTCTACTGTTGCGATTCTGTAAGGGATTATTCCGCATATTTTATCTCTTATTTCCTAACACCCTTAAGACACGCTAATCCAATTAGAACCACTAAGATGAGAAGATGTAGGTGAAGGAATCCTCGATCGATGGGAATGTTGTCTTGGCGAACGAGGAGGGCTTTGCTGATGGCGAGGCTCTACCCAACCATGAGCAGGAAAATGCGAACAGTGACACCAAGGTGGTGAGTGACGATGCATCTGACAAACTTGTAAAAATTTATAAAATCATAAAAAAAGTCAAAAATCATAAAAATTCAAAAAAATTCAAAAAAACTGCAAATATTAAAAAAATCATAAAAAAATCCAATAAATCATAAAAAACCAACAAATCGTAAAAAATTAAAACAATCGCACAAACGTTCAAACATCAAAATTAAAACCAAAATGGTCACATTAAAATTATCAAATTTTCCAAAATTTACAAATCCAACAATCCACCTCATTCTGTCACTTCTTCTTTTTTCTAAATGTCCATGTTTGATTTATTTCATTTCTTCTATTTGGCCAATGATATGATTCCCATTTTATTTATTTTTATTTTACACGGTCCAATGATATGAGGACCTTTCTTAATTTTTTCAATGATATGAGGACAAAGGTATTTTGAAATTTAACCATCAGGGTCTTTATACCTTGGTGCAGTTTCCCCTATGACAAATCAATAACATTGCTAATGATGAACATGTGGATAGTTCAGGACAACACTCATCCCCTTTAAAATCATCATTCAGTACTATCTAACATCATCCTTGTCATGTCTAAATATATATTCATACACATTTATCACTCCAACTCTTCTTATCCCCATACAAACAATTGAAAACCCTTGCAAACATTCAATTGATATTAACAATAAAAACCAAGAGTGTTAGAGGCACGTGGTGCAATGGAACCAAAAATCAATAAATTCAAACAATAGCCAACCAAGCCAAGTTTGAATCCTATTGTCTACGCTTAGACACTGTTCCCAACTAGTCAAGAAAATCAATCAATCACTAGTTGTGCCAAGATCACACCCCACAATCCCTCAGTGCTTGGGAGGTATTCCTGACTCGTTAGACATCCAATCCTTTAACTAACCTCTTTCATATATCATTTACTGGGGCATCCAATCACATTCATCTTACTTAATCTTCATGAATGGAACATTCAATCAATCCTTCCAATCCAATCAATTAGTTTCACCCCTCTTGCATGGGGAATCCTATAACTTGATCACCATGGTTGGGGTATTATATTCCTCCAAAATCTATCTTGATCTCGACACTTCTTATATACTTCTACTAACATGATCTTTTATACATTTTAAGTGGTCACCCGAATCGTTTCCTCCCTACCTGACCTCATGAGGGGGCATCACTTGTGCTATCATAGAAATTTCTTTTTCTTTGAACGGCCATTGCTTCGCAATAACCCTTCAAAGAGGGAAAAAATGTAGAAGGTTTATTTCATAGCTAGCAGACAAGTGTCATACATATACACATCTTCTTAAGAAGGATGTTAATTTCAACTTGGGACCAAATAAAAAATAAGAATTTATCTTTCTAAAAGAATACTTGGCCAAACACCTTATTCTCAACCCGACCATGATAGGAGAACCCTTGTCACTTTATATCTCTACTACACATTTTGCAATTGGGGCACTATTGGCCCAGTATGATAAAGAATAGCTATTTGAGCAGAACATTGGTAGCATATGAGCTAAATTATCCACAAATTGAGAAATATATGGTGTTTTCTTTCCATAAGTTACGTCACTATATGCTTGACAAAAAATCAAGCTTATTTCAAAGGTTGACCATTTGAATTAGTTATTAATCAAACCAACATTAACCAGAAAGATGGCTAATTGGGTCATCTTATTAAGTGAGTTTGACATTGAATACAGTCATAAAAAATCAGTAAAAGGATAGGTGTTAGTAGGTCAACTGGCAGAATCTCCGCTACCAGGTACTGAACCCTTGAGTCTAGAACTACAAAATGCATCCACTATATACCTCAAAGAATCTACAGTTCTGAAAATGTACTTCAATGGCTCTTTTACCTTTCATAGTTTAGGTATCGAAGTTGTGCTAATCACTCCCACATGATACTTGATTCTGTAGGCATTTCAACTTGGATTTCCTTGCACGAACAATATAGCGGAATATGAAGCTCTCATTGTAGGAATGAAGCTAGCCATAAAATGGGATATTAGACAAGTAACTGGAAACACTGGGGTGCTCGATCTGAAATGTGTTGGAAGGTATTCTGGAAGCACATATGTCTGTATAGGATGACTGGTCAATAACCAATGAGATGTTTACCACTTTCTGGGGGTAATTTATCATTGATAGTTGACCAATTAGCCTATGCAAACATATGTGATGTTTAGGCTCCCCGGTTTCAGAGATAGGTGGTGCTACAAAGTTTCTGTGTATAACTGAATTTCTTGTGGATAACAAATTTTAAAGATGGGTGGTGTACTTCAGCACACCACACAAATTATCAAAGTGTGGCCATAAATTGGATTGATTAATGGTGATAACCTTTAGGGTTTCCAGTGATTATATAGTTTTTTTAAAGGATTATCCTCTTATGAGCCTTGAATCACATTCAGGTGGATTTTAGATCACTAATTAGACTATTGGCCTTCATTTATTCTTTAATTATCTCTCTTTTTAAACAACAACATCCTTTTCTTTTTTGCAAGTAGCCTTGAGCTAAATGTTCAAGGTTACGACTCCACATACACTTAAAATTGATGTTTTCATAGTCCAACAATTATTCAAACAATTTTAATTCAGGGGATTTTTAACCATACCTTTCTAGAAAGAGGATCGTTCACATTTATTTTCATATAACACAAATTATCACATCACTAATATGTTTTTAACTATGATTTTTAAAATAAATACAATTGTCCCTTTAATAAAGTTACGAATTATTCACAAAATGGTGTTTTCTCACATTTGTGCTTGAAGTTTAAAATTATTACCAAAATTGGAGTGACCTTGGATCCTCTTAAGAGAAGTTAAAAATGGGGCTCCATAACTTGTCATAAATACCCCTAATATTCTGAAGAACCGAATTCAAAGTTCAAATATATTAGCGTTGTCCTCTTTAATTGAAAAAAGAATGAAAAATTCTTGTGGTCCAAGGCGAGTATTGACATGACTCTTTCAACTTCCATTGCTTTGCTACCCATGTGCATAATAATTTTTCATAAGGACCTCACCAATATTTACAAGAATACCCATACACTTCATCCTCTCAAATTATTTGATCACCCCCTCGTACTACAAATACCCACAATGCCAAATTTTCAAAATAATATGCATGCAATTATACACTTGACAATGAGTGGTTAGAATATGAAATGGTGAGGAGATAGTGTCAAAAACAAAACCACAAGAAAAAATATTGCAGTTAATATTTTTTATTGTTTTCACAGGTGTAGAGAATGGCCTAAGATAATGGTCTATAAAGATAGTAGAAAACCACTTGACCTGCCATATTTTGTGGTTATCAAATTCACCTGCTACATCGACTCGGCATGGGATATTGAGTCCCCTTTCGGTGTCCCTATCTCTAAATTATTTTCGGCACCTATAAGTGAGTTACCCTATACTTTCAGAGTGCTATAAATATCCATAAAATGTAATTGTTGATATTGCAAAAAACAACTATTGATATTAGGAGTATTGATCAATATGACCTTTCTTTCCATAATATCTCTAAAGTCTATTTCCTCAATGATCTATGCATCAAACCACCTTTCTCATTCAAATTATTAACATAAATGACACGTGGTTCATATGTGTTTTCTCAAAAGAAATAATATTTTTTCATACCTCCCCCCCTGCCCCCCAAATTTCCATGCCCCTTGACTCCTCCCTCAACCCCCTCACCCCTCTTCCTCTTGCAATATTTCAATCTTTTAAGATTTAGATCTTCAACGCATCTTCTTTGTCTTCTCCATTGTACTGTTTGCATCTAATTGCTAGTTATTTTAAGAAAATATTGTGGAGTGTGGAAGCCAAAAGTAGTGTAAGGGATACTTAGATTTTTTTTTAACAACAACAATGTTAGCTAGATTGAGATATGCCAATTTTCTTGTTGGTAATTCTAGGCCCAAAAATAATGTGAAACCTCCAACATGAAATATTTTCTTTTGAAAACAAAGTGAATGAATCCATAAACATTAATTATTATTTATTGTTAGGGTTTCATAAATTTAATTTGACAATGACATTTAAATAGGTAAGATAAATCTTATAATTGAAAATATATATTTACCTTAAAAAGTTTTATACTTCTATTTATCTATTTGTTTACCTATTAAATAGTATGTTATATTTATTTACATGTATTTAAGTATTTATTTGATAAATTTAAAATCTAATTTAATTTATGATAAAATGTAATATTTAAATTAGCTATTTCATGGCATAATAATGTTAAACCTATAAATCTTAGCTAGATATATTTAAGATGTATCTTTTTTTATAACATAAATAAGGTATGTTAGATGTATCATGTTTGTGACACATTATATTATTCATCTACTTTCAATTCACACATCTATAGGATAGTAAAAATGAATAATATGATCTATATTGAGTTTGTATATGTATAGCTACTGTATATTTATCTTAGATAAATGTATGTAAAAGATGTCACGAGATATCATCCTTGAGGTTCCTATATTAGATTTGTGACATATAGAGGCATCTATTGCACTTATGTCACAAATCTAATTTAGGTACTTTGAGAGTGATACCAATTGGAGTCTTTTACATAAATTCATCTAAGATATGTATGCTAGTTTATATATTATTTTTTAATAGTTTATATTTGAATTATTTTTGCATTGTACCAGCCATAAAATAGTGTCAGGTTGATTTTCTCTTACGAGAATGATATTAGATTTCTCCCCTCATTGTTTCCAATATAACATGCCTTTGGAAGTAATTACTATTATTTATTTGCTTCTCATATACATTTTTAAAATGACAATATTTAATATACATAATAAAAGTTGACATGGTCATATTATTAGATCCTACCCCTTGCTTGTGAAAAGTTTATAAATATACAGAATGTGTATTGACATGATAAAAAATCAGTTTTTAATCCATTAAATTGTTATTATGCATGGAATTGACTCTTAGTCGATTCATAAAATATGGTGAAAAGTATGTGGGTACCTATAAAGCATTGTTTTCATGTTTATGTATTATGGTTGATATATGTTTAAGAGCTCAATTATTTAAAGTTATAATTATCACTTGGGAAAATTTTTATAACAATATTTTAGATTAATTTTTTTATTATTGAAAAGTGCACTTTTGTATTAAAAATAAGGATATACAATGCTAATCATACAAAAAAAATGGATGGAAAAAGTCACATACTAGAATGCCAAAAGTTCCATCAAATCAAGCCAAAGAGGTCAGATCGTCTCATAAAAATAGCATTAAAGCCACATAGTGTGAGTGTCAATCAAAAAAAGGAAAACACAAAGATCAAGAAGCAACAACAAACATGGCATAAAATGGCGGAGGAGGAGGTGGACTATTAAGCTTGTCACCCCAGCCTAAGCCAGAGGGGTGAGCCTCATTTAAAATAGGCTCCCAGACATCCTAACAAGAACCCTTTTTCTGCTCAACATCAATAGCATCATCAAGCGTTGTAGGAGAAACGGTAAGATCTAATCAAAGGGAATTCCTCTTGAGACAAACCAAGCCAACCAAAAACACTAAGAGGATAAGATGTAGGTGAAGGAAGGCTTGACCGAGGGGAACACCGTCTTACTAAAGGTGGAGGACTTTGCCAATTGCAAGGCTCCCCCCAACCACGAGCAAGTGGATGTGAATAGTGATGCCAAGGTGGTGAGCGGTGATGCATCTGGAAAACTTGTAAAAATTTTAAAAAATCATAAAAATTTCAAAAATCGTAAAAAATTCGTAAAAAAAACATAAAAAATCCTGTAAATCATAAAAAATTAACAAATCTTAATAAATTAAAACAATCGCACAAACTTTCAAACATCAAAATTAAAACCAAAATGGTCACATTAAAATTATCAAATTTTCCAAAATTTACAAATCCACCAATCCACCTCATTTCGTCACTTCTTCTTTTTTCTACATGTCCATGTTTGATTTATTTCATTTCTTCCATTTGGCCAATGATATGATGCCCATTTTATTTCTTTTTCTTTTACATGGTCCAATGATATGAGGACCTTTTTTAATTTTTTCAATGATATGAGGACAAAGGTATTTGGAAATTTAACCATCAGGGTCTTTATACCTTGGTGCAGTTTCCCCTATGCCACATCAATAACATTGCTAATGATGAACACATGGATAGTTCAGGACAACACTCATCCCCTTTAAAATCATCGTTCAAGACTATCTAACATCATCCTCGTCTCATCTAAATATCTATTCATACACATTTATCACTCCAACCCTTCTTATCCCCATCCAAACAATCGATAACCCTTGCAAACATTCAATTGATATTTACAATCAAAACCAAGAGTGTTAGAGGTGAGTGGTGTAATGGAACCAAAATCAATAAATTCGAACAATAGCCAACCGAGCCAAGTTTGAATCCTATTGTCTTTGCTTGGAAACTGTTCCCAACTAGTCAGACAAATCAATCAATCACTAGTTGTGCCAAGATCACACCCCACAATCCCTCGGTGCTTGGGAGGTATTCCCGACTCATCAGAATTCCAATCCTTTAACTAACCCCTTTCATATATCATTTATTGGGGCATCCAACCACATTCATCCGACTTAATCTTCCTGAATGGAAAATTCAATTAATCCTTCTAATCCAATCAATCAATTTCACCCCTCTTTCCTAGGGCATCCTATCACTTGATCACCATGGCTGGCATATTGTTTCTCTCCACAATCTCTCTTTATCTCAACAATTCTTATATACTTCTACGAACATGATCTTTTCTTCCTTTCGAGCAGTCACCCAAATTGTTTCCTCCTCGCTCAACCTCTCGAGGGGACATCACCTATGCTATCAATGAAATATCTTTTTCTTTGAACGGCCATTGCTTCGCAATAACCCTTCAAAGAGGGGAAAAGTGTATACATGTAAAATGTTGACATAATCAATAAATAATTAAAATACTTATTAAACATTATTAATTCTTAATATATTTCACCCCTATTACTAACTCATCACTTCATAAATCCCACATTAATCCTATAATAATTAATCACAAGATTAATTACTATAAATCCCTTTCCTAAAGTCATTAAACATTTCTAGGAATTTAAAATTCATACTCAGCTACCCATCTACCATACACTTATCCTCTCCATGTACTCACATCCCTAATCATCCTTTATTAATCTAACCTAATGCTAAATTAATCATATCCTCTACCTCTAAATTTAGAGGCTTCTATTTCTAGAAGCCTCTTTAAACTCCTGCTTCCCTCCATTGAATTTAAAAATTCAATAGAGGCTTCTCACAAAATCTAGAATTCTCCATTATAGAAATTTCTAATCCTCTCATCAATCCTTAACCATTGATCTTCATACCACTTTGATCAATCCTCACCCTCCATTTCTCCTCTCACAAGCTATAAATTGACATGCCACTCTTCATGGAAGCCAACTTTGGAAAATCATAGCTAGGTGCTACCAAAATCTCTCACGAAGCTCTCCAACATCTATCAAGCATTCATAGGAAATTCTCAATCTTCCAAGATGAGGTGTTGCCCATTTGTGTCCACAAAATTTGAAGCAAGAAATTCCAAGCAATAATCTTGAGCACAACAAAAACATCAAGGGAAATATCTTCATTGGTAAGTTACAGGTATTGCTTCTTTTCCCTTCCATCCTTTCTTAATCTGAGGTAGTGTTTAGGAGTGTTAGATTATGAATCAAATTTTCTTAATTTCTAGCTTGCATTTTCAACCAACCGCTCGTTTTTATCTACAGTTGTTAGTATATTTTATTATTAAATAACACATTATGTATTATTGGTGTTGGTAAAATATTAAATATTGATGACATTGGTTGTCCCGACATATTGCAAGAAATATAACATTTAAATCATGTTTTACATTTTTAAGGTAGGAAATCCGTATGCAACAAAATATAATTGCTATGAATGGTTTTTCCCATTTTTAATCTGCATCAAAATGTTTCTAGCTGCAATACATACACTATTTGGTTTCATGAGCCTTCAGAGTATTAAAGATAGTAATTTGTCTAAAATAACTAGTTGATTTGGAGTCTAATCTAACATTAAATTTACATAAACGATATTTTGGGGACAAAATATATGATTAAATGATATTAACTTCCATTATAGTGTTATAATAATATACAATAATTATTATAATGAAGGAATTCACTTAGCATTTAAGTATCATTAATATGTGAGAAGGAACATTTAAAATCCATAAAAACAAATTGATCAATTATTATGTTAAAGAGAGAGACATGACTTTTTTAATAGATACAACTTAATAAGTATAGAATACTTTGAAATTATAACAAAAGAACATAACACCAAATGGAAAATTTTCAAAAAAGTTCTGGTAAAATGAGACAAACACCCATACTTTTTAAGTTTTGATAATAAGTATAAAAAACAATTTCTAAGTTGTGTCTAATGCAACCTCTGTTAATCCCTTTTTTCTGCCACATTTCCCTTTTATTTTATGTTTCCTATTTTTATTTTCTGGTTGTCCCTCGGGATAGATCATTTTATTACTGGTGCATATGCCCAGTTCTATTGTGTTAACACAAGCTTGGGTGGTGAGGACTGTGGAATGGCAGTTTGGGTAGGAATTTAAGTTTGCAGTCAAATTATTGGCATTGTAGTTGCGTGCATTAAGAAGCTTAGATCGAAGCATTATTGGCGTTGTAGTTTTGTTATTATTACGTTTATTTTCCTATATTGAAATTCACTGAAGTTTTGTATTTATCAATATTTCTTGACCTTCATAAAATTATACATTTATTTTTCAATAGAATATTCTTTACAAATAACATTTTTATTTTTCTTTGAATTACCAAAATTATTATGCTGGATTATATTGAAGAGTTGTAAATTTAGAAATCTATTACACCTATTTATTTCTAAGATCATTTTTATAGATTCAGAGTACTAGGAGAAGAAAATGTTCATTACAAATTCTTCAAATTCATTGTATAATTCTAAAATAAATGAGAGTTCTTCATGGGTTAAAAAATCTTACCTGTCTTCTTGGTCATCCCCTCTCCTCTATCTATAAAATTTATTTAAAAAATTAGTAGTTTTAAATATATATATATATATATATATATATATATATATATATATATATATATATATATATATATATATATATCTTTCTATTCAAATTGGATATACTTCTTCACTTCAGCTCGGAATTGCTTCTACTACTCTAAAAATTGTTAATCAAAAAACAAATCCCGTAGTTGATTGCTAGACCCACACTAATATATAAACTACAATTTATAATGATCTTTAGACCAATAGAGGTGATGTCACAATGGAAATAACCCTCTTACTAATATAATGGTTGATTGGTTATGTTTGCTTACTCAACTTTGCCCCCTCTTTGACTTAAAAAATCTTGTAAAATTACTTCTAAATTCATACCTTACTACCCAAGTCAAATATGCCTCTTCAACACATCCTTATTTTGATAGATGTGACATCATAATGGAAGCGTCCTTCTTACTAACATAATATTTAAAATATGAGGGATGAATATGTATGCTTGCTTAACTATAACATCAAAAATCTAAAAATATAATCTTACAGAATTACTTTTAAAAAATAACCTATTTATCCAAGTTGGAAAAGTCTCTTCAATATCTCTTAGAATTACTTCTACCATTCTATAAATACTTGGCCATCACCATTCCAACTGTATACTAAATAGGTTTGTCGGGCCTTGCATCACGATTTTTTTGTCACTAAATAGGTCTTCCTGGCCTTGCATCTTGACTTAGCTACCCATGTACAAGTTTTCCTGAAGTAGCGGTGTATTAAAGATGTTGAGCATCTTGACTTAGTGATAAAATAATAGGTGGGTAAACATAACAACCAGTGATCGAATTCGAAAGGCTCCCAATAATTTCATTTGAAGGGCTAGTTAAGTTTGACACTCCATAAGTGACAGATTCAACAATACGTTGCCCTTCAATTGAAAAAAGAAAATTTTAATTAGCTTTCAATCTATGTTTAATTATTTTATATGAAATCAATATGAAAAAACTAAAAATTATTAAATATTGAAAAATCAACTAAATTTTTGGAAAGGTAGTTAAATTCAATAATAGAGATTCAAAAAAGTAATTACATGTTGCATCACTTAAAGGAAGAGATCTCTGAAATTTCATTCTTTTCCATTCCTCATATAACTCATTCCAATCTACTATATCCAACTTTTGAGGTGTAGAAAGAGATAAAAACATTAATGTGTCTAATGTATCCAAGCAGTCTAGACCTTTCAAAAGTTTGAATGTGATTTAACTTAGAAAATTTTTTCTCACATGCTGATGTACTTGTTGGAAATGTGAGAACATTTTCCATAGTTTCATTATGTTAGGGAATAAATATTTCCACATTTCATCTTCACAACATTAATTTCATGTCTTGAACATAGTCTTCTTCGAATGTGCTTTATGTAGATTCACTACAAAACTTATATTTTACCTCTCATATATTTTCCAGTCTTAAATTTTTAGGACTATTAAAAAAAGTCCTTTGGAATTCAATGCCAAATTGTTGGTATAACAAATATAAGATTCCAAAAAGAAACAAACTCTTTGTTATTCATGAATAAGATTTGTTAGACAATTTAGAGCGATGAAAGAAATTGTAATTTTCTAAAGCCTATTAAAGTTGTAATAATAATCAAAAAATATTTATTACATACAAAATAAATGTAAAACATGAATTTTTCAGACTTCAAAAATCTAAATGCAATTTAATCTTACATACCTTAATCTATCTCGAATGCAAGAATAATTTAGAGCATGGAAGAGTTCTAAAATAATCCAACTATCCATTGATTACACAATATTGAAGTTGTTAACTTAGAGAAATCACAATTAGCATTATTATCTTAACAAAAATATGGAAATAATAAGAACCCAATTTTCAAAATAAAATAAGGGCATTGAGAGTAAAATCCCCAAATTGATTTAATGGCTTGAAAAAATAAAAAAACTAATACTGCTCTTATGAAAATAGAAACACTCAACTAATTGTTTATTTAGTGGTGATTCGTCTTCTCCTTAGATTTTGTGCATGATTTGTTAAAGTGAAAATAAATTTATTTTCACATAGAAAATAGAAGTATGAGTTATGCACTACAATATTCATTTAATAATTAATTAATTAAAATGAATCCAATATTTATAATAATTAACATTACATTTAATATATGTATAAAACGTGATTTTTTATATTGCCCTTCTAATGAAAAATTAACTTAAGTGACTTCATTTCAATAATGATATGTAATTTTTAATTTTAAATTTCTTTTAAAGTATAAATTTTTTAGCACCATTCTATGACAAGGTAAAATACATTTGAAGGGCATTGACAACTTCAAATTTGATCCCTGAATTAATAAAATAAGTAGTAGTCGAGATATATCCTGATCATAACATAAACAGTTTGTGGTGAATGTTCATGGGTGGCTTTTCAACATGGGAGATTGGAGGGCCCCACGTCATTCTTTAAAACAACCCCTGCACATGGAATAGAATCTTTAGTGCTGTGGATCTTTGATCTCATGGATCTCATTAAAAATATTTCTTTCTTTCAATAAATTCAAATGTTTAAATGTCTCCATTGTAGAGAATATGAATTTTTGCAATATACAGACTTGCTAGTTTTGCAATATGAGGATCTTTTCAAGACATTGTTAGAGGTGGCGAGTGTGATGAGAGCGACGGGGTGCTCGGTGGATATGTCGTGGATGGTTGTGAGTGGGATGAAATGTATGGAGGATTTAAATCCTACAATTACTAATTTTCTTAGAGATGTGAGACTGAATTGGGTGTGTACGTAGGCTATAGATATGCAATAGATGCTTTAAATCCCATAATTATAAATAAGTTTTATTATAATTGTTTACCATGTAGAAATCAGGTAGACACGACATTCTCTTTACTACTCAAACTTAAAAAAATATGTTGTATTTTTCTAGATCATGTGAGATAATATAATTATGCTTAAGTCGTTACCCCTATGGGAAAGGGATTTGCAGACATTCATGGGACTGTGTCGAATTTGATGACCTAAATGACGGTTTTGTTATTTTTAACAATTCAGTTTTTTATTTTTCTAACAATTTTAATTTTATTTTTAAATTTTATTTTATAGCTTTTGCATGCATTAACCTTTGCTTTTGGTATTTTAAACAATTTTTCTTTTTTCTTTTCCAACAATTTTGTTTTTCTGATTTTGCATGCTACTTTGACTTTACTTTTAACATGAAGGTTTTGACATTTTTTAATTTTTTTAAAATTTTTTAAAAGATATTTTTAGCGTTTCCTTTTTTAACAATTGCATGGTGAATGGCGTATATATATAGTCTACAGAAATATTATTCTCAATATTATTTTCTATCAATTTAGTGGATTAGACACACGACCCTTGGATCTGCAGCAGTACGCGATACTTGACAAAATTATTGTCTGAGCAGTAGAAGTTGGGGTCGTTTGTACAAGTTATTCCCATCTATAGTCGTCTTCTAAATCAAGGTAAGCTTAATTTATTTAAACCCTGTGCTAATTTATTAAAGGCTTCAACAAGTCAAGACCAACGATATAGATTTTGTTGCCCAAGTTATTGGGGACACCATCTGATAGGGTCAATAAGGATTAGCTACAGGGCCCTCTCTCTTTAATTATACATAAAAAAAAATTCTGATAATCAATAACCAGGAGTGTAGATACATGAAGTTCCACAACCTTCAAATGATTAAGGCATTGAATGTTCCAATCACCCAATCCATTGCTAAAAGTAACAGATGGGTTGGACCAAGAAATCCTGATAATGATCAGTTGGAGAAAAATTTTCTACTGTGCAAACAACAAAAATAAATACTTATTGCAAATTTATGGGTTGACGCAGACCTCATAAATGGTTCTACAGGAACAATCACTGACGTTTTCTATGATGCATCAATGCCACCACCAACATTACCTTTATTTTTTGTTGTCAAATTTGATATATAAAATGACCCATGTTGGGATCCCTCCAACCCGTTACATATTCTGATACCCCCTATTTCAAGAGGGAATCGAAGACAATTATTGCTTAAAATGGCCTGGGGGTTAACTATCCACAAGTCCCAGGGACTTACTATGCATAAAGCAAATGTCAACATTGGAACCAATGATAGACAGGGTCTGACATTCATAGCTTTCTCCAGAGTTCCATCACTTGCAAACATGTGCATTTCACCTCCTTTTTCATTCGAAAGGTACTAAAAAATGGCACATGTACCAAAAATTGGAGAAAGAAAAAAGGAGGAAGCAAGACTATTCTCACTCAACCCTTCATAAATACTACACTCTACTTTGATAGCACCTCTGCTACTACATTACTCAACACTTCTTCTATTCTAGGAGACATTTCCGTTCAAGGGGTATCAAATTTACTCATGTTTATTGGATATAAAATTACCCTAAAAAATATACCATTTATGATATAGTTCTTTTCATATTAAGTTCAAATAAAATAGTCCACAAAACGATACCACTCATGATATAAAATTTGAAAATGTATATGCATGAATTTGTAACAAGTTTGAAATGAAGAGATCAAACCTTTAAATGAAGTGGATGGTCTATATATCTACAATTACAAAAATACACTTTTCAACATGCATATTTAATTTTTCCCATTTATTGTTGCCCGTTTCTTTATGTTAACCAACAACAACACATTTTTAATGTCTTCATCTGCACACAAATAACTACAATTTTAAAATTCCAAGAAAGAACCACATAGTTTATAGTTGTTTCTGTTAGTGTTCAAAATAGTCTTTCCCCATTCTGTCGTTGAAAATCTATCGATTTACGGTCTCTACCATATTTTATCCCCTATGTTGTGTCTGAGAATTCTCTACCTTCCTTTTGTTTCCATAATCAATCCGTTCCTGGGCCAAAGATCACTTATGGATCCATAGTTATCTCCTTGTTTCTCTGTTCCTCTGAAGGGGTCTTTAATTTGGGTCTCCCGTTCGCTATTCGTCTAAAAACTCAGGATTTCCTATTCTTTCCATTTTCCACAGTTGAGATTTACTGCCCTTGTCATTTTTTCCCTAAATACTTGAAGAAAAATGAATTGATGTAGCTCGAAGGAGTGTATTTGAGTCTTGTAACATTTCTAAATCCTCTGTCCTTGGAGAAAATTTCATCGCCGGGCTCAAATAGTCATTTTTCTGAATTTTACGGTTTGACGGGCATTCCTTCCAGTCAAATTTACAGCCTTGAATCAATAGGAAATGTGGACTCTTTTGGTTGGACATGGCTCAGCTGGGTACTTCGAGAATTTTATGAATCACCTCAACTTAAAAACCTGTTTATGTGGACGAACGATGCTCATCTGAAGATTTACTTTTTGGTTTGGCCTTGGAGTAGCGTCGGGAGGACACATGGAGGTTTCTGCTGCTTCACCTTTACTTAGATAAATTTTTATGTAGCTGGATATAGTTTGGTGGGACAGGGACATGTGGCAAGCCCGGGCTCATTCAGGTTCTCAAACTTGGGCACCATTTTCAAATTACACCATGGAGACACGTGGAGGCTTCCGCCGGGTCTTCCCATACTTAGTATTTTTTAAAAAAAATTTGGAGGTTCGAGACATGTGGACGAACCACGCATGTTTGGGGACTTACCCTTGAGTTTAATTTTAAAGAAGCACCTGGAGGACACTTGGAGGCCTCCGCTCATTTTGCATTTTTCTTGGACTTTTAAACAGTTAAAGGAGATTTCCTCAGACCCTGACACATGGCAATTTCCACTGAGCTTTAAGCCTTTAAACAATTTTTTTCAGACTAGGACACATGGTGAGCCCACACTCATTCAAGTCTCAACTTTTAGGGACCATCTCAAGATGCCCCATTGTGACACGTCGCATTTTAAAAAGTCAAAAGGATGGGAAAGCGGACCATCGGGGGCAACTTGGATTTTTTGTCTCTTAAGGATTAAAATATCAAAATGTCCCACATGCCTGATAAGGGATCCGTCAAAGTTTGTTTTAGGTCAATGGCAGAGGTGCAGACTCTCAGGGGAAATTTGAAAAATCTTCCTTTTGGGAGAAAGGAGTTAAAAGTGTAAAAGGAAGCGTGGTTTTTCTCGGACCCGCATTAGAAACTACAAGAGGAAGGGCAGAGTTGTGGGGAAAACTTGGAAAAAATTCCCTTTTCCAAAAAGGAGGAGAAATACAAAAATTCAGCCGTGGTTCCTTTGGGACCTAGATTGGGACATGTGTCTAGCCCATTTTTCGAAGGCAGAGGGGCGAAGCAAATTGGAAATTTTTTCCATTTTTTCAAAAGGGTTTAAAAATTCAAAAGGAACCCCCTAGCCCATTTTAAATTAAATCTTCCACATGGACGGCCCAAATTCAAAGTGGAGATCAACGACAACTGTGTGTCTAAATATGATTTTCCCCCCATTTTTACTAAAAAGCACCTGGAAGTGTGAGTGTTCATGATTTCTTGATATTTCCTACATGCCAAACATAGAGGAGAGTTAATTTTGATATCTAAGTTTAGTGGGGGAGATCTAGAGACATCTTTCGCCATTAAAATGATCTAACTATTGGGCTCGATCTGATCTTCCATTTTCCCTTCCCGAGCATGCAAAGAACTAGATTTGATAGATTAGGGGCGGAAGTGGTTGGAAAATAGAAGGAAGAGTGATTTACCAGAGGAAGGAGTTAAATGCGGGAGATATTTCAAGAGATCTACCCCCTAAGCACCTAACAACTTTTTACAGATCTGATCCTGGGAATCATGATCAAGATAATGGTGAGCATTGGTGCACTCAATGTCTAATTTTTTTTGTGGGGGAAACTCAGTTGTAAAATTTTATAAATGGCATAAATTTATCATGTAAATGGTTGGAGTGTTAGGGGTCGAGATTGATTTTCTAATAGAAAAAATCTTGATAGAGCCCGTCTTTCTGAGAAGCCGTGAGAGAAGCCTTTATATCTTTTTTGTATTAAAATTTATTGTTTCGAGGTGGTTATGAGTGTACAACCATTAATAAACTCTGAGATTGTTCTATAAACTTTACCCTACTAATAAATTTAATCAAATTCAAGTTATTATGTGTTGATCTTGAGAAAAATGTGTTTGTTTCATCTCTAAATGTCTATAAATAGTTTTTCTTGTTCCTATTGCAATATTATATCAAAATACTTCTTAATCACATAGGTATCAATACTTCTGATAGTTTAGTGGCATCTAAAATTTCATTTCTCTGAAGAGATTTCATCTAGGAATGAAATAAATGATTTAAAATCACTTTTCTTTCATCTATTGACAGAGATTTTCTGTAAGCCTCTGGGTGTACCTCAAGCGTGATTGGGCTTAGATCTTGATGCTTTTTTGGGTTTTCTAACTCGAGCCTTTGTGTTAGAATCTCATAGATTGTGTGAAAAAGTGCAAATATAGGCCTCCATTGAAGCACATATTCCGGTTAAATAAACATTTTAGTTGTTCTATGGCATTCGGTTGGTTTAGCCTTCCGTTTTGTAGAAGCTCTCAAATATCTAGTGAATCGAGTCCATCCTACCTCACCTCCCACCAAAAAATTCATTTAAAAATAATCAATCCTACCCGTACTACCCCTATTTTCCCTGTGTGTACATACAAATGCATAATTTCCATTACTAAGACATGAAGAAACAATCAGGATTCCAAATGTCTATAATAGCTTGAACCTTGTCTAGAAAATATCTCGACTATCTAGAGTGACAACTCATGATAGTTAGATTTTGTTGCATTGATCATATTTTCTTCAAGGTCCCCTCAATAAATTCACAAAGAAGGATATCTCCATCTTCTCCACAAACACGAGGCTACAAAAGGGTCCTCTCACCCTGGTTAGAAGGCACAACCATAAAGTAGTAAGGATAGATCAAATCCTCTTGAGGATGGTATCCATTTTTGCACATCTGAGTGACAGAATGCCAGTTAGATCCCATCCCTAGCTACAAAATGACCTATTATGATCTATCTATCTTTAAGCTCTCTGTCAAACCTGTGATGCTGCTTAGACTTTGAGGGAGAATCAATTTGGGTACCAACACCTGATTTGTGCCATTAGTGAGGACTGTTTTAAATTTTTGAGAACTGATTTGTGTTGCTGAGACTAATTTGTTGATTTTCTACTAGTTTGTATCCATTTAACCCATCAACAACACCTAGCTAGCATCGTTTCCAGGGACATTATGATTACAGTTCATATTCAAACCATGGTAAACACTTCTTATATGCTGAAAGTGTTAATACATTTTTCAAACATCATCTTGTGTTCGAGGCCTGTAAGAAGTTTCAAGGTTAGAAGTGTTGTGTGCAATTTTCCCAGTTTCTACACCTATTGCACTAGCTTTCATTGATAAATCTAGATAAAGAAGAGTCAGGTCTTTCCATTTCCAGTTGCTAGTATTGACAGACATTTGATAGATCATATTTTAGTGCATTTTCACAACTAAGGTGGAAATCCTTAGTGGCGACTCCTTGTTGATCCGATTCTTGATGAGTACCAATGTCTTAACCTCTGTCAAGTGATATTTGTTACTAATATTTACAAATCTTGAAGGAAGAAGATATTTCTTTGCTAGGAATCCTACCAGGACATTATTTCCAGAGCTAGGAAAAATAAAGTTAGAAGGAAGAAAATCCTGGAGAGTTGTTGGAGATCAACAAACAAGAAAAGGGATCTCCATTGATGAAAGTGATCGGCATATCATTGAATAATGCCATTCAAGTGCTTCTGAATTAGGTAGCCTCTTTGTGGAATTGAATTCTCCAACTGGAGAGTGACCTTCATTTGATTTTGAAAAGTTTGTTTCTCATTCTGCCCCTGTCTTTTCAGAAGTTGATAGGGTTTTGGAAACAACGCCTCTAGGGGATATCCATTTTGAAAGTTATACTCTTGTGTTTCAAATACCCTCTGCCCCTTATCAATTTGTTTCTCCTCCAGGGTCACCTCCTCAAATCAACATGGCCCATCCCCCACCCAGACCTCCATTTGTTGTAAATAACTTTGGACCTATAAATTGAATGGGAATCACTGGTTATCCAAATAAAGTTCCCCAGGATGTATGAAATAGATTACCAAAGTTCCAAGGAAACAACACTATAATTAGTGATCAACATTTAAATAGTTTTTATCAATATGATGGAATACTTTGAGATTGAACATGAAGATGTATATATCAGATTGTTTATCCATACTTTGGAAGAAGATGTCAGGGATTGGTATAAAGATTTTCCAGATAACTCTATTGATTCTTGGATTGAGATGCATAATGCATTTAGATTGCAGTATGGTCATAGAACTGACCCTAGGTTTCTTCTATTAGAATTTGAAAACATCAAGAAGAATCCTAATGAGTCAGTACATGATTTCAACACAAGGTTTAACAAGACCTTGAGGAGATTTCCTGTTGGCTTGAGGCCTTGTGATGAATCATGTTTGATCAAATATTCAAATGCATTTGATAAAAAATATGCTTACTACTTGAGGGACAAAAACCCTACTAATTTGAGGCAGGCCTTCATCATGGCTCTGTAAATTGAGAATAGCATCAAGGCAATTGGAATGCCTCCAAAAAGGGAGGGTGTGAAATTGATTAATCTAGAAAATCCTCAGGCAAGCAAGGCTGCTGATTTGGAAGAAGTTCTGAAAACTTTGGCAAGGGATGTCAAAGAAATATCATACAAATTAGCCTGGGTAGAAAAAGGGATTGGGCAGAGTTCACAAGGTCAACACAAGAAACAAAGCCAAGATAGGTTTACAAATCACCAAATATATGATGACAGAGGCAAGGGACCTGTTGGATTTGGAAATAGACAGTCCCAGGCCAGGGAAAATAGAATGGTACCTGACCCTTTGGCTACCATAGTTACTGTTGTGGAGGAGACAGATGTCATTGGTTGGTGTGAAAAAAATTTCATGTCCCATGCTCCATGTGAGGAATATCAACAATAATATGAAGAAGTTGATGATGATAATGATGATGATGTCTGCATGATGGGTTGCTCCACAAGCTTACAACAAGGTGAAACTTCAACTGAGGTGATAAGTGCTAGAAGTGCTACTAATTTTTATGATTACATCGACCGGGTACATATCCTTCCTCCCTCTCATGCTTTAGAAGTAGATAATGTATAAGTGTTTGAATTTCCCAATAATGAATTTGAATATTTAAGGGATTTAATGATAAATAAGTATGACAGAGGAATCCCATCTGAGGAGGATAGCCAGTTATTGATGAATGTTGTTATGGCTCACGAAAATGACCACAACACAAGATGTAGGGTTGTCAAAGGGGTAGGGCCTTAGGCCAAACCAAAGACTCCATTTCTTTCAAATATTCCTAAAGAGGCCTCTAAGAAAGATGCATCTACCAAGGGCCTTGTTATCCCAAACAAAAATTATACCCCTCCTCATGACCAAGCTATAAAAAATCCTATGCCACCTAATGAGTGTGTCAGCATTCCTTCCAATGTTGCCTTGCCAAAGTATGTCCCTTATGATATTGCCCAAGTTTTGAGTCAGATCAAGATTTTAGTTCCAATTGTTGAGTTTCTCAAGATCCCTGAGCACAAGAAAAGGGATTTTGAATATTTGGGGCTGAAAGAGGAGAAGACTACCCTAGGTAGAAATATAAACATTGTGGAGACTCCACCAGTCATTAAAGTAATAGAGACACCACTAGTGTTGGAGGAACTAGGTGAACCACCTGAGGTTTATTTGGGGACATCTTTGGTGGAGTCTCAGCTAAATGTGGATCCATTCTTCACCACTCTAATAATTAAGGACAAACTACTCAACAACTGTATGTTTGAATCAGGGGCATCATGCAATGTCATACCTTTAGAAGTTATGAATGAGCTAAATATTAAAGTGATAACAACATATGGGAAATGCACTGCCATGGACTCCAGAGAAGTGCCAGTGGTGGGATGTGTGAAAGGTCTGGTGGTGCAACTTGTAGCCTACCCAGGTAAAAACTTAAAGCTTGACGTTGTCATTTTTTATTACCTAGCCAAGTGGGGTATGTTTTTATCTAGAAAATGGGTTGCAAGTGTTGGTGGGAGTGTCCAAATGGATATGTTTTTTTCTACCATCGCAATTGAGGGCAGCCTTGTTAGGTTATATGGGGAAAGAAGATGTTGCACCTTATTGAAGATCCAAACAATGCATCCTATGAAGTATTGTACACAAGTGTTGATGTTGACAACTTTGTAGGATTTGCTAATGGAAAAGAGCACAAGAGTGAAGAATGCAAGTGTCTTGGAAAGGAAGGCTCTCATTGGACTTTATTGTTTGATGGAGCTTTCTCTAAGTTTAGAAATGGTGTTGGTATTGTTCTGATCTCTCCAGGACAGGAAAAGTTTGTGTTTTCTTTCAAACTCAACTTTGAGTGCACTAACAACATCATTGAGTATGAGGCACTATTGTTAGGTCTGAGGATTTCTTGGAAATATGGTGTTAAGGAAATCATTGTTAAGGGAGATTTAGAATTAAATGTACACCAAGTCAGAAAACTATATGCCACAAAAAATCACAAAATTAAACAATACAAGCATGTAGAGAGGATCTGTTTCAACATAAGATTCCCTTGGAGTCAAATGTAAATACATTCAGGTAAAAACATAGGGAAATCAATCCAATTTTATCTGTTAAAATTTAAGAAGAGTTGAAGAAACTGAGAGATGGAAGGATTATTCATCCCACAAGGTATTCTTCTTGGGTTGCAAACCTAGTACCAGTTAGAAAGAAGAATGGTGACATCAAGCTGTTTGTAGATTTCCAGAATCTAAATAATACATCAATGAAGGATAATTATCCTTTACCAAATATGGTAAACATGTTGCAATTAGTGTCTGGTTTTAATTTGATTTCCACCTTAGATGGTTTCTCTAGTTATAACCAAGTTGTGGTGAAGGAATAAAAAGGATCAAGACAACCTTTACTACTCCTTGGGGAACTTATGTATATGTCAGGATGCCCTTTGGTTTGATGAATGCTGGAGCCGCCTTTAAAAGAGCAATGGATGTTGCTTTTGCTGGTTACATCAATGAGTTTATTGTTGTTTACCAAGATGATGTAACTTTGTTTTACAGGAAGAGAAGTGACCATTTGCAGCACTTGGAGAAAATGATGATAAGATGTAGGGAATATAGTATTTCACTCAATCCAAAGAAGTGCCATTTCAGAGTATAGAGGGAAAAATTTCTTGGCCACATTGTGTCACAAGAAGGGGTAATGATTGATCCAGAAAGTGTAGAGGCCATCAACAAGGTCCCAATTCTAAGGACCAAGAAGGGGATTAAGTTTTCATATCAAACTTTGCTGAGTTGACCACTCCAATCACTTTCATGCTAAAGAAGGACCAAGTCATCAAATGGGAGGAGGATGCCATTCAATATTTCAATGGGATCAAGGAGGCATTATAGAATGCCCCTATTTTAGTAGTTCCAGACTATAAGAAGCCTTTCCAAATGTTTTCCTTTGCTTCAGAAAATACTGTTGCTTGTAGATGGGCCCTTACTCCATTGATATACAAATTGGTGAACATACCTTCTTCTTGAAGGAATTGGATAGAGAATTTCTCAAGCTATTAATGTCAGGAATTTGAAGCATTTCGTGGATTGATTTCCCCAGAATCAAGGTAAACATCTTTTTTATAGTGTGTAGCTTGTTGTTTGTTTCCTGTCTTTTGTGTTTTTACTCGTTCTGGTCCTTGGTGACCTATTTTTACTGGTTTTTCTGTTCATTTTTGGTAGATGGCTCTATTTCTTTGCTCTGAAAGCTGACTCCATTTCCCAATGGATAGGTTTTTGGCACTTGTTCTACCTTTTTTCTTGTGGCACTCTCAGGGAGTGCCCATCCCCAATTCGGAGCCGATGTTGGTGCTCAAAATAGTCTCACCCCATTCTTCTATTGAAAATCTATCGATTTACGGTCTCTGCCATATTTTATCCCCCTGTGTTGTGTCTAAGAAGTCTCTTCCTTCCTTTTGTTTCCATAATCAATCCGTTCCTGGGCTGAAGATCACTTATGGATCCATAGTTAGCTCCTTGTTTCTCCATTACTCTTAAGGGGTTTTTAATTTGGGTCTCCCATTCTTTGTTCTTCTAAAAACTCAAGATCTCCCGTTCTTTCCATTTTCCACAGTCAGGATTTTTTGCCCTTGTCATTTTTTCCCAAAATACTTGAAGAAAAATGAATGGATGTAGCTCGAAGGAATGTATTTGAGCCTTGTAACATTTCTAAATCCTCTGTCCTTGGAGAAAATTTCATCTACGGGCTCAAATGGTCATTTTTCTGCATTTTACGGTTTGACGGGAATTTCTCTCAGTAAAATTTACGTCCTTGCATCAATAGGAAACGTGGCCTCTTTTGGTTGGACGCGACTTGGCTGGGTACTTTGAGAATTTTATGAATCGCCTTAACTTAAAAACCTGTCTACGTGGAAGAACGAAACTCATTTGAAGATTTACTTTTTCGTTTGGCCTTAGAGTAACGCCGGGAGGACACGTGGAGGTTTCTGCTACTTCGCCTTGACTTAGATAAATTTTTATGTAGCTGGATATAGTTAGGCAGGACAGGGACACGTGGCCAGCCCGCACTCATTAAGGGTCTCACACTTGGGCACCATTTTGAAACTATGCCATGGAGACATGTGGAGGCTTCCGCTGGGTCTTCCCATACTTAGTCTTTTTTCAAAAGGTTTTGGGAGGTCTGGGACACGTTGATGAATTGTGCATGTTTGGGGACTGGCCCTTGAGTTTCATTTTAAAGAAGCACCAAGAGGACACCTGGAGACCTCCGCTCATTTTGCATTTTTCTTAGACTTTTCAATAGCCAAAGGAGATTGTCTCAGACCCTGATACATGGTGCCTTCCACTGATTTTCAAGCCTTCAAAAAAAAATTGTCGGGCTAGGACATGTGGTGAGCCCGCACTGATTCAAAGTCTCAAATTTTGGGGACCATCTCAAGATGCACCATTGTGATGCATGGTAGTTTGAAAAGTCAAAAGGATGGGGAGGCGGATCAACTGGGGAAACTTGTATTTTTTTCCTCTTAAGGATTAAAATATCAAAATGACCCAAAAGCCCAACAAGGGATTAGTCAAAGTTTGTTTTAGGTCAACGACGGAGGTGCAGACTCTTGGGGGAAATTTGGAAAATTTTCCTTTTGGGAGAAAGGAGGTAAAAGTGTAAAAGGAAGTGTGGTTCTATTGGGACCCACATCAGACACTAGAAGTGGAAGGGAAGAGATGCAGGGAAACTTGGAAAAATTTCCCATTTCCAAAAAAGAGGAGAAATAACAGAATTTAGCTGCAGTTCCTTTGGGATCCACATTGGGACACGTGTCTGGCCCATTTTTCGAAGGCAGAGGGGCGGAGCAAAAAGGATTTTTTTACTATTTTATCAAAAGGTTGTAAAAATTCAAAAGGAAACCCCGAGCTTGTTTTAAATTGAATCTTCCACATGGACGACCCAAATTCAAAGTGGAGATCAACGACAATTGTGTGTTTGAGTCTGATTTTCCCCCCATTTTTTACTAAAAAAGCTCCTGGAAGTGCGAGTCTTCATGCTTTCTTGGTATTTTCTTCACACCAAATAGAGAGGAGAGTTAATTTTGATATCTAAGTTTGGTGGGGGAGATATGGAGATGTCTTTCACCATTAAAATGATCTGACTATTGGGCTTGATCTGATCTTCCAACTTTCCTTCTCGAGCACGCAAAGAACCATATTTGACAAAATAGGGGCGGAAGTGGCTGGTGAATAGAAGGAAGAGAGATTTACCAGAGGAAGGAGTTGAATGTGGGAGATATTCGAAGAGATCTGGCCCCTAAGCACCTGACAAATTTTTGTAGATCTAATCCTGGAAATCACGATTGAGATCATGGCGAGCACTGGTGCACTCAATATATGGATTTTTTAGGGGGAAAACGTGGTTGTAAAATTTTATAAATGGAATAAATTTATCATGAAAATGGTTGGAGTGTTAGGGGTCGGGATAGATTTTCTAATAGAATAAAAATTGATGGAGCCCATCTTTATGAGAAGCCTTATGAGAATCATGTATATATATTTTTATATTAAATTTGATTGTTTCAAGGTGGTTGTGAGTGTACATCCATTGACAAGCTATGAGATTGTTCTAGAAACTTTCCCCTGTTGATAAATTTAATCAAACTCAAGTTATTCTGTGTTGATCTTGAGAAAAATGTGTCTGTTTCATCTCTGAATGTCTGCAAATAGTTTTTCTTGTTCCTATTGCAATCTTATATCAAAATCCTTCTCAATCACATAGGTCTCAATCCTTGTGACAGTTTAGTGGCATCTGCAATTTTATTTCTTAGTAGAGCTTTCATCTGGGAATGAAATAAATGATTTAAAATCACTTTCCTTCCATCGGTTGACATGGATTATCTGTAAGCCTCTGGGTGTACCTCAGGCATGTTGGGATTAGATCTTGATGCTTTGTTGGGTTTTCTAACTCAAGCCTTCATGTTAGAATCTCATAGATTGTGTGAAAAATTGCAAATTTGGGCCTCCATTGAAGCACATATTCTAGTTAAAGAAACATTTTAGCTATTCTATGGCATTTTGTTTGTTTAGCCTTCCATTTTGTAGAAGCTCTCAAATATCTAGTGAATCAAGTCCATCTTGCCTCACCTCCCACCAACTAATTCATTTAAAAATAACCAATCCTACCCATACTACCCCTTTTTGCTCTGTGTGTATAAAAATGCATAATTTTCATTACTAAGACATGTAGAAACAATCAGGATTCCAAATGTCTATAATAGCTTGAACCTTGTCTACAAAATATCTTCACTATTTAGAGTGAAAACTCATGAGAGTTAGATTTTTTGCATTGATCATATTTTCTTCAAGGTCCCCTGAAAAACATCACAAAGAAGGATATCTCCATCTTCTCCAAAAACACCAGGCTACAGAAGGGTCCTCTCACCCTGGTTGAAAAGAACAACCATAAAGTAGTGAGGATAGATCAAATCCTCTTGAGGGTGGTATCAATTTCTCCACATTTGAGTGACATAAGGCCAATTAGATCCCATCCCTAGCTACAAAATGACCTATTATGATCTATCTGTCGTTAATATTTCTGTTAAACCTGTGATGCTGCTCAGACTTTGAGGGAGAATCAATTTGGGTACCAACAATTTCCATCCAAAGCTTTGTACATTATATCACTTTTTTGCATTTTGATTATTTTTAAGGGTTATACCTCATATTTGCACTTTTTAAATGAAGTGACTCATCTATATTTCTACACATGCAAAATCAATCACCCATAGTTTAAACAAACACAACTACAAAAGTAAAAACTATCTCTATAACACAAATAACATATACCATTTTTTGTTTGCAAAACGCCTCAAATAAATGTGGTCTCATTGAATGTTATGATTGTAAGATATGAAACAAATATCTCTAATAATTATGCACTCAAACTCGTTGAGGTAATAAATAAATTTGGAATGTACCATAACCATTTCAGATTTGTTTATATATAATTGCATATTCTGTCTCATTTTAGTTTCATGGAGAGATAATATGTTAAAACACCTAGTCATTCTTTCAATCTACTTTGACAAGACTTCACATTCACAAAATTCTTGAGATTGATTATTAGCAAACTTACATGTCTCACTTGCGTTTGCAACATTTGTTTTGGCTTTAATAGAAAATAAATATTGTCAATCGTACCCCTTATCAACATCAAGTACAAAAGTAATATCTATTTTTCTAAATCGAATAACAAATACCATTCGACGTTCACATTGCAATGTATACATGCAATTGTTAGTATTAGTTTATTGTATTTGATGTATGTTTTCTCACTTAATACTTGAATTTACCTATTTTTTTTACCTTCATAAAATTATAAATTTATTTTTCAATAAAATATTCTTTACGAAGTATATCTTTTTTTAATACTGAAAATGATTATGTAGGATTAGATTGAAGATTTTTCAATTCAAAAATCTATTACACCTATCTATTTATAAGATCATGTTTATAGATTCTAATTATTAGAGAAGACAATGCCTTTTTTACAAATTCTTGAAGTTCATTGCATAAATCTAAAACAAAAGAAAATTCTTTACAGATTAAAAAATCCTACCTATTTTCTCGGTCATCCCCTCTCCCGTCTATAAATTTTGTTTAAAAAATTAGTAAAATTTTCTTTAAATATGTCTTTCTATTCAACTTGGATATACTTCTTCACTTCAGCTTGGAATTGCTTCTACTACTCTAAAAAAACTTAATAAAAAAACAAATCCCATAGTTGATTGGCTAGGTTCACACTAATATATAAATTACAATTTATCATGATTTTTAGACCAATAGAGGTGTTGTAACAATGGAAATGACCCGCTTAATAATATAATGGTTGATTGGTTGTGGAATTATTATGTTTTATTACTCAACATTCCCCCATAAGTGGCTTAAAAAATAATGTAAAATTTATTCTAAATTCATACCTTACTACCCAAGTTAGATATGCATCTTCAACACATCCTTATTTTGATAGAGGTGATGTCATAGTGGAAGTGACCTTCTTACTAACATAATAGTTTAAATATGAAGGATGAGTATGTATGCTTGCTTAATTGTAGCTTCAAACATCTAAAAGAATAATCTTGGAAAATTACTTTAAAAAAAAAAAAACTAACTATCTAAGTTGGAAATGCATCTTCAATATCACTTAGAATTACTTCTACCACTCTAAAAAATCCTTACGCCAACTAAAATTGCATCGTACAGGTATCTACTCTAAATTTAAAATGGTGGAAGACTCTAAATTGTTTTAAGGGAGGGCAGAAAATGAGTTTTTTAAAAATGGATTAATACTTGTAAGATAACAAAACTAAGAAAACTTTGGAACTTTAGTACTAGAAGTGGGAATTAAGTTACTTTTATCACTAAAAATTTAGAAAATTTGTGTTTCATGTGATGTGTAATTACTACACATATTTGAAATATGTTTATATTAGAAAATATCAAGAGTTATCAATATTAAGTTTTATAAAAAAATTAGTTTTTCATGATTTTATATATTAGTATTCTAACTTTTATCATATCTCTATATCATGATTTTTGGATTATCTTCTCCAAAAAAATTAATCTATGAAAATCAAATAAGTTTCAAATTTAAGATAAGTTATTTTCATCATCTCAAACTATATATTATGTTCATTCATCCTACATCGCTTGGCTACCATTATAAGTTATTCCTAACAACATAATTAAACCTTTCTATCATGTATATACACTTATCGATATGAATGTGTGCAATTTATATATGTAATTATATTTATATGTTGGACTTATTTTAAATCCTCAAACTAGAAGAGACCATGATATTTAATATATGTAAGTATTTTATGGCTAAAAAACACAAAAATGTAAACAACCATCAAATTTAGACATTAAATTTACATGTTTGGTAAACAACTACTAATGCCTTGACAAATTTATAATTAATGCTCGATGCAAGCTAAAAATAAATTCTAGGTATACAAGTGATACTATTATTTTTTAATGCATGTCAAAACAACTACAAAAATTACAATGCTCTCCAAATTCTTGAATTAAACTTTTGGCATGTGATTGATTTTGAAATAAACTAGAATTTTCTGAACAATAACTTCAATATCACTTTTTAAAAAAATTAGTTGTCCTCTTATTCAATGTTCTAAGTGCACTAATACACTTCTATATTTATAAACATATTGAATTCAAAATAGAACCCTATTGGAAAACAAGCCAACACACAATGATTGGAAAATATGACAAGGAAAGTCAAAAACTGTAGGGATATATAAATAAATTGGGAAAATGGCCAACAAAAAGGAAAGTGAGTAGAAACATAAGGATAAGAATGTGTTTTTTGGAATCACAATGGATTGAGAGGGGGGGTGAAACAGTCCTTCAAAACTTTAACTTCAATTACCATATATTAACATTCATCATTTAATTATCCATTCAACATAAATAACCATACACGAGCATATTAGATGTGTATTAACCATTCACAAGATCATATCACATAAGAGAGTATACGAGACACCAAATATAAGTGGGAAACTCTCATGGAGAAGAAAATACAATAAAAATCTTCTTATATTACATAAAGAAAAGATATTTAGTGAAGCACCAACTTCACAAGGAGCACCAACTTCACAAGGAATACCAACCTCTAGTTTAGTGAAGCACCAACTCCAGAAGGAGGCTACAACCCCCTAATATGATCAAGCACCAACTCAACCACCTTTGGATGAATATATCTAATGTAATGTTGCTGCCACAACTGATGGAGATCACTTATTTGACTCATACTCTTTCAAAGACACTTCTAACCCTTGTTCTTCTAACTCATTCTTTCTTCTTCTTTTATAGACTAATTTGGCTTCAAAACCTTGCACAGATTCTCTCTAACTCTCCTCAGCATTTTTAAAAATTCCTTAGCTATAATTTTATTCCTTCATATCTATTTCACACTCACACTTAGGTTACACTTTTCCCCTCTATCTTAGCTAATTCAAATTTGAACCAAAACCCTTGTTTTATACCCATCTCTTCTTAATAACACAACATAGGTAAGCCCTACACAAGGAATTTAAAAAATAAAACTCATAAATATATCAAAACACTCATACACATTCATGAAATGGACCTATGTAGGTCATCCATGCTTAAACACACCAAACAACTCAAAAATTACTTAAAACCCCATCACCTGGTTCACTAAAGACCTCCAAACTTTAACTATGATTATTGAAGCCTTCAAAGTCCTCAAACATGTCAAATATGGCATAAAAAATAATCCATGGTTGTACATTAACTTGCATCAATCTAATTCTTCATAAAACCAACAAGGAGACTCATAATCCTTTTCAAAACAATTGTTTTGAGGAACCAATCTTCACCTATCATGCTCGATATCACCCAAGAACATCTCAACTACGGCATATAACCACTCATTATAAATCCAATGACCTATTGCTGATAAAATTTTCTAAGCCCTCTTTCAGATTAGTGAAATGGTAACAAAGAAAATAAGAAACTCTAATAATGAGAGGGTTTAAGGCTACCTCTAGATGAGACGATGATGGATATGGGCGCAAAATATACTCCTCACAGTGAAATTTATTACCTACAAAACAATGATAAAATCAAAATGAAAATGGATTAGTAGATAGGAGGGTGGTTTCCCAAAAATGTTGGTCTTGAGAATTGAAAACTTCCTAGGATGGATGTCAACTCACTTTAATAAAAGATAAATAAAAATAAAATAGATAAATGATAAGATGCATTTGAATCTGAATTAGAATAAAAAATCTCAAATGAACTAGATAAGATAAAATGTAGATCTAATAATAAAAATGATGAAAAGTGAACCAAACTTGGTCAAATCGATGACAACCTCAGACTAATAACCACATTTGATGAAGAAGTGGACAAAGTAAGCCCAAAATAAACATAGAAAAAGTAGATGTGTAGAGTTGTTCTAAAGTTGATCTGGGACTGATAATGATGTAGATGACTTGGACATGATGAGAATATAAAATATGCAAGAAAATTGGCATATCTAGTGATAAACATGATAACTGTTGATCTACTCAACAGTGACTGAGATGGATTGACGGAGACTGGGTATGATGGAGATAAGATTTGAAGCAAGAGGTGTGCAAAATGATGAGATTGGGAGATCTGAAGATATAGGGGATAAAAAAATAGATAGCTAGAAGGGTGGGTGGCAGCTAATAAATCAAATGTGGATTGGGTCGATGACAACTGTGTAGAATCGACAGTGACCGAGAAGGGATATAGGGTTTGATAGATGCAAATGGATGGAAAAAAAGAACTATAGAGAGAGACTAATGATGATTGATGAAAGTGCATAACTTTGAGATGGCTGATAAACATCACAAGAGTGATGTGCAATGATAATGGTATGGTAATGGGGGCTCTAAGCTAGCTCAAATTCTCTAAGATCTATAATAATGACATGTAAGGTCTCTAAAACATCTTTAAGATTACAACATCAATTATAAACAAGAGATAAAAATGTAATTAAATTTGTAAGGAAGCTCGAGGTATAAAATATCATCCTATAATGCCCACAAAAATGATGTTCTAGGAACACACTAACACCTAATACTTACCCCGAATATTATGACTAATTTTTTATTTTAAGAACAATATTAAGGATACAGGTAATTGAGTTAACACATGATTAATCCCTTAAGGTACAACAACTAAATTACACCACTAAACTCAACCCTACAGTTTCAGAACTAGGTCTACTTAAAAGGTCAACTCTAGGGTCCATTAACCTGTTTCATCAAGTAAGGTAACATATTTTAATTTACTTAGTCAAATTTTGTCTTCTTATTATTAATATTAAAATCCTAGTATGTTTGGTCTCTAGCTTAATTAATCTAAAAACCATTATCTTAATAACTTAGGGTATTCTCTATTATTAACTAAAGTTTGATAATGACTCACAAAGGTTTGACATTCTAAGATAACAAAGGGATCCCATTCCCTATTTTCACATACCACTAAAGTTTCAAAACAACCTTTTATAAATATCATTCTCACTAACAAAAGTAGGGTTGAATCTCCACCCTTAGATCAAGTCAAAATCAGCCACAAGATCCTAGGGTTATCACAAGCCCTAACTTTTCTTATGAGTTTTATTAATGTCTTTCCTTTATTCTTTTCCCTCATTTGGTCTATTTGTTTTGTGAAAATGTAGGTTGGAGAGGAGATGTCCAAGGGAGCAAGAATGGAGAAATCAAGGAGGACTTCCACAAGGACCAAGCTTTAGAAGGTTTAGATTGTAGGTTTCTTATTGTTTTCAAATTTCAAACAAGGATTGGGAGGGATCTCTTTCCCCCAATCTGATTTTATTACAACGTATTGTATTTGGGTCTTTAAAATTGGGGCAAACCCTACCCCCATAAATAAAATGAGGAGATTGATTTAGATCCACCCTTAGCATGTTTTATTTGCAAAATCTATTCATTTTATGTATTGTTTTGGTTACTGGGTGGTTAAATGCCTAAATTTTTCATCATAAAAATTCAAGGGAACCAAATAAAAATAACGCACAGGTGCGGATCAAGATTGTTCTGTCGCAAGTGACAGAACCGCCGTCCAGAGTAGACCAATGATCCTAGAAATGCCGTCCTACCTGGGTGACAAACTCCGGACTGTCCCCTTACCGAGTAACAAACCTAGGACCACCACCCTATTGAGTGGTGGTTTTGGGACTGCCGCCTTAGCCTGAGTGGTGGTTACGGGACTGCCGCTCTACACAGGGCAACGGTTGTATTTTAAAAAAACCAGAACCTTAATCCGAGAATTTCCAAAAGACTAAAAGTTACAAAAAAGTTGAAAAATTCATTCTAAGTTTGTTTTTGTTAATTTAAAGTTCCAAATCTGAGATTTATTTCTCTTTTATTCATTTATTAATTAAAATTGCTCATTTTAAAGTATTTGAAAAAAAACCAATACTAACGACTAGATCTATTCCATTTGTTCAACTAAATTTTCCTTCTATTTCCATGAGCAAAATAAATCTAAGTCTACTTATACATTATTAATTTCTTGCCATAACAAAATAAACATTTCTAAATAACAACATATGTTCTAATTTTATCTCTTTTTCATTTCACTATATTCCAAATATATTCAAATGGCTACATTACTTTATTTTCCATTCATATGCAATTTGTAGATTCAAAATTACTACAACAACTTTCTTTTTATATTGAAAATGACCCATCTTATTTTAAAATACAATTAAGATTTCAAACAAAATAATTACTTTCATTTTTTCATTTCACAAATCATTCAACACAAATCCTACTTTCTCTTTTCAATATACACATATTTGAATGTAAACTCTTTTCCACAAAATTATTACAAGCCATCCACTCAAGGTGGGAAATAAACATAATGTAAACAAGGTAAAACTACCATAATACAAGAATGTAGTTAAGGGGCACTACAACAATACAAATTCTTCCACTTAAGTGGGAATAAAATAAATTTTTTTACAAGAATAAAAAAAATCTCAAAGTCTCCAACAACACTCCAAGCTCCACAACTCCAAGAAAAGTAGCTCTTTCAAGTTTGTTTGATTCACAACAAAATGGGGGGAGAGGCAACACTCTCCACCCAACCAAGACATCCAATAAAGATGAGAAGTCATCCTCTTCATTGGCCCCCGAAACCAAACCACATCACAATGGAAGATGATTCAACACATGACAACTACTAGCTTCCACAATGCTTAAAAAAAAGTCTCACAATCAACTCCATCCGCATTCAAAACAATAAGAACAGAAGAAAAGGAACAAAAAAACAATAATATCACAAGGCTTATCAAGAAATCCAAAAGAGGAAGACCCATGGGGAGGCCACTTATGCCTCCCAATGGGAATGGGTGCCCACCTAAAATCCTCCAATGTAAAAATCAAATCCCCTACAAACTCTTATGCCTCCCTCAAGTACCCCTTATACCTCCATATACTCTTATGCCTCCCTCAATCTCTTATGCCTCCCTCAAAAACAAGAACAAGAAGAATGCAAGCATTCCTCAAACAAGGTGGGGCATCCAACCCAAAATACCTCCTCAAAAAGTAAGCTCTTATGCCTCCCTCCAAGATAACTCCCCATAGTATCCTCCTAATCCAAACTTAAGCAATCTAACCATACCCAAAAAAACATTCCAAAGGGAAACAACATTCAACACAAACATATAAACACAAAAATAAACAACATAATTTAACAAGGTGAAAATCCTACCTCTCAATAGTAGAGCTTATTCCAAGGATGAAATTCCAAGCTCCTCAAGCCCAAGAAAGCATCAACAAAGCTCCAACAATCCACAAGCACTCACAAAATATTCTAACTCCCCAAAATGCAAGAGTCCAAAATGATCAAGTAACCCCCAAACAAGCAAAGGAGCAACAATAAATAGCAAAGGGATGGAAGAGGATGAGGTCGTTCCATGTAGGATGCCACATCACTCATCCTCAACTCCACCTCACTTGGTCAAACCTCAACCCCAATGCACCAGAAATTGGTGGGTGAGAGGAATGACAAGAAACTTACACACTCAAACTAAGCCCACACCCCCAAAGGAAAAAAATTAAATTTTTGAAAGAAAGTGTAATCAATAATTCACCTTTTTCTTTTCCCAAAACACCTATTGGGGTCTAATTTTGACCCCCCCAACCCATAGGTAGGGTTGGTACATCATTTTAAGAGGTGTGGGACAAGTTTAACTTGTCCCACCAGTCTTCAAAATTGGCCCTAAAGGTCAAATTCGAGTTTTCCATGGAGGATAGAGTGTACAACACTCAAGATATCAAGCATTCAACACACAATACAAAAACCAAGAGCACATCAAGTCTAATAAATGATCTCCTTTTTGGTCACATATTTAATTAGTTTAGGAATAGATTAATATGACTCTAATTGATACACTTAGACCCAATAAGATAAAGGGGAAACAATACATCAAAATTCTAATTAAATAAAACAAGTAATTCACATCACAAAAAGAACCACATACAACATAAAAAAAGGAACTATAAATAAAAGACAACACATGCCCCTTGGTCACAATTTCCCCCTAACAAAAATTCAAACACACACAATTACATGTTTCCATGGTGACCCTTATTGAATCATCCAAAATTCTCATGTGGTTGGTCTCCAATCCCCCCGATGTTGTTGTGAATATAAATATACCTGCAAAAATACAATATACCTCATTCGGCCTTGTGGCCACATTAAAACATACATGTCAAAATATACAATGTAAATATAAAATCATCTATATATGAATTAATATCATCTAGATAATTATGAATCAATTACAGATTTCTAGCAACATTTCTATCCAACATTTTATCCATATCAAAATAATCACAAAATTAATTTAATTATCAAAGCCAACTCATGGTGACTAAAGCATATATCATGTTAGTAATATATAGAAATAACCATGTCCACAACATATCAATATCAATATAAAAATGTATCTAATAATCCACATGCACTATATATGAATCAATATCAACAATAGTACAGTATCTCTAACATCTAGTATCATGATAAATCTAAAGTGACAACAACAGTGTCCATAAGTTCAGTCAATAGTATCATAATCAAAATCAAAAGTGTCGAAGGGAAGTGGACCCTACATCCCACTCCCCTTAGACTCAACTTCATCCTGGAAGTCACTGGAATAGGTGTGGAAACTGATATCATAGTAAGGTAGCATCCTCCCAAGTAGTAGTAGTCTCATCATACCTATCCCACTGAACCCAAACCTAGTCAATCTCTCTACCTCAAAGACCCAGGGTCCTGCACTCTATAATGTAGACGGGCTCCATCATAACCTGCCCCTGATCCTACACCTGCAATGTGGTCCAATCTAATATAGGAGAAGGATCAGAAAAATATCTCCTAAGAACATAAATGTTAAACACATCATGGACGTGAGACAAGATAGGTGGCGACGCTAGATGGTAGGCCAAGGGACTGATGCACTCTAAGATCTCAAAGGGACCCACAAATCTAGCAGCAAGCTTAGAACCTTTTCCGTAATGGATAGGGCTCTTATTCAGACTGACATGAAGAAACACCTTCGTGCCCAACTCATAACTATGATCTATCCTATATTGGTCCGCATACTTCTTCTACATGTCCTACGCCTCCTACAATCTTTGTTTGATCAAAACAACCTGTTGCTCCATATCCTGCAATAAGGCTGGCCCAAGAGAAAATATTTCCTCTAAGTTCTCCCAACTAAGAGGTGTCTTACACTCTCTACCATATAGTTCCTAAAAAGGATCCATACCTATCAAACTCTGGAAACTATTATCGTAGGAAAACTCCATCAAGTACAGATACTCCTTACATTTAGAATGGTGATCCATAAAATACATCCTAAACATTTCCTCCAGGATCTAATTCACCCGCTCAGTATTTTCATCTATCTCAGGGTGATATGTTGTGCTAAAGTTGATCCTCATCCTGAGAGCATGATGCATGGTGGTCCAGAAATGGGAAGTGTAGAAGGGATCACGGTCATAAATGATCTTTTGCAGAATCCCGTGCAATCTGACAATCTCATCAAGATACACCTGTGCCACTACACTAGTTGTGCAGGTGGTCTTCACTGAAGAAAAATAAGGCACTTTCGTTAATTTATCCACCGTCACCATGATGGCATCATGGTGGTATCTCGACATAGACAACCCAATGATGAAGTCCATGGAAATGGTGTCCCATTTCCACTCCGGTATAACATGAGGAAAGAGAAGGCCAACTGGATGTTGATGCTCAGCCTTCACCCTCTAGTACTCTAAATAGCATGACAAAAATTGAGCCACGTCTCTCCAAAGTCCCCTCCAATGGTAAAGATGTGTCAAAGTGGTGTGCATCTTCTTCACCCCGGGATGGGCTGAATAAGGTGCACGGTGAGCCTCTGCCAAAATGTCCTATCTCAAACCTCCATATCTAGGAACATATATCTGAGCTCTGTATCTGAGAAGACCATCTGCCTCTAAAGAAAATCCATCAAATATCCCCTTAAGGGGTCTCTAAGACTCAATCTTTGTTCTAGCTACAAGGTAGAAGCTATCATGAGGAATCTGCTGCAAAATCCTACTCCGTAAATTTGTACCCACTGAAGTATCCATAGCCATATGTCTCCATCTACTCAAGGAATCTACAACCACATTCTCCTTCCCCTTCACATGCTCTATCTCCATATCATACTCGCAAAGCAACTCCATCCAACGTTGCTAAAGAGCATTTAGATTAGGCTATGTGAAGAGGTGGCAAAGACTCAAATGATCAGTCCTGAGTGTAAATCTCTGGCCAAGGACGAAGTATATCCATTCTACCAAGGTGTGCATATTTTCTACAAGCTCAAGGCCATGAGTCAGATAATTGAGCTCATATTCCTTGAGTTTACGAGACTCAAACACAACTAATCTACCCTCCTGCATCAACACACCTCCAATCCCTACCAAAGAAGCATCTGTTCAAACATAAAACTTGCCTTGAGGATCTGGCACTGCTAAAATAGGTGTTTTTGTGAGGCATTCCTTTAGTGTCCTAAAGGCATGCTCACATCTATTAGACCAAAAAAACTTATTCCTTTTCCGATGAAGGGAAGTGATGGGGTACGCAATCTGAGAAAAGTCTTGAACAAATATCAAGTAATATCCTGCCAATCACATGAAGTTGCACACCTCTATCACATTGGTGGGTATTGGCCAATCCATGATAGCTTGAATCTTGGAAGGATTGATTGTGATACCTTCCCCAGAAATGATGTGGCCTAAATACTGCACCTCTGACTGAAAGAATTCACACATCTCCAAGTTTCCATAAATATGTTGCTCATGAAGACACTAAAGAACCTAGCGAAGGTGCTCCTCATGCTCCTCACGCGTACTTGTGTAAATCAGAATGTCATCGAGGAAGATGAGCACAAAGTGATCTATAAAATTCCTAAACACCCCATTCATCAAGATCATGAACACTACGGGGGCATTTGTCAGACCAAAAGGTACCACTATGAACTTGTAGTGGACATATCTCGTGCGAAAGGTGGTTTTATGACTATCTACCTTTGAAATCCTCAGCTAGTGATAACATAAGTTTAGATCTATCTTGGATAAAATTGTGGCCCCCTTCATCTGATCAAATAAATCATCGATGCATGGAAGCGGATAACGATTCTTAATCATTACTTTGTTCAGCTGGTGGTAATCAATACACAACCACAGAGATATGTCCTTATTTTTTACAAAAATCACCGGTGCACCCCCAAGGGATACAATGGGATGGATTAGGCCTTTCTTCAGAAGGCCCTCAAGCTACAAATTGAGCTCATAGAGTTCAGGGGTAGTCATCTGATAAGGTGATCGTGAGATAGCCTCTACGCCCGGAACCAAATCTATGTGAAAATCTATCTCATGCGGGGGAGGTAACCCCAATAGTTCCCTAGGAAAAACATCAAAAAACTCTCTCAGTATGAGATGGTAATCAAGGGATGGTCCACTAGACTTATCCTCCGATTTGTCACTAACTGTAACAGCATACATCCGGCAACCTTGTCGCACACACCGCTTAAGTTGCATAGTGGAGATGGTGTAAATAGAAACAGACCTGCTAACCCCTCCTATCATTGACTCCACTCCTAATTCGTCTATACAAGAAATGGTCTTATGGTAACAGTCTACTCTAGCTCTATGTGTAGACAACCATTCCATGCCCAAGATAACACCATAAGAACCCAATAGAAGGATTCAAAGATCCGAGGTAGTGGTGAAGGGTCTAAAATCCACTACACACTCCTTAACTAAGGAGTCTACAGAAATTTTGGCTCCAGAAGCCATCTCAACATCCCAACTACGACCCTGCCCAAATGCCACCAGCTTACAATGCTCTACTAGAGATGGTGCAATGAAAGAATTAGAAGAGCCAAAATTAAAAAAAATAGAGGTAGAAACACAACCAATACTACCTGTCATCTATATGATGGTACTCTAATGCTCATCCTGGAAGTTCTTGATAGCAACATAAATCTGATGGCTCCATCCCATATCTCCAATAGTCAGCTCTGAGATCTGTTTCTTACCCTTGTTACTAGGGTTCTTTGGGCACTCTCTTCAATGGTGCCCAGTGACGCCACAACCATAATAGCTTCCCGGTCCTCTCCAGTGGGAAGCAGATCCAATCGGTACTCTCAATGTCTGTGCTGTGGATCCTGACGATCCTACTATGGACTGCTGAGGTCTCTGCTGACAAGCTCCTACTGACTGAGATCTTTGTACACCCTTTTTTCCGATGGGACCCCTAAGAGGATGACCCATACTCCACCCCTATGTGTGTTGAATATTTGAGGAGGTCTATAAGGTGGGTGAGTTTGCTATTGCTACTAAGGTGGCTATTGAGGTGACTTGAAGGAAGACTACACTAAACACTATCCACCATGAGGAGGAGGAGTTGACCCTCTCGACCTGCTATCTTGCATATGTTGAATGCGGCTCTAGAATATGTCTCTTGCTTGTTGTGTCTTCCCCCATGTCTCCTCTGCAATATAGGCCTTCTCCATAACCTCTACTAAAGTCTATGGGTAGTGAATGTATATTGCACCTCCCAATCCAAATTCAGGCCCCAGATAAACTTGTGTATCTATACCTGCTCATCCTACATGTAGTCGACATAGTGGAGTAGATCTAGATATTGACTCTTGTAATTGGCTACAGTCATAGACACTTGGCGGATGTCATGAAATTCATCTATCCGCTACTGAATAAACCTCCTGGGTAGGTACCTACTCCTAAAACGCTCCTTAAAAATCTCCCAAGTCACTATCTCTAAGTCTACATGGAGATTCTACTCCTTAGTTTTCCACCAAAATCCTTCTCCATCCCTTAGTAGATGGATCGCAACACGAGCTTTTGTGTTGCTAGAACAAGGGCAGAGCTTGAAGAATCTACTCAAGCTCACTAACTAGGTCTCTACCTAAAAACCTCTTATGTCCCTAGAATAATGTGATGGCTGAAGCTTTAGGATCTCCCTGATATGGTTTGCAGCTATATTCTGGCAACCCCTAGGCCTCTCTGCATGCTCATCTCTAATCCTAGGACTCTGAGACCTATCCCTATGCCCTGAAATCCTATCCCCATGCCCTTTTTGAGGTGTCTCTGCCCTAACTGACTCCACGTAGAATTTCTTTTCCCCATGCTCCTCACTGTATCAAGGGGATGCCCTAGCCTCAACTGATGGCTCAATATCTTGCCTATCAGGTCATCCTCCTAGTGACCCTCTGCATATAACGACATTGATGTCCTGAAGCGTGTGTAAATACTATGGAAGAATGGATGGTACCGCCTGATCTGGCAGTGGTATACCTAGTTCTATATGGAAAGACCCCCCGTCTAGTCTGTGCCTCCTACACAGATCAATGTGAGAGTTAGTTCATCATTTTAGGTTTCATCTCATTTTTCTATGTTATCAAAAATCATACAAATATCAGATAGTGTGGTTTTCTAGATTTAGAAGAACAATTTTGGCTGGGTTAAAAGTCCATGTCTCTTGTTTTCTATTGTTCCAAAGGGTCCAAGCTTTGAACCCACGGCTCTGATACCAAATGTAACGTGCACAAAAATGAAATTCTAGGAACACACTAACACCTAACACTTACCCCAAATATTATGACTAATTTTTTTAAAGAACAAGATTAAGGATACATGTAATTGAGATAACACATGATTAATCCCTTAAGGTACAACAACTAACTTACACCACTAAACTCAACCCTATAGTTTACAAACTGGGTCTAGTTAAAAGGTGAACTCTAGGGTCCATTAACCCATTTTGATAAGAAAGCTAACATATTTTAATTTACTTAGTTAAATGTTTTCTTCTTATTAATAATATTAAAATCCTAATATGTTTGGCCTCTTGCTTGATTAATGTAAAAACCATTATCTTAATAACTTAGGTTCTTTTCTATTATTAACTAAAGTTTGATAATGAATCACAAAGGTTTGACATTCTAAGGTAACAAAGGGGCCCCACTCCCCATTTGCACATACCGCTAAAGTTTCAAAACAAACTTTTATAAATATCATTCTCACCTAACAAAAGTAGGGTGAAATCTCCACCATTAGATCAAGTCAAAACCAACCACAAGATCCTAGGGTTATCAAAAGCCCTAAATTTTCTTATGAGTTTTATTAAAGTCTTTCCTTTAGTCTTTTCCCTCATTTGGTCTATTTTTTTTGTTAAAATGTAGGTTGAAGAGGAGAAGTCCAAGGGAGCAAGAATGGAGAAATCATGGAGGACTTCCACAAGGACCAAGCTTTAAAAGGTTTAGATTGTAGGTTTCTTATTGTTTTCAAATTTCAAACAAGGATTGGGAGGGATCTCTTTCCCCTAATTTGATTTTATTACAAAGTATTGTATTTGGGTATTTAAAATTGGGGAAAACCCTACACCCATAAATAAAATGAGGAGATTGTTTTAGATCCACACTTAGCATGTTTTATTTGCACAATATATTAGTTTTATGCATTATTTTGGTTGCTGGGTGGTTAAATGCATAAATTTTTCATCTTAAAAATTTAAGGGAACCAGATAAAAATCACGCACAGGCATGGATCCAGACGGTTCTATCGCAAGTGACAGAACCACCTCCCACAGCAAACCAACAGTCTTGAAACCACTGCCTTGCCTGGGTGACAGACTGCAAACCGCCACCATACTTGAGTGACTAACCTAGGACCACCACCCTACTGAGCGGTGGTTTTGGGACCACCACCTTAGCCTCAGCAGTGGTTATGCGACCGGCGCTCTACACAGGGTGGTGGTTCTGTTTAAAAAAAACAGAACCTTAATCTGAGAATTTCCAAAAGACTAAAACGTAATAAAAAGTTGAAAAATACATTTTAATTTTGTTTTCATTCATTTAAAGTTCTAGATCTGAGATTTATTTCTCTTTTATTCATTTATTAGTTAAAAATTTCTCATTTTAAAGTATTTGAAAAAAAAACAATACTAACGACTAGATCTATTCCATTTGTTCAAATAAATTTTCCTTCTATTTCCATGAGCAAAAGAAATCTAAGTCTACTTACACACTATTAATTTCTTGCCATACCAAAATAAACATTTCTAAATAACAACATGTTCCAGTTTGTTCTCTTTTTCATTTCACTATATTTCAAATATATTCAAATGGCTACAATACTTTATTTTCCATTCATATGCAATTTGTAGATTCAAAATTACTACAAATTTCTTTTTCTATTCAAAATGACCCATCTTATTTTAAAATAGAACTAAGATTTCAAACAAAAGAATTACTTTCATTTTTCATTTCACAACTCATTCAACACAAATCCTCTTTTCTCTTTTCAATATACACATATTTGAATGTAAACTCTTTTCCATAAAATTATTACAACCCATCCACTCAAGGTAGGAAATAAACACAATGTAAATACGGTAAAACTAACATAATACAAGAATGTAGTTAAGGGGCACTATAACAATACAAATTCTTCCACTTAAGTGGGAATACAATAAATTTCTTTACAAGGATAAAAAAAATATCAAAGTCCCCAACAACACTCCAAGCTCCACAACTCCAAGCAAAGTAGCTCCTTCAATTTTGTTTGATTCACAACAAAATGGGGGGAGAGGCAACACTCTCCACCCAACCAACACATCCACTGAAGAGGAGAAGCTATCCTCTTCAATGGCCCCCAAGCCCAAACCACATCACAATGGAAGATGATTCAACACACGGCAACTACTAGCTTCCATAGTACTTAAAAAATAGTCTCACAATCAATTCCATCCACATTAAAAACAACAACAACACAAGCAAAGGAACAACAAAACAATAATATCACAAGGCTTATCAAGAAATCCAAAAGAGAAAGAACAATGGGGAGGCCACTTATGCCTCCTATAGGGAATGGGTTCCCACCTAAAATCCTCCAATGTAAATATGAAATCCCCTAAAAACTCTTATGCCTCCCTCAAGTACCCCTTATACCTCCATATACTCTTATGCCTCCCTCAATCTCTTATTCCTCCGTCAAAAACAAGAACAAGAAGAATGCAATCATTACTCACACAAGGTGGGGCACCCAACCCAAAATCCCTGCTCAAAAAGTAAATTCTTATGCCTCCCTACAAGATAACTCCCCATAGTCTCCTTCTACTCCAAACATAGGAAATCTACCCATTCCCAAACAAACATTCCAAAGGGAATAAATATTCAACACAAACATATAAACACAAAAATAAACAACATAATTTAACAAGGTGAAGCTCCTACCTCTCCATAGTAGAGCTTATTCCAATGATGAAATTCCAAGCTACTCAATCCCAGGAAAGCATCCACAAAGCTCCAACAATCCACAAGCACTCCCAAAATCTTCTAACTCCCCAAAATACAAGAGTACAAAATGATTAAGTAACCCCCAAAAAAACAAAGGAGCAAACAAAAATAGCAAATGGAGGGAGGTTGATGAGGTGGCTCCATGTAGGATGCCACATCACTCATCCTTAACTCTACCTCTATTGGTCAAACCTCAACCCCAATGCACGATAAATTGGTGGGTGAGAGGAATGAAAAGAAACTTATACACTCAAACTAAGCACACACCCCAAAAGGAAAAAAAATAAATTTTTGAAAGAAAGTGCAATCAATAATTCACCTTTTTCTCTTCCCAAAACACCTATTGGGGTCTAATTTTGACCCCCCAACCCATAGGTAGGTTGTTAACTTGTCCCACAAGTCTTCAAAATTTGCCCTAAAGGTCAAATTTGAGTTTTCCATGGAGGATAGAGTGTACAACACTCAAGATCTCAAGCATTCAACACACAATATAAAAACCAAGAGCACATCAAGTCTAATAAATGATCTCCTTTTTGGTCACATATTTAATTAGTTTAGGAATAGATTAATATGACTCTAATTGATACACTTAGACCCAATAAGATAAAGAGGAAGCAATACATCAAAATTCTAATAAAATAAAACAAGTAATTTATGTCACAAAAAGAACAAAATACCACATTAATAAAGGAACTATAAATAAAATACAACACATGCCCCTTGGTCACAATTTCCCCCTAACAAAAATTCAAACACACACAATTACATGTTTCCATGGTGACCCTTGTTGAATCATCCAAAATTCTTATGTGGTTGGTCTCCAATCCCCCCTGATGTTGTTGTGAATATAAATATACCTACAAAAATACAATATACCTCATTCAACCTCATGGCCGCATTAAAACATCCATGTCAAACTATAGAATGTAAATCTAAAATCATCTATATACAAATTAATATCATCTAGATAATTACAAATCAATTACATATTTCTAGAAACATTTCTATCCAACATTTCATCCATTTCAAAATGATCACAACATTAATTTAATTATCAAAGCCCACTCAAGATGATGAAAGTATACCGCATGTTAGCAATATATAGAAATAACCATGTCCATAACATATCAATATCAATATAAAAATGTATCTAATAATCCACATGCACCATATATTAATCAAAATCAAGAATAGTACAATATCTCTAATATCTAGTATCATGCTAAATAAAAAGTGACAACAACAGTGTCCATAAGTGCAGTCTATAGTATCATAGTCAATGTCAAAAGTGTCAAAGGGAAGTGGGCACTACACATCCTAAAGAGAGGAAGGGGATGAGCGTATTTATCGGTTCGACGATGAGCCAAATGGGTCACTGGCGACTGCAGAAGATCATTTATTTGGATGGTGAATATTTCATTAGCTCAATGCAAAAAGGCCTTATGAGGTTAAATTAGGGCTTCAGGTGGTTAATGCAAATAAGGGTTTCTTAGGGAGGATGAAAAGTAGTTAGGGGACAAGAATGTGATGAATGAGGTCATATGTGAACCTAGGGATGATAAAAATGATGTTTAGGGAGAATAAAAGGAGTAGATGAGGGATTAGGGATAATACGCGAGATGTAAAAATGAATAATTAAATGGGATTAAGGGTGAATTAGGGGAAGTAAAAAAATGATGGGGTGAGATAGGGAATTGAGAAATTTGATAAATGGGATTTAAGAGAGAAATGAGGAATTTGAGAGAGATGTGTATGTGCAAGATGGTGAATGGGAGTGAATGCGGGGTGATGGACATGGGATACCAAAATTTTGTGTCTACATTTGCCCTAGTTTGTGTCTACATTTTCCCTATTTTATTGTTAGGAATAGATTTCATTCAAATGAATATTACTTGTTTATTAGGTGAGTAAATTGTTGACCTCGGGTATCTAGACCTTAAGATTTAATTATAATGTGCAATTTACATATTGAACAACAATGGTTAGCATTTCTAGTCTCTAGAATAAATTTTAACCGTATCAAAGCTTTGGGCCATGGGAAGAAACATTGTAGCATTGTTAAGTGGTAGTAATAAATAAAATTTACTTGACATACAAAAATATGTATGTTTTGGAAATAAAATCTTGAAGAACACAAAAATTAGAAATCAAATTTTCTTAGTTGATTTAAAAATTTATCATCTAAACAAGAATACAAAAGTTGGAGCTTATTGTGTTCAATGAAAACACTAGACGTATAGATTTTAGTTGAACTCAACAAATTTTTTCATATATATATATATATATATATATATATATATATATATATATATATATATATATGGTCTGGGAATCGTACATGAAATTAGGTTTATTCACATCTACAAGACCAAAAACAATTAATGTACTCATAAAATGTTTAGTTCTGGAATCTAGTACATGAAAAAAATGTATGACCATTGGGAATTCTCCATTAACTGGGCTATAATATTCCTCTGAGAATTAATTTTATTAGTCCCCTGATCCAGGTGTTCCAAATGTGGATCGTATACCCTAAGCCCTATCACCTCAAAATTTTAAAACATCATTCACTAAAATTATTGAACAATTAATTGTCATGTGGTTTCTTAACCTATTAAGCAATTGTCATTTTTTAGCAATTAATTCTTCTTAATATTTCACAAGGTCTAAAATTCAAATACATGCCATAACCTCATAAACTCCTTTTTATTTTCTATCAATCCCCAACTAGTGAAATTTATGTTTGGAAAGACCGTGTTAGTACCAAAATTGATTCTCCCTCAAATTTTAAGCAACATCACAAGTTTGACAGGAAGCCTGGAGATAGATAGATCATAGTGAGTCATTTTGTAGCTGGGGATAAAATCTAACTGGCCCTCTATCACTTCAAATGTGGAGAAATGGATAGAACCCTCAAGAGGATTTGATCTATCCTCACTACTTTATGGTTGTGCCTTTCAACCACGGTGAGAGGACCCTTTTGTAGCCTCTTGTTTGTGGAGGAGATGGAGATATCCTTCCTTATGAAGTTATGAATAAGACCTTGGAGAAAATATGATCAATACAAAAAGAAATAACTCTCACGAGTTGTCACTCTAGATAGTGGAGATTTTTTCAGGAAAGGTTCAGGCTACTAAAGACATTTGGAATCCTGATTATTTCTACATGTTCTGGTAATAGATATTATGCATTTGTACACACACAAGACAAACAAGGGTAATACAGGTAGTATTGGTTGTTTTTAAAATGATTTTTCTGGTAGAAGGTGAGGCAGAATGAACTTGATTCGCCAAATATTTGAGATATTTAACGAAAATGGAAAGCTTATCAAACAAAATGCCACAGAACAACTAAATTTATCCTTTAACCAGAAGGTGTGCATCAATGGAGGCCTAAATTTGCATTTTTTCACACAATCTATGAGATTATAACATGAAGGATTGAATTAGAAAACCCAATAAAACATAAAAATCTAAGATCAAATCACGCCTGAGGTACACCCAAAGGCTTACAAACAATCTCTATCAACAGATGAAAGAAAAGTGATCTTAAATCATTTATTTCATTCCCAGATGAAATCTCTTTTGAAAAATGAAATTGCAGATGCCACTAAACTATCAAAAGGATTGAGATCTGTGTGATTAAGAGGGATTTTGATACAACATTGCAATAGGAACAAGAAAAACTATTTGTTGACATTAAGAAATGGAATAGACACAATTTTGCTCGAAGTCAACACAGATTTACTTAGATTTGATGAAATTTATCAGCAAGGAAAAGTTTCTGGAACAATCTCAGAGCTTGTCAATGGTTGTACACTTGTAACCACCTTAACATGATCAAATTTAAAATAGGAGAAATAAACAGGTTCCTTAGACGGCTTCTCAAAAATATGAGCTCTGTCAAATTTTTCTCTTAGGAATTTTCTCCGACCTCTAACACTCCAATCATTTACACGATAAATTCATGCCATTTATAACATTTTACAATAGAGTTTTACCCCTGAAAAAGCAAAAACATTTAATGTACTAGTTCTTGTTAAGATCTCGATCTTGATTCCCTGAATCAGATTTGTAAAAAGTTATCAGGGACTCATGCAGCCAAATCTCTTCAAATATCTTAGCATTCAAATCCTTCCTCTAGTAGATCACTCTTCCTCCTATTCACCAACTACTTCCACCCCTAATCTGTCAAATTCGGTTCCTTGCGTGCTCAGGACGGAAAAATGGAAGATTAAATTGAGCCCGAAAGTCAGATCATTTCTTAATGGTAAAATATGTCTCAAAATTTTCCACCACAAAAATTAGATAGCAAATTAACTCTCCCTTCTTCTTGGCATGTAGGAAATACCAATAAATCATGAAGACTTGTACTTCCAGGAGATTTTTAGTAAAAATGGAGGGAAAATCAGTTATAAACACAGTTTCTGTTGATCTCTATTTTGAATTTGGGCAGTCCACATGGAAGATCTAATTTAAAATGGGCCTGGGGGTTCCTTTTTACCTTTTACACTTTTTTGAAAAATGTAAAAAATTCTCATTTTGCTTCGCCCCTCCACCTTAAAAAAATAGGCCTGACAGGTGTCCAAATGTGGGTCCTAACGGAAAGGCGCTCCCTTTCTTCATTTGAACCCCCTTTTAAATTTTCAAACTACCACGCGTCTAAATGGCACATCCTAAGATGGTCCCCAAAATTTGAGAGCTCGAATGAGAAAGGGCTCACCACGTGTCCTAGCCCAACAAAATTTGTTGAAAATTTAAAGATCATTGGAAAGTGCCATGTGTCAGGATCCGAGGTAGTCTCATTTGGCCATTGAAAATTCCAAGAAAAATACAAAGTGAGTGGAAGCCTCCAAGTGTCCTCTTCGTGCTTCTTTAAAATAAAACTCAAGGGTCGTGCCCCAAACATGCGCGGTTCCTCCACGTGTCCCAGGCTTCTTAAAAATTCTTGAAAAAGACTAAGTATGGGAAGACTCGGCGGAAGCTGCCACGTGTCTCCATGTCACAATTTAAAAATGGTGCCCAAGAGTAGAGACCCTGAATGAGCATGGGCTCTCCATGTGTCCATGTCCCGCCAAACTGTATTAACTGCATAATTTTTTTTAAGTCCAGGAAATGTAGCGGAAACCTCCACATGTCCTCCCAGCACAACTTAAAGGCTAAACGAAAAATAAAACTTTCAAATGAGCGTCATTCCTCCACGTGGCCAAATTTTGGGTCGAGGAAAACAATATAATTTTTAGAGTACCCCACTGAGCCGCATCCAACCAAAAAGGGCCATGTTTCCTTTTCATGTAGAGATGTAAATTCGACCAAGAAAAATAGCCGTCAAATTGTAAAATGCATGAAAACGACCATTTAATCCCGGAGATGAAATTTTCTCCAAGGACAGAGAATTTAGAAATGTTACAAGTTTCAAACAAATTCCCACAAGCTATATCCATTCATTTTTCTTCAAGTATTTAGGACAGAACAACAAGGACAACAAATCCTGGCTATGGAAAATGGAAAGAATGGGACAACTTGAGTTTTTCACCCAATTTACAGAGATTTTCAGATGAACAGAGAAATGAGGCATCGACTATGGATTCATAAGTGATCTTCGGCCCAAGGAAGGATTGATTATGGAAAAAAAAGGAAGACAATATTTTCAAACACAACAGGGGGAGATAAAATGTGACAAAGGTCGTAAACAAAGAGATTTTCAATGGAAAATGGGGTGAGACAAATCTCAGCACCAACATCAGCTCCGACTCAGGGATGGGAACTCCCTTCGAGTGCCACAAGAACAAAAGTAGACCAAGTGCCAAAAATATTCATTAGGCAAAGGAGTCAGCTTGCAAAGCACAAAACCAAAACCGTCTCCCCAAAAACAAACCGAGAAACCAGTAAAACCAGGCCACAAGGGACCAGAACGAACAAAGGACACAAAAACAAGAAACAACCAACAAACTATACACTATACAAATGACATGCAACCTGATTATGGGGAATCAATCCAAGAAATGCTTCAGATACCTACCATTAATAGGAAGTTTGAGCAATTCCCCATCCAAGTCCTTCAAGAAGAAGGTATGTTCACCAATTCTAATATCAATGGAGTAAGGGCCCATCCATAATGCATAAAATTTTCCATGCTTGCCCTTATCTTCATGCCTGCTATCCTATAACAACACGAGATCTCAAACATTGAAATCTCTTGGAGTGACCTCCTTGTCTAATAACTTCTTCATCTTTTCTCTAAACTTTACATGCCTTTGGTGGGATGCCCTCCTTTCTTCATCAAGTTCAACAATCTGGTTAATACGAGCATCAAATGGAATTACTTCTTGATCTTCCAGTTGTTGAATGAAATGATATGAGGATAGTTACATATGCAGGGGCAACAGGGCCTGAGTTCTACACCAACTCAAATGGACTCTTTCCAGTGGCTTTTTAAATAGTAATTTGGTCAGCCTCGACAACAAACTTCAACTGTTCACCCCATTTTCTTTTGTTCAGCTCCAAGGTTCTTCTGATAATCTTCAAAAAATTCTCATTACTAGACTCAGCTTGTCCATTTCCTTAGGGGTTGTAATTAGAAGCATATATCAAATTGATCCCATATTCTTTGCACATTGCCACCAAAGGTTTAGCTCTGAAGCTCATGGCATTTTCAACAACAATTTTAATTGGCACCCCAAACCTGTAGATGATATGGTTCAGCATGAAGTCCATGATAATTTGGTGTGTTGCTCTCTTGGTGGGGATTACCTCCACCCACTTAGTAAAGTAATCAGTGGCTACAAGAATCCACTTATGGCCAGCACTTGAAGGGTCTAAAATGAAATCCATTCCCCATTGCTTGAATGGGGCTTTAATTGATACAGGTTACAAAGGCAAGGAGCCTGAAGCTTTCAGTCTTCCAGAAAAGTGCTGACAACTCTCACATCTTCTAACCAAAAGAGTTGTATCCTTGAAGAGAGTTGGCCACCAATAACTAGCCCTCAGGATCTTGTGTGTTGTGACTTTTCCAGCAAAATGCCCCCCACAAACTCCTCCATGGAGATCAACAATTATCTTGGGGGCTTCATCTTCAGTAATGCACCTTAAGAGGACTCCCTCGGGGTTCTTCCAAGCTAACCCATAATCAGTAATGACATATTTCTTGGAATCCAAATTAAGAGCTCTCTTCAGGTTCTTACTCAAATACTCAGGGCAGTATAAATGTATTAGATAAAAAATCACATCTTTGTACCACTCAAAATTCATCAACTTTCTAAAGACACCTACCCTTTCTTCTTCTACCTAATTTACCTCAATAGTTTGCAAGTTTCTCTTATCCATAATCTTAGCCAAGCCAAAACCCTCTCACCAGCTTCGTGGCTTGGATATCCATGTCATATTCTTACAACTTCTTCACCCATCTACATATTTTACTTGAGATCTGTATCTATGATACGATGTCCTTCACCATGGTGTGGGGAACATAAGAAACAACTTTTGAACTCATAATGTAAGGCCTAAAAACCTTTGTTTCCTTCACCAAGGAAAATTTTTGCTTCTCCATAATAGTGAATTTTAGCTCAGCCCCTTACAATGCCTTACTAAAAAAGGAAATTGGCCTCTCGCCCCCTTCATCATCTTTCTGTAATAGGACAGATGCAATAGTGTTCTATGAAGAAAAAAAATAGTTGGAAAGGATTCTTATATTCTGGAGCCATCAAAAAAGGGGCATGCTTTAATGCCTCCTTGATCCCATTGAAATCTTGAACAGCATCCTCCTCCCATTTGATAACTTGGTCCTTCTTTAGCATGGAAGTAATTGGAATGGTCAACTCAACAAAGTTTGATATAAATCTTCTGATGAATTTTATCTACACAAAGAAAGACTAAATTCCTATCTGTGTTCTTAGAATTGGGACCTTGCTGATGTCCTCTACCCTTTATGGATCAATCTTTACCCCCTCTTATGACACAATGTGACCAAGCAACTTTTCCTTCTATACTCCAAAATGGAACTTCTTTGGATTGAGTGAAATGCCATATTATCTACATCTTATTAGCATCTTTTCCAAGTGTAGCAAGTGATCATCTTTCTTTCTAAAAAACACAGTCATATCATCCTGGTAAACAAAAATAAAATCATTGATGTGTTGGTCGTCAGATAGGACTTTACGAAGAGAAACAGTCAGGGGACAAGAAGTCCCTCCTCTTTAATGGGAGAGGTTCCCTTATTCAGAAACGAACTTATTTACAAATGTACAAAACATGATTTGTTAGTTAAACTTGGATATCACGAAAGTGTTTTCTATGAGGATCATCAATTACAAAAGGACTAAGGAAATGAGAGTACGGGAAAGAGCAGAAAGGCAACATGCAAAATTATAGATATCAGAGTAATTCTTTATGTATGCGAAAGTCGCAATGAGTTAAAACAAGATCATTTGTATTGAATAAATAAGATGGAATTTAAAGACACAAAGTTCTGTAAATAAAATCTGCTTAGAACACAAAGTTTCTTAACACGGATTCATTAATCAAGGACATAAAGTTCCTTCTTGGTTATACAAGATCACCGAGCTTGCAAAGTTGAAAAGTATGCAATCAGTAAGACTAACGTGCTTGAGATAAATGATCTTCACAAAGAAAATAAATGAAAACTTAGGAATAATAGAGACCAGATAGACAAAGAATGGAAAAGTCCTTCTGTATTGATTTCTTTGTAATCTATTTACACTTTCAGAAAATATGCCAAGTTTTTCCTTCTTTCTGAATGGCGTAGAAATACCATTATATAGCTTACAAGTCAGTTACTCTTCGTAACCGTTTCTTTTAACCAAGAATAGTTAAGGACTGCCAACCGCAATACCTCAACCTTTTACAAAGAAAATGGAAAAGAAAGGGAAGAAGAGAAAAGAATGGGGAAGAAGACAGGTGGCCAGTCACTGAGAGGGACCCACTAACTTCAGAATCTGCTACCTTAACTTCTTTAACGCCTCAGCTATGTCTCTGCCACGAGGGACTGATGTGTTGGTCGTAGACTGAGTCCAAAATCCAAGACACTTCTCCATCTCATTATCAAACTCGACATGAGTATGATAATCTTTGTTTGCTTCTTCAATGGCAGATTGAAGAGAGAAAATCTCCTTCATTTTCTCCTTGGAGATGGAACTTTCCTTGAATAGGTTATCTTTGACAAAAGCTCTGAATTGAGCTTTGATTTCTTGCAAGAAAAGGGAAGTACCAGAAGTCTCATCCTGAAGATGACAGTGTATATCTTTGAAAGCAGGGACCACCAGTGTCTTGAAACCTTCACCCTTCTGCCAACTGTTCTTCAGTTCTCCCAAAGCCTCATCCAGGACTCTGATCTTCCACTCCACACTGTAGACCCAGGACTTCGACAGATTATCCTTTGCATCATCAAAGACTTTACTCGCCAACAGAACGTTCTCATCTGTTTGTCCCATGAGTCAGAGGTCTACTATGCAACTGCTCCAGAGTTTGAGCTCTTTATCCATGATATTGATAGTGGAGGAGAGCTTCAATTGTACATTGCTCACCTTTTCATGGAGTTTGAAAGCTTCATCGATGAAGTTTAATCTAGCAACAAGCATGTCATCCACCAGGGCTTCAATAGCTCTACCATAGATAGAATACTTGTGCATATATTTGATACTCTGCACTTCATCTTGGCTTAGAATTACAGGAGGCGGGAGAGTAGTCAATGGGGTACGGTCTAAAAATTTGTCCTTAGACAAAAGAGACTTGATGAAACCTGTGAGAACCTGGGCCTGTTCTTCCAACTGTTCAATAGTTTGTTGCCCTTTCTCTACCCTCCCAATGACTCTTGTGACTGTTTCCTGGAGGTTGTGAATTTCACCTTCAGGGGTAGACTCTCCCATTGGGATTCTCGAGAGCTCTAAGTTAGATACCTGCAAGTCCTGCTTTGATTTATTCGTTGTAGGCTTGGTAATCTCCAGGAATTGTTGACCTTGAGCATCAGATACTATTCTAGAGATAACCTTGGCTCTCTTGGCACGAGAAGGAGTGGTGCCCAACAAGGCTGCAACGGCATCAAAATTTGGTCCTAAGCTTTGGGAGGAAAATTTCCTCTTCCTTTTGTCAACCAAAGGTTGCACCCACACAAAAGAGGAAGAGGAATCAGCAGGAGGGGCAAGGGGACCAAGAGACAGAGAGCTCATGACGCTCAAGGTCTGTGCAGCTATTGACTCGAGTTGAGAAGTGAGTGGGGCACTTGGGGCAATTGCGGCAGAAGAGTCAACATCACCTGAAAGCTCAGTGCTCTGGATTTCTTTATCTTTATCAGCTGGATCTTCAGGAGCACTTGTAAGAGTTGGTATTTCACTTTCTTCACTTTCACTGAGAACAATGATGTTCTCTGGTCCCATAGGAAACTCTGCTTGCTTTCTTTGAGGGTCACTTTCCACAGGCTCCTTCTTAACCTCCTTAAGCTTTTTCTGGTACACTTGAGTGGATGAAGAAGGAGTAGAAGCTGCAGGTCCTTGTATTGATGAAGCAGGAGGGGTCTTCACTGGTGTTTCTGACCTTGGAATAGACGCTTCTCTTCTTGGTGTTGAAGCATCCTTAGAAGAGGATTCTCCTGAATGCCTCCTGAATTCTCGAACCATCCTGTCAAACCAGACCTTAGTCCTGACTAAGACTGGAGCAAGGATCTCAGCCAGATCATCCCTCTCTTTCCTGTTTGAATCCAGGTCCTCCAAAGGAGTGTGCTTAATCACATTTTCATATTCATACGAGTATAGATCAGAATTGTCATCTTGGAGACCTTCAGGAACTTGGTATAGACCGAGTTCTTGGATCAATTGCAGGGAGAACCTGCCACAATGCCTTCTCCTGGCATCAAAATCATCTGCACAGTCAGCCCATGAGTCTTCTGTATCTGCCCTATGATGGTAGATTATCTTGATGTTCTGTTCAATAAACTTCTTCAAGTCAAAGCAGGTTCTTGGCTTGAAGAAATGAACGATGATAGGTACCAGGGCTCTCTCTATGTTCTGAGCATCCAGAGCTGTTTTGCAAGTGTAGTTTCCCAGAGAGATGGGAAATTGCAAGCCAGAAATCTTCTTATCTCTACAAGTTCTGTGCAACTTGTCTAGTTTCCTGCATATTTCTATCAAGGCCATTTTATCATTGCAGAACATGGGAAGCCGCAGAGGAGTGCTCTCATAGCCAACAAGGCTGATATAAGAAAATTTCCTAAATTGGATGAAATAAGCACCATATTGAGATATCAGGTTCATGGTTTCATCTGAAAACCTTCTAGCAGTATCACCTTCGAGCAGTCTGACCACGTACATGGTGAAAGCATCATTAACCCTTCTGAAATTACGATTGCTGGTCTCTAGGGTGAACTACGGGTAGTAAGCATATACTGGATCATCTTTGTGAGCGTCGATGTAAGAAAAGCCAAACCATTTCCGTGACACTGCCAGGGTATACATCAGGTACGAAGTCATATATAACTTCTTCGTTTGCTGCACATTGGACAGCTGCTCCGTCAAATTCATGCTTATTATTTCCACCCAATTGATATTTTACGTTCCTTCGCACACCATGCTGATGAGTGGACACATCTAGAAGTGAAATTCGTTGGTAGAGGGAAAACCCATAACCCGAGCCAGCAAGATTATGAAGTCTGACAACTCTTCATTGAAATATGCTTGGAAGAGGGTTTTGGTCAGTCGAGAAGCTCCTTTCTTAGGGTTCTTCAGCCAGGACTTCGCCACTCGTGCCTTATATTTGTCACTGTCTTGGTCGAACAGGGCCTGTGCTTGATCCCGGGAAACTACTATGGAATTATCCATCTCTGGAATCCTCAGAGTAGTGCTAATGGTGACAGCATCCAATTTGGCGATGAGTTCCCCATGTATATTGGTCAATTCACTCGAAACGGGGTCGAAGTGAGCTCCGCATGAAAGCACGGTGTCAGCACACTGTACTGAGATTGGGAAACCTCCAGCAAAAGCCAAACCACTATCGTGAATCATCTGTGCCATTGGTGTAGGGTTTGCGTCTGCCATTCTTGCCCAAAAATCACTGAAATCAAGATGACGAGCTTCGCTGTCCTAATATTGCGAATGGCAGACTCAAGTGGAGAAATTTACTCCTGTCCCTGAAATTTGATCTTCATATTGATAGTAGCTAGGAGGACAGAGCCACAAACCAGACTCGGAAAGGAATTACAGAGGGAGGGGAACACGCGCAGGTTTTCAAATTGCAAGGGTTCGAGCAAAAGATAGCATGGAAGTAGTGTTGAAAAAATTGCAAGGGAAATGCTCGTTAAAATAGCGTAGGAGAGGAAGAGAAAGTTCCATGAATGTGCATTTATTTAATCATAACCACAATTTGACTAGCATGAAATTCGCGTAGTAGGTGGGGAAAAAAGAAAGCTCCCAACGGGAATGACATGTACGTTGGCGACAAAAACACGCGAAGGTACGCGGCGGTTCGGGTGTTTCGGCCGAAATGGTGGAACATCTAGCCACAATAAGTTGTGGGCCACTTGGGACCAACAAGTTCCATGGGCCCGCAACTGGAACAACTTTCAGGGATTCGGCCGATCGGGGGGGAACGACGCACTTTCGACTTGGGACAGGAGAGACAACAAATGTCGACAAGCCTGAAATACATACCAAAATGACCAAAACAACAGATTTTTTTCAATTTTCGTGGATTCTTAGGCCTTTATGGGAAAAACCTCAGATCCAAAATTTGTGAAATTTTACTCTTATCAGAGCCAGGGAATTTTGCGTGGACAAAAAATGGCTCCTTTCGGGGATGGACTGGCATAAATTCAAGGAATGAGACAAGGCAAGAAAGAACTTAGACAAACTCAGGAGAAGCAGATCAGTACCTTATCCATTAGGCCACGGAGTCAAAAATAGACCAATACAGAGGACAAACACACCAAAAACAGAAAAGAAAGAAAAAACAAAAAAAACTGTACAGAAATAAAGGGACTCCCAATATCAATTAGTCATACTAAGACGATTCTGAGGCTCCAATAGAAGCTTTAGATTTCACATTTACCGTCAGGTTTATCAAATAATTCCTCCAAATCACCAACCGTGAGGAATCTTGTTCCTTTGAGATTGGATGCATCCATCTTGATCGTTTCTTCCCCTTGGGTGAAGCTGTCAAAGGGCAACATTCTCACGAGGTAGGTTGTCACTTCCTCAAAATAACAGCTGTTGCGAAATTACCCTTGAGTGTTCCAGGAAGGAAGAAATGTGATCAGTATTGAAGACTTGCCAGTTATTGGCATTATTAGGTCCACTAGGCCGTGGACCATCTCAGATGGTGAACTTATCCTGAGAGAATCAGGATGAGGAATCAGTAGCGACCCTGAGATTGCTATTGAATCAGCCCTACTGTTCTTCTCCCTAGGTATTGCCTCAATGGAAAAGCATCAAGGAATTCAATGGAATCCCAAACCCTGATTCCGGTAATGTTCAGCACATCCTCCCATTTGTACCTGGAAAAGGCTTCTCACTTGCTTACAATCAGTTTCTGCATCAACCACGTGCCAGAAGATTCTTCACACCTTGTTCTTTGGCCACTTGTAATCCAAGAATGAGAGCCTCATACTCTGCTGTGTTATAGTATTCTCAAAACTACAACTTAAATGAAAAGGGTGTGTAGGCATCCTTCAGGTGACACTAGCAGGACACCAGCTCCAAAACCAGCTGAGGAACAACTTCCATCAAACTCTAAAATCAAAATACCATTAGGATATTTAGGTGACATTCTGGGAAGTTGGATTTCATCAGGGGACATAATCATGTAATTACCATTACCCATATCCTCATAGAGTATATTGTGCTTTAGGATCATCCAATTTTTGCACAATATACTCGATTGCTTCTCAGGCATCAACTTCTTCATTTGTCCATTAACAGGTATGATTGCATGCGACCAGTCCAGTCTGAATTTCTTCCCCACCCACATCTTTGTAGAAGTTCCTACTTAGCAACATCCCGTATGAAGGAGGGATATCTGCTACTAAGATGGTAGCCAAACACTTTCTTTTTAGGCAAGGCGCAAATCCACTTGTGCATCTTTAATTCTCCCGACCAGGGGCCCTTCTTTACTTTCCATGGAGTAACAAGATCCATAAGTGCATGTGAGGGTCAGGCCTAAAGAATGAGCTACTTAGCAGCATCAATATCTGATGCTCTGCATCAATGCCCACATTACGAGCTATGACAAGCTATAAGAAGTGTTAATAAAATGGTTTATGTGGGCACCAGGCGAGGTGATAGCAGCTACATAGACTAGGTGTGGGTGGAGAAGGAGGAGTGGTCAAAAGGCTTTAGAAGTGGTTTTGGAGCAAAAGCTAGCATTGAAGTAGTTTGAAAAATGCAAAGGGGAATTCTCGTTAAAATAGCCGTTGAAGGAGAGAGAAAGTCCATAATGTTGCATTTTAATTACTAACCAACCAATTTTGAAATAAGCATGGAAAATCCGGTAGAGTGGGAAAAATAAGCACGAATGACACTTGTACGCTTGGGACAAAAACACGCGAAGGACGCGGTTCGGTGTTTCGTCCGAAATTGAACATCTCGCACTATAATGTTTGTGGACATCTTGGGACAAAGTTTCCTATGGGTCCCCCAAAATGAAAACGGTCAGGGATTTCGTTTTCTGGCCGATGTCGGGGGAACAGATGCACGTTCGTCCTTGTGGACAAAAACAAAAAAAAACCACAAGAGCAAACCATCGGCGAGACAAAAATGTCCACAACCTGAAGATACATACAAATGACCCAAACACAGATTTTTTTCAATAATGTGTTCGTGACTTAGGACACTTTAGATAAACTCCCTCATAAACTTTCAAAATTTTGAAAGTTTCTATCTCTATCAGAGCATGGAATTTTGAGTGTACACCAACTGGCTCCTCTGGGGATGAGACTGGGCATAAATTCAGGAATGGAGACAAGGCAAGAAACTTAGACAAACTCAGAGAAGCAGATCAGGTACCGTATCCATTAGGCCCCGGAGTCAAAAATAGACCAATAAAAAAACCAAGGACAACCACACCAAAACGAAAAGGAAAGAAAAACAAAAACCTGGACAGAATATACAAAGGGACTCCCATATCCATCTTATCATACTCAAGACATTGCTGAGGTCCATTGAAGCTTTAATTTTTTCACTACCTTGCATGTTTATCAAATAATTCCTCCAAACTCACCAACCGTTAGGAATCTTTTTCCTTTGATATGAGCATCCCCATCTTGATCTGTTTCTTCTTCTTCCCCTTGGTGACTGCTTGTCAAAGGGCAACATTCTCATCTCACGAGGTAGGTTGTCACTTCCCTCAAAAATACAGCGGTCCGAACTTACCCTTTGAGGTCCAGGAAGAAAGAAAATGTGATCATTTTGAAGACTTTGCCAGTTATTGGCCATTATTAAGGTAGCACAGCCGATGGACAATCTCAATGGTGAACTTAACCTGAAGAAGCAGGGAGGAATCAGTAGCGCGACCCTGAATTGCTATTGAATCAGCCCTACTGTTCTTCCCTTCCTAGGTATTGCCTCATGGAGAAAGCATCAAGGATTCATGGAATCCCAAACCTGATTCCGGTAATGTTTCAGCCTCCCATTTTTACCTGGAAAGGCTTCTCACTTGCTTTACAATCAGTTCTGCATCACCACGTGCCAGAAGATTCTTCACCACCTTGTTCTTTGGCCACTTGTAATCCAAGAATGAGAGCCTCATACTCTGCTGTGTTATTAGTATTCTCAAACTACAACTTAAATGAAAAGGGGTGTAGGCATCCTTCAGGTGACACTAGCAGGACACCAGCTCCAAAACCAGCTGAGGAACAACTTCCATCAAACTCTAAAATCAAAATACCATTAGGATATTTAGGTGACATTCTGGGAAGTTGGATTTCATCAGGGGACATAATCATGTAATTACCATTACCCATATCCTCATAGAGTATTTGTGCTTTAGGATCATCCATTTTTTGCACAATATACTCAGATTGCTTCTCAGGCATCAACTTCTTCATTTGTCCATTAACAGGTATGAGTGCATGCGACCAGTCCATCTGAATTTCCCCACCCACATCTTGTAGAAGTTCCTACTTAGCAACATCCCGTATGAAGGAGGGATATCTGCTACTAAGATGGTAGCCAACACTTTCTTTTTAGGCAAGGCAGCAAAAAATCCACTTGTGCATCTTTAATTCTCCCCGACCAGGGGCACTTCTTTACTTTCCATGGAGTAACAAGATCCATAAGTGCATGTGAGGGTCAGGCCTAAAGCATGAGCTACTTTAGCAGGCATCACATTATCTGATGCTCCTGAATCAATGACACAATTACTGAGCCTATGACCAGCTATAAGAAGTGTTACATAAAATGGTTTAATTTTGTCACCAGGCGAGGTGATAGCAGCTACTAGACTAGGTTGTGGTGTAGAAGGAGGAGTAGGCAAAAGGCCTTTAGAAGTGGTTTTGGAGTGGGAATTAACAAATTGAATCATTTTGGCAAGAGATTTGGGATGGGTTTGGTAATACTCGGCCTCTGAAATTTGAACCTTAGTCTTTTTAAGATGATCAATAATATCAAAAGACCCAGAAGTAGATGGGCCATCATCACTTGAAATTCTAGGCTTATCAACCTTAGGAGAAAAAGAAGGAACTTTACTAGTAGGATTGACAGGACTCACCTTTGGTGCAGATGAAGTAGGGATAGGAGATCCTCTTTTTGCAATTATGGGAATAGTTGTTGACTGCTCCTTAGATTTCTTTAGGGGCTACGTCACTTTCTCCCTCCGATGTGTCTACTCTCGAGTCATGACAGCAAATGATTCGCTATTCATGTCTGCTACCACTTCATCATAATCATCTCCATCATCGATGCCCTCAGTGGTGAAGAAATTAACCCGAGATCCCTCAAGTTCCTCTACTTCATCATCAAATTCGTCCACAAACTCTTCGCAAGCTTCATTATCCTCATCATCATCGGGCTCTTCAACCTCACAGGTTACATTCACAGGAACCTTAACAGGAGGTCCTTCAAGTGCTAATCTTGTTTGAGAAGGAGGTAAACGATTTCTGGGCTGAAAATTCCTTCTTGGAACATCTGCATAAGGGGCATGCTGAGCCAATTGTTTCTCTATAGTAATAAGATCATTTGCAAGTTTATGAACTAATGGATTAGTATTAGGTCCAGGGGTGGAAGAGGAAGAAGCAGCAGGCTTAGATTTGGGAGGGTCTCTTCTCAACTTCCCTGACATGATCAAGTCATCCTCGATACTAACAGCAAGAGTTTGATCCTCAACCAATGTTGTGAGGTTAGCCCTTCTTAGTGCAAAACTAACTTTGGGCGATTGAGCATTTAGGAAGAAACACTTTTGAATTTGATCAACAGGCCGAGTATTTACAAGAATTTTGTTGATCAGTCTATTGAATCGGACCACAAACTCTCTCATGGGTTCTTGTGAATATTTCTTTATCTGAGAAATTTGGGCAAGCAAAGCATGCACATCTTCTGCCATCTTGAAACGATTTTCAAAGTGAGTTCTCATTGTGTTCCAGTCAGTGATAGCGTTAGCCGGAAGGTGGTAGAACCAATCAGCAGCATTATCTTGTAACGTCTCAACGAACAGCCTTACGGAAACGTCTTCATGTTCGACTCCCAGAACTCCACATGCAACAATGAAGGCGGCGATGTGTTCATCAGGATGCACTTTGCCATCACCTTTGAATTTGGGGAAGTTCTTCCGCTTACCTCTAGGTAACTCATGCAAAGGCTGAGTAAGGGCCAGGGGCCCGACACGATGACCCCATGGTAATGGTGCCGCCATTCTTGGAAAAACGGCTTGGAGAGGAACTGCAACACCAGCAAGAATCAAAGCTCGCAGATTAGGGCTAGCTAGCTCTGAAGGAATACCACCCGTAGGACTTCTATCTTGAACAGGTGGAGTACTTGTCGAACGAGTCCTTCTATTTCTTGTTGAAGGGAAAGGAAAACCCTGCTGCTCCAAAAGCTAAAACTGAGAGTCTTCAATACCAAGGGTCCTTCTCCCTCGAGTAAAACGCGGAGTCGCCAGATCAAAAGATGATAAAAAATAACAGAACTGGAATATGATTTTCCCCAGCGGAGTCACCAAAAAACTATTGGTCGTCAGATAGGACTTTACGAAGAGCAATAGTCAGGGGACAAGAAGTCCCTCCTCTTTAATGGGAGAGGTTCCCTTATTCAGAAACGAACTTATTTACAAATGTACAAAACATGATTTTTTGGTTAAACTTGGATATCACGAAAGTGTTTTCTATGAGGATCATCAATTACAAAAGGACTGAGGAAATGAGAGTACGGGAAAGAGCAAAAAGGCAACATGTAGAATTATAGATATCAGAGTAATTCTTTATGTATGTGAAAGTCGCAGTGAGTTAAAACAAGATCATTTGTATTGAATAAATAAGATGGAATTTAAAGACACAAAGTTTTGTAAATAACATCTACTTAGAACACAAAGTTTCTTAACACGGATTCATTAATCAAGGACACAAAGTTCCTTCTTGGTTATACAAGATCACTGAGCTTGTAAAGTTGAAAAGTATGCAATCGTTAAGACTAACGTGCTTGAGATAAATGATCTTCAGAAAGAAAATAAATGAAAACTTAGGAATAACAGAGACCAGATAGACAAAGAATGGAAAATTCCTTCTGTATTGATTTCTTTGTAATCTATTTACACTTTCAGAAAATATGCCAAGTTTTTCCTTCTTTCCGAATGGCGTAGAAATACCATTATATAGCTTACAAGTCAGTTACTCTTTGTAACCATTTCTTTTAACCAAGAATAGTTAAGGACTGCCAACCACAATACCTCAACCTTTTACAAAGAAAATGGAAAAGAAAGGGAAGAAGAGAAAAGAATGGGGAAGAAGACAGGTGGCCAGTCACTAAGAGGGACCCACTGACTTCATAATCCGCTGCCTGAACTTCTTTAACGCCTCAGCTATGTCTCTACCACGAAGGACTGACGTGTTGGTCGTAGACTGAGTCCAAAATCCAAGACACTTCTCCATCTCATTATCAAACTCGACATGAGTATGATAATCTTTGTTTGCTTCTTCAATGGCAGATTTGAAGAGAGCAAATCTCCTTCATTTTCTCCTTGGAGATGGAACTTTCCTTGAATAGGTTATCTTTGACAAAAGCTCTGAATTGAGCTTTGATTTCTTGTAAGGAAAGGGAAGTACCAGAAGTCTCATCCTGAAGATGACAGTGTATATCTTTGAAAGCAGGGACCACCAGTGTCTTGAAAGCTTCACCCTTCTGCCAACTGTTCTTTAGTTCTCCCAAAGCCTCCTCCAGGACTCTGATCTTCCACTCCACACTGTAGACCTAGGACTTCGACAGATTATCCTTTGCATCATCAAATACTTTACTCGCCAACAGAACGTTCTCATCTGCTTGTCCCATGAGTCGGAGGTCTACTATGCAACTGCTCCAGAGTTTGAGCTCTTTATCCATGATATTGATAGTGGAGGAGAGCTTCAATTGTACATTGCTCACCTTTTCGTGGAGTTTGAAAGCTTCATCGATGAATTTTAATCTAGCAACAAGCATGTCATCCACCAGGTCTTCAATAGCTCTACCATAGATAGAATACTTGTGCATATCTTTGATACTCTGCACTTCATCTTGGCTTAGAATTACAGGAGGCGGGAGAGTAGTCAATGGGGTACGGTCTAAAACTTTGTCCTTAGACAAAAGAGACTTGATGAAACCTGTGAGAACCTGGGCATGTTCTTCCAACTATTCAATAGTTTGTTGCCCTTTCTCTACCCTCCCAATGACTCTTGTGACTATTTCCTGGAGGTTGTGAATTTCACCTTCAGGGGTAGACTCTCCCATTGGGATTCTCGAGAGCTCTAAGTCAGATACCTGCAAGTCCTACTCTGATTTATCTGTTGTAGGCTTGGCAATCTCCAGGAATTGTTAACCTTGAGCATCAGATACTATTCTAGAGATAAACTTGGCTCTCTTGGCACGAGAAGGAGTGGTGCCCAACAAGGCTGCAACGGCATCAAAATTTGTTCCTGAGCTTTGGGAGGAAAATTTCCTCTTCCTTTTGTTAACCAAAGGTTGTACCGACACAAAAGAGGAAGAGGAATCAGCAGGAGGGGCAAGGGGACCAAGAGACAGAGAGCTCATGACGCTCAAGGTCTACGTAGCTGTTGACTCGAGTTGAGAAGTGAGTGGGGCACTTGGGGCAATTGCGGCAGAAGAGTCAACATCACCTGAAAGCTCAGTGCTCTGGATTTCTTTATTTTTATAAGCTGGATCTTCAGGAGCACTTGCAAGAGTTGGTATTTCACTTTCTTCACTTTCACTGAGAACAATGATGTTCTCTGGTCCCATAGGAAAATCTGATTGCTTTCTTTGAGGGTCACTTTCCCCAGGCTTCTTCTTAACCTCCTTGAGCTTTTTCTGGTACACTTGAGTGGATGAAGAAGGAGTAGAAGCTGCAGGTCCTTGTATTGATGAAGCAAGAGGGGTCTTCACTGGTGTTTCTGACCTTAGAATAGATGCTTCTCTTCTTGGTGTTGAAGCATCCTTAGAAGAGGATTCTCCTGAATGCCTCCTGAATTCTCGAACCATCCTGTCAAACCAGACCTTAGTCCTGACTAAGACTGGAGCAAGGATCTCAGCCAGATCATCCCTCTCTTTCCTGTTCGAATCCAGGTCCTCCAAAGGAGTGTGCTTAATCACATTTTCATATTCATATGAGTATAGATCAGAATTTTCATCCTGGAGACCTTCAGGAACCTGGTATAGACCGAGTTCTTGGATCAATTGCAGGGAGAACCTGCCACAATGCCTTCTCCTGGCCTCAAAATCATCTGCACAGTCAGCCCAGTAGTCTTCTGTATCTGCCCTATGATGGTAGATTATCTTGATGTTCTGTTCAATAAACTTCTTCAAGTCAAAGCAGGTTCTTGGCTTGAAGAAATGAACAGTGATAGGTACGAGGGCTCTCTCTATGTTCTGAGCATCCAGAGTTATTTTGTAAGTCTAGTTTCCCAGAGAGATGGGAAATTGCAAGCCAGAAATCTTCTTATCTCTGCAAGTTCTGTGCAACTTGTCTAGTTGCCTGCATATTTCTATCAAGGCCATTTTATCATTACAGAACATGGGAAGCCGCAGAGGATTGCTCTCATAGCTAGCAAGCCTGATATAAGAAAATTTCTTGAATTGGATGAAATAAGCACCATATTGAGATATCAGGTTCATGGCTTCATTTGAAAACCTTCTAGCAGTATCACCTTCGAGCAATCTGACCACGTACATGGTGAAAGCATCATTGACCCTTCTAAAATTACGATTGCTGGTCTCCAAGGTGAACTGCGGGCAGTAAGCTTATACTGGATCATCTTTGTGAGGGTCGATGTAAGAAAAGGCAAACCATTGCCGTGACGCTGCCAGGGTATACATCACGTACGAAGTCATATAGAACTTCTTCGTTTGCTGCACATTGGACAGCTGCTCCATCAAATTCATGCTTATGATTTCCGCCCAATTGATATTTTGCGTTCCTTCGCACACCATGCTGATGAGTGGACACATCCAGAAGTGAAATTCGTTGGTAGAGGGAAAACCCATAACCCGAGCCAGCAAGATTATGAAGTCTGACAACTCTTCATTGAAATCTACTCGGAAGAGGGTTTTGGTCAGATGAGAAGCTCCTTTCTTAGGGTTCTTCAGCCAGGACTTCGCCACTCGTGCCTTATATTTGTCACTGTCTTGGTCGAACAGGGCCTGTGCTTGATCCTGGGAAACTACTATGGCATTATCCATCTCTAGAATCCTTAGAGCAGTGCTAATGGCGACAGCATCCAATTTGGCGATGAGTTCCCCATGTATATTGGTCAATTCACTCGAAACGGGGTCGAAGTGAGCTCTGCATGAAAGCACGATGTCAGCACACTGTACTGAGATTGGGAAACCTCCAGCAAAATCCAAACCACTATCGTGAATCATATGCGCCATTGGTGTAGGGTTTGTGTCTGCCATTCTTGCCCAAAAATCACTAAAATCAAGATGACGAGCTTCGCTGTCCCCAATATTGTGAACGGCAGACTCAAGTGGAGAAATTTGATCCTGTCCCTGAAATTTGATCTTCATATTGATAGTAGCTAGGAGGACAGAGTTGCAAACCAGACTCGGAAAGGAATTACAGAGGGAGGGGAACACGCGCAGGTTTTCAAATTGCAAGGGTTCGAGCAAAAGATAGCATGGAAGTAGTGCAAAAAATGCAAAGGGGAAATGCTCGTTAAATAGCCGTTTAGGAGAGAGAAAGGCCATGAATGCGCATTTAATACATAACCACCAATTTGAATAAGCATGAAATTCGGGTAGAGCGGGAAAAGTAAGCACGAATGACACTTGGTATGCTTCAGACAAAAACGCGCGAAGGACGTGGTTCGGGTGTTTCGACCAAAAATGGAACATCTCGCACAATAAGTTTTGGGACACTTGGGACAAAAAGTTCCGACGGGCCTGAAAATGGAACAACTTTAGGGATTTCGGCCTATCGGGGAACAGAATGCACTTTCGTACTTGGGACAGGCGGGACAAAAATGTCCGACAGGCCCGAAATACATACAAAATGACCCAAAACATAGATTTTCTCAATTTTCACAACTTATGCACTTTAGAGAAAAACACTCATAGCTCAAAATTTTGAAATTTTACTCTTATCAGAGCAGGGAATTTTGAGTGGACAACATGATATAACTAACAAAAGTAACATCCATCACTCTTTGAAAAGTTACTCCAACATTCATCAAACCAAAGGGCATCCTGACATATATGTAAGTTCCCCAAGGAGTGGTAAAGGCTATTTTAATTATTTCTATTTCCTTTACAACAACTAGGTTATAACCAGAGAAACCATCCAAGGTAGAAAGCAACTCAACCAGTCACTAGTTGCACCATGTTTTCCATGTTTGGAAAAGGATAATTATCCTTTATTGATGCTCTGTTCAAATTCCTAAAATGCACACATAGCCTGATATCACCATTCTTCTTTCTAACTGGTACTAGGTTTGCAACCCAAGAAGAATACCTTGTGGGCTAAATAATTCCACCATCCCTCAATTTCTTCAGTTCTTCTTGTATTTTAAGAGACATGAGTGGATTGATTGGCCTCTATTTCTTCCTGAATGGTTTTTCATTGGATTCCAAAGGAATATCATGTTGAAATAGATCCTCTTTATTTGCCTTTGGTTCAAAATAAGAGCAAGCCATGCAGTCTTGATATTTTTTCAGCAACTAGGCATAAGAATTTTTTTCCTCCTTATTCAAGTTTCTTTCCAACCAGATCTTCCTTGGCTTCTCCTTTGTGCCAAGATCATTCTCCTCAACATCCCTTGAGGCTGCTACATATCTTTTAATAATGCAATCAACATTATCAAATTTTTATTCAAGAGCAACTAACCCTCTAGGAATGGTATTAGTTTTTAGTTGGATAATGACTTTGCCAAACATGGTTTCTTTTCCCTCTGCTGCACACACCATTGGATCCCAATCAATATATTGATCAACAAACTCCCCTTTGTTCTATAGAAATCTTCTGACCTAAGCATCATCATCAAAAAATTGTCATTGTTTAGTGTTGTCAGGGACAAATGGTCTTGTAAATACTTCAACATCAAAGTCACAATATGGGGACATTACACAATTATCAAACCAAGATCCCAATACTGCAAGTTTTTCTACCAAATCATTGAACATCCTATCATGATGCATAATATTGAATTAATCAAACATCTCAATGAGATCCTAAACTACATGCTTGTACTATTTCATTCAGTGATTTTTTGTGGCATAAAGTTTTCTGGCTTGTTTGACAATTAATTTTGAATCTCCTTTTGATAATGATGTCCTTAACACTATATTTCCAAGCAATTATCAAACCTAACAACAATTCCTCATACTCAACAATGTTGTTAGTGCAATCAAAATTTAGTTTGAAGGAAAAAGCAAACTTTTTTTGGCCTGGAGAAATCAGAACAAGACTAGCACCATTTCCAAATTTGGAGCAATCTCCTTCAAACAATAAAGTCCAAGGAGATCCTACCTATCCAAGACACTTGAATTTTTCAATTTTGTGCTCTCTTCCATCAGTAAATCCTACAAAGTTATCAACATCAACACTTGTGTACAATACTTCATAGGATGCATTGTTGGGATCTTCAATAAGGTGCAAAATCTTCTTTTCCCCATACAACCTGACAAGTTTTCCCTCAATTGGAATAGTGGCATAAGACATATCCATCTGCACACTCCCACCAACACTTGTAACCCAATTTCTTAACAACAACATACCCCACTTGGATGGGCAATCAACAATGACAACATCAAGTTTCAATTTTTTACCTGGGTAGGCTGCAAGTTACACCACCAAACCTTTCACACATCCCCCCACTGGAACTTCTCTAGAATCCATGGTAGTGCACTTACCATATGTTGTTGTTACTTTGATATCCAGCTCATTCATAACTTCCAAAGTCATAATATTGCATGACGCCCCCAAATCAAACATACATTTGTGGAGCAATCTGTCCTTAATGATCAGAGTGGTGAAGAATGGATCCACATTTAGCTGAGATTCCACCAAGGATGTCCCTAAGTAAATCTCAGGTGGTTAACCTAGTTCCTCCAATGCTAGTGGTGTCTTTAACTCTTCAATGATTGGAGGAGTCTCCACAAAGTTTACATTCCTTCCTAGGGCACTCTTTTCCTATTTCAGCCCCAAATACTCAAACGCCATTTTCTTGTGCTCAGGAATTCTAAGCAACTCAAATATTGGAACTGATATCTTGATTTGACTCAAGACTTAGGAAATATCATAAGGGACATATTTTGGCAAGGCAGTATTAGAAGGAAGATTGACACACTCATCAGATGGCATGGGACTATTGATATTTTGGGCATAAGAAGTATAAATTTTACTTGGGACAACAAGGCCTTTGGAAGATGTATCTTTCTTCAGAGCCTCTTTAGGAATATATGAAAGCAATGGAGTTTTTGGCTTCGCTTGAGGCCCTGCCCCTTTAACAACCTTACTTCTTGTATTGTACTCCTTCTCTTGGGCAACAACAACGTTCATCAACAACTATATGTCCTCCTCAAATGGGATCCCTCCATCATAATTATTTATCATCAAAGCTCTTAAGTATTCAAAGTCATTAGTAGGTATCTCAAAATCTTGTACGATATCTATTTCTAAAGTATGAGAGGGAGGAAGAATAGGTACCCGGTGGATGCAATCCAAAAAATTTGCAGCAATCAAGCACTTATCACTTCAATTGAAGTTGCCCCTTGTTGTGACCTCATGGAGTAACCCATCATGTAAACATCATCATCATTATCATCATCAGCTTCTTCTTCTTCTTGCTGATCAAATTCACATGGAGCATGGTGCATGAAACATCTGTCACACCAATATATGAAATCTATTTCTTCCACAACAACAACTCTGGCAGCCAAAGGATCAGGCACCATTATGTTTGAACCCTTCCTTGGGGTTGTTTTTTTCCAAATCTAATAGGTCCCTTTCCTCTATCATCAGATCTCTACTCATTTCTATGATGAGTTGTAAATTTTTCTTTGGCTTGTTGATTGTGTTGACCTTGTGAGCTCTTCCTAATCCCATTCTCATCTTGGGCTAATTTGTATGAGATTTCATTGAAATCCTTTGCCAAAGTTGTCACAACCTCCACCAAATCAGCACCCTTACTTGCTTGAGGTTTTTCCTGGTTAATCAGTTTCACACCCTACCTCTTAGGAGGTTTTCTAATTGCCTTGATATTGTTCTGAATTTTCAGAGCCATGGTGAAGGCCTGCCTCAAATTTGTAGGGTTCTTGTCCCTTAAGTAGTAAGCAACATTTTTATCAAATGCATCTAAATATTTGATCAAACATGATTCATCACATGGCCTCAAGTTAACAGGAAATCTCCTCAAGGTCTTGTTAAACCTTGTGTTGAAATAATGTACTGACTCATTAGGATTCTTCTTGATATTTTCAAACTCTAACAGAAGAAACCTAGGGTCTGTTCTATCACCATATTACAATCTAAATGCATTATTCATCTCCACCCATGAATCAATGGAGTTATCTGACAAATCTTTATACGAGTCCCTTGCATCCTCTTCCAAAGTATGGATGAAAATTTTGATATATACATCTTCATATTCAATCTCAAAGTCTTCCTTCATGTTGATAAAAAGTTTTAAATGTTGATCACCATTTATAGCATTATTTACCTAGAAATTTGGTAATCTATTTCTTACATCCTAGGGAATTACATTTGGATAACCAGCCATCCCTAGAAAATTTATAGGTCCAAAAGTATTTACAACAAATGGAGGTCTAGGTTTTTACACCCAATATACAGACCTTTTCAGATGAATAGAGAAATGAGGCATCAACTATGGATCCATAAGTGATCTTCGGTCCAAGGAAGGATTGATTACGGTAAAAAATGGAAGACAGAGTATTTTCAAACACAACATAGAAATAAAAGGTGACAGAGGCTGTAAACAAAGATATTTTCAATGGAAAATGGGGTGAGACAAATTTGAGCACCAAGATTGGCTCCGACTCAGGGATGGGCACTCCCTGCGAGTGCCACAAGAAAAAAATTAGACCGAGTGAAAAAAAATCCATTGGGTAAAGGAGTCAGCTTGCAGAGAAGAAAATGAAAACTGTCTCCAAAAAACAAATCGAGAAACCAGGAAAACCAAGCCACCAAGGACCAAAACGAACAAAAAACATGAAAGACAACAAACAACCAAAAAACTATACACTGTACAAATGATGTTCATCTTGATTTAAAGAAAAAATAAGGAAAAACTTCAAGTGCCTACCATCCTAGATATGACCATGATAAGCAGTCCTGATATGTCTTTAACAACTGGTCATATGATTGCCTCTCTTTTCCATCCAAGTCGCTATCTGACCACATTTATTCAGGCTTATCCTTTGTGCTTGGGTAAAATTTTGTAACATCCTTTGAGGATACATCGAACATCAAAGTTTCAGGAGAATCATCCTACTCATGATACTTGCATTAATCAATTTCATACTCCTTGAAAGCAACATAACTCACATAGTTATCAATATCAATATCTGTATGTAATAATTCATAAGAAGAATTGTTGGGGTCCTCAATAAGATATAACATCTTATTTTCACCAGGTAACTGTACAAGGTTTCCTTCAATTGGTATGGTGGCATAAGACATGTCCATCTAAACATTTCCACCAACACTTGCAGCCCATTTTCTTGATAACAACATGCCCCATTTGGTAGGGAAATCAACAACAACCACATCAAGTTTCAAGTTCCTACCTGGGTAAGCTACAAGTTGCACCACCAAACCTTTCACACATCCCACCACTGGAACTTCTCTTGAATCTATGGTAGTGCACTTCCCATATGCTGCTATTACTTTGATATTTAGCTCATTCATAACTTCTAGAGGAATGATGCCCCTGAATCAAACATACAGTTGTGGAGCAATCTGTCCTTAGTGAACAAAGTGGTGAAGAATGGATTCACATTTAGCTGAGATTCCACCAAGGATGTTCCCAAGTAAACCTCAGGTGGTTCACCTATCTCTTCCAGTGCTTGGGTTTTTTCCAATTCTGCAATGGCAGGAGGAATCACAACATATCTGCCTTGGGTGACCTTTTCTTCTCTAAACCCCAAATATTCAAATGCTTTGTTCCTATGATAAGGGATTCTAAGCAATTCAAAAATAGGAACAAAAATCTTTATATGACTCAAGAATTGGGCTATGTCACAAGGGACATACTTTGGTAATGTAGTGTTAGGAGGAAGGTTTACAAATTTCTCTGATGGCACATGACTTGTTACAGTCTGAGCATAGGGAGGGATACAAGTCTTACATGAGACAACAAGACCTTTTCTAGATTTATCTTTCCTTGGAGTTTCTTTTGGGATACTAGTAAGCACTAGAATTTTTGGTTTGGCTTGAGGCCCTGCCCCTTTGGCAACCCTACTGCTGGTATTATATTATTTTTCATGGCCAACCACAACATTCATTAACAACTACCTATCCTCCTTAGAAGGTATCCCTCCATCATACTTCTCAATCATTAGAGCTCTTAGGTACTCAAACTCATTATTAGGAAGTTCAAAATATTGCACCATATCAATTTCAAAAGTATGAGTGGGAGGAAGAGGTAACACCCAGTGAATAAAATTCCAGAAATATTTAGCATTTCCGGCACTCATCAACTCAGTTTAAGTTACCCCTTGTTGTGAGCTCTTGGAGAAACCCGTCATGCAAACATCATCATCATTATCATCATTAGCTTCTACTTCTTCTTATAGATCTATTTCACATAGAACATGGGGAATGAAACATCTGTCACACTAATCAATGACATCTGTTTCTTCCACAACAACAACTCTGGTAGCCAAAGGATCCGGAACCATTCTGTTTTCCCTACCTTGGGTCTATTTGTTTCCAAATCCAACAAGTCCCTTTCCTATGTCATCAGGTCTATGATGATTTGTAAATTTGTCTTGGCCTTGTTGCTTGTACTAACCTTGTGAACTCTACACAATCCCCTTCTTAGCCTGGGCTAGTTTGTATGAGATTTCCTTGACATCCCTTGCCAATTTTTTTGTAACTTCCTCCAAATTAGCAGCCTTACTTGTTTGGGTTTTTTCCAGGTTAACAAGTTTCACACCATCCCTCTTAGGAGTTTTTCTAATCGCCTTGATGTTGTTTTCAATTTATAGAGCCATGGTGAAGGCCTGCCTTAAATTGGTAGGGTTTTTGTCCCTCAAGAAGTAAGTATCTTTTTTATCAAATACATCTGAATATTTGATCAAACATGATTCATCACATGACCTTAATTTAACATGCAATATCCTTAAGTTCTTGTTAAACCTGTTGAAATCATGTACTGACTCATTAGGATTCTTCTTGATGTTTTCAAATTATGATAGAAGAAATCTAGGGTCAGTCCTATCACCATATTGCAATCTAAATGCATTATTCATCTCTGTCCAAGAATCAATGGAATTATCTGGAAAATCCTTATACCAGTCCCTTGCATCCTCTTCAAAAGAATGGATGAACAATTTGATATATACATCTTCATATTCAATCTCAAAGTCTTCCATCATATTGACAAAAAGCTTTAAATGTTGATCACCAGTTATAGCATTATTTCCTTGGAACTTTGGCAATCTATTTCTTACATCTTGGGGAACTACATTTGGATAACCAACCATCCCTAAAAAATTTATATAACCAAAGGTATTGACAACAAATGGAGGTTTGGGTGGGGGATGGGCCATGTTTTTTTGAGGAGGTGACCTTGGGGAAGAAGTAAAATGATAAGGGGCAGGGGGTATTTGAAACAAAGGAGTATAGCTTTCAAAATGGATATGCTCTAAAGGCCTTGTTTCTTGGAAATCCCTATCAACTTTTGAAAACACAGGGGTAGAATGAGAAGAAAACTTTTCAAATTCAAATGAATGCCCCTCTCTAGATGGAGAATTCAATTCTACAAAGGGACTACTAGATTTAGAAGCACTTGAATCGCAATATTCAATTATAGGCTGATCACTTTCATCAATGGAGATCTCCTTTCTTGACTACTGATTTCCAACAACTCTCTAGGCTCTTATTCGTTCTGACTTTGTTTTTCCTAGCTCTAGAAATAATGTTCTAGCAGGATCCTTAGTGAATAAAGATCTTCTTCCTTCCATCTTTGCAAAAATTAGTAAAGAATCTCACTTGATAGAGGTTAAGATACTGGTATTTATCAAGAATCGTATCAATAGGGATTCACCACTAAGGATTTCAATCTTAGTTGTGCAAATGCACTAAAAATATGATCTATCAAATCTCTGTCAACACTAGCAACTGGAAATGGAAAGATCTAACTTTCTTTACCCAGATTTATGAAAGAAAGATTGAACACTTCACTTTGTAACTTTCAACACTTCTTATAGGCCTGAACAAAAGATGAAGTTTGAAACAATGTACTGACACTTAAAACATATAAGAAGTATTTACCAGGGTCTAAATATGAATTAGAATCACAATGTCCCTGGAAGTGATGCCAGTAAGGTGTTGGTACCCAAATTGATTCTCCCTCAGAAGCTAAGCAACATCACATGTTTGATAGGAAGCCTAGAAGCAGATAGATCATAGTGAGTCATTTTGCAGATGGGGATGGGATCTAATTGGCCCCATATCACTCAGATGTGGAGAAATGGATAACACCTTACAAGGATGTGATCTTATCCTAACTATTTTATGTTGTACCTTTCAACCAAGGTAAGAGATCCTATTTTGTAACCTCTGTTATTGAAGAATGCTAGTAAATCCTTCTTATGCAAAAATTTTATAGAGAAGACCTTGGGAAAAATATGATCAACACACCAAATCTAACTCTCACGAGTTGTCACTTCCAAATTATGGAGATATTTTCAATACAAGGAAAATGTTACTAAAGACATCTGGAATCCTGATTGTTTCTACATGTTTTGGTAATAGAAATTATCCATTTGTACACACAGGACAAACAGGGGTCATATGGGTATGATTTTTTGTTTTTAAATGAATTTTGGTAGGAGGTGAGGCAGAATGAACTTGATTTTCCAAATCTCTAAGAACACTTACAAAAATGGAAATCTTAGACAAAAAAATGCTTTGAGATAGCTAAAATGTTCCTTTAACCATGATATGTACTTTAATGGAGGCCCATATCAACACATTTTCACACAAACTTTAAGAATCCAAAATGAAGGCTCAAATTGAAAAACTTAACTAAACATTCTCAACCTCTATTTCATCACGCTTAAGATACACTCAAAGGCTAACAAACAATCTTATAGACATGCTAGGAGTCACAGTGATTTTAAATCTATTTATTTCACTATCAAATGAAATATCTTTTAATAGATAAAATTGCAAATGACACCAAACTATCACAAGCATAAGATCTTGTGTGATTCACAAAGATTTCAATGGGAACAATAAAAACTATTTGGATACATTCAGAAATGAAGAAGACAAAATTTTTCCTAGAATCAACATAGAATAACTCAAATTTGATTAAACTTATCAGTAGGGGAAAGTTTCTAGAACAATATTAGACCTTGTCAATGGTTGTACACTCACAACCACCTTGACACGATTAAATTCAATACAAAAGAGATAAGACGGTTTCTCAGAAAGATGTGCTTTATCAAGATTTTCTCTTAGAAAATTAGTCCTGACCTCTAACACTCCAACCATTTGCATGATAAATTCATGCAATTTATAACATTTTACAACAGAGTTTTCCCCCCAAAAATCAAAAAACATTCAATGTACCAGTGCTTTTCATGATCTCAAACGTGATTCCCAGAATTAGATCTGTAAAAAGTTGTCAGGCACTAGGGGAGGAAAATCTCTTCAAATATCTCAACATTCAACTCTTTCATCTAGGAGATCACTCTTCCTCCTATTCGCCAATTGCTTCCGCCCCTAATCTATCAAATCTATTTCTTTATGTTCCCACGAAGGAAAAATGGAAGATCAAATCAAAATTGATAGTCATATCACTTCTTAATGGTAAACGACGTTTCCAGATCTTCCTCACTAAACTTAGATATCAAATTAACTATCCTTTCTACTTGGCGTGTAGGAAATACCAAGAAATCATGAAGACTCGCACTTCAAGGAGATTTTCAGTAAAATTGGGGGGAAAATTAGATACAGACGCACAATTGTCATTGATCTCTATTTTAAATTTGGTCCTTCCATATGGAAGATCCAATTTAAAATGGGCTCGGGGGTTCCTTTTTACCTTTTACAACTTTTTGAAAAATGTAAAAATTTCTCATTTTGCTCCACCCCTCTGCCTTTGAAAAATGCGCCTAACAGGTGTCCAAATGTGGGTCCCAATGGAAACACGCTCCCTTTCTTCACTTTAACCCCTTTTTTTCACAAAAGAAAAAATTTCTATATTTCCTCCAGAAGTCTGCACCTCCACTGTTGACCCTTCCATCAAATATTGACTTATCCTCTGTCGGGCTTGTGGGCCATTTTTATGATTTTAACCGTTTTGATGACAAGAGAAAAAAAAAATCCAAGTTTCCCATGATGGACCACTTCCCCACCCTTTTGACTTTTCAAATTATCACATGTCTCAATGGCACATCTTGAGATGGCCCCAAAAAGTTGAGACCTTGAATGAGCGTGGGCTCACCATTTGTCTGAGCTCGACAAAATTTGTTGAAAGTTGAAAGCTTAATAGAAAGTGCCATGTGTCAAGGTATGAGGTAATCTCCTTTGGCCATTGAAAATTCCAAGCAAAATGCAAAGTGAGTGGAAGCCTCGAAGTGTCCTCCTGGCGCTTCTTTAAAATAAGACTCAAGGGTCTCCATGGCACAATTTCAAAATAATGCCGAAGAGCAGAGACCTTGAATGAGCATGGGCTCACCACGTGTCCTTTTCTACTAAACAGTACTGGCTGCATAAAAAAATTCTAAGTCCAAGAAAAGTAGCGGAAGCCTCCATATGTCCTCTCGACGCAACTCCAAGGCCAAATCAATAAGAAAACTTTCAAATGAGTGTTGTTCCTCCATGTGGAAAAATTTTGGATAGATGAAATCCATAGAATTTTTAGAGTACCCCACTGATCCACGTCTAACCAAAAAGGATCATGTTTCCTTTTGATGCAAAGATGTAAATTTGACTGACACAAATGCCTGTCAAATCGTAAAATGTGGAAAAATGACCATTTGATCCCAGAAATGAATTTTTTTCCAAGGAAAGAGAAATTAAAAATGTTACAAGGTTAAAACACATTCCCCCGAGCTATATCCATTCCATTTTCTTCAAGTATTTAGGAGAAAATGACAAGGACAACAATCCCCGACTATGGAAAATGGAAAGAATGGGACAACCCGAGTTTTTACACCTGATTTACATACCTTTTTAGATGAACAGAGAAATGAGGCATCAACTATGCATCCATACGTGATATTTGGTCCAAGGAAGGATTGATTATGGAAACAATAAGGAAGACAGAGTCTTTTCAAACACAACACGGGGAGATAAAATGTGACAGAGGCCATAAACAGAGAGATTTTCAATGGAAAATGGGGTGAGACAAATTTGAGCACCAACAGGGCATACACCTAGGATTAACCATTTGTATAGACCTACTTTGCCACCCACGCAAGATCCAATTTTTAATCAAGTGTGGTCAACAATGAAGAATGCCCTTCAAGCATTACGAGATGGCCTAACCAGTAACAATAAAAATAACTATCGTTTCGATGAGTTATATCCTTACCCATTTGACAAAGCCATGCTGTAGGTATCTTTCCCAATACATTTTGAGTATCCAAAATTTAATAAATATAAGGGAAAAGGTGACCCTCGTGATCATATAAAATACCTTTATATGGCATGTCAAGAGCTGACATTCAATGACAATTATCTTATGTGTTTGTTTCCATGAAGTTTAGGAGCAATGATGCTAGAATGGTTTGTGCATATACCTAAGGGATCTATACAAACATGGCTAGAACTAGCAGAGAGTTTCATACCAAACTTCTCTTTCAATATAGAAAACAATGTTCCCATGTTAGATCTCTGCAATGTCAAGCAACGAAACAATGAAAACTTTGCTCTATTTTTACAAAGATGGAAAGGGTTAGCTACTCGCTTCGCTTACTCCCTACCTGAAAAGTAGTTGATAGGCATATTTGTTCCCAACCTCCATCTAGAAATTACATTCCATTTGTAAATGTATTGTGGTAACACATTTGAACAGGTAGTAGAAAAAGGGAGTCAAATTGAAAAGATGTTGTTAGCTAGGGGGAATCTAAAACCTTTCTTCCGCAAACACAACTATTCTAAATCTAACAATAAATGAAATTTTGTTCAGAATAAAAACAAGCATGCCATTAGCGATGGGATAAAATAATCTAAGTGGTTGTAATCTATTCAGAACCACACACCTTTAAAAATTATAAAGGGTAATCAACCTACCAAGTATAAATGTCACACTTTTACTCCTCTATTCGAATCCATATCACCTATACTAAAATAATTAGAGGCCGTAAACATGGTAAAATACCTTAAAACACAACCCTATGGGGACGATACACCTGAACCATCATGGTTTATGGAGAATGAATTTTTAGAGTTCCACTACATAAAATTTCACAAAACAGACAAGTGTTTAAGATTAAAACACTATATTCAAGACCTAGTCAATAATGGTGATATTGAAGTAGATTCCGTTACAGCTAAAAAATTTCTAAATGAAAAATTAGGGATCTTCAAATAGCCTTTTCCCAATCATGAAGAAAATAAAAAGTCATATCATGGACAATTATCTCATAATAAGAATGCTAACTGTGTGTCAAACAAATACCATTTCGATGCCCTGATAGGTTTTGTTGATCCCCTCATTGAGCAAATAAATATAATTAGAATCAAGAAAAGACAGTGTGATGTGGCAACATAGTGGGCTCGCCTCATTATAAAGTATGAACATACTCCCCCTCCTCTTCAAGAGAGTCACTATGATGTGTTAGATCAACAAGAAAAAACTACAGCTAAGATTTCCATCCTAGAACTTCTAAAGATCTCTAGTGTCCATAAGGCTATACTTTACAAAACCTTACAGGGATTAGGAGTATCCATTGATGTTGATCCAACACATTGTTAGGATAAAATATTATCCTAATTAATTATGTATTGCATATTAATAATTATATTATTTATTGTTGTATGGTTATATTTAATTATAACCATCCTTCTGCTTGTATTTGAATATTACAGGAGTTGATATATTGTTTTAACATTATATTTGTTTTTGTTCATTTGTGCTTCCCAGATGTTATTGGAAGCTAATGTAATTTGGAATATAGTTGCACCTGTGCAACTTAGTTTCCTATTTGTATTTGGCTGTGCAATATCTATAAATATTGCAGCCCATTCATTGTAATGCTGGTTGATTGAATTTAATAAAATTTAATCAAGCTTCTGCCCCTATTGCTGAATGAACATTTGGTACTAGAGCAAAAATCTGGACCTGTGATCATGTGAAGGTGTGGAAAGAGAGAACAACTAATATAAAGGATTTTTAGAGAAGCATTTACAGCATCAGAGAGCCTGTACAGCCTCCTGCAACCTCCTAGCCCCATCCCTGCATCCTCACACCCTTATGTTCATTCCAGGTGTTTGGAACGCAATTTTTGTTTGCACTGGTGCACTCAGCACCAGGAAAATTTGCTGCAGGTATATACATTATAAATAAAATTATATTTTCCCCTTTCAGGGGTTTTTTCCCTCTACATTTAGAGGTATCTTTGGTCATTGTTGTATTTAGAGGTCACTCTACCATATTTGGTGTCCTGTGTGTATGTGGAGCTTCTGACCAGGCTAAGTCTTCTATAGAGCCCATTCAATGCTGAAGCCAACTTTGACTGGTCTTTGCACAACATGGATCTACATCCATACCAAGATAATCCACTCTGTTTGCAGGGGAGTGTCCATTTCAAATAATAGCTTGAGCCAGCGTTGCATTCAAACTTATTTGTGAACATTCTCTGCATCATTCAAGGGCATGTCCTCCTCCTCCACATCGAAAATGGAAAGCTCATAGATGGAGTAGGTCATGCATTCGAAGCTTAAAGCCATTATCTCCATAGCCTGAAACTTGCGAGAAGACCTACACAAAGCGGCCATTTTTCTCCTATGTAGCCAACACTGGCCTGAGAAAAACAAAAAAAAATGATCTACACTCTATACATGCGTGTAAGAAAGGAAAAAATAAGCGGAGGAAAACAAATCAATGAACAGTAGTGAATCAATAAAAAAAGCAGTGGTAACAAAGCAAAGGTAAAGAAAATAGCTTCGGATCCATTTTTTTAGAGTGGAGAAAACCCTAAATCACCTCAACTACCACACATGCCACGTGGACTCCAACTCAGCACTTCCAAATCGTAAGTTTTAATAGGTCATGTCATTTTTTATATTCATTAAATATCATTTGCTTCACTTTATACCGTAAGCGCTTGATGAGCCATGTTGGATAGAGGAAACAACTTGGCGGGATGAGGTGTGGGGTTCAAATCCCACCACCAACACAAAATCCTGTTTTTTGAAATTTAGCGGTAGATTTGGTGAAACCACTAACTTTACCAGGAATTTTAAATTTAGTTATAACTAAGTAAATTTAGCGAAGAAATCCCTAATTTAGGGTAAAAAAAATTTTCTCCCATTCAGCCTGGTTTTTCATTTCAGACATTTTTTGCAAAAGGAGACCCATCTAAAAATTACATTTTCAGCTAGTTTTATGCAATTCTTTGCATTTTGGGTCATATTGGGCTCAGGAGGCCACCAGGGTCCACAAAACAAATTTTTTTTGCCTGCCATTCAAATTTTCCAGATTTTTAAATGTAATTTATATACTACTTTATATTGTACTAATTTATAGGTGGCCATAATCAACTGTAAAATTTGTAACTACTCAGAAACTGGCAAAATTGTAATAAAAAATAATTAAAAATTGGTTCTGTAAAACTCACGAGATCCTAGATCTCATTCACAACGTTCAGTATATACGGTGCCTCTAGGAAGCGCTTACGAGTAAAGCTACCATGACTACTACTGCACTTAACACCTAATATAGCTGCAACAACATCGTCTGGGCATTGTCCCTTTAAATCGAAGGGGAGTAATAAGGTCACAGTGCACACACTATGAACCCTCCCATCCATCTATGAACGATTGCATGACATAAATCTGGACTGAGAAATTATCCAAGTATATAATGAAGTTACATGCACGTATGAGGATATTTCTTTGAGCTAGTGTCAATAATCACACAGACCCCATCAGTACTGTCTTGTTACCACGTATTGAATTCTTTTACGTACGTTAACGCCTCTCTCATGTACCAGCAGGTATATAGAAAGGGCGAGCTTCTTCCACGTACCGATGAGTATATCAAAAGGGAGGTATATAAAAAGGTTTGGTATATTGGACTGACGGTATATAGATTAGGAGACCTAATACTTGGAGTGATAAGAGCCAAACCCTGTCAGTGATCTTTGCAAAATGGGCACCAATGCCCCAAAAAATTTTCTTCTAGATTCACAATTACTTAGAGGAAAAAACTATGCTATATGGAAGACTAAAATCAAGACACAACTTGAGTCTGAAGAAATCTGGCCTGCTGTGAATGGTACTTTGACCAGATCAACCACTGATACAACACAACAACGGTAATTTGATAAAGAACATCAGAAGGCCAAACTTATCATCTTGTTTGGAGTGTCCGATGATGTGCAACCCCACATTCGAGATGCCAAAACAACAAAAGAAGCATGGGATAAGTTGAGCACAGTATATGAGGTCAAGAACAAGAATTTTATACTTAATTTGCAGAGTCAGTTATATACACTGAAATTCAAGTAGAATGATAAAATTGAAGCCTTCTTAAGATGATTTGTAGAATTAAGGGCATCACTTCTAGCCCTGGGAGAACCAGTCATAGATGATGCTCTCGTTCCCATTGTTCTGAGAGCATTTCCCTCTTCTTACCACATTTTTTGTCACAACACTAAACTTGACAGATACGATAGTTGGCTTTGAAAAACTAGTAAACCTACTACAATAAGAAGAAGCAATGCACAATAAGGATGATGAAGAGGATTAGGCACTGTCATCACATCAAAAATGATAAGGAAAAGGTAAAGGAAAACCTAATTCCTATCAGAAGTCCTGTTGACACTAAAATTTTCCTCCGTAATTTCTATTTCATTAATGTATGTATTAGGAATAGGATGTTAAGTATAATTAGTAGTAGCGTCTGATAAAAGATAACGGCGCCGTCAGTACGGTGCCACTAATAATGTGGAGTACAGTAACAGTCAAAGTACAATAGGAATGTTGTAAAAAGTAAATATTTGTCGTAAGTGGTCCGGTAATGTTAAAATGTCAAAGTTTGGGTAATTAGAGAAGTAGGGTATACATGATTAGGAATTAGAAATATTATATTGGTAATAAGGACAGGGAGTGAGGTCATAAATATTTATTTTATTTGTAAAAAGTCTAAAAATGTGGAACCCATGTAAAATGATAAGGTTTATCGTATCTTAAAGGATAAGCTTACATGTACAGATAAGAGTTAAGGTATGAAATATGATTTGTCAAAGTGGATTTCTTATCCTATCTTAGAGATAAGATGGATAAGCCTAGAAGTTCTATAAATAGAGAGGCCACCCCCTCATTTAGCATAGAAGGAAGTAGTGAGAAATATTGTAGGAAGTGTGCAAATGAAGCCATTAGTTTAAAGGTGTGTTGAAGAAGCCATTAAGAGGTGTAATTGTAAAGTTTCTCCCATAGTCTTGGTGAAAGGCAAGTGAATTCAATAACACTTGAAGTACCTCATGGGTGAGATTGTAACAATTTCATGTTAGTATTATAATTTACTTTGATATTTCAGATTTGTCATCATTCTGTCTTATCATAGTCGATGGTATTCTTGTCTTATGTTGTTATTTTGTTTCCAGATTATGTCCACCAAACTAAAGGCTGTGCATTAGTAAATAATCATAGCACGAGGAGTTCCCGGTGAAGAATTATCATAGTGCCGGATTGGTGATGACATTTTGGTTCCGTTGCCAAGACCATTCCATGTTGGTGGATTTTCTGGAGAGATATTCCCACTTAGTCAAAAATCAATTGGAGGGTAACCTTATTTTTACTGTGCATAGTAGTTACCATGGTAAAGTCATTTTTACCGTGAATAGTAGTTACCATGATAAAGTCATTTTTGCTGTGAATAGTATTTATCACAGTAAAGTCACTTTTTACCGTGAATAGTATTTACCGTTGTAACTTCATTTTTTACTGTGAATAGTGTTTACCACAGTAAAGTTAGTTTTTACCGTAGTAAGTCAAGTTTTACCATAGTTACCATGGTCATTTCTATTTTACTGTAGAAAGGTGTAAAGTCACTTTCTAGAATAGTGATTCCAATTATTTGTGCACATAAGTCTTGTTGATTGTACTTGTGGGTTGGTATTTCATGATGGTTACTATAGAAAATGGGAAAGATTCCTGTTTTTTCAACTCAATCTAATGAAGATGTTTCTTCTTTCATTCAAGAGTTTAAACAATCTTGTATTTATAATGGCCTTATAAGAAGGGAATAATGGAATGAATTTTTTCCTACCTTTTTGGATGGTTCAGCACTTAGGTGGTTTGAAACACTAGGTGATAATGTGAAAAATTCATGGGATTTACTAACTGAAAGTTTTCTTGAAGAATTTGGTGAACAACAGAAATATGCAGATCTCACGATCAAGATCACAAAGCTATCCCAAGGAGAGAAGTATAATATAAGGGATTATCATGCTCGTGTTCTAGAGCTAAGGAGGAAGCTCGATGCCCGAATCCGGAAGGAAGGATTAGCGGATGGGTTGATGAATGGTGTGGATAATCTCCTCTGTAAGCACTTCATTCTTGGGATGAAGCCAGAGATCAGAAAATGAGTGAAGTATGACCGCCCAACTACCATTGAACAAGCAAAGGAGATTACAAGAAGGCAAGAAGAAAGTATGGAAGAAGAGCCCAAAGAAATTGTTGCTAAAGTAGAGCCTACACCAGCACCTTTGGTCCAGAATCCACAACCACTCCCGATGAGCACAAATATTTCTCCTAATACATCTATTGAGTATGAAGATCTGCTCAAAAAGATGGGTCAGTTAACTATTAATCTTCTTCAAGGAAAAGAATTTAGTTCTCAGGGAGGAGATAGAGGTCCAAAAAGAAATATTTCTGAAGTTGTATGTTATGGTTGTTATAAAAAGGGTCATTATAAGTATAATTTTCCAGATAGAGCTTCTACATCTGGTAAAGGAGATAATGATAAAGGAAAAGCACCTGTGAATTCTTTTGATGTAGTAGATAAGAGCAGAAATAATGAAGTAGATGTGTTTGTAACAAAAAGAAAGAAAGAAAAAGATAATCAAGATGGAAATGATCCTAAGAAGATGAAAGGAGAAACTATTAAGAAACATAGGAGAAGAAAGTTGGGTGTGCAGGATTTTCTGATTTCACAGGGGCAAGGACCATACTCCATCTTGGAAGATTTGTCCAAAAGGCCTGCAGATATTACATATGGTCAACTCTTGGCTATGTCTTCTGATAAGAGGCGGGAGCTGCGAAGTGGACTCAATGCTTGATGAAGAAAGGAGGTTGAGGTCCCTGTATTGGAGGCAGAGGCGGATCCCTATGCTCCACAAGTTGAGGTATTATGTAATGGTATTTCAATTCATGATGTCTTAGTTGATGGAGGTGCTGTAGTTAATGTAATGACCAAGTCTGTAATGAATATGTTGGGTTTAAAAATTGATCACCCTTCAACACTTATGTTAAGGTCATTAAATAAGGGAAAAACTAAACCAGAAGGTGTAGTTTCAAATGTGACAATATCTGTTATGGGTGTTGTATGTGTGGTAGACTTTCAGGTGATGAAAAATGGTACTGTTGCGTACCTAATGTTGCTGGAAAGACCATGGCTAAGGAGAGTTCAAGCAAGAAACTATTGGAATGAAGGCTTCATGACACTTGGACGTGGTAGAGAGAGGGTGAAAATAAATGTGATCCCTCGACATCATAAGGCAGAACCTGTCGATTCAAGTGATGAAACTGATGATTGGACATCCTCTGATTACTCTAGTACCAGTGAAGTGGACACTGAGGATGAAGAAAGTGAGGTTGATGTTTCAGTCATGGATATCCTTCCAGTCACACCAACTCATGACCCCATAAAATTATCTGAAGAAGAAGTTGATGATCATCTCCAACAAATAAAGATTGGTGATGCTGTGATGGAGAGTGAGAAGGAATCCTACCTCCAGCTCTTTCAAAGGTACATACACATATTCACTTTTGATTACAAGGAACTCCATCAAGTAAGTTGGGTAGAACATTCCATTGAGCTGGTAGATGGTGCTAAGCCCATAAAGCAAATGCCATATAGAATGAATCCTAATTTTTCCAAGACTGTAAAAGAAGAAATAGATAAGTTACTTGATGCAGGATTCATATTTGCTGTGGAGAATTCGGAATGGGTTTCTCCCATTATGATCTCAATAAAAAAGAATGGGAAGCTACGCATTTGTGTTGATTATAGGAAGCTCAATAAGGCAACAAAGAAGGATCATTACCCTCTTCCATTTTCAGATCAGATCTTGGACGAAGTAGCTGGTCAGGAGTGCTATAGTTTTGCTGATGGATATAAGCGGCTACAACCAAGTTCGTATAGCAGAGAAAGATCAGCTGAAGACCACGTTCACCACTCCTTGGGGAACTTTTGCTTATAGAGTTATGCCTTTTGGGTTGTGTAATGCTCCAGCAACATTCCAGCGTTTGATGAATAGGGTGTTCAAACCCTACATTGGGACCTTCATCAGAGTATTTCTGGATGATTTTTGCATCTATGGGAGCAAGTTGGACCACCTGCACCAGATGGAGACAACACTTCAAAGGGTAGATGAAGAACAAGCCTCACTAAACCCTACAAAGTGTGTCTTTGGATGTTCTAAAGGCGTTTTGTTAGGGCATGTTGTATCTAGAGATGGTATTGGTACTGATCCTGATGAAGTTTCAAAAATCAAAGATTTACCATTTCCTATGAATAGAAGTAAGTTGAGATCATTTTTAGGCCATGTGGGTTACTATAGAAGGTTCATCAAGAATTTCTCAAAGATTGCACAGCCACTAACCCAGTTCTTGAAGAAGGATGTTACTTATGAACCAGGAAATAAGGCGCATGAAGCTTTTGGACAACTGAAAGAAGCCCTGGTGTCTTCACCTGTTTTGAAGAATCCAGATTGGAGCAAGCCATTCATTGTGTACACTGATGCCTCAGATGCAGCACTAGGAAGTACTTTGAGCCAAAAGGATGAAAATGGGAATGAACATCCAATTTACTTTGGGAGTAGACAAATGAGCAGTGCTGAGGTAAATTATACTGTAACTGAAAAAGAGGCTCTGGCTATCATTTTTGCTGTAAAGAAGTTTAGAAATTACTTGCTAGGGAAAAAATTTCTAGTTGTAACAGATCATCAGGCTCTAAAATATATTGTAAATAAGCCTAACCCATCAGGGAGGATAACAAGATGGATAATTTTGCTACAATTTGAATTTGATATTATAGATAGGCCAGGAAAGAAGCATGTCAATGCAGATGCACTCTCTCGAGCCTATGATGGTTTAGGATCATCTTGTGATGATGATGATTTCCCCGATGTAGCATTGTTATCCCTTGACACAATCCCTAGTGAATACATAGATATTTGGAATTATCTGAATGAATTCAAGTTTCCTGATGGTGCCAATGCAAAGACTAAGAGAAAGATTACTCAAGCCAGTCGTCCATATTCTATTCTGCATGGAGTATTATTTCGAATAGGACCTGATGGACAGTAGAAGAGGGAAGTTGGACGTCATCAAGGGAAGGAACTACTAGAATAATTCCACAATGGTACATGTGGAGGGAACTTCTTTGGACAACTTACAACAAGAAGGATCTTGGATGCAGGTTATCACTGGCCCACTCTTTTTAAATATTGTTATAATTATTGTAAGACATGTGATATTTGTCAAACACATGGTAATCGTAAGACTTCATCAACTCCATTATGCCCTATTCTTCCACTTGGTCCCTTTGAAAAGTGGGGAATAGACATTTTAGGTCCACTTCCAACTACCTCATGCCAAAATAAGTATATTGTTGTTGCCACAGATTATTTAACCAAGTGGGTTGAAGCTAGGCCATTGAAAATAACTTCTATGGATGAGGTGGCAAGGTTCATATATGAACGCATTGTCACAAGATTTGGTTGTCCATTAGAAATTGTAAGAGATCAAGGAAGCCACTTTATTAATGAGGTAGTAAAAGCCCTAGTCATTAAATTTTCTATTAATCACAGGAAGGAAACAACATACAAGCCAAGTACAAATGGACAGGTGGATCGAACAAATTTTGTGTTGTGTCAAATTCTAGCAAAAGATGCAGCTTTAAAGGTACATAAGTGGGATAAAAGGATTCATGCAGCATTGTGGGCATATAGGGAAACATCAAAGTCAACAACAGGATACTCCCCATTTTAGTTGGCCTATGACATTGATCCAGTTCTTCCTATTGAGTTTGATATTCCTATTATGAGAGTTATGAAAAATGTAAGGATGGATGAAATTGATTAAGTAAAAGAAAGGTTGGTACATCTTCATTTGCTAGAGGAAACGAGGGAAATAGCAAAGGATACAAGCCATAAGAAGAAAATGAAGCAGAAGGACTACTTTGATCAAAAGATTCCGTGGTCTCCATTTCATGTGAATGACTTGGTTCTAGTATATGATTCTAGATGTAAAAAAAGAAGACAGAGAAAATTTCTTCCAAAATGGATGGGGCCCTACAAAATAACAGTTGTGCATGAAAATGGTACGTACCGACTAGAGGAATTAGATGGCACTCCCATTACAAAATGGGTCAACCACGACAAGTTTAAGGTTTTCCAAGCACCAAAATAGTCTACTTCGAGGACGAAGTAGAAGCTCGGAAGGGGGAAGATGTCGACACTAATATTTTCCTCCATAATTTCTATTTCATTAATGTATGTATTAGGAATAGGATGTTGCTAAATATAATTAGTAGTAGCGTCTAATAGAAGATAACGGTGCCGTCAGTATGGTGCCGCCAATAATGTGGAGTATGGTAATAGTCAAAGTACAATAAGAATGTTGTAAAAAGTAAATATTTGTCGTAAGTGGTCCGGTAATGTTAAAATGTCAATGTTTGAGTAATTAGAGAAGTAGAGTCTACATGATTAGGAATTAGAAATATTATATTGGTAATAAGGACAAGGAGTGAGGTCATAAATATTTTGTGTATTTTATTTGTAAAAAGTCTAAAAATGTGGAACCCATGCAAAATGATAAGGTTTATCTTATCTTAAAAGATAAGCTTACATGTACAGATAAGAGTTAAGGTATGGAATATGATTTGTCAGAGTGGATTTCTTATCCTATCTTAGAGATAAGATGGATAAGCCTAGAATTTCTATAAATAGACGAGGCCACCCCCCCTCATTTAGCATAAAAGGAAGTAGTGAGAAATATTGTAGGAAGTGTGCAAAGGAAGCCATAAGTTTAAAGGTGTGTTGAAGAAGCCATTAAGAGGTGTAATTGTAAAGTTTCTCCAATAGTCTTGGTGAAAGGCAAGTGAAGTCAATAACACTTAAAGTACCTCATGGGTGATATTGTAATAATTTCATGTTAATATTATAATTTACTTTGATATTTCAGATTTGTCATCATTCTGTCTTATCATAGTCAATAGTATTCTTGTGTTATGTTGTTGTTTTGTTTCGAGATTACATCCACCAAACTAAAGGCTGTGCATTAGTAAATAATCATAGCACGAGGAGTTCCCGGTGAAGAATTATCATAGTTCCGGATTGATGATGATAGTCCCAACATCAAAATCAGTATCACAGGAACAATCAACAAAAGAAGAAATGTCCAATCTGTAAAAGAGGACATGACTTAAAATATTGTTGGTATAACACTTATAAAAAAGGTTCATCCAGTAACTCTAGACCACAACAACAACAATCTTACAAGGGACGTTCTAACAATAATCACAGGTAGAAAAAGGGGAACTAGAAAAGAAGACCCCACCAGCAAGGTAATATTACTGAGCAACAAGAACAGTCAGACAATGAAGACTTCTTGTTCACTGCTCGATCAAGTGAACCATCCATTTCATCTAGTGAAGTCTGGTATGTTGATTCGGGAGCCACTCGACACATGACCGGCCACATAGACTGGTTTATTTCAATGAGGGACACGCCATCGAAAAATCATGTTTCGTTGGGAGATGATTCTTCATATACAGTTACAGGGGATTGGAAACATTTCTCTATCCCTTGGTTCACACAAATGCAAACTATCAGATGTTCTATATGTCCCTGGGTTGACAAAGAACCTTCTTTCGGTCAGTCAACTCCTAGATCACAACCTGAAAATTGACTTTGATAGTCAATCGGGCAAGAAAATGTGTTTGATTCGAGATAAAATCCAGAGGCTCGAAAATAATTGCAAAAGCCTCAAATGTGGGAAGAATGTTTCAACTTGATTTCATTCACAAAAATGATCAAGCACTCGTGGCTAAAAAACTCCACCTCAGCTCAGTTGTGGCATCAGGAGATTTGGTCATGTAAGTTTCAAATATCTCGACACACTTCGCCGGTGCAATATGGTACATGGGCTACCATCTCTTCAGAAGGATACAGACAAGTGTCCTCACTGCTTAGCAGGGAAACAACACAAAGTTTCATTCCAAACAAGTACATTTTCGAGCTCATGGAAGACTTGACCTGGTTCATACCGATCTGTGCGGTCCGATGCGAGCTAAGTCATTCAGGGTTCCAGTACTTCATGCTCTGTGTTGACGACTATTCGTGCAAAATGTGGATTTTTTGTCTTCGTAAGAAAAGTGAGGCCTTTGAAACGTTCAAAAGGTTTCAAAGTGGCAGTTGAGAAAGAAACTGGTCGTCACATTAGAACTCTCCACTCAGATCGAGGGGGGGGAATTCACCAGTGATGAGTTCAGAGACTATCTACAAATTCACGGGATTCGTCGACAAATGCCTCCTCCACACACACCGCAGCAAAATGGTGTTGTTGAGAGAAGAAATCGTACTATCATGGAAATGTTGCGATGCATGTTCGATGATTCCGGACTTGCAAAGACATTTTGGGCAGAAGCAGCAAAAACAGCAGTATATTTGTTAAACAAAGTGCCCACAACTGCTCTTGATGGAATTACACCACAAGAAGCATGGTCAAAAAGGAAACCATCCATTGCACACCTCAGAGTATTCGGGTGCAAAGCCAGCATGCACATACCCAAACAGAACAGAAAGAAATTGGACATGAAGTCACATAAATCTCATCTTCATTGGATACAGTGAAGAGACTCTTGGGTACAGACTGATGGATCCTAAGACAAGAAAAGTCTACACAAGCAGAGATGTTGAGTTATTTCGAGAAGAAGGAAGCAGAGACTCCTCCTCCGGACTCGCAAGATGTAGATTTTTCAACAGTTGTAAAAACTGAAGCAAATGTTCCCTTAGAAGATGAAAGTGATGATGGGGATGATGGTGTTGATCAGATAGGACCACAACCCATGGGAACAGCTCAACGTATGCCTAAATGGTGTACAAGCACATTACGAGATGCAAGACTAGATGCTCCACCGGATACATCCACCCCTTGACCACAGACTCGCAGTAAAGTAAGAGAAGAAGTTAACTTTGCTTTGATGAGTAGAGTTATTGAAACAGACGAGCCATCTACAGTCCAGGAAGCCCTACAGTCAAAATCTTGGAAAGATGCCATGGATTCTTAATATCAATCAGTGATGAAGAATAACACTTGGCAGCTTGTTGATCTTCCACCATGGGAAGAAACCCATTGGTTGCAGATGGATATTCAAAACTAAGTAAAAAGCAGATGGGACAGTAGACAAGTGTAAAGCAAGACTTGTAGCAAAGGGGTACGCACAGAAAGAAGGCATTGAATATGAGGAGACATTTGCTCCCACAGCTAAGATCAAAAACGATCAAGATGATCTTTGCTCTAGCTGCTCAGTTTGGATGGAAAGTTCACCAGATGGATATAAAAAGTGCCTTCCTGAATGGAGATTTGCAAGAAGAAGTCTACATGACTCAACCTGTGGGGGGATATGTAGTACCATGGTCAAGAAGAAAAGGTATGCAGACTCAGGAAATCTCTGTATGGCCTAAAACAAGCACCCCGGGCATGGTACTATCAAGATTGATGAGCATCTCGGTACAACATGGATTCGTCAGAAATCCATACGATCCCAATCTCTACCTCAAAAAGCAAGGGGGGGAGATGGTGATTGTTGTAGTTTATGTCGATGATCTAGTCATCACTGGCAGTTCAGTGAAGATGATTGATGAAACGAAGACAGATCTTAAGCGATCATTCGACATGACAGATCTCGGGCTTATGCACTACTGTCTTGGACTGGAAGTATGGCAGAAAGAGAATCACATCTTTGTTTCTCAGATGAAATATACCAAGACAACGCTCGAGAAGTTTTAGGATGATGGATTGCACACCAATTGCTTATACCTATGGAGAATAGATTACAGTTATCTCGTTCAGATCCATCTCATGAGGTAAGTGCCACTCTCTATCGGCAGCTGATTGGGAGTCTCATTTACATGACCTACACTTAGACCAGATATCAGCTTTGCAGTGAGCTATCTATCCAGGTTCATGTAGGAACCCAAAGTTTGTCATTGGAAAGCAGCAAAGCGCATCTTGAGATATCTCCAAGGATCAGTGGATCTTGGTCTAGAATACAAGAAGAACGAAAACTTCTTCTTGACTGGATATTCGGATTCAGATCATGCAGGGTAACATTGATGATAGAAAATCCATTTCTAGATTTGTATTCTTTATGGGATCTGGACCAATATTATGGGGAAGTAAGAAACAACACTTTGTTTCTCACTCTTCCATAGAAGCCGAGTATCATTCTGCAGGAGAAGCTGTCTGTGAAGCAATATGGCTATGTCGCATACTGGAAGGACTTGGAATACCACAGGACAAACCGACCACACATGTATGTTGACAACGAAGGTGTTCTCAAACTTTTTTGTAATCCAGTGTTTCACGAGATAACGAAGCACATTGAAGTTCAGGTTCATTTCATACTGCGAACATGTATTGAAGCACAACATCCAGCTTCAATTTTGTCCAACAGTTGAACAGACGAGCAGATATTTTCACAAAGTCACTTGCACGTGACAAGTTCGAGTTGTTCAGAGCAGTTTCTCTCCTCATCTCTTCAGACAATGCACAATTAAGGGGGGGAATGTTAGGATAAATATTTTATTATCCTATTATTAATTATGCATAGTAGGATTATTTAATTAATTTTATTAATTAAATAATTAATGATTAAATTGTTATATGGTATAAACAACCTATTTGTCTGTATTTGCACATTACGGGAGCTGATATATTGTTATAAAACAATATATTTGTCTTCTATGTAATTTGTGTTTCCCGGATGTTATTGGAAGCTAATGTGAAATCTGGTTTTTGGTTGCACCTCGTGCAACTCATTTTCCCGGATTTGTATTTGGCTATGCAATATCTATAAATATTTCAGCCCATTCATCTGTAATTGTTTAGCTGATTGAGATCAATAAAATATATATTAGGCTACCGTCCCTGTTTCTCAATCTACATGAAAACATATTTTAATGAATTAAATGAAACAGGTAGCATGTCAAGTTGTTTCTTATGAAATGATAAAAAGTATTAATTATGGAAACCTACGATGTTCTGACCCTTATGATGATGACATGGATACATGCTATAGACCAACAGTGAAAAATCCTATTCCTAATAAAATAATGATTTCCATGAATGCATACCAATCACGTGGGTCCAACCTCACGTACCAAAGATAAGGCCCATAATAGGCTACTTGCACGACATCGTGGTATTACATCAGCCATAGTCAAGATAAAGCAACAAAAAATCTTGATTCTCAGTCTTCAGAAAAACAAGTAGTGCCTCTTCTAAAAATCAGGATAGTTTTTCTGAAAAGGACTATTAAAATGGATTCTTGATGTAGTCTGTGACGAAGACCTTGAAGATACAAAGCTATTCAATGAATTATGAGCTATTCTCTGGTAGAATGCCACAAAAAGTACAAAGACATAGTCCCTGATGACTCAACCATTAATCCTGACCTACCCATCACTTATGAATTTTGGATCAACAATAATACAAGGGTTTAACCTAATGAAAAATATGTTTAAAAAAAATGAGGCCACTGGTGAGAAACTATGAATCACATAGACAACATTTTTTGGATACTGATCACAAGACACAAATTTTCTAATAAGTTTAACGCAAGAGTACTGCATCCCAGAGGAAGTACAAATTATTCAAAGGTATTTTGAAATTTCAAAACATTTTTTATGTTAACAAGGGAAATCAAGTTCCAAGGACTACTTGTTGTTGTAGGATCCATAGGGGAATTTGTTATAGCAAAAACCTCTATGAGGAGCTTTTCCGGACATATATGTATTAATTTGCATACTGGAGAATATTTTGTACCCAGTGTCATGATGAAGATGCTTCCTAAACCTAAATAAGCATAGAGGATTTCATCTCAAGTGTCCCTTTTGATAAAAGATGAATGGATGATTTTTTAAATAAGAAATCATGATTAGTGAAAGGATACTAATAGATGATAGTTTTGGCATGGTTTGCAACGTTTGCCAAAGATAGTTATACACAGAGAGAATACACATGTGAATCAAAGAACAATGAACATTGTTAGTCTTGTGGAAAATACAAATGTCAGTGACCATCACACTTAAAAACTATGGTAAAGAAGCCATCCGGGTGTGACCTTAGTGAGTAAAGAAATAAGCTAGTTTCAAATGTTATGACTATATTTCGAGAGGAGGCTAGTGTGCATGAGCCTATGCACGACATACTCACAGTGGATCTCGAATGGTTAGATGACAAATTTAGGTTATTGCAAGGACACATTTCCTCTTGGTACCATTGTGTTAGTTATTGATTTTGCAGAGAATATATACAAATCTACATCCTACGAAATGAAGTTCCTGATCACAATACTATTGACACGATCTATTCAGGTTTCTATAACAAGTTATGCATATAGCTATTCACTCATGGCTGGCTTCGATAGCACAATTAGGAATCAGAGAAATATTTTGCCAGGGAATATCATTTCTATATTAGTGATGATCGTTGGACAACCCCATAAGAGTTTATGCAAGGTTTTACTCGAGATCTTCTATGGAAATGTTGGCCTTAACAGAAACATGCATATTTGATAAACACGTCATATGGTCAGATGAATGTATATCTTTCACAATTCAAGAATGCGTGACATGTTCTATTGGTTGAGATAATATGCATAGGATATAGCGGTGTTCAACATTTTTATAATTTCACTGAGGTCAGACATGGAAAAGGAAAACAAAACCTCTCTCTCTCTCTCTCTAAGGGATCTACTCTCTCTCAACTCTCTCTCTCTCTCTCTCTCTCTCTCTCTGTAGTGTACAATTTAATTATTACAATTAATGTAATCATTGTGTCATGTCTCAGGATTACATAGTGGTTCATTTGCAATTAGGTGACAGATATCCAAGAAGTGGATCCTCCTATTAACATTCAGACAACTGCGTATATTAGAAGGGATAATTCAATGTCATTATAAGGTTGATGTCATAGCTAGCAGACAAGTGTCAAAAATTTGTACACATCTAGTTACACATAGGATTTTAATTTCCACTATGGTTTAAAACATATAAAAAAGTGTTTATTTTTCTAATAATACATACTTGGCCATAACATAGATATTATATCATCATTAATCTGGACTTAGATACATGTATAAAGCTTTTTACTTTATATCTACTACTACACAGTTTTAAAACAATTGGGGCACTTTTTTCTCATATATTATATTGATTTAAAGAGAAAAGGATGTATAGCTATTTCGGCAGGAAATTTGTATCATATGAGATCAATTGTCCAAAAAGTAACAAAGCCATGTAGGTGTTTGATATACATACGTGATATCACTATATGATTAACAATATAAATCTACGCTTCAATATGCCATGAAGGGCAGACAACATTTGAAGTATTTGTATACATCTAAGCTATGGGGTAACCGATCAAATAATGGCTAGTTGGATCTTCGGTCGTCGGGAAGATGACTCAGGCACATCAATGGATACGTCTCATATTCCATTTAGAACTCATTCTCTCAAAGGATGATGTGTTAGCAGATCCATCTATTAATACAAATTCGCTACTAGGTACATGAACCCATTGAGTATACAACTACCAGATGACATCCATAAAATAACACTGCTTAAAGAATCTACAATACTGCACATGTACAATCTGATGGATCTTTTAGCAATCATCCTCTGCAGGTACTCAAGATCATGCTAATCAATCATTACGAGGTACACGAAATGGATTCCGTAGTCAACTCCTCCTATTGGAAATCAGGATACATGAACAATATAGTGGAATACACATGAATTTTATCATTAGTTATACTACATGATTTTGCTATTAATACAATATGGGATCATTATGACAATTAACTGGAGACAGCGGCATACTCTATGTGAAGATGTGCACGGCAGAAGCTATGCCCCATATGGAAGCTCAAACATTTGAATAGATCCTTGAATCTCAACAGAAGACTCAAATGACATCATCAACTAAAAAAATAATACAACTCACATTATTAAATTCATATGTTTAACTATAGTTCATTCTCTTTGTGTATATGATGAATAAAAAATAATTATAAAATGCACATTAGTAAATTCGCCAACATGCAGAGATGGGTGGTGTATTTCACCTCACCACACAAATTACGGAAGCGCAACCGTAAATTGGATTGATTAATGGCCACAACCTTTAGGTTTTCCAGTGATTCTATAATTTTTTTTAAAGGCTCATCCTCTTATGAGCCTCAAATCACATTGAGGTGGATTTTAGATCACTAATTAGACTAGTGACCTTCATTTATTCTTTAATTCTCTCTCTTTTTCAATAGTAGTATCCTTTTCTTTTTTAGGATTAGTATTGAGCTAAATATTCATGTTTACGACTCCACATACACTTAAAATTGATGTTTTCATAGTCCAACAGTTATTCAAACAATTTTAATTCACAGGATTTTTAACCATACCTTTCTAGAAAGAGGATTGTTCACATTTATTTTCATGTAACACAAATTATAGCATCACTACTATGTTTTTAAATATGATTTTTAAAAGAAATACAATTTTCCTTTTAGGAAAGTTACAAATTATTCACAAAATCGTGTTTGCTCACATTTGTGCTTGAAGTTTAAAAGCATTACCAAAATTAGAGCGACCCTTGGATCATATTAAGAGAAGTTGAAAATGGGGCTCCATAACTTGTTATAAATACCCCTAATATTCTGAAGAACCGAAGTCAAAGTTCAAATATATTAGCATTGTCCTCTTTAATTGAAAAAATAATGAAAAAATCTTGTGATCCAAGGTGAGTATTGACATGACTCTTTCAACTTCTATTGCTTTTTTACCCATGTGCATAATTATTTTTCACAAGGACCTCATCAATATTTACAAGAATACCTATACACTTCATCCTCTCAAATTAGTTGATTTCCCCCTCGTACTACAAATCCCCACAATGCTAAATTTTCAAAATAATATGCATGAGATTATACACTTGACAAGGAGTGTTAAGAATATGAAATGCTGAGGAGATAGTATCAAAAATAAAACCACAAGGAAAAATATTGTAGTTGATATTTTTTATTGTTTTTGCAGGCATAGAGAATGGTCAACATAAAAATTGCAGTAGTTGGTTTTAAAACCACTTAACCTCCCATGTGTTTTATGGTTATCCAATTCAGCAATGTTACATCGATTTGATCATGGGATGATCCTAATGATATTAGCTAGGTTGTGACCCTGTCTCTAAAGTATTTGCGGTACCTATAAGGTTACCCTAAACTCACTTTCAGTGTGCTCTAACTATCCAAAAAATACAATTGTTGATATTGCAAAAAACAACTATTGATATTAGGATTATTGATCGATATGGCCTTTCTTTCCATAGTATCTCTAAAGTCTATTTCCTCAATTATCTATGCATCAAACCACCTTTCTCATTAAAATTGTTGACATAAATGACACGTGGTTCATATGTGTTTTCTTAAAAGAAATAATATTTTCACATACCCCCCCCCCTAGCTCCCCCATCGTCAAATTTCCATGCCCCTTGACTCCTCCCTTAACCCCCTCACCACCTCTTCCTCTTAAGCAATATTTCAATCTTTTAAGATTTAGATCTTCGACGCATCTTCGACTTAAGCTTCTCCATTGAGTACTGTTTGCATGTAATTGCTAGTTATTTTTAGAAAATATTGTGGAGTGTGGAAGCCAAAAGTAGTGTAAGGGATACTTATATTTTTTTTTTCGAACAAAAACAATGTTAGTTGGATTGAGATATGTCAATTTTCTTTGTTGGTAATTCTAGGCCCAAAAATAATGTGAAACTTTGCAACATATATGTGTTCTGTTGAAAACAAAGTGAATTCCATAAACATGAAATATTATTTATTGTTAGGGTTTCATAAATTTAATTTAACAATGACATTTAAATAGGTAAGATAAATCTTATAATTTAAAATATATATTTACCATAAAAAGTTTTATACTTCTATTCATCTATTTGTTTACATATTAAATAATATGTTATATTTATTTACATGTATTTAAATATTTATTTGATAAATTTAAAATGTAATTTAATTTATGATAAAATGTAATATTTAAATTAGCAATTTCATGGCATAATAATGTTAAACCTATAAATCTTAGCTAGAGATATTTAAGATGTATCTTTTTTTATAACATAAATAAGGTATGTTAGATGTATCATGTTTGTGACACATTATATTGTTCATCTACTTTCAATTCATACATCTATAGGATAGTAAAAATGAATAATACGATCTATATTGAGTTTGTATATATATATATCTAATGTATATTTATCTTAGATAAATGTATGTAAAAGATATCACGAGATATCATTCTTGAGGTCCCTATATTATATTTGTGACATATAGAGGCATCTATTGCAGTTATGTCACAAATATAATTTAGGTACTTTGAGAGTGATACTAATTAGAGTCTTTTACATGAATTTATCTAAGATATGTATGATATTTTATATATTATTTTTTAATAGTTTATATTTGAATTATTTTTGCATTGTGCCAGCCATAAAATAGTGCCAAGTTGATTTTTTCTTACGGAGTATGATATTATATTTCTCCCCTCATTGTTTCCATTGTAGCATGCCTTTGGAAGTAATTACTATTTTTTATTTGCTACTCATATACATTTTTTAAAATGACAATATTTAATATACATAATAAAAGTTGACATGGTCATATTTTTAGATCACACCCATTGCTTGTTAAATGTTTATAAATATAAAGAATGTGTATTGACATGATAAAAATTTAGATTTTAATCCATTAAATTGTTATTATGAATGGAATTAACTCTTAGTCGATTCATAAAATATGGTGAAAATTACGTGGGTAACTATAAAGCGTTGTTTTCATGCTTATGTATTATGGTTAATATATGTTTAAGTGCTCAATTATTTAAAGTTATAATTATCAATTGGGACAAATTTTATAACAATATTTTAGATTAATTTTTTTATTATTGAAAATCGCACTTTTATATTAAAAACAACGATATGCAATGTTAATCATACAAAAAAATGGGTGGAAAAAGTCACACCCTATAATGCCAAAAGTTCCATCAAATCGAGCCAAAGAGGCCAAATCATCTCATAAAACCAGCATTAAAGCCACATAGTGTGAGTGTCAATAAAAAAAAGGATAACAAAAAGATCAAGAAACAACAACAAACATGGTGGAAAGTGGTGGAGGAGGAGGTGGACTATCAAGCTTGTCACCCTAGCCTAAGCCAGAGGGGTGAGCCTCATTGAAAATAGGTTCCTAGACATCCTAACAAGAACCCTTTTTTTGCTCAACATCAATAGCATCATCAAGCCTTGTAGGAGAAATGCTCAGATCCAATCAAGGGAATTCCTCTTGAGAAACACCGAGCCAACCAAAACCACTAAGAGTAGAAGATCTAGGTGAAGGAAGCCTTGACCGAGGGGAACACAATCTTACTAAAAGAGGAGGGATTTTCCGATGACGAGGCTTTCCCTAACCATGAGCAAGTGGATGTGAATAGTGATGCCAAGGTGGTGAGCAGTGATGCATCTGGCAAACTTGTAAAAAATTAAAAAATCATAAAATTCAAAAATCGTAAAAAATTCATAAAAACCATAAATATTAAAGAAATTGTAAAAAAATCATAAAAATCTAGTAAATCATAAAAAAAATTCAACAAATCGTAATAAATTAAAACAATCACACAAAATTTCAAACATAAAAATTAAAACCAAAATGGTCACATTAAAATTATCAAATTTTCCAAAATTTACAAATCCACCAATCCACCTCATTTTGTTACTTCTTCTTTTTTATACATGTCCATGTTTGATTTATTTCATTTCTTCTATTTGGCCAATGATATGATGCCCTTTTTATTTATTTTTCTTTTACATGGTCTAATGATATGAAGACCTTTTTTAATTTTGTTCAATGATATGAGGACAAAGGTATTTGGAAATTTAACTATAAGGGTCTTTATACCTTGGTGCAGTTTCCCCTATGCCAAATCAATAACATTACTAACGATGAACACATGGACAGTTTAAGACAACACTCATACCCTTTAAAATCATCATTCATTACTGTCTAACATCATCCTCATCTATTATAAATATCTATTCATACACATTTATCACTCCAACCCTTCTTATGCCCATCCAAACAATCGACAACCCTTGCAAACATTCAATTGATCTTTACAATCAAAACCAAGAGTGTTAAAGGCGAGTGGTACAATGGAACCAAAATAAATAAATTTGAGAAATAGCCAACCGAGCCAAGTTTGAATCCTATTCTCTATGCTTGGACATTGCTCCCAACTAGTCATACAAATCAATCAATCACTAATTGTGCCAATATCACACCCCACAATCCCTCAGTTCTTGGGAGGTATTCCTGAATCGTCAGACATCTAATCCTTTAACTAACCCCTTTCATATATCATTTATTGGGGCATCCAATCACATTCATCTAACTTAATCTTCTTAAATGGAACATTCAATCAATCCTTCTAATGTAATCAATCAGTTTCACCCCTCTTGCCTAGGGCATCCTATCACTTGATCACCATGGCTGGCATATTGTTTCTCTCCACATTATCTCTTTATCTCAACACTTCTTATATACTTATACGAACATGATCTTTTCTTCCTTTTGAGTGGTCACTTGAATTGTTTCCTCCCCACTTGACCTCTCGAGGGGACATCACCTGTGTTATCATAGAAATATCTTTTTCTTTAAACGGTCATTGCTTCACAATAACCCTTCAAAGAGGGGAAAAATGTAGACATGTAAAATGTTGACATAATCAATAACTAATTAAAATACTTATTAAACATTATTAATTCTTAATATATTTCACCCCTATTACTAACTCATCACTTCATAAATCCCACATTAACCCTATAATAATTAATCACAAGATTAATTATTATAAATCCATTTCCTAAAGTCATTAAAAATTTCTAGGAATTTAAAATTCCTATTCAGCTACCCATCTACCATACACTTATCCTCTCCATGTAATCACATCCCTAATCATCCTTTATTAATCTAACCTAATCCTAAATTAATCATATCCTCTACCTCTAAATTTAGAGGCTTATATTTCTAGAATCCTCTTTAAACTACTCCTTCCCTCCATTGAATTTTAAAATTCAATGGAGGCTTCTCACAAAATCTAGAATTCTCCATTGTAGAAATTGCTAATCCTCTCATCAATCCTCAACCATTGATCTTCATCCCACTTTGATCAATCCTCACCCTCCATTTCTCCTCTCATAAGCTATAAATTGACATGCCACTCTTCATGGAAGCTAATTTAGAAAATCATAGCTAGGTGCTACCAAAATCTCTCAAGAAGCTCTCCAACATCTATCAAGAATTTATAGGAAATTCTCAATCTTCCAAGATGAGGTGTTGCCCATTTGTGTCCACAAAATTTGAAGCAAGAAATTCCAAGCAATAATCTTGAGCACAAAAAAAACATCAAGGGAAATATCTTCATTGGTAAGTTACAGGTATTACTTCTTTTTCCCTTCCATCCTTTCTTAATATGAGGTAGTGTTTAGGAGTGTTAGATTATGAATCAAATTGTCTTGGTTTCTAGCTTGCATTTGCAACTAACCACTCTTTTGTATCTACAGTTGTTAGTATATTTTATTATTAAATAACACAATATGTATTATTGGTGTTGGTAAAATATTAAATATTGATGACATTGGTTGTCCTGACATATTGCAAGAAATACAACATTTAAATCATGTTTTACGTTTTTAAGGCAGGAAATCCATATGAAATGAAAAATAATTGTTCTGTTCATGGTTTTTCCCATTTTTAATCTGCATCAAAATGTTTCTAGCTGTAATACATACACTATTTGGTTTCATGAGCCTTCAGAGTATTAAAGCTAGTAGTTTGTCTAAAACAACTAGTTGATTTGGTGTCAAATCTAACATAAAATTTACATAAACAATATTTTTGTGACACAAGAAATGATTAAATGATATTAACTTCCATTATAGTGTTATAATAATATACAATAATTATTATAATGAAGGAATTCACTTAACATTTAAGTATCATTAATATGTGAGAAGGAAGATTTAAAAGCCATAAAAACAAATTGATCGATTATTATGTTAAAGAGAGAGACTTAATAGATACAGTTTAATAAGTATAGAATACTTTGAAATTATAACAAAATAACATAACACCAAATGGAAAATTTTCAAAAAAATTCTCGTAAAATGAGACAAACACCCATACTTTTTAAGTTTTGATAATAAGTATCAAAAACAATTTCTAATTTGTGTCTGGTGCAACCTCTGTTAATCCCTGTTTTCTGCCATGTTTCCCTTTCCTGTCATGTTTCCTATTTTTATTTTCTGGTTGTCCCTCGGGATAGATCCTGAATTGGAGACTTCAACGGTGTTTTTATTACTGGTGCATATGCCCAGTTCTGTTGTGTTAACGTAGGCTTATTCTGGGGTGGTTTGCAGCAGCTTGGGCGGTGTAGACTGTGGCCATGGTAGTTTGGGCAGGAATTTAAGTTTACGGTCAAATTATTGGCGTTGTAGTTGTGTGCATTAAGAAGGTTAGATCGAGCAGAGACATGGAGAATAAGCATAACGTTGAATAAAAGAAGAATTATTGGCATTGTATTTTTCTTATTGTTATGTTTATTTTCCTATATTGAAATTCACTAAAGTTTTGTATTTATCTATATTTCTTTACCTTCATAAATTATACATTTATTTTTCAATAGAATATTCTTTACAAATAACATTGTTATTTTTATTTAAATGCCCAAAATGATTATGCTGGATTATATTAAAGAGTTGTAAATTTAGAAATCTATTACACCTATTTATTTCTAAGATCATTTGTATAGATTCTGAGTACTAAGAGAAGAAAATGCTCATTACAAATTCTTCAAATTCATTGTATAAGTCTAAAATAAATGAGAGTTCTTCATGGGTTAAAAAATCTTACCTTTCTTCTTGGTCATCCCCTCTCCTCTATCTATAAAATGTGTTTAAAAAATCAGTAATTTAATATATATATATATATATATATATATATATATATATATCTTTCTATTCAAATTGGATATAGTTCTTCACTTCAGCTCGGAATTGTTTATACTACTCTAAAAATACTTAATCAAAAAACCAATCCCGTAGTTGATTGCTAGGCCCACACTAATATATAAACTACAATTTATCATGATCTTTAGACCAATAGAGGTGATGTCACAATGGAAATAACCCTCTTACTAATATAATGGTTGATTGGTTATGTTTGCTTACTCAACTTTGCCCCCTCTTTGACTTAAAAAATATTGTAAAATTACTTCTAAATTCATACCTTACTACCCAAGTCAAATATGCCTCTTCAACACATCCTTATTTTGATAGAGGTGACGTTATAATGGAAGCGTCCTTCTTACTAACATAATATTTAAAAGATGAGGGATGAACATGTATGCTTACTTAACTGTAACATCAAAAATCTAAAAATATAATCTTACAAAATAACTTAAAAAAAAAAACCTATTTATCCAAGTTGGAAAAGTCTCTTTAATATCTCTTAGAATTACTTCTACCACTCTATAAATACTTGGCCCTCACCATTCCAACCTATATACTTAACAAGTTTGTCAGGCCTTGTATAACGATTTTTTAGTCACTAAATAGGTTTGCCTAGCCTTGCATCTTGACTTAGCTACCCATGTACAAGTTTTCCTGAAGTGGCGATGTATTAAAGATGTCAAGCATCTTGACTTAGTGATCAAATACTAGGTGGGTAAACATAATAACCAGTGATCAAATTTGAAAGGCTCCCAATAATTTCATTTGAAGGGCTAGTTAAGTTTGACACTCTGTAAGTGACAAATTAAACAATACATTACCCTTCAATTGAAAAAAGAAAATTTTAATTACCTTTCAATCTATATTTGATTATTTTATATGAAATCAATATGAAAAAACTAAAAATTATTAAATATTGAAAAATCAACTAATTTTTTTGAAAGGTAGTTAAATTCAATAATAGAGATTCAAAAAAGTAATTACATGTTGCATCACTCAAAGGAAGAGATCTCTGAAATTTCATTCTTTTCCATTCCTCATATAACTCATTCCAATCTACTATATCCAATTTTTGAGGTGTAGAAAGAGATAAAAACATTAATGTGTCTAATGTATCCAAGCAGTCTAGACCTTTCAAGAGTTTGAATGTGATTTAACTTAGAAAATCATTTATCACATGCTGATGTACTTGCTGGAAATGTGAGAACATTTTCCGTAGTTTCATTAAGTTAGGGAATAAATCTTTCCACATTTCATCTTCACAACATTAATTTCATGTCTTGAACATAGTCTTCTTCGAATGTGCTTTATGTAGATTCACTACTAAACTTATATTTTACCTCTCATATATTTTCTAGTCTTAAATTTTTAGGACTATGAAAAAAAGTCCTTTGGAATTCAATGCAAAATTGTTGGTATAACAAATATAAGATTCCAAAAAGAAACAAACTCTTTGTTATTCATGAATAAGATTTGTTAGACAATTTAGAGCTATCAAAGAAATTGTAATTTTCTAAAGCCTATTAAAGTTGTAATAATAATCAAAAAATATTTATCACATACAAAATAAATGTAAAACATGAATTTTTCAGACTTCGAAAATCTAAATGCACTTTAATCTTACATACCTTAATATATCTCAAATGCAAGAGTAATTTAGAGCATGGAAGAGTTCTAAAATAATCCAATTATCCATTGATTACAAAATATTGAAGTTGTTAACTTAGAGACATCACAATTAGCATTATTATCTTAACAAAAATATGGAAATAATAAGAACCCAATTTTCAAAATAAAATAAGGGCATTGAGAATAAAAACCCCAAATTGATTTAATGGCTAGAAAAAATAAAAAAACTAATACTGCTCTTATGAAAATAGAAACACTCAACTAATTGCTTATTTAGTGGTGATTTGTCTTCTCCTTAGATTTTGTGCATGATTTGTTAAAGTGAAAATAAATTTATTTTCAGACAGAAAATAGAAGTAAATATGAGTTATGCACTACAATTATTCATTTAATAATTAATTAATTAAAATGAATCCGATATTTATAAAAATTAACATTACATTTAATATATGTATAAAACGTGATTTTTTATATTGCCCTTCTAATGAAAAATTAACTTAAGTGACTTCATTTCAATAATGATATGTAATTTTAAATTTATATTTTCTTTTAAAGTATAAATTTTTAAACACCCTTCTATGACAAGTTAATATACATTTGAAGGCATTGACAACTTCAAATTTGATCCTTGAATTAATCAAACAAGTAGTAATCAAGATATATCCCGATCATAATGTAAACTATTTTGGTGGTGAATGTTCATGGGTGCTTTTTCAACATGGGAGATTGGAGGGCACCACGTCATCCTTCAAAACAACCCCTGCACATGTAATAGAATCTTTAATGTTGTGGATCTTTGGTCTCATGGACCTCATTAAAAATATTTCTTTCTTTCAATAAATTCAAATGTTCAAATGCCTCCATTGCAGAGAATATGAGTTTTTTCAATATGCATACTTGCTAGTTTTGCAATATGAGGATATTTTAAAGACATTGTTAGGGTTGGCGAGTGCGATGAAAGTGACGGGGTGCTCGGTGGATATGTCGTGGATGGTTGTGAGTGGGATGAAATGTACAAAGGATTTAAATCCCACAATTACTAATTTTCTTAGAGATGTGAGACCGAATTGGGTGTGTATGTAGGCTATGGATATGAAATAGATGCTTTAAATCCCATAATTATAAATAAGTTTTACTATAATTTTTTACCATGTGGAAATCAAGTTGACACGACATTCTCTTTACTACTCAAACTTCAAAAATATGTTGTATTTTTCCAGATCATGTGAGCTAATATAATTACGCTGAAGTCGTTACCCCTATGGGAAAGGGATTTGCAGACATTCATGGGACTGTGTCAAATTTGACGACCTAAATGACAGTTTTTCTATTTTTAACAATTTTACTTTTACTATTTTTAACAATTTTGTTTTTTATTTTTCTAACAATTTTAATTTTATTTTTAAATTTTATTTTAGAGCATTTGCATGTATTAACCTTTGCTTTTGGTATTTAAAACAATTTTACTTTTTTCTTTTCCAACAATTTTATTTTTTTGATTTTGCATGCTGCTTTGACTTTACTTTTAATGTGAAGGTTTTGACATTTTAATTTTTTTTAATTTTTTAAAAGATATTTTTAGCGTTTCCTTTTTTAAAAATTACATGGTGAATGGCGTATATATATAGCCTACAGGAATATTATTCTCAATATTGTTTTCTAATAATTTAGGGAATCGTACACGCGACCCTTAGATCTGTAGTAGTACGTGGTACTTGACGAAATTTTTGTCTGATCAGTAGAAATTGGGGTCATTTGTGCAGATTCTTACCATCTACAATCATCTTCTGAATCAAGGTAAGCTTAATTTATTTAAACCATGTGCTAATTTCTTAAAGGCTTCAACAAGTCAAAACCAGCGATATAGATTTTGTTTCCCAAGTTATTGGGGACACCATCTGATAGGGTCAATGAGGATTAGCTACAGGTCCCCCTCTATTTAATAATAGATAAACAAGAATTCTGATAATCAATAACCAGGAGTGTAGCTACATGAAGTCCCACAACCTTCAAATGATGAAGGCATTGAACATTCTGATGACCCAATCCATTGTTGAAAGTAACAGGTGGGTTGGACCAAGAAATCTTTATGATGATCAATTGGAGAAAAAATTTCTACCATGCAAACAACAAAAAACCATACTTATTGAAAATTTATGGGTTGATGTAGACCTCATAAATGGTGCTACGGGAACAATCACTGACATTGTCTACGATGCATCAATGCCACCACCAGCATTACCTTTATTTGTTGTTGTCAAATTTGATAGATACAACGACCCATGTTGGGATCCCTCTAACCTGTTACATATTCCAATACCCCCTATTTCAAGAGGGAATCAAAGATAATTGCTGCCTAAAATGGCCTGGGGGTTAAGTATCCATAAGTCCCGAGGAATTATTATGCATAGAGCAACTGTCAACATTGAAACCAATGAAAGGTAGGGTCTGACATTCATAGCTTTCTCTAGAGTTCCATCACTTGCAAACCTGTTCATTTCACATCCTTTTTCTTTTGAAAGGTACTGAAAATGGCACATGTACCAACACTTAGAGCAAGAAAAAAGGAGGAAGCAATACTATTATCACTCAACCCTTCATAAATACTATACTCTACTTTGATAGCACCTCCGCTACTACATTACTCAACAATTATTCTATCCTGGGAGACATTTCCGTTCAAGGGGTATCAAATTTACTCATGTTTATTGGATATAAAATTACCCTAAAAAATCTGCCATTTATGATATAATTCTTTTCATATTAAGTTTAAATAAAAAAGTCCGTAAAACGATACCACTCATGATATAAAATTTAAAAATGTATATGCATGAATTTGTAACAAGTTTGAAATGAAGAGATGAAACCTTTAAATGAATTGGATCATCTTTATATCTACAATTAAAAAATACACTTTTCAACATGCATGTTCAATTTTTCCCTTTTATTGTTTCCCGTTTCTTTATGTTAACCAACAACAACACATTTTTAATGTCTTCATCTGCACATAAATACCTACAATTTTAAAATGCCGAGAAAGAACCCTGCAGTTTATAGTTGTTTCTATTGGTTCTCAAAATAGTCTCGCCCCATTCTGTCGTTGAAAATATTTTGATTTACAGTCTCTACCATATTTTATCCCCCTGTGTTGTGTCTAAGAAGTCTATACCTTCCTTTTGGTGCTATAATCAATCCGTTCCTAGGCCAAAAATCACTTATGGATCCATAGTTAGCTCCTCGTTTCTCCGTTCCTGTGAAGGGGTCTTTAATTTGGGTCTCCCATTCTCTGTTCGTCTAAAAACTTGGGATTTCCTATTATTTCCATTTTCCACAGTCTAGAATTGTTGTCCTTGTCATTTTTTCTGTAAATACTTTAAGAGAAATGAATGGATGTATCTTGAAGGAATGTATTTGAGCCTTGTAACATTTCTAAATCCTATTTCCTTGGAGAATATTTCATCTTCAGGGTCAAATGGTCATTTTTCTGCATTTTATGGTTTGACGGGTGTTTCTCCTAGTCAAATTTACATCCTTGCATCAACAAGAAACATGGCCTCTTTTGGTTGGATGCGTCTCAGCTGGGTACTTCAAGAATTTTATGAATCGCCTCAACTTAAAAACCTGACTATGTGGAAGAATGATGCTCATTTGAAGATTTACTTTATGGTTTGGCATTGGAGTAGTGTCAGGAGGACACGTGGAGGTTTTCACTACTTAACCTTGACTTAGGTAAATTTTTATGTAGTTAGATATAGTTTGGCGGGACAAGGACACGTGGTGAGCCCGGGCTCATTCAGGGTCTCAAACTTGGGCACCATTTTCAAATTGTGCCATGGAGACACGTGGAGGCTTTCGCTGGGTCTTCCCATACTTAGTCTTTTTTCATAAGATTCTGGGAGGGTCAGGACATGTGGACGAACCATGCATGTTTGGGGACCGACCCTTGAGTTTCATTTTAAAGAAACACTAGGAGGACTCCGCTCATTTTGCATTTTGCTTGGACTTTTCAACGGCCAAAGGAGATTGCCTCAGAACCTGACACATGGTGCCTTCCGCTGAGCTTCAAGCCTTTAAACAATTTTTTTCAGGCCAGGACACGTGGTGAGCCCGCATTCATTCAAAGTCTCAACTTTTGGGTGTCATCTCAAGATGCACCATTGTGATGCGTGGTAGTTTGAAAAGTCAAAAGGACGGGGAGGCAGATCAATAGGGGAAAATTGGGATTTTTTCCTCTTAAGGATTAAAATATAGAAATGGCCCACAATCCTGATAAGGGATTAGTCAAAGTTTGTTTCAGGTCACTGGCAGAGGTGCAAACTCTTGGAGGAAATATGGAAAAATTTCCTTTTGGGAGAAAGGAGCTAAAAGTGTAAAAGAAAGTTTGGTTCTACTAGGACCCACATCAGAAACTAGAAGCGGAAGGGCGGACCTGTGCGGAAAACTTGGAAAAATATCCCTTTTCCAAAAAAGAGGAGAAATAGTAGAATTCAGTAGTGGTTCCTTTGGGACCCACATTGGGACACGTGTCCAGCCCATTTTTTGAAAGCGGAGGGGCAAAGCAAAATGGAATTTTTTTCCATTGTTTCAAAAGGTTTTAAAAAGTCAAAGGGAACCCCTGGGCCCGTTTTAAATTGAATCTTCCACGTGGACGACCCAAATTCAAAGTGGAGATCAACGACAGCTGTGTGTTTGAATATTATTTTCCCCCCATTTTTACTGAAAAGCTCCTGGAAGTGTGAGTGTTCATGATTTCTTGGTATTTCCTACATGCCAAATAGAGAGGAGAGTTAATTTTGATTTTTAAGTTTGGTGTGGGAGATCTGGAGACATCTTTCGCCATTAAAATGATCTGACTACTGGGCTTGATCTGATCTTCCATTTTTCCTTCCTGGGAATGCAAAGAACTAGATTTGATAGATTAGGGGCAGAAGTGATTGGCAAATAGAAGGAAGAGTGATTTACCAGAGTAAGGAGTTGAATGTGGGAGATATTTGAAGAGATCTTCCCCCTGCGCACCTGATAACTTTTTGTAGATCTGATCCTGGGAATCACGATCAAGATCATTGTGAGCACCATTCCACTCAATGTCTAGATTTTTTTGGGAGAAAAATCAGTTGTAAAATTTTATAAATGGCATAAATTTATCGTGTAAATGGTTGGAGTGTTAGGGGTTGGGACTGATTTTGTAATAGAAAAAATCTTGATAGAGCCCGTCTTTTTGAGAAGCCATCTAAGAAGCCTATATATATATTTTTATATTAAAATTGATCATGTCAAGGTGGTTACGAGTGTACATCCATTGAATGACTCTAAGATTGTTCTAGAAACTTTCCCCTATCGATAAATTTAATCAAACTTGAGTTATTTTGTGTTGATTTTTAGCAAAATGTGTCTGTTTCATCTCTGAATGTCTGCAAATAGTTTTTCTTGATCCTATTGTAATCTTGTATCAAAATCCTTCTCAATCACACAGGTATCAATCCTTGTGACAGTTTAGTGGCATCTAAAATTTCATTTCTCAGAAGATCTTTCATCTGGGAATGAAATAAACGATTTAAAATCACTTTTCTTTCATCTGTTGACAGATATTTTCTGTAAGCCTCTGGGTGTACCTCAAGCGTGACTGAAATTAGATCTTGATGCTTTTTTGGGTTTTGTAGCTTGAGCCTTCATGTTAGAATCTCATAGATTGTGTGAAAAATTGCAAATCTGGGCCTCCATTGAAGCACACATTCTAGTTAAAGAAACATTTTAGCTATTCTATGGCATTTTGTTGGTTTAGTCTTCCATTTTGTAGAAGTTTTCAAAGATATGGCAAATCAAGTCCATCCTGCCTCACCTCCCACAAAAAAAATCATTTAAAAACAATCAATCCTACCCGTACTACCCCTGTTTTCCCTATGTGTATACAAATGCATAATTTTCATTAGCAAGACATGCAAAAACAATCAGGGTTCCAAATGTCTATAATAGCTTGAACCTTTTCTAGAAAATATCTCCACTATCTAGAGTGACAACTCGTGATAGTTATATTTCTTTCCTTTTGTCATATTTTCTTCAAGGTCCCCTCAATAACTTCACAAATAAGGATATCTCCATCTTCTCCAAAAACACCAGGCTAGAGAAGGGTCCTCTCACCCTGGTTGAAAGGCACAACCATAAAGTAATGAGGATAGATCAAATCCTCTTGAGGGTGATATCCATTTCTCCACATCTGAGTGAAAGAAGGCCAGTTAGATCCCATCCATGGCTACAAAATGACCTATTATGATCTATTTTTCTTTAAGCTTCATGTCAAACCTGTGATGCTTCTCAGACTTTGAGGGAGAATCAATTTAGGTACAAATACCTGATTGTCGTCGTTGTTAGGAACTGTTTTAAATTGCTGAGAAGTGATTTGTGTTGTTGAGACTAATTTGTTGATTTGTTGCTAGTTTGTATCCATTTAGCCTGTTAACAACACCTTACTGGCACCATTTCTGGGGACATTATGATTGTAGTTCATATTCAAACCCTGGTAAACACTTCTTATATGCTAAAAGTGCTAATACATTTTTCAAACATCATCTTGTGTTCGAGGCTTGTAAGAATTTTCAAGGTTACAAGTGTTGTGTGAAATTTTCCCATTTGCTACACCTATTGCACTAGATTTTATTGATAAATATGGATAAAGAAGAGTCATGTCTTTCCATTTCTAGTTGCTAGTATTGACAGACATTTAACATATCATATTTTAGTGCATTTTCACAACTAAGGTGGAAATCCTTAGTGGCGACTCCTTGTTGATCTGATTCTTGATGAGTACCAGTGTCTTAACCTCTGTCAAGTGAGATTTGTTACTAATATTTGCAAATCTGGAAGGAAGAAGAGATTTCTTTGTTAGGGATTCTGCTAGGACATTATTTCTAGAGCTAGGAAAAACAAAGTTAGAAGGAAGAATATCCTAGAGAGTTGTTGGAGATCAACAGACAAGAAAAGGGATCTCCATTAATGAAATTCATCAGCCTATCATTGAAAAATGACATTCAAGTGCTTCTGAATCAGGTAGCCTCTTTGTGGAATTGAATTCTCCAACTAGAGAGGGGCATTCATTTGATTTTGAAAAAATTACTTCTCATTCTTCCCCTATCTTTTCAAAAGTTGATAGGGTTTTCCAGGAAACAAGGCCTTTAGGGGATATCCATTTTGAAAGTTATACTCCTGTGGTTTAAAGACCCTCTACCCTTTATCAATTTGTTTCTCCTCCAGGGTCACCTCCTCAAATCAACATGGCCCATCCCCCACCTAGAACTCCATTTATTGTAAATACCATTGGGCCTATAAATTATTTGGGAATGGTTGGTTATCCAAATGAAGTTCCCTAGGATGTATGAAATAGATTACCAAAGTTCCAAGGAAACAATGCTATAACTGGTGATCAACATTTCAAGTTTTTTATCAATATGATGGAAGACTTTAAGATTAAACATGAATATATATATATATATATCAAATTGTTTATCCATACTTTGGAAGAAGATGTCAGGGATTGGTATAAAGATTTTCCAGATAACTCTATTGATTCTTGGACTGAGATGAATAATGCATTTAGAATGTAGTATGGTGATAGAACTAACCCTAGGTTTCTTCTATTAGAATTAGAAAACATCAAGAAGAATCCTAATGAGTCAGTACATGATTTCAACACAAGGTTTAGCAAGACCTTGAGGATATTTCCTATTGGCTTGAGGCCTTGTGGTGAATCATGTTTGATCAAATATTCAGATGCATTTGATAAAAAAGATGCTTACTACTTGAAGGACAAAAACCCTACTAATTTAAGGCAGGCCTTCACCATGGCTCTGCAAATTGATAATAACATCAAGGCAATTGGAAAGTCTCCAAAAAGGGAGGGTGTGAAACTGATTAACCCAGAAAAGCCTCAAGAAAGTAAGGCTACTAATTTGGAAGAAATTGTGAAAAATTTGGTAGGGGATGTCAAAGAAATATCATACAAATTAGCCCAGACAGAAAAAGAGATTCGGAAGAGTTCACAAGGTCAACACAAGAAACAAAGCCAAGACATGTTTACAAATCACCAAATATCTGATGACAAAGGCAAGGGACCTATTGGATTTGGAAATAGACAGTCCCAGGCTTGGGAAAACAGAATGGTACCTGACCCTTTGGCTGTCAGAGTTGTTGTTGTGGAGGAGACAAATGTCAGTGATTGGTGTGACAAATGTTTCATGCCCCATGCTCCATGTCAAAATGATAAGCAAGAAGAAGAAGAAGTTGATGATGATAATGATGATGATGTATGCATGATGGGTTGCTCCATGTGCTCCCAACAAGGCGTAACTTCAACTGAGGTGATAAGTGCTAGAACTGCTACTGATTTTTAGGATTGCATCCATCAGGTACCTATCCTTCCTCCCTCTCATGTTGCAGAAATAGATATTGTATAAGCTTTTGAATTGCCCAATAATGAATTTGAATATTTAAGGGCTTTAATGATAAAGAAGTATGATGGAGGAATCCCATCTGAGGAGGATAGGCAGTTATTAATGAATGTTGTTTTTGTGGCTCAAGAAAAGGAGCACAACACAAGAAGTAGGGTTGTCAAAGGGGCAAGGCCTCAGGCCAAACCAAAGACTCCATTGCTTTCAAAATTCCTAAAGATTCCCCTAAGAAAGATGCATCTGCCAAGGGCCTTGTTGTCCCAAACAAAAAACATACCCCTCCTCATGCCCAAGCTGTCAAAAATCATGTGCCACCTAATGAGTGTGTCAGCATTCCTTCCAACGTTGTCTTGCCAAAGTCTGTCCCTTATGATATTGCCCAGGTTTTGAGTCAGATTAATATTTCACTTCAAATTATTGAGTTGCTCAAGATCCTTGAGCAGAAAAAAGGGCTTTTTAATGTTTGGGGCTGAAAGAGGAAAAGACTGCCTTATGTAGAAATATAAACATTATGGAGACTCTACCAGTCATTAAAACAATAGAGACACCAATAGTGTTGGAGGAACTAGGTGAAACACCTGAGGTTTATTTGTAGACATCCTTGGTGAAGTCTCAGCTAAATGTGGATCCATTCTTCAACACTCTAATAATTAGGGACAGACTATTACACAACTGTATCTTTGACTCAGGGGCATCATGCAATGTCATGCCTTTAGAATTCATGAATGAGCTAAATATTAAAGTCACAACAGCATATGGTAAATGGAATTCCATGGACTCCAGAGAAGTGCCAGTGGTGGGATGTGTGAAAGGCCTGGTGGTGTAACTTACAACCTAACTAGGTAAAAACTTAAAGCTTGACATTCTCATTGTTGATTGCCCAGCCAAGTGTGGTATGTTGTTATCTAGAAAATGGGCTACAAGTGTTGGTGGGAGTGTCCAAATGGACATGTCTTATGCTACCATCCCAATTAAGGGCAGCCTTCTCAGGTTATATGGGGAAAGAAGATGTTGCACCTTATTGAAGATCCCAACAATGCATCCTATGAAGTATTGTACACAAGTGTTGATGTTGATAGGTTTGTAGGATTTGCTGATGGAAAAGAGAACAAAATTGAAGAATGCAAGTGTCTTGAAAAGGAAGGCTCTCCTTATACTTTATTGTTTGATGGATCTTGCTCTAAGTTTGGAAATTGTGCTGGTATTGTTATGATCTCTCCATGCCAGGAAAAGTTTGTTTTTTCTTTTGAACTCAACTTTGAGTGCATTAACAACATCACTGAGTATGAGGCAATGTTGTTAGGTCTGAGGATTTCTTGGAAATATGGTGTTAAGGACATCGTTGTTAAGGGAGATTCAAAATTAAATTTAAAGCAAGTTAGAAAATACAAGCATGCAGTTTGGGATTTCATTGAGATGTTTGATTCATTCAACATATTGCATCATGATAGGAAGTTCAATGATTTGGTAGACAAACTTGCAGTATTAGGATCTCGGTTTGGTAATTGTGCAGTGTCCCCATATTGTGAATATGATGTTGAGGTATTAACAAGGCCATCTATACCTGACAATATTAAGCATTTGCAAGCTTTTGAGGATGATGCTCAAATAAGAAGATTTATGTAGAACAAAGGATATTTTTTGGATCAATTCATTTATTGGGAGCCAATGGTGTGTGTAATAGAGGGAAAGGAAGCCTTGTTTGGAAAGGGCATCATCCAGCTAAAGACTAATACCATTCCTAGAGGGATGGTTGCTCTTGAATCAAATTTTCATAATGCTGATTGCATTATTAATAGACATATGGAAGCCTCAAGGGATGTTGAGGAGCATGATCTTGGTACAAAGGAGAAACCAAGGAAAATTTAGTTAGGCAGCAATCTCAGCAAGGAAGAGAAGCAGTCCTACATCCAATTGTTAAAGAAATACCAAGATTGAATGGGTTGGACGTATTCTTAACTAAAAGCATACAGAGGGGATCTATTTCAACATAAGATTCCGTTGGAGTCTAATGCAAAGCCATTTAGGTAGAAACAAAGGCCAATCAATCCACTCTTATCTCTTAAAATGCAAGAAGAACTGAAGAAACTGAGAGATGGAGGGATTATTCATCCCATAAGGTATTCTTCTTGGGTTTCAAACCTAGTACTAGTTAGGAAAAAGAATGGTGACATTAGGATGTGTGTAGATTTTAGGAATCTAAATAGAGCATCAATGAAGGATAATTATCCTTTACTATGGAAAACATGTTGCAATTAGTGACTAGTTATGAGTTGCTTTCCACATTATATGGTTTCTCTGGTTATAACCAAGTTGTGGTGAAGGAATTAGAAAGGATCAAGATAACCTTTACTACTCCTTAGGGAACTTATGTATATGTTAGGATGCCCTTTGGTTTGATGAATGCTGGAGCCACCTTTCAAAGAGCAATGGATGTTGCTTTTGCTAGTTACATCAATGAGCAATGGATGTTTCTTTCATTGGTTACATCAATGAGTTCTTTTAAGGTGCATTACCGAAGATGAAGCCCCAAATATAATTACTGATCTACATGGAGGAGTTTGTGGGGGGAAATTTGCTGCAAGAGTCACAACACACAAGATCCTAAGGGCTAATTATTGGTGGCCAAATCTTTTCAGGGATACAACCTTGTTGATTAGAAGATGTGAGAGTTGTCAGTATTTCTCTGGAAGACTGAAAGCTTCAGGCTCCCTACCTTTACAGCCTGTATCAATTGAAGCCCCATTCAAGCAATGGGGAGTGGACTTCATTGGTGAGATTTCAGACCCTTCAAGTGTCGGTCATAAGTGGATTATTGTAGTCACCGATTACTTTACCAAATGGGTGGAGGCAGTCCCTACCAAGAGATCAACACACCAAATTGTCATGGACTTTGTGCTAAACCATATCATCTGTAGGTTTGGAGTGCCAGTAAAAATTGTAGTTGACAATTCCATGAGTTTTAGAGCCAAATCTCTGGTGGAAATGTACAAGGAGTATGGGATCAACTTGGAATATGCCTATAATTACAATACCTACGGGAATGGACAAGCTAAGTCCAGTAATAAAAACTTGCTAAAGATTATCAGAAGAGCCTTGGATCTAAACAAGAGAAATGGGGTGAACAGTTGAAGTTTGCTATTTGGGCTGATAGAATCACTGTCAAGAGAGCTACTGGAAAGAGTCCATTTGAGTTGGTGTATAGAAATCAGGCCCTACTACCTTTGTATATTCAACTATCCTCATATCAGTTTATTCAATAGCTGGAAGATCAAGAGGTTAGTCCATATGATGCTCTCGTTAACCAGATTGTTGAACTTGATGAAGAAAGGAGGGAATCCCACCAGAGGCATGTAAATTTTCCCTTTTAGAGAAAAGCTGAAGAAGTTATTTGACAAGAAGGTCACTCTTAGAGCTTTCAATGTTAGAGATCTTGTACTACTATGGGTTATAAATGGCACAAATGTATTGCGTAAATGGTTGGAGTGTTAGGGGTCAGGATTTATTTTCTAATAGAAAAAAGCTTGATAGAGCCCATCTTTTTGAGAAACATGACAATCTATTTTATATTAAATTTGATTGTGTCAAGGTGGTTGCGAGTGTACAGCCTTTGAAAAGCTCTGAGATTGTTCTAGAAACTTTCCCCTGTTGATAAATTTAATCAAACTCAAGTTATTTTGTATTGATCTTGAGAAAAATGTGTCTGTTTCATCTCTAAATGTCTGTAAATAGTTTTTCTTATTCCTATTACAATCTTATATCAAAATCCTTCTCAATCAAATAGGTCTCAATCCTTGTGAAATTTTAGTGGCATCTGCAATTTCATTTCTTAGAATCGTTTTCATCTGGGAATGAGATAAATGATTTAAAATCACTTTTCTTTCATCGGTTGATAGAGATTGTCTGGAAGCCTCTGGGTGTACCTCAGGCGTGTTGGGATTAGATCTTGATGCTTTGTTGGATATTCTAACTTGAGCCTTCATGTTATAATCTCATAGATTGTGTGAAAAATTACAAATCTTGGCCTCCACTGAAGCACATATTCTGGTTAAAGAAACATTTTAGTTGTTTTGTGGCATTCTGTTGGTTTAGCCTTCCATTTTGTAGAAGATCTCAAAGATCTGGTGAATCAAGTCCATCCTGCCTCACCTCCCACCAAAAAATTCATTTAAACATAACCAATCCTACCCGTACTACCCTTTTTTTTCCTGTGTGTATACAAATGCATAATTTCCATTACCAAGACATGCAGAAATAATTAGGGTTCTAAATATCTGTAATAGCTTGAACCTTGTCTAGAAAATATCTCCACTATCTAGAGTGAAAACTCATGAGAGTTAGATTTTTTTCCATTGATCATATTTTCTTCAAGGTCCCCTCAATAACTTCACAAAGAAGGATATCTCCATCTTCTCCCAAACACCAAGCTACAGAAGGGTCCTCTGACCCTGGTTGAAAATAACAACCATAAAGTAGTGAGGATAGATCAAATCCTCTTGAGGGTGGTATCCATTTCTCCACATCTGAGTGAAAAAATACCAATTAGATACCATCCCTGGCTATAAAATGACCTATTATGATCTATCTATCGTTAAGCTTCCTGTTAAACCTGTGATGTTGCTCAGACTTTGAGGGAGAATCAATTTGGGTACCAACAGTTTCCATCCAAAGCTTTGTACATTATATCACTTTTTTGCATTTTGAATAGTTTTAAGGGTTACACCTCATGTTTGCGCTTTTTAAATGAAGTGACTCATCTATATTTCTACACATACAAAAACAATCACACATAGGTTAAACAAACACAACTACAAAAGTAAAAACTATCCCTATAACACAAATAACATATACCATTTTTTGTTTGCAGAATTGCCTCAAAGAAATGTGGTCTCATGGAATGCTATGATTGTAAGATATGCACAAAATAGCTCTAATAATGATGCACTCAAACTTGTTGAGGTAATAAATAAATTTGGAATGTACCATAACCATTTCATATTTTGTTATATATAATTGCATATTTTGTCTCATTTTAGTTTCATGGAGAGATAAAATGTTAAAGCACTTAGTCATTCTTTCAATCTACTTTGACAACAACACTTCACATTCACAACATTCTTGAGAATGAGTATTAGCAAACTTACATGTCTCACTTGCATTTGCAACATTTGTATTGGCAATTATTACAAAACTAAATATTGTCAATCTAACATCCCTTATCTACATGTATTTTGCAACATTTGTATTTGGATTTAATAGAAGATCAGTATTGTCAATCACACCCCCTTATCAACATCACATTGCATTGTATAAATGTAATTTCTAGTATTATTTTAGTGAATAACATATACCATTTCTCACTTCACACTTGCATTGTACACTATTACGATTACCTTCAGTAAAATTAATAAATTTATTTTTCAATAAAAGAGAGTTACATTAGCAGGGGTGACCACAGAACTCATTGTCCCATAACTAAAATGATCACGTAGGCCATTAGATTGAAGATTTGCTCAGAGGGCGAACAATCTATTAGCACCTAAGAACTACTATAAAAGCAGAGAGCACTAAGCATTCATATGTCTCTCTGAGAAGGAGGATGCCTTCATTACTAAGGAGGGATGAACATTCCACTGGATAAATCTCAGCCAAAGGAGGATCCACTTGCCAACCATCTTGATCAGGCATCTACATCTGGAAGGGATACAATTATGTTTACAACCAAGGGGCAGAGATTTTCTTTAATATAGTGTCTTGCTACGTCAACTTGAAGGATAAGGCTTCACCACAAAGAGTTGGCCATTGCCCTTCTACCCCTCTGAAGGAGGGCTCTAGCCTAGTCCAAAGGAGGATGTAGCTAAAGGACGACCCATAGGAGATGCGGAGCTAGTGTTCAGGGAGAGTGGATATATAAATGTGACAATTGGTCCTGATTTGGCGACGAACGCCGAGGCGGATGATAGCAATGGAGGTCACCCTCTGGCTAATAGGGTTGTTGATTGGTTGACCCGACTCATTCGTTGCATGACTCAACATTCCCCCAGTCGTGTGAGTAACTCCTAAAAGATGATGTAAAATTCCAAAGCTAACTTTCATACTGTTTGAGCTACCCAAGTCTGCATGTGCATCAATAGAACACATCCTAATCACTTTGTCATAGAGGTGGAAAATCAAAGCAACAAATTGATCATTCTGGAATAACATAGAATTTTGAGCTTTCCAAATATGAAGGATAGAATATGTATGCTTGCTAAATAATGTAGCTTCACATATCTATCAATATAATCTAGGCAAAATGGGCTGAAGTTGACAAACAAAGCAAGACTATCTAATTTGGAAATGCATCTTCAGGGTGGTAAGGTTGAGAATAACGAATGACCACTCTAAGACCAAATGGCCTGACCCGCACTAAAATTGCATCGTACAGGTATCTAATCTAAATGCTTAAAATGACTGGCTTATAGACAGAAAAATCATTTAAGGGATTGGGGATGACAATTTGACTTAGACATTCACCAACGTGATTAGGCCTTGATAAGATAACAGGCACCAATGAAAAAGGTTAGAACTTTAGTACTAGAAGTGGGAATTAATTTACTTTTATCACTAAAACTTTAGAAAATTTGTGTTTCATGTGATGGAGATAATATTTGAAGCAAGAGGTGTGCAGAATGATGAGATTGGGATATTTGAAGAACTAGGGGATCAAAAAATAGATAGCTAGAAGTGTGGATGATAGATAATAAAACAATGGTGGATTGGGTCGATGACAACTGTGTAGAATCGACAGTGACCAAGAAGGGATCTAGGGTTTGATAGATGCAAATGGATGGAAAACACGAACTGTAGAGAGATAATGTTGATGATTGATGAAAGTGTAGAACTCTGAGATGGATGATAAACATCACAAGAGTGATGTACAATGATAATGGTATGGTAATGGGGGATCTAAGAAAGCTCAAATTATCTAATATCTCTAATAATGACATGTAAGGTCTTTAAAATAGCTTTAAGATTACAACATCAAATCTAAACAAGAGATAAAAAAGTAATTAAATTTTTAAGGAAGCTTGAGGTATAAAAAATCATCCTATAACGCCCACAAAAATGACGTTCTAGGAACACGCTAACACCTAACACTTACCCCGAATATTACGACTAATTTTTTATTTTAAAAACAAGATTAAGGATACATGTAATTGAGTTAACACATGATTAATCCCTTAAGGTACAACAACTAACTTACACCACTAAACTCAACCCTACAGTTTAAGAACCAGGTCTACAAGCTACAAATTTCTAAACTCAAATAGGGTCTATTAAATAATTTCGAAAAGGAAGGTATACAAATTTCAATTTACTTAGTTAATATGTTTTCTTCTTATTAATAATATAAAAATCCTAGTATGTTTAACCTCTTGATTAATTAATCTAAAAACCATTATCTTAATAAATTAGGGTCTTTTCTATTATTAACTAAAGTTTGATAATGACTCACAAAGGTTTGACATTCTAAGATAACAAAGGGGCCCCATTCCCCATTTTCACATACCACTAAAGTTTCAAAACAACCTTTTATAAATATAATTCTCACCTAACAAAAGTAGGGTGAAATCTCCACCCTTAGATATGGTCAATCACCAACCACAAGATCCTAGGGTTATCAAAATCCCTAACTTTTCTTATGAGTTTTATTAAAGTATTTCCTTTGTTCTTTTCCCTCATTTGGTCTATTTGTTTTGTGAAAATGTAGGTTGGAGAGGAGAAGTCCAAGGGAGCAAGAACGGAGAAATCATGGAGGACTTCCACAAGGACCAAGCTTTAGAAGGTTTAGATTGTAGGTTTCTTATTGTTTTCAAATTTCAAACAAGGATTGAGAGGGATCTCTTTCCCCTAATATGATTTTATTACAAAGTATTGTATTTGGGACTTTAAAATTGGGGCAAACCCTACCCCCATAAATAAAACGAGGAGATTGTTTTAGATCCACCCTTAGCATGTTTTATTTGCACAATCTATTAGTTTTATGCATTGTTTTGGTTGCTGGGTGGTTGAATGCATAAAATTTTCATCTTAAAAATTCAAGGGAACCAGATAAAAATAATGCACAGGAGTGGATCTAGATGGTTTTGTCGCAAGTGATAGAACTGCCGCACAGAGCAGACCGGCGGTCCTGGAATCGCCGCCCTGCCTGGGTGACAGACTACGGACCGCCACCTTACCAAGTGACAAACCTAGGACCACCGCCCTACTGAGCGGTGGTTTTGGGACCGCCACCTTATCCTAAGTGGTGGTTACGGGAACACCGCTCTGCACATGGTGGTAGTTCTATTTAAACTAAAACAGAACCTTAATCTGAGAATCTCCAAACGACTAAAAGTTACCGAAAAGTTGAAAAATTCATTCTAAGTTTGTTTTTGTTCATTTAAAGTTCCAGATCTGAATTTATTGCTCTTTTATTCATTTATTATCACAAAAAAAATCATTTTAAACCTATTTGAAGAATGTTTTCATATACTAAAATACATTATTCCATTTGTTCAATAAATTCTTTTTTCATTTCACATATACCAAAATATAATCAAATGTCTACTTGAATAGACTATTAATTAGCTTGGCCATAAATGGATAATTCACAACATTTCTAAATCACAATATGTTCAAGAAATTTGTTCTCTTTTTCATTTCACTATCATGGTGTACACAATAGTATTTAAATCGTTCTACATACTTTATTTTCCATTCATATGAAATTTGTAGATTCAAAATTACTACAACTTTCTTTTTCTATTGAAAATGACCCATCTTATTTTAAAATACAAATAAGATTTCAAACAAAAGAATTACTTTCATTTCCATTTGACAACTCATTAAACACAAATCCTCCTTTCTCTTTTCAATATACACATATTTTAATGTAAATTCTTTTCCACAAAATTATTACAAGTTATCCACTCAAGATGGGAAATAAAAACAATGTAATTAAGGTAAAACTACCATAATACAAGAATGTAGTTAAGGGGCTATATAAAAATACAAATTCTTCGACTTAAGTGGGAATACAACAAATTTCTTTACAACGATAAAAAATAAATCTCAAAGTCTCCAACAACACTCCAAGCTCCACAACTCCAAGAAAAGTATCTCCTTCAAGTTTGTTTGATTCACAACAAAATGGGGGGAGAGGCAACACTCTCCACCAAACCAAGACATCCAATGAAGAGGAGAATCCATCCTCTTCATTGGCCTCCGAGCCCAAATCACATCATAAGGGAAGATGATTGAACACATGACAACTACGAGCTTCCACAATACTTAACAAATAGTCTCACAATCAATTCCATCCACATTATAAACAACAACAACACAAGAAAAGGAAAAACAAAACAATAATATCACAAGGCTTATAAAGAAATCCAAAAGAGCAAGACCTATGGGGAGGCCACTTATGCCTCCCAATGGGAATGGGTGCCCACCTAAAAGCCTCCAATGTAAAAATAAAATCCCCTACAAAATCTTATGCCTCCCTCAAGTACCCCTTATACCTCCATATACTCTTATGCCTCCCTCAATCTCTTATGCCTCCCTTAAAAACAAGAATAAGAAGAATGCAAGCATTCCTCATACAAGGTGGGGCACCCAACCCAAACTCCCTCCTCAAAAAGTAAGCTCTTATGCCTCCCTAAAAGATAAATCCCCATAGTCTCCTCCTACTCCAAACTTAGGAAATATACCCATACCCAAACGAAAATTCCAAAGGGAAACAACATTCAAGACAAACATATAAACACAAAAATAAACAACATAATTTAACAAGGTGAAACTCCTACCTCTCCATAGTAGAGCTTGTTCCAAGGATGAAATTCCAAGCTCCTCTAGCCTAAGAAAGCATCCACAAATCTCCAAAAATCCACAATCACTCACAAAATCTTCTAACTCCCCAAAATAAAAGAGTCCAAAATGATCAAGTAACCCCCAAACAAGAAAAGGAGCAACAATAAATAGCAAAGGGAGGGAGGATGATGAGGTGGCTCCATGTAGGATGCCACATAACTCATCCTCAACTTCACCTCTCTTGGTCAAACCTCAACCCCAATGCACCATAAATTGGTGGGTGAGAGAAATGAAATGAAAATTACACACTCAAACTAAGCCCATATCCCCAAAGGAAAAAAATGAAATATTTGAAGGATAGTGCAATCAATAATTCACATTTTTCTCTTCCCAAAACACTTATTGGGGTATAATTTTGACCCCCCCAACCCATAGGTAGGATTGATACATCATTTTAAGAGGTGTGGGCCAAGTTTAACTTGTCCTACAAGTCTTTAAAATTGGCCCTAAAGGTCAAATTCGAGTTTTCCATGGAGGATAGAGTGTACAAAACTCAAGATATGAAGCATGCAAAACATAATACAAAAAACAAGAGCACATCAATTCTAATAAATGATATCCTTTTTGGTCACATATTTAATTAGTTTAGGAATAGATTAATATGACTCTAATTGATACATTTAGACCCAATAAGATAAAGGGGAAACAATACATCAAAATTCTAATTAAATAAAACAAGTAATTCACGTCACAAAAAAAACCACATAGAACATTAATAAAGGAACTATAAATAAAAGAAAAAAATGCCCCTTGGTCACGACTTCCCCTTAACAAAAAATCAAACACACACAATTACATGTTTCCATGGTGACCATTATTGAATCATCCAAAATTCTAGTGTGGTTGGTCTCCAATCCCCCGATGTTATTGTGAATATAAATATACCTGCAAAAATACAATATACCTCCTTCGGCCTCATGGCCGCATTAAAACATCCATGTCAAAATATACAATGTAAATCTAAAATCACGTATATATGAATTAATATCATCTAGATAATTATGAATCAATTACAAATTTCTAGCAACATTTCTATCCAACGTTTTATCCATATCAAAATGATCACAAAATTAATTTAATCAGCAAAGCCTACTCATTTCGATGAAAGTATACCTCATGTCAGTAATATATAGAAATAACCATGTCCACAACATATAAATATCAATATAAAATGTAACTAATAATCCACATACACCATATATGAATCAAAATCAACAACAGTACAATATATCTAACATCTAGTATCATGAAAAATCAAAAGTGACAACAGTAGTGTTAATAACTGCAGTCGATAGTATCATAATCAAAATAAAAAGTGTTGAAGGGAAGTGGGCACTACATCCCCCTCCCCTTAGACTCGACTTTCTCCTGGAAGTCACTGGAATAAGTGTGGAAACTGATCTCGTAGTAAGGTAGCATCCTCCCATGTAGCAGTAGTCTCGTCATACCTGTCCCACTGAACCCGAACTTGGTCAATCTCTCTTCCTCGAAGGCCCAGGGTCTTGTGCTCTATAATGCAGACGGGCTCCATCATCACCTACCCCTGATCCTACACCTACAATGTAGTCCAATATAATACATGAGAAGGATCATAAACATATCTCCTAAGCACATAAACATGCAACGCATCATGGACGTGAGACAAGTTAGGTGACAATGCTAGACGGTAGGACAAGGTAACGATACGCTCCAAGATCTCAAAGGGACCAAATCTAAGAGCAAGCTTAGAACCTTTTCCATAAAGGATAGGGCTATTATGTGGTCTGATAGGAAGAAACACCTTCGTGCCCACATCTTAACTATGATCTGTCCTATGCTGGTCCGCATACTTCTTCTCCCTGTCTTGCACCTACTGCTCCATGTTTTGCAATAAGGATGGGCCAAGAGAAACCCTGTCCTCTAAGTTGTCCCAACTAAGAGGTGTCCTACACTCTCTGCCATATAGTTCCTAAAAATGAGCCATGCCTATCGAACTTTGGAAACTATTATTGTAGGAAAAATCCATCAAGTACAGATACTCCTTCCATCTAGACTGGTGATCCATAACATACATCCTAAGAATTTCTTCTAGGATCTGATTCACCTACTCAATATGTCCATCTATCTCAGGGTGATATGCTATGTTGAATTTGATCCTTGCCTCGAGAGCATGCTGCATGGTGGTCCAAAATTGGGAAGTGTACAAGGGATCATGGTCACAAATGATCTTTCACAAAATCCCGTGCAATCTAAAAATATCATCAAGATACACCTGTGCCATTGCACTAGCTATGTAGGTGGTCTTCACTAGAGAAAAATGATCCACTTTCATCAATTTATCCACCATGACCATGATGGCGTCATGGTGGTATCTCAATGTCGACAACCCAATGATGAAGTCCATGGAAATGGTGTCCCATTTCCACTCTAGTTTAGCATGAGGAAAGAGAAGGCCAACTGGATGTTGATGCTCATCCTTCACCCTCTAGCACTCTAAATAGCATGACACAAACTGAGCCACGTCTCTTCGAAGTCCCCTCCAATGGTAAAGCTGTGTGCATCTTCTTCACCCCAAGATGGGCTAAATAAGGTGCATGGTGAGCCTCTACTGAAATTTCCTGTCTCAAACCTCCATCTTTAGGAACATAAATCCAACCTTTGTATTTGAGAAGACCAGTTTTCTCTAAATAAAATCCATTAAATCTCCCCTCAAGGGGTCTCTTAGACTCAATCTCTGTTTGAGCTGCAAGGTAGAAGCTATCATGAGGAAGCTACTAAAAAATTCTGCTTCACCAATCTATACCCACTGAAGTAGCCATAGCCATATGTCTCCATCTACTCAGGGCATTTAAAACCACATTCTCCTTCCCCTTCACATGCTCTATCTCCATATCATACTCACAAAGCAACTCCATCCAACGCTACTGACCAGCATTGAGATTGGGCTATGTGAAGAGGTGGCGAAGACTCAAATGATCAATCGTGAGGGTAAATCTCTAGCTAATGAGGAAGTGTATCCATCATACCAAGGAAAGCACAACTACTGCAAGTTCAAGGTGATGAGTCAGAAAATTGATCTCATAGTCCTTGAGTTTGTGAGACTCAAACATAACTAATTTTCCCTCCTACATCAACACACCTCCATGTCCTGCTAAAGAAGCATCTATACAAACGTAAAACTCACCTTGAGGATTTGGCACTGCTAAAATAGGTGCCATCGTGAGGTATTTCTTTAGTTTCCTAAAGGCCTGCTCACATCTATCAGACCAAACAAACTTCTTCCCTTTCCACTGAAGGGAAGTGATGGGGTGTGCAATCTGAGAAAAGTCCTGAACAAATCTCTAGTAATATCCTGCCAATCCCATGAAGCTATGCACCTCTGTCACACTAGTGGGTGCTGGCCAATCCATGATATCTCGAATCTTGGAAGGATCGACTACGATACCTTCCATAGAAATGATGTGGCCTAAATACTGCACCTCTGACTGAAAGAACACACACTTCTCCAAGTTCCCATAAAGATGCTGCTCATGAAGACACTGAAGAACCTAATGAAGGTGCTCCACATGCTCCTCATGCATACATGAGTAAATCAAAATGTCATCGAGGAAGATGAGTACAAATTGATCTAAAAAAGTCCTAAACACCCCATTCATCAAGCTCATGAACACTGCGGGGGCATTCGTTAGACCAAAAGGTACCACTGTGAACTCGTAGTGGACATATCTCATGCGAAAGGTGGTCTTATGAATATCTGCCTCCAAAATCCTCAGCTGGTGATACCATGACTTCAGATCTATCTTGGAGAAAACTATGGCCCCCTTCATCTAATCAAATAAATCATCAATGCATGGAAGGGGGTAACGATTCTTGATTTTTACTTTGTTCAGCTGGAGGTAATCAATACACAACTGTAGAGATCTATCCTTATTCTTTACAAAAATCACCGATGCACCCCAAGGGGATACACTAGGACAAATTAGGCCTTTCTCCAGAAGGCCCTCAAGCTACAACTTGAGCTCACAGAGCTCAGGGGTAGTCATCTGATAAGGTGCTCGTGAGATAGGCTCTGCGCCTGGAACCAAATCTATGTGAAAATCTATCTCACGTGGGGGAGGTAACCCCGATAGTTCCCCAGGAAAAACATAAGAAAACTATCTCAGTATAAGATGATAATCAAGGGATGGTCCACTAGACTTAAAATCTGATCTGTCACTAACTGTAACAACATACATCCGGTAACCTCAACGCACACACTGCTTAAGTTGTATAGTGGAGATGGTGCAAATAGAAACAGGCCTCCTAACCCCTACTATCATTGACTCCACTCCTAAATCGTCTGTATAAGCAATATTTTTATGGTAAAATTCTACTCTAGCTCTGTGTGCAGATAACCAGTCCATGCCTAAGATGACACCATAGGAACCCAATGGAAGGATTCAAAGATCTGAGGTAGTGGTGAAGGGTCCCAAATCCACTACACACTCCTTAACTAAGGAGTCTACATAAATTTTGGCTCCATAAGCCATCTCAATGTCCCAAGTACGACCCTGCCTAACTGCTACCAGCCTGTAATGCTCTACTAGGGATGGTGTAATGAAAGAATCAGAACAGCTAGAATCAAACAAAATAGAGGTAGAAACACCACCAATACTACCTATCATCTCTATGATGGTACTCTGATGCTCAACCTAGTGGTTCTTGACCACATCATATATCCGATGGTTCCTTCCCATATCTCCAACATCCATCTCTGAGATCTGTGTCTTACCCTTGTTACTAGGGTTCTATACACAGTCCCTCTAATGGTGCCCAGCGACACCGCAACCATAACAGTTGCCCAGTCATCTCCAGTGGGATACAGCTCAATTCGGTACTCTAGTTGTCTATGTTGTGGATCCTGACGACCCAGCTATGGACTACTAAGGTCTCTGTTGATGAGTTCCTACTGACTGAGCTCTTTGTATACCTTGTGTCCTGATGGGACCCCTAGGGGGAGGCCCCATACTCCACCCCCTCTGTGTGTCGAATCTCTGAGGAGGTCTATAAGGTGGGTGGGTTTGCTGTTGCTGCTAAGGTGGCTGCTAAGGAAGACTACGCTGAACCCTGTCCACCATGAGGAGGAGGAGTTGAACCTCTTAACCTGATTATCCTGAATCTATTGGATGTGCAGCTCCGAACTCTTTCTCTATCACTTACTGTGTCTTCCCCCATGTCTCCTCTACAATATAGGCCTTCTCCATGGCCTCTGCTAAAGTCTATGGGTAGTGAATGTGTACTGCACCACCCAAATCCAAATTCAGGCCCCAGATGAACCTGTGTATTCTGTACCTGCTCATCCTATGCATGTAGTTGACATACTGGAGTAGATCCAAAAATCGACTCTCGTACTCGGCTACGGTCATAGATGCCTAGCAGAGATCATGAAACTCGTCTATCCGCTACTGAATAAACCTCCTGGGTAGGTACCTACTCCTGAAACGCTCCTCAAAAAGCTCCTAGGCAACTGTCTCTAAATCAACATAGAGCTTCTACTCCTCAGTCCTCCACCAAAATCCTGCTCCATCCCTTAGTAGATGGATCGCAACATGAAATTTCGTGTTGCTAGAACAAGGGCAGAGCTTGAAGCATCTGCTCAAGCTCACTAACTAGGCCTCTACCTGAAAACCTCCTGTGTCTCAAGAATAATGTGATGGCCGAAGCTTCAGGATCTCCCTGATATGGTCTGCAGCTATAGTCTGGCGACCCCTAGGCCTCTCTGCATGCTCATCTCTAAGCCTAGGGCTCCGAGACCTATCCCTGTGCCCTGAAATCCTGTCTCCATGCCCTCTCTGTGGTGACTCTACCCTAATTGACTCCACACAAAATTTCTCTACCCCATGCTCCTTATTGTATAGAGGAGATGCCCTAGCCTCAACTGATGGCTCCATATCCTACCTAGCAGGTCATCCTCCTAGTGACCCTCCGCATATAGTGGCATTGACATCCTGAAGTGTCTGCAAAATTTGTGGAAGAATGGCCGCTACATCCTAATCTAGTGGTGGTATACCTAGGTCTATATGGAAAGACCCCTCATCTAGTCTGTGCCTCCTACACAGACCAAGGCGAGAGTTAGTTTATCATTTTAGGTTTTATTTCAGTTTTCTATATTTCTAAAATAATAGAAATATCAGATAGTGTGGTTTTCTAGATTTAGAAGAATAGTTTTTCACTAGGTTATAAGTTCATGTCTCTTATTTTCTAGTGTGCCCAAGGGTCCAAGCTTTGAACCCATAGATATGATACCAATTGTAACACCCGCATAAACGACGTTCTAGGAACAAGCTAACACCTAACACTTACCCCAAAAATACACGACTAAATTTTTTATTTTATTTTAATTTACATTAAGGATACATGTAAGAGAATTTAACACATAAGGTTAATCCATGTTATTAAGGTACAACAACTAACTTACACCACTAAACTCAACCCTAATAGTTTTAAGAAACAGGTCTAGTTACAAGGTCAACTCTAGGGTTTAACCCTAAATCATCGATTAAGGTAACATAATAACCAATTATTCATTAGGGAGGTGTCATAAGATCAATTTACTTAATTAAATATTTTCTTCCCTTGATCAAAATTAAAACCCAAAATAGGTTAGCTTCTTGCTTAATTAATATAAAATCATTATCTTAATAACTTAGGGTCTTTTCTATTATTAACTAAAGTTTAATAATGACTAACAAAGGTTTGACACTCTAAGGTAATAAAATGGCCCCCACTCCCAAATTACCCATACCCCTAAGATTTTAAAGGCAACATTAATAAAATTCATTTTCTCCTACAAAGGTAGGGTTGATCCTCCACCCTTGGATCAAATCAATCCCCACCACAAGATCCTAGGGTTACCACAAGCCCTAACTTTTCTTATGAGTTTTATTAAAGCCTTTCCTTTGTTCTTTTCCCTCATTTGGTCTATTTGTTTTGTGAAAAATCAGGTTGGAGAGGAGAAGTCCAAGGGAGAAAGAATGGAGAAATCATGGAGGACTTCCACGAGGACCAAGCTTTAGAAGGTTTAGATTGTGGGTTTCTTATTGTTTTCAAATTTCAAACAAGGATTGGGAGGGATCTCTTTCCCCCAATCTATTTTTATTACAAAGTATTGTATTTGGGTCTTTAAAATTGGGGCAAACCCTACCCCCATAAATAAAATGAGGAGATTGTTTTAGATCCACCCTTAGCATGTTTTATTTACACAATATATTAGTTTTATGCATTGTTTTGGTTGTTGGGTGGTTAAATACATAAATTTTTCATCTTTTATTTGAAGGGAATCAGATAAAAACACGCACAGTCATGGATCCAGACGGTTCTGTCACAAGTGACAGAACTGCTGCACAGAGCAGACCAGCGGTCCTGAAACTACCACCCTACCTGGGTGACAGACTGCGGACCGCCTCCCTGTACTAGGTGAAAAACCTAGGACCAACACCATACTGAGCAGTAGTTTTGGGACTGCCTGCCTTAGCCTGAGCGGTGGTTATGGGACTGCCGCTCTGCACAGGGTGGCAGTTCTATTTTAAAAAAATAGAACCTTAAGCCGAGAAATTCCAAAAGACTAAAAGTTACCAAAAAGTTGAAAAATGCATTCTAAGTTTGTTTTTGTTCATTTAAAGTTCTAGATCTGAGCTTTATTGCTCTTTTATTCATTTCTTAGTTAAAAATTGCTCATTTTAAAGTATTTAAAAACCAATACTAACAACTAGATCTATTCCATTTGTTCAACTAAATTTTCCTTCTATTTCCATGAGCAAAATAAATCTAAGTCTACTTATACATTATTAATTTCTTGCCATAACAAAACATTTCTAAATAAAAACATGTTCCAATTTGTTCTCTTTTTCATTTCACTATAGTGCAAATATATTCAAATGTCTACAATACTTTATTTTCCATTCATATGCAATTTGTAGATTCAAAATTACTACAACTTTCTTTTTCTATTGAAAATGACTCCTCTTATTTTAAAATACAACCAAGATTTCAAAAAAAATATTACTTTCATTTCCATTTCACAACTCATCCAACACAAATCCTTCTTTCTCTTTTCAATATACACATATTTGAATGTAAACTCTTTTCCACAAAATTATTACAAGCCATCCACTCAAGGTGGGAAATAAACAAAATGTAAATAAGGTAAAACTACCATGATACAAGAATGTAGTTAAGGGGCACTATAACAATAAAAATTCTTCTACACAAGTGGAAATACAATAGTTTCTTCACAAGAATAAGTTCTCAAGGTCTCCAACAACACTCCAAGCTCCACAACTCCAAGAAAAGTAGCTCCTTCAAGTTTGTTTGATTCACAACAAAATGGGGGGAGAGGCAATGCTCTCCACCCAACCAAGACATCCAATGGAGAGGAGAATCCATCCTCTTCATTCACCCCCGAGAAAACCACATCACAATGGAAGATGATTCAACACATGGAAACTACTAGCTTCCACAATACTTAACAAATAGTCTCACAATCAATTCCATCTACATTCAAAACAACAACAACACAAGCAAAGGAACAACAAAACAATAATATCACAAGGCTTATCAAGAAATCCAAAAGAGCAAGACCTATGGGGAGACCACTTATGCCTCCCAATGGGAATGGGTGCCCACCTAAAAGCCTCCAATGTAAATATCAAATCCCCTACAAACTCTTATGCCTCCCTCAAGTACCCCTTATACCTCCATATACTCTTATGCCTCCCTAAATCTCTTATTCCTCCCTAAAAAACAAGAACAAGAAGAATGCAAGCATTCCTCAAACAAGGTGGGGCACCCAACCCAAACTCCCTCCTCAAAAGTAAGCTCTTATGCCTCCCTACAAGATAACTCCCCATAGTCTCCTCCTACTCCAAACTTAGGCAATCTACCCACACCCAAACAAACATTCTAAAGGGAAAACAACATTCAACACAAACATATAAGCACAAAAATAACAACATAATTTTATCAAGGTGAAGCTCCTACCTCTCCATAGTAGAGCTTGTTCCAAGGATGAAATTCCAAGCTCCTCAAGACCAAGCAAGCATCCACAAAGCTCCAACAATCCACAAGCACTCCCAAAATATTCTAACTCCCCAAAATCACAAGAGTACAAAATGATCAAGTAACCCCCAAACAAGCAAAGGAGTAACAATAAATAGCAAAGGGAGGGAGAATGATGAGGTGGCTCCATGTAGGATGCCACATCACTCATCCTCAACTCCACCTCTCTTGGTAAAACCTCAACTCCAATGCACCATAAATTGGTGGGTGAGAGGAATGACAAGAAATTTACACACTCAAACTAAGCCCACACCCCCAAAGGAAAAAAATGAAATATTTGGAAGAAAGTGCAATCAATAATTCACCTTTTTCTCTTCCCAAAGCACATATTGGGGTCGAATTTTGACCCCCCCAACCCCTAGGTAGGGTTGGTACATAATTTTAAGAGGTGTGGGACAAGATTAACTTGTCCCACAAATTTTCAAAGTTTTCCCTAAAGGTCAAATTCGAGTTTTCCATGAAGGGTAGAGTGTACTACACTCAAAATCTCAAGCATTCAACACACAACACAAAATAAAAGAGCCAATAAAGTCTAATAAATGATATTCTTTTGGTCACATCTTTAATTAGTTTAGGAATAGATTAATTTGACTCTAATTGATACACTTAGACCCAATAAGATAAAGGGGGAACAATACATCAAAATTCTAAATAAATAAAACAAGTAATTCACATCACGAAAAGAACCACATACAACATTAATAAAGGAACTATAAATAAAAGACAACACATGCCCCTTGGTCACAATTTCCCCCTAACAAAAATTCAAACACACACAATTACATGTTTCCATGGCGACCCTTGTTGAATCATCCAAAATTCTCATGTGGTTGGTCTCCAATTCCCCCGATGTTGTTGTGAATATAAATATACCTAGAAAAATACGATATACCTCATTCAGCCTCACGGCCGCATTAAAACATTCATGTCAAAATATACAATGTAATTCTAAAATCATCTATATATGAATTAATATCATCCAGATAATTACGAATCAATTACATATTTCTAGCAACATTTCTATCCAACATTTCATCCATATCAAAATGATCACAACATTAATTTAATTATCAAATCCCACTCATGATGATGAAAGTATACCGCATGTCAGTAATATACAGAAATAACCATGTCCACGACATATCAATATCAATACAAAAATGTATCTAATAATCCACATGCACCATTTATGAATCGAAATCAACAATAGTACATTATCTCTAACATCTAGTATCATGATAAATAAAAAGTGACAACAACAGTGTCCATAAGTGTAGTCTATAGTATCATAATCAAAATCAAAAGTGTCAAAGGGAAGTGGGCACTACACATCCTCAAGATAGGAGGGGGATGAGCGTATTTATAGGTTCAATGATGAGCCAAATGGGTCACTAGCGACTGCAAAAGATCATTGATTTGGATGGTGGAGATGTCATTAGATCAATGCAAAAAGGCCTTATAAGGTGAAATTAGGGCTTCAAGTGGTTAATGCGGCTAAGGGTTTCTTAGGGAGGATAAAAAGTAGTTAGGGGACAAGAATGTGATGAATGAGGTCATATGTGACATTAGGGATGATAAAAATGATGTTTAGGGAGGATAAAAGGATTAGATGAGGGTTTAGGGATAACACGCGAGATGTAAATATGAATAATTAAATGGGATTAAGGGTGAATTAGGGGAATTAGAAAAAATTATGGGGTGAGATAGGGAAGTGAGAAATTTGAATAAATGGTATTTAAGAGTGAAATGAGGAATTTGAGAGAGATATGTATGTGCAAGATGGTGAAGGGGAGTGAATGCGGGGTGAGGAACAAGGGATACAAAAAATTTGTGTATACATTTGCCCTATTTTGTGGAGTGGCTTGCATTGGGCAAGCATGAGAAAAAAATGAGAATTGGAGAATATGATGAGTGAGATGCTCCCCCTTAAACTAGGTATTGATGACATGAAGAGGAATTGATCTTGAGTTTGAAAAGGATAGACAAGAAAAGGAAATAAAAATATGAGATAAGAAAAGATGAGAGAAGATTCCCCAAGTGGAGAGGGATAAGGATAAAAAATGAAAAACAAAAGTATGGTGGTGATTTTGTAATCACTTCGGTAGGGAACTAAATACAACCTCAATGGAGATGACGAAAATGTCTTACAAAATTTTGAGTAGGAGAAAATCATGGTAATATGGAGGGAGTCTAATGGGAATACACTCAGATGGATGTGCAAGCTGTGGGACCAATGGGTCAAAGGAATACATGAAAAATATGTGCAAACAAATGTGAGGATGGTCAAGACAAAGGGTGTAACAAGATGTGGAGGAAAAACAAATGTGATATCCTTAATATATGAGGAATCAAAAATATGTGTATGGGTAGGATGAAGATAAAATACGGAGACAATGGCCACAAGGATGGGCTTAACATAAGAGTATGGTGTACCAAATGGGAACACAAGGGTGGTCGCAGAGCTGACTACTGGATGTGATGAGGTAAACCAAAAGATAACCCACTAAGGCTAGTGGGATAAACAAAAGGGTGTTATGAGGAACACAACCAATTGTATGATGCGAAGGCATTCATAGAGCATGTTAAAGGTGTGAAATGGTAATGATTTTATTGTGCATCCAATGAATTATACAAATAAAATTTGAGCTTTTGGAAGAGACCCCCCTCAGTAGGAATAGATTTCATTCAAATGAATATTACTTGTTTATTAGGTGACTAAATTGTTGGCCTCGGGTATCTAGACCTTAAGATTTAATTGTAATGTGCAATTTACATATTGAACAACAATGGTTAGCATTTCCAGTATCTAGAATGACTTTTAATTGTATCAAAGCTTTGGGCCATGGGAAGAAACATTGTAGCATTGTTAACTAGTAGTAAATAAATAAAAATTTCTTGACATACAAAAATACGTATGTTTTGGAAATAAAATCTTGAAGAACAGAAAAATTAGAAATCAAATTTTCTTACTTGATTTAAAAATTTATCATCTAAACAAGAATACAAAAGTTGGAGCTTATTGTGTTCAATGAAAACACTAGATGTATAGATTTTAGTTGAACTCAATTTTTTTTTTCAAATATATATATATATATATGGTCTAGGAATCGTACATGGAAGTAGGTTTATTCACATCTACAAGACCAAAAACAATCAATGTACTCATAAAATGTTTAGTTATGGAATCTAGTACATGAAAAAATTGTATGACCATTAGGAATTCTCCATTTATTGGGCTATAATATTTCTCCTAGAATTAATTGTATTAGTCCCCTAATCCAGGTGTTCCAAATGTGGATTGTATACCCTAAGCCTTGTCACCTCAAAATTTTAAAACATCATTCACTAAAATTATTGAATAGTTAATTGTCACGTGGTTGCTTAACCTATTAAGCAATTGTCATTTTTAGCAATTAATCCTTTTTAATATTTCACAAGGTCTAAAATTAAAATACATGCCATAACCTCATCAACTCCTTTTTATTTTCTATCAATCCCCAACTAGTGAAATTTATGTTTGGTAAGACCGTGTTGGTACCCAAATTGATTCTTGTTCAAAGTCTGAGCAACATCACAAATTTGACAGGAAGCCTAGAGTCAGATAGATCATAGTGAGTTGTTTTGTAGTCGGGGATGGGATCTAACTGGCTCTCTATCACTTCAGATGTGGAGAAATGGATAGAACATGTCATCACCAATCCGGCACTATGATAATTCTTCACCGGGAACTCCTCGTGCTATGATTATTTACTAATGCACAGCCTTTAGTTTGGTGGATGTAATCTGGAAACAAAACAACAACATAACGCAAGAATACCATCGACTATGATAAGACGGAATGATGACAAATCTGAAATATCAAAGTAAATTATAATATTAACATGAAATTTTTACAATCTCACCCATGAGGTACTTCAAGTGTTATTGACTTCACTTGCCTTTCACCAAGACTATGGGAGAAACTTTACAATTACACCTCTTAATGGCTTCTTCAACACACCTTTAAATTGATGGCTTCCTTTGCACACTTCCTACAATATTTATCACTACTTCCTTCTATGCTAAATGAGGGGGTGGTCTCTCTATTTATAGAACTTCCAGGCTTATCCATCTTATCTCTAAGCTAGGATAAGAAATCCACTCTGACGAATCATATTTCATACCTTAACTCTTATCTGTACATGTAAGCTTATCTTTTAAGATAAGATAAACCTTATCATTTTACATGGGTTGCACATTTTTAGACTTTTTACAAATAAATTACACAAAATATTTATGACCTCACTCCCTCTCCTTATTACCAATATAATATTTCTAATTCCTAATCATGTAGACCCTACTTCTCTAATTACCCAAACTTTGACATTTTAACATTACCGGACCACTTACGACAAATATTTACTTTTTACAACATTCCTATTGTACTTTGACTATTACTGTACTCCACATTATTGGTGGCACCATACTGATGGCACCGTTATCTTCTATCAGACGCTACTACTAATTATACTTAACAACATCCTATTCCTAATACATACATTAATGAAATAGAAATTACGGAGGAAAATTTTAGTGTCCACATCTTCCCCCTTCCTAGCTTCTACTCCGTCCTCGGAGTAGACTATTCTGGTGCTTGGAAAATCTTCAACTTATCGTGGTTGACCCATTTTGTAATGGGAGTGCCATCCAATTCCTCCAGTCGGTATGTACCATTTTCATGCAAAGCTGCTATTTTGTAGGGCCCCATCCATTTTGGAAGAAATTTTCTCTGTCTTCTTTTTTTGTATCTGGAATCATATACTAGAACCAAATCATTCACATGAAATGGAGACCAACGGATCTTTTGTTCAAAGTATTCCTTCTGCTTCATTTTATTCTTATGGCTTGTATCCTTTGCTATTTCCCTCATTTCCTCTAGCAAATGAAGATGTACCAACCTTTCTTTTACTAAATCACTTTCATCCATCCTTTCATTTTTCATAACTCTCACAGTGGGAATATCAAACTCAATAGGAAGAACTGGATCAATGCCATAGGCCAACTGAAATGGAGAGTATCCTGTTGCTAACTTTGATGTTGCCCTATATGCCCACAATGCTGCATGAATCCTTTTATCCCACTTATGTACCTGCAAGGCTGCATCTTTTGCTAGAATTTGACACAACACAAAATTTGTTTGTTCCACCTGTCCATTTGTACTTGGCTTGTATGTTGTTGCCTTCCTATGCTTAATAGAAAATTTATTGACTAGGGCTTCTACTACCTCATTAATGAAGTGGCTTCCTTGATCTGTTACAATTTCTAATGGACAACCAAATTTGGTGACAATGCGTTCATATATGAACCTTGCCACCTCATCCATGGAAGCTGTTTTCAATGGCCTAGCTTCAACCCACTTGGTTAAATAATCTATGGCAACTACAATATACTTATTTTGGCGTGAGGTAGTTGGAAGTGGACCTACAATGTCTATTCCCCACTTTTCAAAGGGACCAAGTGGAAGAATAGGGCATAATGGAGCTGATGAAGTCTTATGGTTACCATGTGTTTGACAAATATCACATGTCTTACAATAATTATAACAATCTTTAAAAAGAGTGGGCCAGTGATAACCTGCATCCAAGATCCTTCTTGCTGTAAGTTGTCCAGAGAAGTTCCCTCCACATGTACCATTGTGGAGTTCTTCTAGCAGTTCCTTCCCTTGATCACGTCCAACTGCCCTCTTATATTGTCCATCAGGTCCTATTCGAAATAATACTCCATGCAGAATAGAATATGGACGACTGGCTTGAGTAATCTTTCTCTTAGTCTTTGCATTGGCACCATCAGGAAACTTGAATTCATTCAGATAATTCCAAATATCTATGTATTCACTAGGGATTGTGTCAAGGGATAACAAAGTTGCATCAGGGAAATCATCATCAACACAAGATGATCCTAAACCATCATAGGCTCGAGAGAGTGCATCTACATTGACATGCTTCTTTCCTGGCCTATCTATAATATCAAATTCAAATTCTTGTATCAAAATTATCCATCTTGCTATCCTCCCTGATGGGTTAGGCTTATTTACAATATATTTTAGAACTTGATGATCTGTTACAACTAGAAATTTTTGCCCTAGCAAGTAATTTCTAAACTTCTTTACAGCAAAAATGATAGACAGAGCCTCTTTTTTAGTTACAGTATAATTTACCTCAACACTGCTCATTTGTCTGCTCCCAAAGTAAATTGGATGTTCATTCCCATTTTCATCCTTTTGGCTCAAAGCACTTCCTAGTGTTGCATCTGAGGCATCAATGTACACAATGAATGGCTTGCTCCAATCTGGATTCTTCAAAACAGGTGAAGACACCAGGGCTTCCTTCAGTTGTCCAAATGCTTCATGCACCTTATTTCCTGGTTCATAAGTAACATTCTTCTTCAAGAACTGGGTTAGTGGTTGTGCAATCTTTGAGAAATTCTTGATGAACCTGTTATCCAAAATTCACCCCTCAAGGTAATTTTGATAACATGCATCAAATTCTTTAGTCCCAAGCAAATAGATTTATTTAAGGCAAAAAATCGTGTTTCTGGGGTCCCCTCGGCTTCTAACTCTCTTGTCCAAGAAGAAAACCCAGCAAGTTTTAAAAATGTGAAAAAATTACAAAAGCCAAGCTTGGTGCCGAAAAAATGAAGAAAATTGGCTAAGTCGTAGTCTGCGCAGCAGTTGGGATAGTTGGAATGTCAGGGCGCGAATCGGTCAAAAAGCTGCTAGGCAGTCCGTGGAGCAGTTGGGATGAAAGGACGCGCGGGACGTGAAAAGGTGAACTGGCTAAAAGTGGGAAAATTTTCCAAGTTTTGTTATCGTGCTGTTTGGGACAGTTGGGACAAAAGTATGCGGAGGACGTGAACTAACCGATTCGGCTGAAGCAGGAGTCTTTCGTCCAAAACAGTTTGGGACATCCAGGCCAAAGGTACGCGCGGGACGCGAATCAGCTGAAAAGGTGAAAAGGTAGAAAAAGAGGTACAAGGAAGCTTGAATTGGCTGAAGCAGGAGATTTTCATCTGGGACAGTTGGGACAAAGGTACGCGCGGGACGCGGAAAGCCGAAGCGGCCGAAGGCAAAGAAGAAAAGTCAACATTTGACCCGTGAAACTTCAAACGGCCATAACTTTTGACTCCGAGCTCCGATTTTCAAAAAATTGGACTTTCTGGAATGAGCACGACATCCTCTAATGCTCAGCTCTAGTTAGTTAATGCTCATTCTTGTCAAATGACAGAAAACGCCTGCCAGACCCAAAATAGCTGCCCGCACTCAGAAGGCCATAAATTTTGCATTTCTCAATAAAATCACACAAAATTGGTACCGTTGGAATTGTGGCTCCAAGCCCGATGCACAGAAATCAAGAAATTCTGGATTTGATGAGAAATCGGTCAATATTTTTTAGAAAACGTGGCTGGGTTCATAACAGTGTTTCATTTGGTGGTTGGGAGTACAATTAAGAGGTATGGTCATCATTCTTTCTCTGTTGCAGCACCTGGGACAGTATGGGGAGCCTTTTGCAAGTAATATATAATCATTTTACTCCATTTAATGCATCTTACAGGTGGTTGAAGGAAAAATTTCAGGATTTCTATTTTCCCTTCTCTTTCCCTTCTCATTTTTCTATAAATTGGAGTGTTGGGCTCATTGTAAAAGGGAGAGTTTTTTAGATAGCAAAGCTCTATAAAAATTTCTTTGTGAAGCCAATGTGTTGCAGGCCCTTGTAGTGGACTCCTTGCATGGTGACCTAGGCCCTTATCTTGTAATAGACTGAACTGTGCATATCATGAAGCAATAAAATATTAGTCTGTGGATGTATCTTCCCCTGCTGTGTTTTCTTGCATTCTTCTTGCCCCTTTAATCTTTCTACAAGAATATTGTGTCTATTATTATGTTCTTGCAGGGATCCATTATCATTGTGTATGCTTGGAATATTGTTGTGAATGCATTCTGCTAGATTATGGAGAACTTTCATCACCTCTTCTAGTGTGTACTTTGTTTCTGTATTTCACACATTTGGAGACTACTCTCACACCCTCCTTTTCTAGTGTATCACCGCTTTAGTGTAGGATTTTATTTTATGCACTCTCTCTCCCTGGTCCCTTGGAAATTTAGATTAGAATAGTTAGTTTCCCTTGCATTAGAGTAGATTGTGGCAGGTAGTTTAGGAGCAAGAACTAGCTCTATCTGAAGGTCTATCTCAAGTAGCAAGTCCCACAACTTGGAGATAGTACCCATGTTATCCAATCACACCGTGAGTTCAAGTATATGCACTTGTATAAAAATAGGGGTGCTATGATTCATTGATAACAGAACCTTCTATAGTAACCCACATGGCCTAAAAATGATCTCAACTTACTTCTATTCATAGGAAATGGTAAATATTTGATTTTTGAAACTTTATCAGGATCAGTACCAATACCATCTCTGGATACAACATGCCCTAAAAAAATGCCTTTAGAACATCCAAAGACACACTTTGTAGGGTTTAGTGAGGCTTGTGCTTCATCTAACCTTTGAAATGTTGTCTCCATCTGGTGCAGGTGGTCCAAATTGCTCCCATAGATGTAAAAATCATCCAGAAATACTCTGATGAAGGTCCCAATGTAGGGTTCAAACACCCTATTCATCAAATGCTGGAATGTTGCTGGAGCATTACACAACCCAAAAGGCATAACTCTATAAGCAAACGTTCCCCAAGGAGTGGTGAACGTGGTCTTCAGCTGATCTTTCTCTACTATACAAATTTGGTTGTATCCGTTATATCCATCAGCAAAACTATAGCACTCCTGGCCAACTACTTCGTCCAAGATCTGATCTGAAAATGGAAGAGGGTAATGATCCTTCTTTGTTGCCTTATTGAGCTTCATGTAATCAACACAAATGCGTAGCTTCCCATTCTATTTTATTGAGATCACAATGGGAGAAACCCATTTTGAATTCTCCACAGCAAATATGAATCCTGCATCAAGTAACTTATCTATTTCTTCTTTTACAGTATTGAAAAAATTAGGATTCATTCTATATGGCATTTACTTTATGGGCTTAGCACCATCTACCAGCTCAATGGAATGTTCTACCCAACTTACTTGACGGAGTTCCTTGTAATCAAAAGTGAATATGTGTATGTACCTTCGAAAGAGTTGGAGGTAAGATTCCTTCTCACTCTCCATCACAGCATCACCAATCTTTATTTGTTGGAGACGATCATCAACTTCTTCTTCAGATAATTTTATGGGGTCATGAGTTGGTGTGACTGGAAGGATATCCATGACTGAAACATCAACCTCACTTTCTTCATCCTCAGTGTCCACTTCACTGGTACTAGAGTAATCAGAGGATGTCCAATCATCAATTTCATCACTTGAATCGACAGGTTCTGCCTTATGATGTCGAGGGATCACATTTATTTTCACCCTCTCTCTACCACGTCCAAGTGTCATAAAGTCTTCATTCCATTAGTTTCTTGCATGAACTCTCCTTAGCCATGGTCTTCCCAGCAACATTGGGTACGCAACAATACCATTTTTCATCACCTGAAACTTTACCACACATACAACACCGATAACAGATATTGCCACATTTGAAACTACACCTTCTGGTTTCAGTTTTTCCCTTGTTTAATGACCTTAACATAAGTGTTGAAGGGAGAATCAATTTTTAAACCCAACATATTCATTACAGACTTGGTCATTACATTAACTGCAGCACCTCCATCAACTAAGACATCATGAATTGAAATACCATTACATAATACCTCAGCTTGTGGAGCATAGGGTTCCACCTCTGCCTCCAAAATAGGGACCCTCAACCTCCTTTGTTCATTGAGCATTGAGTCCACTTCGCAGCTCCCGCCTCTTCTCAGAAGACGTAGCCAAGAGTTGACCATATGTAATATTTGCAGGCCTTTTGGACAGATCTTCCAAGATGGAGTATGGTCCTTGCCCCTGTGAAATCAAGAAAATCCTGCACACCCAAATTTCTTCTCCTATGTTTCTTCCTAGTTTCTCCTTTCATCTTCTTAGGATCATTTCCATCTTGATTATCTTTTTCTTTCTTTCTTTTTGTTACAAACGCATCTACTTCATTATTTCTGCTCTTATCTACTACATCAAAAGAATTCACAGGTGCTTTTCCTTTATCATTATCTCCTTTACCAGATGTAGAAGCTCTATCTGGACAATTATACTTATAATGACCCTTTTTATAACAACCATAACATACAACTTCAGAAATATTTCTTTTTAGACCTCTATCTCCTCCCTGAGAACTAAATTCTTTTCCTTCAAGAAAATTAATAGTTAACTAACCCATCTTTTTGAGCAGATCTTCATACTCAGTAGATGTATTAGGAGAAATATTTGTGCTCACCGGGAGTGGTTGTGGATTCTGGACCAAAGGTGCTGGTGTAGGCTCTACTTTAGCAACAATTTCTTTGGGCTCCTCTTCCATGCTTTCTTCTTGCCTTCTTGCAATCTCCTTTGCTTGTTCAATGGTAGCTGGGCAGTCATGCTTCACTCGTTGTCTGATCTTTGGCTTCATCCCAAGAGTGAAGTGCTTACAGAGGATATTATCCATGCCATTCATCAACCCATCCGCTAATCCTTCCTTCCAGATCTGGGCATCGAGCTTCCTCCTTAGCTCTAGAACACGAGCATGATAATCCCTTATCTTCTCCTTCTCTCCTTGGGATAGCTTTGTGATCTTGATCATGAGATCTGCATATTTCTGTTGTTCACCAAATTCTTCAAAAAAACTTTCAGTTAATAAATCCCATGAATTTTTTACATTATCACCTAGTGTTTCAAACCACCTAAGTGTTGAACCATCCAAAAAGGTAGGAAAAAATTCAGTTCATTGTTCCCTTCTTATAAGGCCATTACAAATACAAGATCGTTTAAACTCTTGAATGAAAGAAGAAGCATTTTCATTAGATTGAGCTAAAAAAATAGGAATCTTTCCCATTTTCAAAAGTAACCACCATGAAATACCAACCCACAAGTACAATCAACAAGACTTATGTGCACAAATAATTGGAATCACTATACTAGAAAGTGACTTTACACCTTTCTCCAGTAAAATAGAAATGACCATGGTAACTATGGTAAAACTTGACTTACTGCGGTAAAAACTGACTTTACTGTGGTAAACACTATTCACAGTAAAAAGAGAAGTTACTGTGGTAAATACGATTCACAGTAAAAAGTGACTTTACTGTGATAAATACTATTCACAGCAAAAATGACTTTATCATGGTAACTACTATTCATGGTAAAAAGTGACTTTACCATGGTAACTACTATGCACAGTAAAAATAAGGTTACCGTCCAATTGATTTTTGACTAAGTGGGAATATCTCTCCAAAAAATCCACCAACAAGGAATGGTCCCAGCAACGGAACCAAAATGTCATCACCAATCTAGAACTACAATAATTCTTCACCAGGAACTCCTCGTGCTATGATTATTTACTAATGCACAACCTTTAGTTTGGTGGATGTAATCTAGAAACAAAACAACAACATAACACAAGAATACCATCGACTATGATAAGACGGAATGATGACAAATCTGAAATATCAAAGTAAATTATAATATTAACATGAAATTGTTACAATCTCACCCATGAGGTACTTCAAGTGTTATTGAATTCACTTGCCTTTCACCAAGACTATGGGAGAAAATTTACAATTACACCTCTTAATGGTTTCTTCAACACACCTTTAAACTGATGGCTTCCTTTGCACACTTCCTACAATATTTCTCACTACTTCCTTCTATGCTAAATGAAGGGGTGGCCTCTTTATTTATAGAACTTCTAGGCTTATCCATCTTATCTCTAAGATAGGATAAGAAATCCACTCTGATGAATCATATTTCATACCTTAACTCTTATATGTACATGTAAGCTTATCCTTTAAGATAAGATAAACCTTATCATTTTACATGGGTTCCACATTTTTAGACTTTTTACAAATAAAATACACAAAATATTTATGACCTCACTCCCTATCCTTATTACCAATATAATATTTCTAATTCCTAATCATGTAGACCCTACTTCTCTAATTACCCAAACTTTGACATTTTAACATTACCGGACCACTTACGACAAATATTTACTTTTTACAACATTCCTATTGTACTTTGATTGTTACTGTACTCCACATTATTGACAGCACCGTACTGACGGTGTCGTTATCTTCTATCAGACGCTACTACTAATTATACTTAACAACGTCCTATTCCTAATACATACATTAATGAAATAGAAATTACGGAGGAAAATTTTAGTGTCAACAAACCCTCAAGAGGATTTGATCTATCCTCACTACTTTATTGTTGTGCCTTTCAACAAGGGTGAGAGGACCCTTTTGTAGCCTGTTGTTTGTGGAGGAGATGGAGATATCCTTCCTTGTGAAGTTATGAATAAGACCTTGGAGAAAACATGATAAATACAACAAAACCTAACTCTCATGAGTTGTCACTCTAGATAGTGGAGATATTTTCCAGGAAAGGTTTAGGCTACTAAAGACGTTTGGAATCCTTTTTTTTTTGCATGTTTTGGTAATAGAAATTATGCATTTGTACACACACAAGACAAATAGGGGTAATACAGGTAGGATTGGTTGTTTTTAAAATGAATGTTTTGGTGGGAGGTGAGGCAGAATGAACTTAATTCGCCATATCTTTGAGAGATATTACAAAAATGGAAAAATTATAAAAAAAAAGCCATAGAACAGCTAAATTACTCCTTTAACCAGAAGGCGTGCATCAATGGATGCCTAGATTTTCACTTTTTCACACAATCTATGAGATTCTAGCACGAAGGATCGAATTAGAAAACCCAATAAAACATAAAAATCTAAGATCAAATCATGCCTGAGGAACACCCAGAGGCTTACAAATAATATTTGTTAATAGATGAAAGAAAAGTGATTTTAAATTGTTTATTTCATTCCCAGATGAAAGCTCTTCTGAAAAAAGAAATTGTAGATGCCACTAAACTATCACAAGGATTGAGATCTTTGTGACTGAGAGGAATTTTCATACAAGATTGCAATAGGAACAAGAAAAATTATTTGCAGACATTAAGAAATGGAACAAACACAATTTTGCTTGAATTCAACACATATTTGATTAAATTTATCAATAGAAGAAAGTTTTTGGAACAATCTCAAAGCTTTTCAATGGATGTACACTTGCATCCACCTTGACATGATCAAATTTAACATAAGAGAAATAAACAAGTTCCTTAGACGGCTTCTCAGAAAGATGGGCTCTGTCAAATTTTCCTCTTAGGAATTTTCTCCGACCTCTAACACTCCAATCATTTGCAGGATAAATTCATGCGATTTATAACATTTTACAATAGAGTTTCCCCCCAAAAAAGCAAAAAAATTTAATGTACCAGTGCTTGTTAAAATCTTGATCTCGATTTCCTGAATCAAATCTGTAAAAATTTATCAGGCGCTCAGGGGTCCAAATCTCTTCAAATATCTCAGCATTCAAATCCTTCCTCTGGTAGATCACTCTTCCTCCTATTCGCAAACTACTTCCACCCCTAATCTATAAAATCAAGTTCCTTGCATGCTCGGAATGGAAAAATGGAAGATTAAATTGAGCCTGAAAGTCAGATCACTTCTTAATGGTAAAAGACGTCTCCAAATTTTCCCCCTCAAAACTTAGATAGCAAATTAAATCTCCTTTCTACTTGGTGTGTAGGAAATACCAAGAAATCATGAAGGCTTGCACTTCCAGGAGCTTTTTAGTAAAAATGGGGGGAAAATCAAATACATACACACATTAATCGTTGATCTCTATTTTGAATTTGGGTCGTCCACATGGAAGATCTAATTTAAAATGGGCCTGGGGGTTCCTTTTTACCTTTTACACTTTTTTGAAAAATGTAAAAATTTCTCATTTTGCTCCTACCCTCTGCCTTAAAAAAATGGGCCTGACAGGTGTCCAAATGTGGGTCCCAACAGAAAGGCACTCCCTTTCTTCATTTTAACCCCCTTTTGAATTTTCAAACTACCATGCATCTCAATGGCACATCTGTAGATGGTCCCCAAAAGTTGAGACCCAGAATAAGCGTGGGGTCACCACGTGTCCTAGCCTAAAAAACTTTGTTGAAAATTGAAAGATCAGCGGAAAGCGTCATGTGTCAGGATCCGAGGTAGTCTCCTTTAGCCATTGAAAATTCAAAGAAAAATGTAAAGTGATCGTAAGCATCCAAGTGTCCTCCTAGCACTTCTTTAATATAAAACTCAATGGTCGGTCCCCAAACATGTGCGGTTCCTCCACATGTCCCAGGATTCTCAAAACTTCTTAAAAAAGACTAAGTATGGGAAGACCTGGCAAAAAGCATCCATGTGTCTTCATGTCGTAATTTCAAAATGGTGCCCAAGGGTAGAGACCCTGAATGAGAATGGGCTCTCCATGTGTCCTTATCCTGAAAAATGTATTAGATGCATAAAAATTTTGTTTATGTTCGGGAAAAGTAGAGGAAACCTCCACGTGTCCTCTCGGTGTAACTCCAAGGCCAAACCAAAAATCAAACTTTCAAATGAGCGTCGTTCTTCCACGCGGCCAAATTTTGGGTCAAGGAAAACCATAGAATTTTTAGAGTACCCCACCAAGCCACATCCAACCAAAAAGGGCCATGTTTCCTTTTGATGCAGAGATGTAAATTTGACCAGGAAAAACACCCGTCAAACCGTAAAATGCATTAAAATGACCATTTGATCTCGGAGATGAAATTTTCTCCAAGGACAAAGAATTTAGAAATGTTACAAGTTTCAAATAAATTCCCATGATATATATCCATTCATTTTTCTTCAAGTATTTAGGACAAAATGATAAGGACAACAACTCCTAGCTGTGGAAAATGGAAAGAATGGGACAACTTGAGTTTTTCACCCAATTTACAGACCTTTTCAGATGAACAGAAAAATGAGGCATCAACGATGGATTCATAAGTGATATTTGGCACAAGGAAGGATTGATTATGGAAAAAAAAAGGAAGACAGTATTTTCAAACACAACACAGGGAGATAAAATGTGACAGAGGCCATAAACAGAGAGATTTTCAATGGAAAATAGGGCGAGAAAAATTTGAGCACCAACATCGGCTCCAACTCGAGGATGCAAACTCCCTACTAGTGCCACAAGAACAAATGTAGACCAAGTGCCAAAAATATCCATTGGTCAAAGGAGTCAGCTTGCAAAGCACAAAACCAAAACCGTATTCCCAAAAACAAACCCAGAAACTAGCAAAACTAGGCCACAAGGGACCAGATTGAACAAAGGACACAAAAACAAGAAACAACCAACACACTATACACTGTACAAATGACATGCAACCTAGTTCTAGGGAAACAATCCAAGAAATGATTCAGATTCCTGCCATTAATAGGCAGTTCGAGAAATTCCCCATCCAATTCCTTCAAGAAGAAGGTATGCTCACCAATTCCAATATCAATGGAGTAAGGGCCCATCCATAATGCATCAAATTTTCCATGCTTTCCCTTATCTTCATGTCTGCTATCCCATAATAACACGAGATCTCCAACATTGAAAGCTCTTGGAGTGACCTTCTTGTTGAATAAATTCTTCAGCTTTTCTCTGAACTTTACATGCCATTGGTGGGATGCCCTCCTTTCTTCATCAAGTTCAACAATTTGGTTAATGCGAGCATCAAATGGAATTACTTCTTGATCTTCCAGCTATTGAATGCATTGATATGAGGATAGTTGCATATGCAGGGGAAATATGGCCTGAGTTCCATACACCAAATCAAATGGACTCTTTCTAGTGGCTCTTTTAAAAGTAATTTGGTTAGCCTAGACAACAAACTTCAACTATTCACCCCATCTTATTTTGTTCAGATCCAAGGTTCTTTTGATAATCTTCAGCAAATTATTATTACTGGACTCAGCTTGTCCATTTCCTTGGGGGTTGTAATTAGAAACATCTATCAAATTGATCCCATATTCTTTGCACATTGCCACCAAAAGTTTAGCTCTGAAGCTCATGGCATTATCAGCAACAATTTTAACTAGCACCCTAAACCTGCAGATGATATGGTTCAGCATGAAGTTCATGATAATTTGGTGTGTTTCTCTCTTGATGGGGATTTCCTCCACCCACTTAGTAAAGTAATCAGTGGCTACAAGAATCCACTTATGGCCAGCACTTGAAGGGTTTGAAATCTCTTCAGTGAAATCCATTCCCCATTGCTTGAATGGGATTCAATTGATACATGCTACAAAGGCAAGGAGTCTGAAGCTTTTAGTCTTCCAGAAAAGTGTTGAAAAATATCACATCTTCTAACCAAAAGAGTTGTATCCTTGAAGAGAGTTGGCCACCAATAACTAGCCCTCAGGATCTTGTGTGCTATGACTTTTCTAGCAAAATACCCCCCACAAACTCCTCCATGGAGATCAACAATTATCTTGGGGATTTCATCTTCAGTAATAAACCTTAAGAGGAATCCCTCGGGGTTCTTCCAAGCTAACCCATAATCAGTAATAACATATTTCTAGGAAGCCAAATTAAGAACTCTCTTCTAGTTCTTACTCAAATACTCAGGGTAGTATAAATGTCTGAGATAAAAAATCACATCTTTGTACCACTCATAATTCATCAACTTTTAAAAAACACCTACCCTTTCTTCTCCTACCTCATTTACATCAATAGTTTGCAAGTTTCTCTCAGCCAGAAGCTTAGATAAGCCCAAAACCCTCACCAACTTCATGGTTTGGATATCCATGTCATATTCTTGCAACTTATTCACCCATCTGCATCTTTTTCTTGAGATCTTCATCTCTGATAAGATGTCCTTCACCATGGTGTGGGGAACATAAGCAACAACTTTTGAACTCAGAATGTAAGCCATGAAAACCTTTGTTGCTTTCACCAAGGTAAATTCTTGCTTCTCCATAATAGTGTATTTCAGTTCAGCCCCTTGCAATGCCTTACTGAAAAAGGAAATTGGCCTCTCATCCCCTTCATCATCTTTCTACAAGAAGAGAGATACAATAGTGTTCTCTGAAGTAAAAGAAAATAGTTGTAAATGATTATTATAGTCTGGGGCCACCAAAATAGGGGCATGCTTTAATGCCTCCTTGACCCATTGAAAGCTTGAATGGCATCCTTCTCCCATTTGATAACCTGATCCTTCTTTAGCATTGAAGTAATTGAAATGGTCAACTCAGCAAAGTTTGATATAAATATTCTGATGAAGTTTATTTTCCCAAAGAAATATTTAATTCCTTTCTTAGTTCTTGGAATTGGGACCTTGTTGATGGCCTGTACCCTTTCTGGATCAATCATTACCCCCTCTTGTGACACAATGTGACCAAGAAAATTTTCCTTCTGCACTCCAAAATGGCACTTCTTTGGATTGAGTGAAATGCCATATTCTCTACATCTTTTCCAAGTGCAGCAAGTGATCACCTCACTTTCTAGAAAACACAGTCATATGATCCTGGTAAACAACAATAAAATCATTGATGTAACCAACAAAAGCAACATCCATTGCTCTTTGAAAACTTACTCCAGCATTCATCAAACCAAAGGGCATCCTGACATATATGTAAGTTCCGCAAGGAGTGGTAAAGGCTATTTTATTTCTTTCTGATTCCTTTACAACAACTTGGTTATAACAAGAGAAACCATCCAAGGTAGAAAGAAATTCATAACCAGTCACTAGTTGCATCATGTTTTCCATGTTTGGTAAAGGATAATTATCCTTCATTGATGCTCTGTTTAGATTCCTGAAATCGACACATATCCTAATATCACCATTCTTCTTTCTAACTGGTACTAGGTTTGCAACCCAAGAGGAATACCTTGTGGGCTAAATAATTCCACCATCCCTCAATTTTTTCAGTTCTTCTGGCATTTTAAGAGACAGGTGTGGATTGATTGGCCTCTGTTTCTTCTTGAATGGTTTTTCATTGGATTCCAAAGAAATCTCATGTTGAAATAGACCCTCTCTATATGCCTTTAGTTCAGAATAAGACCAAGCCATGCAATCTTGATATTTTTTCAGCAACTGGACATAAGACTATTTTTCCTCCTTATTCAGGTTGCTTCCCAACTAGATCTTCATTGGCTTCTCCTTTGTGCCAAGATCATGCTCCTCAACTTCCCTTGAGGCTGCTACATATCTTTAAATAATGAAATCAACATTATCAAAGTTTGATTCAAGAGCAACCAACCCTCTAGGAATGATATTAGTTTTTAGTTGGATAATGTCTTTTCCAAACAGGGTTTCTTTTCCCTCTACTACACACACCATTGGATCCCAATCAATATATTGATCAACAAAATCCCCTTTGTTCTATAGAAATATTTTCAATTGAGCATCATCATCAAAAACTTGCCAGTGTTTAATGTTGTTAGCGACAAATGGTCTTGTCAATACTTCAACTTGAAACTCACAATGTTTGCACAATTATTAAACCAAGATCCCAATACTACAAGTTTTTCTACCAAATCATTGAACATCCTATCATGATTTATAGTATTAAATTAATCAAACATCTCAATGAGATCCCAAACTGCATGCTTGTACTGTTTCATTCACTGATTTTTTGTGGCATAAAGTTTTCTGACTTGCTTAACAATTAATTTTGAATCTCCTTTGACAATGATGTTCTTAACACCATATTTCTATGTAATTTTCAAACCTAGCAACAATTCCTCATACTCAATAATGTTGTTAGTGCACTCAAAATTGAGTTTGAAGGAAAAAAAAAACTTTTCCTAGCCTGGAGAAATCAGAACAAGACCAGCACTATTTCCAAATTTGGAGCAAGCTCCATCAAACAATAAAGTCCAAGGAGAGCCTTCCTATCCAAGACACTTTAATTCTTTAAGAATGTGCTCTCTTCCATCAGTAAATCCTACAAATTTATCATCATCAACACTTGTGTACAATACTTCATAAGATGCATTGTTGGGATCTTTAATATGGTGCAACATCTTCTTTTCCCCATATAACCTGACAAGGCTGCCCTAAATTGGAATAGTGGAATAAGACATATCCATCTGCACACTCCCACCAATAGTTATAGCCCACTTTCTTAACAACATCATACCCCACTTGGTTGGGCAATCAACAATGACAACATCAAGTTTCAAGTTTTTACCTAGGTAGGCTGCAAGTTGCACCACCAAACCTTTCACACATCCCGCCACTGGAACTTCTCTAGAATCCATGGCAGTGCACTTCCCATATGTTGTTGTTACTTTGATATCTAGATCATTCATAGCTTCTAGAGGAAAAAAATTTCATGATGCCCCCGAATCAAACATACATTTGTGGAGCAATCTATCCTTAATGATCAGAGTGGTGAAGAATGGATCCACATTTAGCTGATATTCCTTCAATGCTAGTGGTGTCTCTAACTCTTCAATGAAAGAAGGAGTCTCCATAATGTTTACATTCCTGCCTAGGGAAGTCTTTTTCTATTTCAGCCCCAAATACTCAAAGGCCATTTTCTTGTGCTTAGGAATTCTAAGCAACTACACAATTGGAACTAAAATCTTGATCCGACTCAAGACTTGGGCAATATCATAAGGGAAACATTTTGGAAAGGAAATATTGGAAGAGAGATTTACAAACTCATCAAATGGCATGGGACTCTTGATATTCTGGGCATGAGAAGTATAAGTTTTGCTTAGGATAGTAAGGCTTTTGGCAGGCGCATCTTTCTTAGGAGCTTCTTTAGGAATATTTGAAAGCAAGGGAGTTTTTTCCTTGGCTTGAGGCCCTGCCCCTTTGACAACCTTACTTCTTGTATTGTACTCCTTCTCTTGGGTGACAACAATGTTCATCAACAACTATTTGTCTTCCTCAGATGGGATCCCTCCATCATACTTATTTATCATCAAATCTCTTAAGTATTCAAATTCATTATTAGGTATCTCAAAATCTTGTACAATATCTATTTCTAAATTATGAGAGGGAGGAAGAATAGGTACTCGGTGGATGCAATCCCAAAAATTTGTAGCAGTCTGAGCACTTATCACTTCAATTGAAGTTGCCCCTTATTGTGAGCTTGTGGAGAAACCCATCATGTAAACATCATCATCATTATCATCTTTAACTTCTTCTTCTTCTTGCTGATCAAATTCACATGGACCATGGGGCATGAAACATCTGTCACACCAATCAATGACATTTTTTTCTTCCACAACAACAACTCTGGCAACCAAAGGATCAGGCACCATTCTGTTTTCCATGCCTTGGGGTTGTTTTTTCCCAAATCCAATAGGTCCCTTTCATCTATCATCAGATCTCTGCTCATTTCTATGATGAGTTGTAAATCTATCTTGGCCTTGTTGATTTTGTTGACCTTGTGAGCTCTTCCCAATAACCTTCTCATCCCGGGCTATTTTCTATGAGATTTCTTTGACAACCTCTGCCAAATTTTTCACAACCTCCTCCAAATCAGCACCCTTACTTGCTTGAGGTTTTTCCAAGTTAATCATTTTTACACCCTCCCTCTTAGGAGGTTTTCCAATTTCCTTGATATTGTTCTCAATTTGCAAAGCCATGGTGAAGACCTGCCTCAAATTTGTAGGGTTCTTATCCCTCAAGTAGTAAGAAGATTTTTTATCAAATGCATCTAAATATTTGATCAAACATGATTCATCACATGGCCTCAAGTTAACAGGAAATCTCCTAAAGTTATTGTTAAACCTTGTGTTGAAATCATGTACTGACTCATTAGGATATTTTCAAACTCTGATAGAAGAAACCTATGGTTTGTTCTATCACCATATTATAATCTAAATGCATTATTCATCTCCACCCAAGAATCAATGGAGTTATCTGGCAAAGCTTTATACAAGTTCCTTGCATCCTCTTCCAAAGTATGGATGAAAAATTTGATATATACATCTTCATATTCAATCTCAAAGTCTTCCATCATGTTGATAAAAAGCTTTAAATGTTGATCACTATTTATAGCATTATTTCCCTAGAACTTTGGTAATCTATTTCTTAGATCCTAAGGAATTACATTTGGATAACCAACCATCCCTACAAAATTTATAGGTCTAAAAGTATTTACAAAAAATGGAGGTCTAGGTTTTTACACCTGATTTACAGACCTTTTCAAATGAACAGAGAAACGAGGCATCAACTATGGATACATAAGAGATCTTCAGTCCAAGGAACGATTGATTACGATAACAAAAAGGAAGAAAAATTCTTTTCAAACACAACACAGAGATAAAAGGTGACAGAGGCCGTAAACAGAGATATTTTCAATGAAAAATGGGGTGAGACAAATTTGAGCACCAACGTTGGCTCTGACTCGGGGATGGGCACTCCCTGCAAGTGCCAAAAGAAAAAAAGTAGACCGAGTGTAAAAAATATCCATTGGATAAAGAAGTTAGCTTGCAGAGTAGAAAGTGAAAACCGTCTCCCAAAAAAACTGAGAAACCAACAAAACCAGGCCACCAGGGACCAGAATGAACAAAAAACACGAAAGACAATAAACAACCAACAAACTATACACTGTACAAATGATGTTCACCCTGATTTAAATAAAACAATCAAGGAAAAACTTCAAGTGCTTGCCATCCTGGATATGACCATGCTAAGCAGTCCTGATATGTCTTTAACAAGTGGTCATATGATTTCCTCTCTTTTCCATCCAAGTCGCTATCTGACCACATTTCTTCAGGCTTATCCTTTATGCCTGGCTCAAATTTTGTAACATCCTTCGAGGATACATCGAAGATCAAAGTTTCAGGAGAATCATCCTACTCATGATACTTGCATTGATCAATTTCATACTCCTTGAAATCAACATAACTCATAGAGTTATCAATATCAATATCTGCATTGAATACTTCATAAGAAGCATTGTTGGGGTCCTCAATAAGATATACCATCTTCTTTTCACCAGGTAACTTCACAAGGTTTCCTTCAATTGTTATGGTGGCATAATACATGTCCATCTGAACATTTCCAAAAACACTTGCAACCCATTTTCTTGATAACAACATGCCCCATTTGGTAGGGCAATCAACAACAACCACATCAAGTTTCAAGTTCCTACCTGGATAAGCTGCAAGTTGCACCACCAAACCTTTCACACATCCCACCACTAACACTTTTCTGGAATCCATGGTAGTGCACTTCCCATATGCTGTTGTTACTTTGATATTTAGCTCATTCATAACTTCCAGAGGCATAACATTACATAATGCCCCCGAATCAAACATATATTTGTGGAGAAATCTGTCCTTAATGATCAAAGTGGTGAAGAATGGATCCACATTTAGCTGAGATTCCACCAAGGATGTTCCCAAGTAAACCTCAGGTGGTTCACCTATCTCTTTCTGTACTTGGGGTTTTTTCAATTCTACAATGGCAGGAGGAATCAAAACATCTCTTCCTTGGGTGACCTTTTCTTGTCTAAACCCCAAATATTCAAATTCTCTATTCCTATGCTAAGGGATTATAAGTAATTAAATAATAGGAATGAAAATATTGATATGACTCGAGACTTGGGCTATGTCACAAGGAAAATACTTGGGTAATGTAGTGTTAAGAGGAAGGTTTACAAATTCCTCTGATGGCACATGAATTTTTACAGTCTGAGCATAAAGAGGGATACAAGTCTTACTTGAGACAACAAGACCTTTTCTAGATGTACCTTTCCTTGGAGTTTCTTTTGGAATACTGGTAAGCACTGGAATATTTGGTTTGGCTTGAGGCCCTGCCCCTTTCGCAACCCTACTCCTGGTATTATATTCTTTTTCATGGCCAACCACAACATTAACTAACAACTACCTATCCTCCTCAGAAGGTATCCCTCCATCATATTTCTCAATCATTAGAGATCTTAGGTACTTAAAATCATTATTAAGAAGTTCAAAAGCTTGCACCATATCAATTTCATAAGTATGAGTGGGAGGAAGAGGTAATACCCGGTGAATGCAATTCTAGAAATCTTTAGCAGTTCTGGCATTCATCAACTCAGTTGAAGTTACCCCTTGTGAGCTCGTGGAGAAACCCATCAGGAAAACATCATCATCATTATCATCATCAGCTTCTTCTTCTTCTTGCTGATATATTTCACATAGAACATGGGGCATGAAACATCTGTCACACTAATCAATGACATCTATTTCTTCCACAACAACAACTATGGTAGCCAAAGGATCAGGAACCATTTTGTTTTCCCTAAATTGGGTCTATTTGTTTCCAAATCCAAAAGGTCCCTTTCCTATGTCATCAATTTTATGATGATTTGTAAATTTATCTTGTCCTTTTTTCTTCTGTTGACCTTGTGAACTCTGCCCAATCCCCTTCTCATCCCTGGCTAGTTTGTATGAGATTTCCTTGACAGCGCCTGCCAAAGTTTTCACAACTTCCTCCAAATCAGCAGCCTTACTTGTTTGGGGTTTTTTCCGGGTTAACTAGCTTCACACCATCCCTCTTAGGAGGTTTTCCAATCGCCTTGATGTTTTTCTCAATTTACAGAGCCATGGTGAAGGCCTACCTTAAATTGGTAGGGTTTTTGTACCTCAAGTAGTAAGTGTCTTTTTTATCAAATGCATTTGAATATTTGATAAAACATGATTCATCACATGACCTTAAGTTAACATGCAATCTCCTTAAGGTCTTGTTAAACCTTGTGTTGAAATCATGTACTGACTCATTAGGATTCTTCTTGATGTTTTCAAATTCTGATAGAAAAAATATAGGGTCATTCCTATCACCATATTGCAATCTAAATGCATTATTCATCTCTCTCCAAGAATCAATGGAATTATTTGGTAAAGATTTATACCAGTCCCTTGCATCCTCTTCCAAAGTATGGATGGACAATTTGATATATACATCTTCATATTCAATCTCAAAGTCTTGCATCATATTGATAAAAAGCTTTAAATGGTGATCACCAATTATAGCATTATTTCCTTGGAACCTTGGCAATCTATTTCTTACATCTTAGGGAACCACATTTGGATAACCAACCATCCCTACAAAATTTATAGGACCAAAGGTATTCACAACAAATGGAGGTTTGGGTGGGGGATGGGCCATGTTATTTCGAGGAGGTGACCTTGGGGAAGAAATAAACTGATAATGGGTAGGGGGTCTTTGAAACACATGAGTATAGCTTTTAAAATGGATATGCTCTAAAGGCCTTGTTTCTTGGAAATCCCTCTCAACTTTTGAAAACATAGGGGTAGAATGAGAAACAAACTTTTCAAATTCAAATGAAGGCCCCTCTCCAAATGGAGAATTCAATTCTACAAAGAGACTACCGGATTTAGAAGCACTTGAATGGCAGTATTCAATGATAGGCTGATCACTTTCATCAATGGAGATCTCCTTTCTTGACAACTAATCTCCAACAACTCTTCAGGCTCTTCTTCCTTCTAACTTTGTTTTTCCTAGCTCTGGAAATAATGTTCTAGCAGGATCCTTAGCAAAGAAAGATCTTCTTCCTTCCATCTTTGCAAAAATTAGTAACAAATATCACTTGACAGAGGTTAAGAAACTTGTATTTATCAAGAATCAGATCAATAGGGAGTCACCACTAAGGATTTCCAAACTTAGTTGTGTAAATGAACTAAAAATATGATTTGTCAAATGTCTGTCAACACTAGCAACTGGAATTCGAAAGATCTAGATTTATTTACCGAGATTTATCAATGAAATATTGAACACTTTGCTTTTTAACTTTGAACACTTCTTACAGGCCTAAACACAAGATGAAGTTTGAAACAATGTATTGGCACTTAGAACATATAAGAGGTATTTACCAGGGTCTAAATATGAACTGAAATCACAATGTCCCTGGCAGTGGCGCCAGTAAGGTGTTGGTACCCAAATTGATTCTCCCTCAGAAGCTGAGCAACATCAAAGGTTAGACAGGAAGCCTAGAAGCAGATAGATCATAGTGAGTCATTTTGTAGCTGGGGATGGGATCTAACTGGCCCTTTATCACGTAGATGTGGAGAAATGGATAACACCTTAAAAGGGTGTGATCTTATCCTAACTATTTTAGGCTGTGCCTTTGAACCAAGGTAAGAGAACCTATTTTGTAACCTCTGTTATTGAAGAATGCTTGTAAATCCTTCTTATGCACAAATTTTATAGATAAGACCTTGGGCAAATATGATCAACACACGAAATTTGACTCTCATGAGTTATCACTTCCAGATTATGGATATATTTTCAATACTAGAGAAAGGTTAATAAAGACATTTGGAATCCTGATTGTTTTTGCATGTTTTGGTAATAGAAATTATGCATTTGTACACACAGGACAAACAAGGGTAGTATGGGTAGGATTTTTTATTTTTAAATGAATTTTGGTAAGAGGTGAGGCAGAATGAACTTGATTTTCTAGATCTCTAAGAACACTTACAAAAATGGAAAGCTTAGACAACATAATGCTTTGAGATAGCTAAAATGTTCCTTTAAGCAGGATATGTGCTTCAATGGAGGCCCAAATCAACACATTTTCACACAAACTTTAAGAATCTAAAATTAAGGCTCAAATTGAAAAACTTAACTAAACATTCTCAACATCTATTTCATCACACCTAAGATACCATCAAAGGCTAACAAATAATCTTATAGTCATGCTAGGAGTCACAGTGATTTTAAATTTGTTTATTTCACTATCAAATGACATCTCTTTTGATAGATGAAATTGAAAATGACACCAAACTATCAAAAGGATAAGATCTTATGTGATTCACAAAGATTTCAATGGGAACAATAAAAACTATTTGCAGACATTCAAAAATGAAGAAGACACAATTTTCCCCCCAATTAACATAGAATAACTCAAATTTGATTAAAATTATCAGCAGGGGAAAGTTTCTAGAGCAATCTTAGAGCTTGGCAATGGTTTTACACTCGTAACCACCTTGACACGATCAAATTTAATACAAAAGAGAAAAATAGGTTTCTTAGACGGTTTCTCAAGTAGATGGGCTTTATCAAGCTTTTCTCTTAGAAAATCAGTCCCAACCTCTAACACTTCAACCATTTACATGATAAATTCATGCAATTTATAACATTTTACAATAGAGTTTTCCCCCAAAAATAAAATAACATTCAATGTACAATTGCTTGTCATGATCTTGATCACGATTCCCAGAATCAGATTTGTAAAAAGTTTTCATGCACTTCGGGAAGAAAATCTCTTCAAATATCTCAACATTCAACTCTTTCATCTAGGAGATCACTCTTCCTCCTATTCTCCAACTACTTCCACCCCTAATCTATCAAATCTGGTTCTTTGTGTGCCCAGGAAGGAAAATGGAAGATCAAATCGAACCTGATAGTCAGATCACTTCTTAATGGTAAAAGACGTTTCTAGATCTTCCTCACTAAATTTAGATATCAAATTAACTCTCGTTTCTACTTGGCATGTAGGAAATACCAAGAAATCATGAATACTCACATTTCTAGGAGCTTTTCAGTAAAAATGGGGGAAAATCAGATACAGATGCACAACTGCCATTGATCTCTATTTTGAATTTGGGTCGTCCACATAGAAGATCCAATTTAAAATGGGCCCGGGGGTTCCTTTTTACCTTTTACAAATTTTTGAAAAATGCAAAAAAAATTCATTTTTCTCTGCCCCTCCACCTTCGAAAAATGCGCCTGACAGGTTTCCAAATGTGGGTCCCAACGGAAACGTGCTCGCTTTCTTCACTTTAACCCCTTTTTTTCACAAAAGGAAAAATTTCTATATTTCCTCTAGAAGTCTGCACCTCTGCCGTTGACCCTTCCATCAAATATTGACTTATCCTCTGTCAGGCTTATGGGCCATTTTGATTATTTTAACGCTTTTGATGACAAGAGGCAAAAAAAAATCCAAGTTGTCTATGATGGACCACTTCCCCTTCCTTTTGAATTTTCAAACTGCCACACGTCTTAATGGTGCATCTTGAGATGGTCCCCAAAATTTTAGACCTTGAATGAGCACGGGCTCACCACGTGTCCTAGCCTGACCAAATTTGTTGAAAGTTGAAAGATTAATAGAAGGCACCATGTGTCAATGTCTTAGGCAATCTACTCTGGCTATTAAAAAGTCCAAGCAAAATGCAAAGTGACTAGAAGACTCCAAGTGTCCTCTTGGTGCTTCTTTAAAATAAGACTCAAGGGTCTCCAGGGCACAATTTCAAAATGGTGCCCAAGAGTAGAGACCTTGAATGAGCGTGGGCTCACCACGTTTCCTTGTCCAGCCAAATAGTACTGGCTACATAAAAAAAAATCTAAGTCTAGGAAAAGCAGCAGAAGCCTCCACGTGTCTTCTCAACGCAACTCCAAGGCCAAACCAAATAGCAAACTTTCAAATGAGCGTTGTTCCTCCACGTGGACAAATTTTGGATCGAGGAAATCCATATAATTTTTAGAGTACCTCATTGATCCATGTCCAACCAAAAAGGGCCACATTTCCTTTTGATGCAAAGATGTAAATTTGACTAGGAAAAATGCCTGTCAAATCGTAAAATGTGGAAAAATGACCATTTGAGCCCAGAAATGAAATTTTCTCCAAGGAAAGAGAAATTAGAAATGTTACAAGGCTCAAACACATTCCCCCGAGCTATATCGATTCACTTTTCTTCAAGTATTTAGGACAAAATGACAAGGGCAAAAATCACCGACTGTGGAAAATGGAAAGAACGGGACAACCCAAGTTTTTACACCTGATTTACATACCTTTTCAGATGAACAGAGAAACAAGGCATCAACTATGGATCCATAAGTGATATTTTGTCCAAGGAAGGATTGATTACGGCAACAAAAAGTCTTTTCAAACAGAACTTAGGGAGATAAAATGTGAAAGAGGCCATAAACAGAGGGATTTTCAATGGAAAATGGGGCGAGACAAATTTAAGCACGAACAGGGCATACACCTAGGATTAACCCTTTGTATAGACCTACGCTGCCACCCACACAAGATCCAATTTTTAATAAAGAGTGGTCAACAATGAAGAACACCCTTCAAGCATTACGAGAGGGCCAAACCGATAACAATAAAAATAAGTATCGGTTCGATGAGTTATATCCTTACCCATTTGACAAAGCCATGCTATAGGTATCTTTCGCAAGACATTTTGACTACCCAAAATTTGATAAATATAAGGGAAAAGGTGACCTTCATGTGTTTGTTTCCATGAAGTTTAGGAGCAACGATGCTAGAATGGTTTGTGCATATCCATAAGGGATCTATATCAACATGGCTAGAACTAAAAGAGAGTTTCATACATAATGTCTCTTTCAATATAGAAAATGATGTTACAATGTTAGATCTCTGCAATGTCAAGCAACGAAACAACTTAAACTTTGCTCTATTTTTACAAAGATGGAAAGGGTTAGCTAGTCGCTTCCCTTACTCCCTACCTGAAAAGTAGTTGATAAGCATATTTTTTCCCAACCTCCATCTAAACATTACATTCCACTTGTAAATTCATAATGGTAATACATTTGAACAGGTAGTAGAAAAAGGGAGTCAAATTGAAAAGACATTGTTAGCTAGGAGGAATCTAAAACCTTTCTGCCGCGAACACAACTATTCTAAATCTAAAGATAAACAATTTTTTTTTTAGAATACAAACAAGCATGCCATTAGTGATGGGATAATAGAATCTAAGTGGGTGCAATCCATTCAAAACCACACACCTTTAAAACTTGTAAAGGGTAATCAACCTACCAAGTATAAATGCCTGCACTTTTACTCATATATTTGAATCCATATCATCTATACTGAAACAATTAGAGGGTGTAAACATGGTAAAATACCTTGAAACAAAAACCCTATGGGGACGATACACCTGAACCATCATGGGTTTATGGAGAATGAATTTTTAGAGTTCACACTATGTAAAATTTCACAAAATAGACAAGTGTTTAAGATTAAAACACTATATTCAAGACCTAGTCAACAATGGTGATATTGAAGTAGATTCCATTACAGCTAAAAAATTTCCAAATGAAAAATTAGGGATCTTCAAAAATCCTTTTCCCAATCACAAAGAAAAGAAAAATTAGGATCAGGGACAATCATCTCATAATAATAATGCTAACAGTGTGTTAAAAAAATACCATTTCGATGCCCTGATAGGTTGTGTTGACTCCCTCATTTAGCAAATCAATATAATTAGAATCAAGAAAAGAGATCGTGGTGTGGCAACATAGTGGGATCACCTTGTTATAAAGTATGAACCTACTCCCCCTCCTCCTCAAGAGAGTCACTATGATGTGTTAGATCAACAAGAAAAAACTACAACTAAGATTTCCATCCTAGAACTTCTAAAGATCTCTAGCGTCCATAAGGCTATACTTTACAAAACCTTACAGAGATCAGGAGTATCCATTGATGTTGACCCAACACATTTGCAAGCCATAGTAGCACAACTTGTTTCTTTGGAAGATATAACCTTCAGCGCTACAAAATCCTTAGTTAAAGATCCTTCAGATAACCTACACTTGCATATTGAGGTTATCATCAAATGTAAGAAGGTTAAGAGAGTGCTTATGGATGGAAGATCAGGTCTTAACATATGTACTCTCAAACTAGTCCACCAACTAGGCTGCACAGAAGCTAATCTAGAAAAAAAGGTCATCACCATTAGGGAATATGACAATGAAGAACGAAAATCAACTGGAATGATCACTTTATCATTAGAAGTGGGTCCCATAACACATGATATAAAGTTCCACGTCTTGGACCTGGAAATCCCTTACAATATCTTACTTGGGTGCCCATGGATTCATGCCATGCAAGTTGTGCCGTCAATGCATCATTTGCGTTTAAAGTTACAATATGAGGGACAAACAATTACCCCATACATAGGGACCCCCCAACGATTTTGCTCATTGTAGAGTGTTGTTGGGATTTTTTCCTACAATCTATGAGTGTCCATCTATAGAGATTTATATCCATCTAGAGGCCCTTGCTTTACGAGTGGATCTAGATACCTTGTATATAAATGACAATGGTGCTTCCACCTCATAAACTCCTTTTTCTACATGGGAGATGAAGGTCAAACCAAGCGTCTGTGTAGATTAAATCTAAAAAAGGTCGTAATAGTTCACAACAGGCCGCTATTAGCCCAAGCGCATGGTAGTCCATGCTTTAAACTTTAGAGATCAATAGAGGCTTTCCATTTCAAGAATTTTACTCGTGGCGGATTGCTGGAAGATGAAAAGTTTCTTATGGAAATTGTGTTCCATCCTGATGATGATGTCATGGATACATGTTATAAATAACCTAAATATCCCATTCCTAATCAAATAATGCTTGCCATGAGGTATAAAGGACGCGGGTGTGAACACTAAAAACAAGTCCCATTAGAGGCTCTTACAATACCTCATGGTATAGTAGGTAAGTCAGGTATAGGCATCTATTTATATGATTCTCACTCTTCAGATGATGAGTATGCCTCTTCTGAGAGTGAGGATAGTGTTTCTGAAAAGGAAAGTGAAATGGATTTCTGATGTAGTCTTTACGAAGACCTTGCCTCTACGAACCTATTCACCAATATGGCTATACTTACTATAATCCCTATTGTACCCACCATATCCCCTATAACTCAACCATTAATCCTCACCTACCCATCACTCATGAATTGGGATAAAAAACAACACATACCTATTGACATGTTTCAGAATGATGAGCCCATTGGTGAGTTCCTGGGAATCAAAGACAACATTCCAAGAAATGATCACAAGAAGGGGTTTTACATTTAGATTAACACATGTGCATACTTTGGAGAGGAAGTAGAGTTGTGTAAGAATTTAATTAAAAAATTGAGCAAGGGAAAAATTTCCAAAGAAAATCCTTGTGAAAATAAAAAGGGGAAGTCCTATAGAAAAAACCTCTTTGAGGCGCTTGTGGAAAAACAAGAAGAACAACATATGGAAAAGATAATTTACCCACTTCAAGATGAAGATCTCCCTGAACTACCTTTGATAGAGGAGGATCTCAATATCCCTCCTGATCCTACATGCATGGATGATGAATTAAATTTATTAGTGGAAGATACAATAGATGTTAATATTGGCATGGAGGAACTGCCGTGGATAGTTAAGTTGGGAGATTCCCTCTCAACCAAAGAACAAAAAACATTCACAAGACTCTTAAGATGACATGTGAGGACTTGATCTTACAATGGTGGTGCACAATCTTGTCGGAACACCTAGATGCCACAACCATCAAACAAAAATTCTGAAAGATGCATCCTTGTGTCACCTTACTGGTAAAGGAAGAGCTAGAAAGGTTACTAGAAGTAGGCTTTATCAGGCCTATCAAATACTCAGAGTGGATCTCGAATGTGGTCCCGGTTTAAAAGAATCCAGTTGGTATTATAGTGTTTACTGATTTTAGGGATATAAACAAATCTTGTCCTAAGGATGATTTTCCTCTTCCAATCATCGACACGATTATTGATTGTACAACACGTTATGAGATGCTTTCACTCATGGATGGGATTCTTAAATTATAATCAGATAAATATTATTGAAGAAGATCAAAAAAATATGAATATCACAACCCCCCGGGAGACGATTTATTACCAGGTCATGCCTTTTGGCCTTAAAAATGCAGGCATTACATATCAAAGGGGTGATGACAGTAATCTTTCACGATAATGATAAGTGACATCATGGAAGATTACACAGATGATATATTGGCTAAATTTAAAACCCACGAGGAACAACCATAAATTTTTTGGCATATATTTTAGCATCTAAGGGATTATAAAGTCTGACTTAACCCAAAGAAGTGTGTCTTCGGTGTGCTATCTAGGATAATACTAGGATTCATTATGTCACGGAGAGGAATAAAAGTGGACCCTACAAAGGTCACATATATTACAAAAATTCCTTCTCCTAAGAATATCAGACAACTGCGTAGCTTACAAGGGAAAATTCAGGCCATCAGAAGGTTTATTTCATAGCTAGCAGACAAGTGTCATATATTTTCACATCTTCTTAAGAAGGATGTTAATTTCAACTAGGGACCAAAATTAAAACAAGTGTTTATCTTTGTAAAATAATACTTGGCCAAAACCCTTTTTCTCATGTCACCCATGATAAGAGAACCCTTGTTAATTTATATCTCTATTGCACATTTTGCAATTGGGGCACTGTTGGCCCAATATGATAAATAACAAAGAGAAAAGACTATATACTATTTGAGTAGAACATTGGTAGCATATGAGCTAAAATATCCAAAAATTGAGAAAGTTGTGGTGTTTGCTTCCCATAAGTTACATCACTATATGCTTAACAAAAAAATCAAGCTTCTTTCAAAGGTTTGACCCTTTGAAGTATTTATTATTCAAACCACCATTAACCGGAAATATGGTTATTTGGATCTTCTTATTAAGTGAGTTTGACATTGATTACATTTGTCAAAAGTCAGTAAAAGGAAAGGTGCAAGCAAATAAACTGGCAGAATCTCCGCAACCATGTACCAAACCCTTGAGTCTAGAACTACCAAATGCATCCATTATGTACCTCAAAGAATCTACAGTTTCATGAATGTACTTTGATGGCTCTTTTACCTTTTATGGTTAAGGTGCCGGAGTGTGTGATAATCACTCCCACAGAAGACATGATTTCGTAGGAATTTCAACTTGGATTCCCTTGCACGAACAATATAGTGGAATATGAAGTTCTCATTGTAGGAATGAAGCTAGCCATAAAATGGGATATATGACAAGTAACTGGAGACACCAGGGCGCTCGATCCAAAAATGTGTTGGAAGGTATTTGGATGCACATATGTTTTGTATAGGTTGACTGGTCAGCAACCAATGGGATGTTTACCACTTTTTTTGGGGAATTTATCATTGACAGTTTACAAGTTAGCCTATGCAAACATATGTGATGTTTAGGCTTCCCGGTTTCAGAGATGGGTGGTGTACTTGACCACACCAAACAAATTATAGAAGCATGGCCAAAAATTGGATTGATTAATGGCCACAACCTTTAGGGTTTCAAGTGATTCTATAAATTTTTAAAAGGCGCATCATCTTATGAGCCTTGAATCAATTGAGGTGGATTTAATCCTAATTTCAAAACACCTAAGATCACAGTATTCTTGTCATTATAAAGGTTATGCAACAACAGTCAAAGTAAGACAGATCTTCTACAAGCTTCATCCATTTTTTTTTCTTCAAATGTCAAATTCAAAATATCATTTTAAAAACCAGAATTGATGACCACCATCCATCGCTACAACTTAACCATCAACAACCAAAATTTTAAAGAAGAACATAGCCTCATTCAACAGCTAATCATTTCGTATAACTCATATTGCCATCGTACATAGACACTTTAAGATTTTACAAATAATGCCATAAAATGCAATAATCACAGTAACTGAAAAAAAATGAACAAACACCTTAACAAGTGGTGTAAAGAACTCAGTCGTTCCATGTTGCCAAATACATATTATGTAACAATCAAGTCTTCTTTTACTGAATTTACATGCAACCAGCTATCGCAACATTTTCCAGTTCTATTGATTTTAAACTTGTTACAGTCATAGTTTCCTCATGGCAAGCAACAATCTATTACTCCATTCACAGCAGGAACAAAGAAACTATCTTGACCAAAAAAAAATATATATTTTAAAAAATGTTTTTTCATCATCATGTAAACAAGTTTTTCAATATAGCAAATCAATCAGACAGAAGCTTACAACAGTCACTAGCTGTATACCCAAATGGGTATGAAAACACAACACTTCCCAAAACCCAAAACAAACGAATACAACCAAAATTTTTTATCATCAGCATGGATCCTACGAAATCAAAACACCTTATCAATTCATCACCCCAGAGAATCCTATGAATTCTGGTACAGTTTCAAGTTACCATTACACAATAAGGAAAAACAGTGTGACAACTCTAAACAGTAAGGAGTTTCCGAGCCTAAACCACAACAAGGAACAAGAAAACAAAAAAACAAGTTTCCTTTGAACTAACATTTCCATGTTCAAACCCGAACCCAAACTTTCATAAAACCCACAAATCATTCTTACCAGCCAAGACAAAATGCACGAATATCATCAGAACAGAGTTGTTTTAATGAAAACATTTAAAAGAAAGCAAGATTTTAACAGTTAGGGCATATCATGCCTGATGGTGTTGCTCAAAAGTCGAAGAAGACCTCTGGACGAGCTTGCCCCTTCTTCTCCTTTCCACGAAAGATTAAACAACATAGTAGTATTGCTTCCTCCATGCCTTATATATTCCCCACGACAGTAGTAAAATTTGAAACTTTCAAAATTGCCATGCAACTAAGAGTAAACTGCTGGTTTGAAAAACCAATGCTCATGCAGAGAGAAAAATGGAAGGCATAACAAAAGAAACAACCAAATAAAATTCCTTGTACATGTCTCTCACGGCGGCCTGAGCTCAAGAACCCATGTAATTTAATTGCATTAAATCCTTTTCTCCCACCCGTTTTCCATTGCCATCGTCCGCCAAAGTTGGTGAGTTCTACATCGCAAAACACAAGTGTTTCCATTTTTAGTGATGATGCCACGTAAGTTTCCCTTTTTTCCAAATTAACCTCTGCTAACCTTGGTAGTACTCCCTGCCCCTTCATCCTGAGTATCATTGATGTTGACCCAACACCATTTGCAAGCCATTAGTAGCACAACTTGTTTTCTGAAGATATAACCTCAGCGCTACAAAAATCCCTTAGTTAAAGATCCTTCAGATAACTACACTTGCATATTGAGGTTATCATCAAATGTAAGAAGGTTAAGGAGAGTGCTAAGGGAGGATGGCAAAGATAAGGCTTAACATAGTACTCTCAAATAGTCCAACAAACAGGCTGAACAGAGCTAATCTAGAAAAAAAGGTCATCACCATAGGGAATATGATATGACAATGAAGAACGAAAATCAACTGGAATGATCACTTTATCCATTAGAAGTGGGTTCCCATAACACATGATATAAGTTCCCGTCTTGGACCTGGAAATCCCTTACAATATCTTACTTGGGTGCCCATGGATTCATGCCATGCAAGTTGTGCCGTCAATGCATCATTTGCGTTTAAAGTTACAATATGAGGGACAAACAATTACCATACACGGGGACCCCCATCGATTTGCTCATTGTAGAGTGTTGTTGGGATTTTTTCCTACAATCTATGAGTGTCCATCTATAGAGATTTATATCCATCTAGAGGCCCTTGCTTTACGAGTGGATCTAGATGACCTGTATATAAATGGACAATGGTGCTTCCACCTCATAAACTCCTTTTTCTACATGGGTAGGAGATGAAGTCAAAACCAAGCGTATCTCTGTGGAGATTAAATCTAAAAAAGGTCGTAAAGTTCACAACAGGCCGTATTAGGCCCAAGCGCATGTGTATAGCAATGCTTTAAACTTTAGAGATCAATAGGAGGCTTTCCATTTTCAAGAATTTACTCGTGGCGGATTGCTGGAAGAGAAAGTTCTATGGAAATTGTGTCCATCCTGATGATGAGTCATGGATAACATGTTATAAATAACCTAAAAATCCCATTCCATTTATCAAATAATGTTTGCCATGAGGTATAAAGGTCCGCGAGGTGTGAACACTAAAAACAAGTCCAATTAGAGGCTCTCTCTGTACAATCCCGAATGGTTATAGTAGGTAAGTCAGGTATAGGCATCATTTATATGATTCTCACTTTCAGATTGATGCCGGATGCCTCTTCTGAGAGTGAGGATCGTGTTTTTGAAAAGGAAAGTGAAATGGATATTGATGTAGTTCTTTACGAAGACCTTTGCCTCTACGAACCTATTCACCAATATGGCTATACTACTAATCCCTATTGTACCCCACCATACCACTCATTAACTCAACCATTAATCCTCACTACCCAGCACTCATGAATTGGGGATAAAACAACACATAACTATTTGAATGTTTCAGCCCCCTGAAGATGAGCCATTGGTGAGTTCCTGGGAATCAAAGACCACATTCCAAGAAATGATCACAACGAAGGGGTTTTACATTTGATAAACACGTGTGCATACTTGGAGAGGAGTTAGAGTGTGTTAAAGAATTTAATTAAAAAAAATTGAGCAAGGGAAAAATTTCCAAGAAAAATCCTTGTGATGAAATTAAAAGGGAAGTCCTATAGACAAAACACCTCTTTTGATGCGCTTGTTGAAAAACAAGCAAGAACAACATATGGAAAGATACTTTACCCACTTCAAGATGAAGATCTCCTCTGAACTACCTTTTGATAGAGAGGATCTCAATTATCCCTCCTGATCCTCCATGCATGCTTATGAATTAAATTTATTAGTGGAAGATACAATAGATGTTAATATTGGCATGGAGGAACTGCCGTGGATAGTTAAGTTGGGAGATTCCCTCTCAACCAAAGAACAAAAAACATTCACAAGACTCTTAAGATGACATGTGAGGACTTGATCTTACAATGGTGGTGCACAATCTTGTGGTACACCTAGATGCCACAACCATCAAACAAAAATTCCGAAAGATGCATCCTCGTGTCGCCTTACTGGTAAAGGAAGAGATAGAAAGGTTACTAGAAGTAGGCTTTATCAGGCCTATCAAATACTCAGAGTGGATCTCGAATGTGGTCCTGGTTTAAAAGAATCCAGTTGGTATTATAGTGTTTACTGATTTTAGGGATATAAACAAATCTTGTCCTAAGGATGATTTTCCTCTTCCAATCATCGACACGATTATTGATTGTACAACACGTTATGAGATGCTTTCACTCATGGATGGCTTCTTAAATTATAATCAGATAAATATTATTGAAGAAGATAAAAAAAATATGAATTTCACAACCCCCCGGGAGACGTTTTGTTACTAGGTCATGCCTTTTGGCCTTAAAAATGTAGGCACTACATATCAAAGGGTGATGACTGTAATATTTCACAATATGATAAGTGACATCATGGAAGATTACACAGATGATATATTGGCTAAATTTAAAACCCATGAGGAACAACCATAAATTTTGTGGCATATATTTTAGCGTCTAAGGGATTACTAAGTCTGACTTAACCCAAAGAAGTGTGTCTTCGGTGTGCTATCTAGGATAATACTAGGATTCATTATGTCACGGAGAGGAATAAAAGTGGACCCTACAAAGGTCACATATATTACAAAAATTCCTTCTCCTAAGAATATCAGACAACTGCGTAGCTTACAAGGGAAAATTCAGGCCATCAGAAGGTTTATTTCATAGCTAGCAGACAAGTGTCATATATTTTCACATCTTCTTAAGAAGGATGTTAATTTCAACTAGGGACCAAAATTAAAACAAGTGTTTATCTTTGTAAAATAATACTTGGCCAAAACCCTTTTTCAAATGTCACCCATGATAATAGAACCCTTGTTACTTTATATCTCTACTGCACATTTTGCAATTGGGGCACTGTTGGCCCAATATGATAAAGAACAAAGAGAAAAGACTATATACTATTTGAGTAGAACATTGGTAGCATATGAGCTAAATTATCCAAAAATTGAGAAAGTTGTGGTGTTTGCTTCCCATAAGTTACATCACTATATGCTTAACAAAAAAAACAAGCTTCTTTCAAAGGTTGACCCTTTGAAGTATTTATTATTCAAACCACCATTAACCGGAAATATGGCTATTTGGATCTTCTTATTAAGTGAGTTTGACATTGAATACGTTTATCAAAATTCAGTAAAAGGATAGGTGTTAGCATATCAATTGGCAGAAGCTCCGCTACCAGGTACTAAACCCTTGAGTCTAGAACAACTAGATGCATCCATTATGTACCTCAAAGAATCTACATTTCTACAAATGTACTTTGATGGCTCTTTTACCTTTCATGGTTAAGGTGCCGGAGTTGTGATAATCACTCCCACAGGAGACTTGATTCCGTAGGAATTTCAACTTGGATTCCCTTGCACGAACAATATAGTGGAATATGAAGTTCTCATTGTAGGAATGAAGCTAGCCATAAAATGGGATATATGACAAGTAACTGGAGACACCAGGGTGCTCGATCCAAAAATGTGTTGGAAGGTATTTGGACGCACATATGTTTGTATAGGTTGACTGGTCAACAACCAATGGGATGTTTACCACTTTTTTGGGGGAATTTATCATTGACAGTTTACAAGTTAGCCTATGCAAACATATGTGATGTTTAGGCTTCCCGGTTTCAGAGATGGGTGGTGCTACAAAGTTTCTGTGTATAACTGAATTTATCATGGATAATGAGTTTCAGAGATGGGTGGTGTACTTCACCACACCAAACAAATTATAGAAGCATGGCCAAAAATTGGATTGATTAATGGCCACAACCTTTAGGGTTTCAAGTGATTCTATAAATTTTTTAAAAAGGCTCATCATCTTATGAGCCTTGAATCACATTGAGGTGGATTTTAGATCACTAATTAGACTAGTGACCTTCATTTATTCTTTAAATATCTCTCTTTTTCAATAATAGTATCCTTTTCTTTTTTAGGATTAGTATTGAGCTAAATATTCATGTTTACGACTCCACATACACTTAAAATTGATGTTTTCATAGTCCAAAAGTTATTCAAACAATTTTAATTTAGTTGATTTTTAACCATACCTTTCTAGAAAGAGGATTGTTCACATTCATTTTCATCTAACAAAAATTATAGCATCACTACTATGTTTTTAAATATGAGTTTTAAAAGAAATACAATTGTCCCTTTAGGAAAGTTATAAATTATTCACAAAATCATGTTTGCTCACATTTTTGCTCGAAGTTTAAAAGTATTACCAAAATTAGAGAGAGCCTTGGATCCTCTTAAGAGAAGTTTAAAATGGGGCTCCCTAACTTGTCATAGATAACCCTAATATTCTGAAGAATCAAGGTCAAAGTTCAAATATATTATCATTGTCCTCTTTAATTGAAAAAATAATGAAAAAATCTTGTGATCCAAGGTGAGTATTGACATGACTCTTTCAACTTCCATTGCTTTGTTACCCATGTGCATAATTATTTTTCACAAGGAAGTTGCCAATATTTACAAGAATACCCATACACTTCATCCTCTCAAATTAGTTGATCACCCCCTTGTACTACAAATCCTCACAATGCCAAATTTTTAAAATAATATGCATGAGATTATACACTTGACAACAAGTGTTAAGAATATGGAATGCTGAGGAGATAGTGTCAAACACAAAAGCACGAAGAAAAATATTGTAGTTGATATTTGTTATTGTTTTTATAGGCATAGAGAATGGCTTAAGATAATGGTCTATAAAGATAGCAGAAAACCACTTGACCTGCCATGTTTTGTGGTTATCAAATTCAATTGCTACATCGAATCAACATGGGATATCAAGTCCCCTTCAGGTGTCCCTATCTCTAAAGTATTTGCGGCACCTACAAGTGAGTTACCCTAAACTTTTGGTGTGCTCTAACTATCATGAAAATACAACTATTGATATTACAAAAAACAACTATTGACATTAGGAGTATTTATCGATAGGACCTTTCTTTCCATGGTGTCTCTAAAGTTTGTTTCCTTACTGATCTAAGAATCAAACCACCTTTATCATTCAAATTATTGACATAAATGACATGTGGTTCATATGTGTTTTCTCAAAAGAAATAATATTTTCGCATACCTCCCCCCCTACCCCGCCCCCCCAAATTTCCATGCCCCTTGACTCCTACCTCAACGCCCTCATCCCTCTTCCTCTTCCAATATTTCAATCTTTTAAGATTTAGATCTTCGACGCATCTTCTTCGGCTTCTCTATTGTATTGTTTGCATGTAACTGCTCGTTATTTTTAGAAAATATTGTGGAGTGTGGAAGCCAAAATTAGTGACAGGGATACTTAGATTTTTTTTTTCGAGCAACAACAATGTTAGCTGGATCAAGATATGTCAATTTTCTTGTTGGTAATTCTAGGCCCAAAAATAATGGGAAACCTCCAGCATGAAAAATTTTCTTTTGAAAATAGAATGAATGAATCCATAAACATGAATTTTTATTTATTATTAGGGTTTCATAAATTTAATTTGACGATGACATTTAAATAGGTAAGATAAATCTTATAATTTGAAATATATATTTACCTTAAAACGTTTTATACTTCTATTTATCTATTTGTTTACCTATTAAATAATATGTTATATTTATTTACATGTATTTAAGTATTTATTTGATAAATTTAAAATCTAATTTAATTTAAGGTAAAATGAAATATTTAAATTAGCTATTTCATGATATAATAATGTTAAACCTATAAATCTTAGCTAGAGATATTTAAGATGTATCTTGTTTTATAACATAAATAATGTATGTTAGATGTATCATGTTTGTGGTGCATTATATTATATATCTACTTTCAATTCACACATCTATAGGATAGTAAAAATGAATAATACAATCTATATTGAGTTTGTATATATATATATATTTATCTACTGTATATTTATCTTAGATAAATATATGTAAAAGATATCATGAGATATCATTCTTGAGGTTCCTATATTAGATTTGTGACATATAGAGGCATCTATTGCAAATGTGTCATAAATATAATTTAGGTACTTTAAGAGTGATACCAATTGGAGTCTTTTACATAAATTTATCTAAGATATGTATGCTAGTTTATATTTTATTTTTTAATAGTTTATATTTGAATTATTTTGCATTGTGCCAGCCATAAAATAGTGCCAGGTTGATATTTTCTTATGAACATGATATTAGATTTCTCCCCTCATTGTTTCCATTGTAGCATGCCTTTGGAAGTAATTACTATTTTTTATTTTCTTCTCATATATATTTTTTTAAATGACAATCAAATGAATGTAATATTTAATATATATAATAAAAGTTGACATGGTCATATTATTAGATCCTACCCCTTGCTTGAAAAATGTTTATAAATATAAAGAATGTGTATTGACATGATAAAAATTCATTTTTTAATCCATTATATTGTTATTATGCATGGAATTGACTCTTAGTTGATTCATAGAATACGGTCAAAATTATGTGGGTAGCTATAAAGTATTTTTTTTCATGCTTATGTATTATGGTTGATATATGTTTAAGAGCTCAATTATTTAAAGTTATAATTATCACTTGGGACAAATTTTATAAAAATATTTTAGATTAATTTTTTATTCAAAAGCGCACTTTTATATTAAAAATAAGGATGTACAATGCTAATCATACAAAAAATGGGTGGAAAAAGTTATACCCTAGAATGCCAAAAGTTCCATCAAATTGAACCAAAGAGGCCAGATCACCTTATAAGACCAACATTAAAGCCACATAGTGTGAGTGTCAATAAAAAAAAGGACAACACAAAGATCAAGCAACAACAACGAACATGGTGGAAGGTGGCGGAGGAGGAGGTGGACTATTAAGCTTGTCACCCCCGCCTAAGTCAGAGGAGTGAGCCTCGCTAAAAATAGGATCCCATACATCCTAACAAGAACCCTTTTTTTGCTCAACATGAATAGCATCATCAAGCCTTGTAGGAGAAATGGTTAGATCCAATTGAAAAGGTATTTGGAAATTTAACCATCAAGGTCTTTATACCTTGGTGCATTTTCCGCTATGACACATCAATAACATTTCTAATGATGAACACATGGATAGTTTAGCAAAACACTCATCCCCTTTAAAATCATCATTCAGTACATCTAACATCATCCTCGTCTTGTTTAAATATCTATTCATACACATTTATCACTCTAACCCTTCTTATTCCCATCTAAACAATCGAAAACCCTTGCAAACATTCAATTGATATTTACAATCAAAACCAAGAGTGTTAGAGGCACGTGGTGCATTGGAACCAAAATCAATAATCTCAAACAATAGCCAACCAAGCCAAGTTTGAATCCTATTGTATGCACTTGGAAACTGTTCCCAACTAGTCAAACAAATCAATCAATCACTAGTTGTGCCAAGATCACACCCCACAATCCCTCAGTGCTTGGGAGGTATTCCCGACTCGTCAAACATCCAATCCTTTAAGTAACCCCTTTCATATATCATTTACTGGGGAATCCAATCACATTCATCCGAATTAATCTTCCTGAATGGAACATTCAATCAATCCTTCCAATCCAACCATGGTTGGGGTATTATATCCCTCCACAATCTCTCTTGATCTCAACACTTCTTATATACTTCTACTAACATGATCTAATCTTCCTTTCAAGCGGTCACCCAAATCATTTCCTCCCCTCCTGACCTCTCGAGGAGGCATCACCTTTGCTATCATAGAAATCTCTTTTTCTTTGAATGGCCATTGCTTCACAATAACCCTTCAAAGAGAGAAAAAATGTAGAAGGTTTATTTCATAGCTAGTAGAAAAGTGTCATACATTTACACATCTTCTTAAGAAGGATGTTAATTTCAACTGGGGACCAAATAAAAAATAAGATTTTATATTTCTAAAATAATAATTTTCCAAACACCTTGTTCTCATGCCGTCCATGATAGGAGAACCCTTGTTACTTTATATCTCTGCTACACATTTTGCAATTGGGGCACTATTGTCCCAATATGATAAAGAACAGAGAGAAAAGGTTGTATACTATTTGAGCAGGACATTGGTAGTATATGAGCTAAATTATCCACAAATCGAGAAATTTGTGGAGTTTTCTTTCCATAAGTTACGTCACTATATGCTTAATAATAAAATCAATCTTATTTCAAAGGTTGACCATTTTAAGTATTTATTATTCAAACCAACATTAACCGGAAAGATGGCTAATTGGATCATCTTATTAAGTGAGTTTTACATTGAATACGTTCATCAAAAGTCAGTAAAAGGATAGGTGTTAGTAGATCAACTGGCAGAAGCTCCACTACGAGGTACTGAACCTTTGAGTCTAGAACTACAAGATGCATCCATTATCTACCTTAAAGAATCTACATTTATGCAAATGTACTTCGATGGCTCTTTTACCTTTCATAGTTTAGGTGCCGGAGTTGTGCTAATCACTCCCGCATGAGACTTGATTCCGTAGACATTTCAACTTGAATTTCCTTACAAGAACAATATAGCGGAATATGAAGCTCTCATTGTAGGAATGAAGCTAGCCATAAAATGGGATATCAGACAAGTAACTAGAGACACCGGGGTACTCAATCCGAAATGTGTTGGAAGGTATTCTAGAAGCACATATGTTTGCATAGGCTGACTGGTCAATAGCCAATGAGATGTTTACCAATTTTTGGGGGGAATTTATCATTGACAGTTGACCAGTCAGCCTATGCAAGCCAGAGATGGGTGATGCTAAAAAGTTTCCGTGTATAACTGAATTTCTTGTGGATAACGAATTTCAAAGATGGGTGGTGTACTTCAGCACACCACACAAATTATGGAAGTGCGGGCATAAATTGGATTGATTAATGGCCACAACCTTCAGGATTTCCAATGATTCTATAATTTCTTTTAAAGGCTCGTCCTCTTATGAGCCTCGAATCACAGTGAGATTGATTTTAGATCACTAATTAGACTATTGGCCTTCATTTATTCTTTAATTCTCTCTCTTTTTAAATAATAGTATCCTTTTCTTTTTTGGGAGTAGTCTTGAGCTAAATGTTTATGTTTATGACTCCACATACACTTAAAATTGATGTTTTCATAGTCCAATAGTTATTCAAACAATTTTAATTCAGGGGATTTTTAACCATACCTTTCTAGAAAGAGGATTGTTCACATTTATTTTCATCTAACACAAATTATATCATCACTACTATGTTTTTAACTGTGAGCTTTAAAATAAATACAATTATCCCTTTAAGAAAGTTACGAATTATTCACAAAATTGTGTTTTCTCACATTTGTGCTTGAAGTTTAAAAGCATTACCAAAATTGGAGCGACCCTTGGATCCTCTTAAGAGAAGTTAAAAATTGGGCTCCATAACTTGTCATAAATACCCCTAATATTCTGAAGAACTAAAGTCAAAGCTCAAATATATTAGCGTTGTCCTCTTTAATTGAAAAAATAATGAAAAAATCTTGTGATCCAAGGTGAGTATTGACATGACTCTTTCAACTTCCATTGCTTTGCTACCCATGTGCATAATTATTTTTCACCAGGACTTCACCAATATTTACAAGAATACCCATAGACTTCATCCTCTCAAATTAGTTGATCGTCCCCTCGTACTACAAATCCTCAGAATGCCAAATTTTCAAAATAATACGCATGAGATTATACACTTGACAACAAGTGTTAAGAATATGAAATGCTGAGGAGATAGTGTCGAAAACAAGACCACAAGGAAAAATCTTGCGGTAGATTTTTTTTATTGTTTTTGCAGGGATAGAGAATGGCCTATGATAATGCTCTATAAAGATAGTAGAAAGCCACTTGACCTGCCATGTTTTGTGGTTATCAAATTCACCTGCTACATCGACTCGACATGCGATATCGAGTCCCCTTCCGGTGTCCCTATCTCTAAAGTATTTGCGGCACCTATAAGTGAGTTACCCTAAACTTTCAGTGTGCTCTAACTATCCACAAAATACAATTGTTGATATTACAAAAAATAACTATTGATATTAGGAGTATTGATCGATATGACCTTTCTTTCCATAGTATCTCTAAAGTTTGTTTCCTCAATGCTGTATTCATCAAACCACCTTTCTCATTCAAATTATTGACATAAATGACTTGTAGTTCATATGTGTTTTCTAAAAAGAAATAATATTTTCGCATACCTCTCCCCCCTACCCCCCCAAATTTCCATGCCCCTTGACTTCTCCCTCAACCCCCTCACCCCTCTTCTTCTTGCAATATTTCAATCTTTTAAGATTTAGATCTTCGATGCATCTTCTTTGGCTTCTCCATTGTACTATTTGCATGTAATTGCTAGTTATTTTTAGAAAATATTGTGGAGTGTGGAAGCCAAAAGTAGTGTAAGGGATACTTAGATTTTTTTTTTGAACAAAAACAATGTTAGCTGGATTAAGATATGTCAATTTTCTTCTTGGTAATTCTAGGCCCAAAAATAATGTGAAACCTCCAACATGAAATATTTTCTTTTGAAAACAGAGTGAATGAATCCATAAACATGAAATATTATTTATTGTTAGGGTTTCATAAATTTAATTTAACAATGACATTTAAATAGGTAAGATAAATCTTATAATTTAAAATATATATTTACCTTAAAAAGTTTTATACTTCTATTTATCTATTTGTTTACCTATTAAATAGTATGTTATATTTATTTACATGTATTTAAGTATTTATTTGATAAATTTAAAATCTAATTTAATTTATGATAAAATGTAATATTTAAATTACCTATTTTATGGCATAATAATGTTAAACCTATAAATCTTAGCTAGAGATATTTAAGATGTATCTTTTTTTATAAGATAAATAAGGTATGTTAGATGTATCATGTTTGTGACACATTATATTATTCATCTACTTTCAATTCACACATCTATAGGATAGTAATAATGAATAATACGATCTATATTGAGTTTGTATATATAGCTACTGTATATTTATCTTAGATAAATGTATGTAAAAGATATTAGGAGATATCATTCTTGAGGTTCCTATATTAGATTTGTGACATATAGAGGCATCTATTGCACTTATGTCACAAATTTAATTTAGGTACTTTGAGAGTGATACCAATTGGAGTCTTTTACATAAATTTATCTAAGATATGTATGCTAGTTTATATATTGTATTTTAATAGTTTATATTTGAATTATTTTTGCATTGTGCCAGCCATAAGATAGTGTCAGGTTGATTTTTTATTATGAGCATGATATTAGATTTCTCCCCTCATTGTTGCCATTGTAGCATGCCTTTGGAAGTAATTACTATCTTTTATGTGCTTGTCGTATACATTTTTTAAACTAACAATATTTAACATACATAATAAAAGTTGACATGGTCATATTATTATATCCCATCCCTTGCTTGTTAAATGTTTATAAATATAAAGAATGTGTATTGACATGATAAAAGCTCATTTTTTAATCCATTAAATTGTTATTATGCATGGAATTGACTCTTAGTCGATTCATAAAATATGGTGAAAAGTACGTGGGTAGCTATAAAACGTTGTTTTCATGCTTATGTATTATGGTTGATATATGTTTAAGAGCTCAATTATTTAAAGTTATAATTATCACTTGGGACAAATTTTATAATAATATTTTAGATTAATTTTTTTATTATTGAAAAGCGCACTTTTATATTAAAAATAAGGATATACAATGCTAATCATACAAAAAAATGGGTGGAAAAAGTCACACCCTAGAATGCCAAAAGTTCCATCAAATCGAGCCAAAGAGGCCATATCATCTCATAAAACCAACATTAAAGCCACATAGTGTGAGTGTCAATAAAAAAAAAAGAAAAGACAAAGATCAAGCAGCAGCAATGAACATGGAGGAAAGTGGTGGAGGAGGAGGTGGACTATCAAGCTTGTCACCCCAGCCTAAGCTAGAGGGGTGAGCCTCGTTGAAAATAGGTTCCCATACATCCTAACAAGAACCCTTTTTCTGCTCAACGTCAATAGCATCATCAAGCCTTGTAGAAGAAATGGTCAGATCAAATCAAGGGAATTCCTCTTGAGACACACCGAGCCAAGAAAAACCACTAAGAGGAGAAGATGTAGGTGAAGGAAGGCTTGACCGAGGGGAACGCCATCTTACTAAAGGATTAGGGATTTTTTGATGATGAGGCTCTACCCAACCACGAGCAAGTGGATGCAAACAGTGACGCCAAGGTGGCGAGCAGTGATGCATCTAGCAAACTTATAAAAATTTAAAAAATCATAAAAAATTCAAAATTTGTAAACAATTCAAAAAAACCGTAAACATTAAAAAAATCATAAAAAATCCAGTAAATCATTAAAAAATCAACAAATCGTAATAAATTAAAGCAATCGCACAAAATTTCAAACATCAAAATTAAAACCAAAATGATCACATTAAAATTATCAAATTTTCCAAAATTTACAAATCCACCAATCCACCTCATTCTGTCACTTCTTATTTTTTCTACATGTCCATGTTTGATTTATTTCATTTCTTCTATTTGGCCAATGATATGATGCCCCTTTTTTAAATTTTTCTTTTGCACAGTCCAATGATATGAGGAGCTTTTTTAATTTGTTCAATGATATGAGGACAAAGGTATTTGGAAATTTAACCATCAGGGTCTTTATACCTTGGTGCAATTTCCCATATGCCACATCAATAACATTGCTAATGACGAACACGTGGACAGTTCAAGACAACACTCATCCCCTTTAAAATCATCATTCAGTACTATCTAACATCATCCTCATCTTGTCTAAATATCTATTCATACACATTTATCACTCCAACCCTTCTTATCCCCATCCAAACAATCGAAAACCCTTGCAAACATTCAATTGATCTTTATAATCAAAACAAAGAGTGTTAGAGGTGAGTGGTGCAATGGAACCAAAATCAATAAATTCGAACAATAGCCAACCAAGCCAAGTTTGAATCCTATTGTCTATGCTTGGACACTATTCCCATCTAGTTGGACAAATCAATCAATCACTAGCTGTGCCAAGATCACACCCCACAATCCCTTAGTGCTTGGGAGGTTTTCCCGACTCGTCAAACATCCAATCCTTTAACTAACCCCTTTCATATATCATTTATTGGGGCATCCAATCACATTCATCTGACTTAATTTTCTTGAATGGAACATTCAATCAATCCTCTAATCTAATCAATCAATTTCAACCCTCTTGCCTAGGGCATCCTATCACTTGATCACCATGGCTGGCGTATTGTTTCTCTCCACAATCTCTCTTTATCTCAACACTTCTTATATACTTCTACGAACATGATCTTTTCTTCCTTTCGAGTGGTCACCCAAATTTTTTCCTCCCCGCTCGACCTCTCGAGGGGACATCACCTGTACTATCATAGAAATATCTTTTTCTTTGAACGGTCATTGCTTCACAATAACCCTTCAAAGAGAAGAAAAATGTAGACATGTAAAATGTTGACATAATCAATAAATAATTAAAATACTTATTAAACATTATTAATTCTTAATATATTTCACCCCTATTACTAACTCATCACTTCATAAATCCCACATAAATCCTATAATAATTAATCACAAGATTAATTATTATAAATCCCTTTCCTAAAGTTGTTATCACCGAATCATAGCACCCCTGTGTTTATACAAGTGCATATACTTGAACTCATGGTGTGATTGCATAACATGGGTACTATCTCCAAGTTGTGGGACTTGCTACTTGAGATAGACCTCCAGAGAAAGCTGATTCTTGCTCCTAAACTACCTGCCACAATCTACTTTAATGCAGGGGAAACTAACTATTCTAATCTAAATTTCCAACGGACCAGAGAGAGAGAATGCATAAAATGAAAGCCTACACTAAAGCGGTGATACACCAAAAAAGGAGGGTGTGAGAGTAGTCTCCAAATGTGTGAAATACAGAAGCAAAGTACACACTAGAAGAGGTGATGACAGTTCTCCATAATCTAGCAAAATGCATTCACAACAATATTCCAAGCATACACAATGATAATGGATCCCTGCAAGAACATAATAATAGACAAAATATTCTTGTAAATAAGGTTAAAGGGGCAAGAAGAATGCAATAAAACACATCAGGGGAAGATACATCCACAAACTTGTATTTTATTGCTTCCTGGTATGCACAGTTCAATCTATTACAAGATAAGGGCTTGGATCACCATGCAAGGAGTCCACAACAAGGGCCTGCAACACATTGGCTTCACAAAGCAATTTTGGCAGAGCTTTGCTACAAAACTACCTCCTCCTTACAATGAGCCCAACACTCCAATTTATAGAAAAATGAGAAGGAAAAGAGAAGGGAAAATGGAAATCCCGAAATCTATCCTTTGACCACCTGTAAGAGGCATTAAATGGAGTTAAATGATTATATATTACATGCAAAAGGCTCCCCATACTGTCCCAGGTGCTGCAGCAGAGAAAGAATGATGACCATGCCTCTTAATTGCACTCCAAACCACCAAATGAAACACTGTTATGAACTCGGCCACGTTTTATAAAAAATATCCATCGATCTCTCACCAAATCTGGAATTTATTTATTGCTATGCGTCGGGCTCGGAACCACAATTCCAACGGTACCAATTTTGTGTGATTTCATTGAGAAATGCAAAAGTTATGCCCTCTGAGTGCGGGCAGCTATTTTGGGTCTGGCAGGCATTTTCTGTCATTTGACGGGAATGAGCATTAACTAACTGGAGCCAAATATTTTTTTTTTGTGGTGTAGAGGACGTTGTGCTTGTTCCAGAAAGTCTAATTTTGTGAAAATTGGAGCTCGGAGTCAAAAGTTATGGCCGTTTGAAGTTTCACGGGTCAAACGTTGACTTTTCTTCTTTGCCTTCGGCCGCTTCGGCTTTTCGCGTCCCTCGCGTCCCCCGCATACCTTTGTCCCAACTATCCCGGACGAAAATCTCCTGCTTTGGCCGATTCGGGCTTCCTTGTCCCTCTTTTGCTGTGAAGACACGTGGCGAGATTCCATTCGCTCTCGGCTCTTTCGGCTTTTCGCGTCCTCCGCGTACTTTTGGCCCGGATGTCCCAGTACGAAAGTCCCCTGTTTCGGCAGAGAACCGGCCGGTTCGCGTCCTCCGCGCACTTTTGTCCCAACTGTCCCAGACTTCTTGGGACAAATTTCTCCGAACCGCCCGAAATAGACTAACTTGCGCCAAACCGGTCGATCCGCGTCTTTCACGTACCTTTGTCCCAACTGTCCCAGCTGCGTGAAAACAACACTTAGTCAATTTTTCCACTTTTCAGCCGGTTCACCTTTTCGCGTCCTATGCGTCCCGACGTCCTAGATGCCCCTTTGCTCTGCAGACTGCCTAGGGGCCTTTCGGCTGATTCGGGCCCAGATGTCCCTTATGTCCCAACTCTTCTGAGGACTAGGGACTTAGCCATTTTTCATGATTTTTTCCGGCCCAAGCTTGTTTTCTGCAACTCTTTCACATTTTTTAAACTTGCTGGAATTTCCTCTTGGACAAGAGAGAAAGAAGCCGAGGGAAACCCAGAAGAAACATGATTTTTTGCCTTGAATCAATATAATTGATTGGGACTAAAGAATTTGATGCATGTTATCAAAATTACCTTGAGGGGTGACTTTTGGATAACAAAAGTCATTAAACATTTCTAGGAATTTAAAATTCCTACTCAGCTACCCATCTACCATGCTCTTATCCTCTCCATGTAATCACATCCCTAGTCATCCTTTATTAATCTAACCTAATCCTAAATTAAACATATCCTCTACCTCTAAATTTAGAGGCTTCTATTTCTTGAAGCTTCTTTAAACTCCTCCTTCCCTAAATTCAATGGAGGTTTCTCACAAAATCTAGAATTCTCCATTGTAGAAATTGTTAATCCTCTCACCAATCCTCAACCATTGATCTTCATCCCACTTTGATCAATCATCACCCTCTATTTCTCCTCTCACAAGCTATAAATTGACATGCCACTCTTCATGGAAGCCAACTTTGGAAAATCATAGCTAGGTGCTACCAAAATCTCTCAAGAAGCTCTCCAACATGTATCAAGAATTCATAGGAAATTCTCAATCTTCCAAGATGAGGTGTTGCCCATTTGTGTCCACAAAATTTGAAGCAAGCAAGTCCAAGCAATAATCTTGAGCACAACAAAAACATCAAGGGAAATATCTTGATTGGTAAGTTGCAGGTATTGCTTCTTTTTCCCTTCCATCCTTTCTTAATCTGAGGTAGTGTTTAGGAGTGTTAGATTATGAATCAAATTGTCTTAGTTTCTAGCCTGCATTTGCAACTAACCACTCTTTTCTATCTACAGTTGTTAGTATATTTTATTATTAAATAACACAATATGTATTATTGGTGTTGGTAAAATATTAAATATTGATGACATTGGTTGTCCCGACATATTGCAAGAAATACAACATTTAAATCATGTTTTACGTTTTTAAGGCAGGAAATCCGTATGCAAAGAAAAATAATTGCTGTGAATGGTTTTTCCCATTTTTAATCTGCATAGAAATGTTTATAGATGCAATACATACACTATTTGGTTTCACGAGCCTTCAGAATATTAAAGCTAGTAGTTTGTCTAAAACAACTAGTTGATTTGGTGTCCAATGTAACATAAAATTTACATACATGATATTTTGAGGACACAAGATATGATTAAATAATATTAACTTCCATTATAGTGTTATAATAATAAACAATAATTATTATAATGAAGGAATTCAGTTAACATTTAAGTATCATTAATATGTGAGAAGGAACAAAAAGCCATAAAAACAAATTGATCAATTATTATGTTAAAGAGAGAGACAGAACTTTTTTAATAGATACAGCTTAATTAGTATAGAATACTTTGAAATTATAACAAAAGAACATAACACCAAATGGAACTTTGTCAAAAAAGTTCTGGTAAAATGAGACAAACACCCATACTTTTTAAGTTTTTGATAATAAGTATCAAAAACAATTTCTAATTTGTGTCTGGTGCAACCTCCGTCAATCCCTGTTTTCTACCACGTTTCCCTTTCCTGTCATGTTTCCTGTTTTTTCTTTTCTGGTTGTCCCTCGGTAAAGATCCTGAATCAGAGACTTCAACGGTGTTTTTACTACTGGGAAGCGGTCCATATGCCCAATTCTGTTGTGTTAACGCAGACTTATTCTGGCGTGGTGTGCAGCAGCTTGGGGGGTGTGGACTGTTTCCATGGCAGTTTCGGCAGGAATCTAAGTTGCCCATACTTGTGCCGGTAAAATTTTTGGTGCTGCTGTTGGTGTTGTAATTAGGTGCTGCATTAAGGAGGTTAGATCGAGCAGAGACATGGAGCATAAGCATAACGCTAAGTAAAAGAAGCATTAAACTCGCCATGTTCAGAAGTTTGATTTGATGAATTAAATGCAGAAAAAAATCTCCCTTCACAACTGCCGTCAACTCTTAGTCTGTTATTTGTGATCTGCAACCATAAAAATAACATCATTTTAATCATTATTTTTCAGTAATTAATCATAAATACAAATTCCATATTTGTAGTGTATCTTTGGCCAGAACCAAAACAAGTTTTGTATAATTTTACCTATTAATATGATATAAGATCTTCTTTAATAAAAATAAAGAAAATTCAGGCCTCAACTGCCAGTCAAATTGTTGGTCCAACAATCGACTCAAATAAAGCCTCCACCATTTTTTTCCATGGCAGAAAGACGATTCACAGAAAAAGAAATTAACGAACTTGACGGATTTTCACGGACATTGCTGGGTGAAATAAAGAGAGAATAATAAAGAACATTAACATTGCTGGGATCTCAATCTCTGATTACAATTGCCTTTGACTTCTGCAACCTTACTAAAATTCTTCAAATAATTTAAGTCGAAGAGGGGGAGTTTATTCAAACAAGTGAGACTTCTTAAATAGCCAAGAATCCCTCAAAAAGAAAAATCTGATTTAATTTTTTTTTTCCAAGATATGCATTTCGACGTGGAAAGTTTGCATTGTGGAAAGTTTGCATTGTGATAATTAATGGTCGACCATTCTAAATTAGGGTTTTGTATCAAAGTCGACGTATATTTTTAACATTAATTCAGAATAACGCATTAAAATCAACAAAATCAAAATCAACATCGTCGCCAAAACTTTTTTCTCTCGTCGCCAAAAACTTTTTCGCCTCAACATGTTGGCAATGCAACGAAGACTTTTTAACATGCAACGAAGACTTTTTTAATCTATCCGTTATTTGTATGTTGGCAATGATTTCTTTATTTTTTAATCTATTACACCTATTTATTTCTAAGATCATTTTTATAGATTTAGAGTACTAGGAGAAGAAAATGCTCATTACAAACTCTTCAAATTCATTGTACAAGTTTAAAATAAATGAGAGTTCTTCATGGGTTAAAAAATCTTACCTGTCTTCTTGGTCATCCCCTCCCCTCTATCTATAAAATGTGTTTAAAAAATCAGTAATTTTAAATATATATATATATATCTCTTTCTATTCAAATTGGATATACTTCTTCACTTCAGCTCAGAATTGCTTCTACTACTCTAAAAATACTTAATCAAAAAACCAATCCTGTAGTTGATTGCTAGGCCCACACTAATATATAAACTGCAATTTATCATGATCTTTAGACCAATAGAGGTGATGTCACAATGGAAATAACCCTCTTACTAATATAATGGTTGATTGGTTATGTTTGCTTACTCAACTTTTCCCCCTCTTTGACTTAAAAAATCTAAAAAATCTTGTAAAATTACTTCTAGATTCATACCTCTTCAAGTCAAATATGCCTCTTCAACACATCCTTATTTTGATAGAGGTGACGTCATAATGGATGCAACCTTCTTACTAACATAATATTTACAAGATGAGGGATGAATATGTATGTTTGCTTAACTGTAACATCAAAAATCTAAAAATATAATCTTACAAAATTACTTTTAAAAACAAACCTATTTATCCAAGTCGGAAAAGTCTCTTCAATATCTCTTAGAATTACGTTTACCACTCTATAAATACTTGGCCCTCACTATTCCAGCCTATATACTAAACAGAGTTGTCGAGACTTGCATCACGATTTTTTAGTCACTAAATAGGTTTGCCTAGCCTTGCATCTTGACTTAGCTACCCACGTACAAGTTTTCCTGAAGTGGCGGTGTATTAAAGATGTCGAGCATCTTGACTTAGTGATCAAATACTAGGTGGGTAAACATAACAACCAGTGATCGAAGTTGAAAGGCTCCCAATAATTTCATTTCAAGGGCTAGTTAAGTTTGACACTCCGTAAGTGACAGATTAAACAATACGTTGCCCTTCAATTGAAAAAAGAAAATTTTAATTACCTTTCAATCTATATTTGATTATTTTATATGAAGTCAATATGAAAAAACTAAAAATTATTAAATATTGAAAAATCAACTATTTTTTTTGACAGGTAGTTAAATTCAATAATAGAGATTAAAAAAAGTATTTACATGTTGCATCACTCAAAGGAAGAGATCTCTGAAATTTCATTCTTTTCCATTCCTCATATAACTCATTCCAATCTACTATATCCAACTTTTGAGGTGTAGAAAGAGATAAAAACATTAATGTGTCTAATGTAACCAAGCAGTCTAGACCTTTCAAGAGTTTGAATGTGATTTAACTTAGAAAATCGTTTCTCACATGCTGATGTACTTGTTGGAAATGTGAGAACATTTTCCATAGTTTCATTAAGTTAGGGAATAAATATTTCCACATTTCATCTTCACAACATTAATTTCATGTCTTGAACATAGTCTTCTTCAAATGTGCTTTATGTAGATTCACTACAAAACTTATATTTTACCTCTCATATATTTTCCAGTCTTAAATTTTTAGGACTATAAAAAAGTCCTTTGGAATTCAATGCCAAATTGTTGGTATAACAAATATAAGATTCCAAAAAGAAACAAACTCTTTGTTATTCATAAATAAGGTTTGTTAGACAATTTAGAGTGATAAAAGAAATTATAATTTTCTAAAGCCGATTAAGGTTGTAATAATAATCAAAAAAATATTTATTACATACAAAATAAATGTAAAACATGAATTTTTTAGACTTTGAAAATCTAAATGCAATTTAATTTTACATACCTTAATCTATCTCAAATGCAAGAGTAATTTAGAGCATGGAAGAGTTCTAAAATAATCTAGCTATCCATTGATTACACAATATTGAAGTTGTTAACTTAGAGACATCACAATTAGCATTATTATCTTAACAAAAATATGGAATTAATAAGAACCCAATTTTCAAAATAAAATAAGGGCATTGAGAATAAAAACCCCAAATTGATTTAATTGCTAAAAAAAATAAAAAACTAATACTACTCTTATGAAAATAGAAACACTCAACTAATTGCTTATTCAGTGGTGATTCGTCTTCTCCTTAGATTTTGTGCATGATTTGTTAAAGTGAAAATAAATTTATTTTCACACAGAAAATAGAAGTAAGTATGAGTTATGCACTACAATTATTCATTTAATAATTAATTAATTAAAATGAATCCAATATTTATAAAAATTAACAATACATTTAATATATGTATAAAACGTGAATTTTTATATTGCCCTTCTAATGAAAAATTAACTTAAGTGACTTCATTTCAATAATGATATGTAATTTTAAATTTTAAATTTATTTTAAAGTATAAATTTTTAAACACCCTTTTATGACAAGGTAATATACATTTGAAGGGCATTGACAACTTCAAATTTGATCCTTGAATTAATCAAACAAGTAGTAATCAAGATATATCCCGATCATAACGTAAACTGTTTTTGGTGAATGTTCATGGGTGCTTTTTCAACATGGGAGATTGGAGGGCACCACGTCATCCTTCAAAACAACCCATGCACGTGTAATAGAATCTTTAACGCTCTAGATCTTTGGTCTCATGGACCTCATTAAAAATATTTATTTCTTTCAATAAATTCAAATGTTCAAATGCCTCCATTGCAGAGAATATGAGTTTTTGCAATATGCAGACTTGCTAGTTTTACAATATGAGGATCTTTTAAAGACATGGTTAGAGGTGGCAAGTGCGATGAAAGCGACAGGGTGCTCGGTGGATATGTCGTGGATAGTTGTGAGTGGGATGAAATGTACGGAGGATTTAAATCCCACAATTACTAATTTTCTTAGAGATGTGAGACTGAATTGGGTGTGTACGTATGCTATGAATATGCAATAGATGCTTTAAATCCCATAATTATAAATAAGTTTTATTATAATTTTTTACCATGTGGAAATCAAGTTGACACGCCATTCTCTTTAATACTAAAACTTCAAAAATATGTTGTATTTTTCTAGATCATGTGAGCTAATATAATTGCGCTAAAGGCGTTACCCCTATGAGAAAGGGATTTGTAGACATTCATGGGACTATGTCAAATTTGAAGGCCTAAATGACGGTTTTGGTATTTTTAACAATTTTGCTTTTGCTATTTTTAACAATTTTGTTTTTTAATTTTCTAACAATTTTATTTTTATTTTTAAATTTTATTTTATAGCATTTGCATGCATTAACCTTTGCTTTTGGTATTTTAAACAATTTTGCTTTTTGCTTTTCCAACAATTTTGTTTTTTTGATTTTGCATGTTGCTTTGACTTTACCTTTAACATGAAGGTTCTGACATTTTTAAAAAAATTTAAATTTTTTAAAAGATATTTTTAACATTTCCTTTTTTAACAATTGCATGGTGAATGGCGTATATATATAGTCTGCAGGAATATTGTTCTCAATATTGTTTTCTAACAATTAAGTGGATCGGACATGTGACCCTTGGATCTGTAGTAGTACGTGGTACTTGACGGAATTGTTGTCTGAGCAGTAGAAGTTGGGGTCGTTTGTGCAGCTTCTTCCAATCTACATTCCTCTTCTGAATCAAGGTAAGCTTAATTTATTTAAACCATGTGCTAATTGTAATACCCCGTTTGGCGGTTACCCAGGTTCATGGCATAGTGACCTTTCCCTTGTTGGGTTGTTACAACTTGAGATGGATTTCAGAGTAGTTTTTAACAGTCATCTCAAGTGCCCATATGATATTTTGAAAAACCCCATAAATTGTATTTAACTTTTTTGATTCTAACAGACCGAGATGGATGGAATTTGAAAAGCATGAAAATATTGACTAGATACCACGCCTTAATTCTCTAACATGACGTTAGAAAATAGAGAATTTGATCATATTGTATTTGGACTGAAATTGTTGTATTTATAATGTCATAGAATGAATATTCTACCGTATTTGATAGAACCGTGTCATTGTATGTTTAGTTGATATATTTAATTCAGAAATAGATAGAATGCCGAAATTTAAAATGCAACTTAGCCTTAACCAGGTCTGTTATTTTGTTCTATAGTTTTGTATACTCGTTTTCTCGCGGTAGCGCTTCAGATGTTATAGTTGAGATACAAACTTACTATCGATATTAATGAAATGAAATAAAATATAAGTAAAAATAAACAAATAAAGGAAAGCAAGGTTTGCATGGGAAATAAGGGAGGGTAGGTGTGTGGCACAGTTTGGAGGGGACAGGGAATTAAAATCAAAATTTTATCTTCTTGTGCCTAAGGCCTACCGTCCCTCACCCCCTTCCTGCCATCTAGACCTGGTGCGTGGCCATCTCCCACTGGCCTTACCTCTGCCAGCCGCCCCACCTTCATTTAATTCTGATTTGCAAATCTCTTGCATCCCTTGCTGCCTGTATTATCCTCCTTTGACCACGTGAGTTTTTTTCCTGGTTGTTGGACTGCGTGCGGAGGCTTGTAAGAGGCGTTCCCTTCTGAGTTGCGTGGGTTTTGATGAAGCTTCAAGCTAGTGAAGCAGGCGTGTTACCTCCACTTTTCATTGGGTGCTGCGAGGTGTGTTCTTCTGCGAGCGAGTGAAGACGGTTCACGAAGAAGACGGGCATTTTCAGTTAATGAGACAAAGTATCCAATACTTGAAGGGACACTGAAGTCATCTGATCTAGAGCCATGATTAGCAGGACATTATGGGATCCCAACAAATCGACCAACTTGGCCTTTGATTCAATCCAATGCATTCTTGCTATAGCTTCAGGGGATGGCAGAATCAAGTTATTTGGTGGCGATGAAGCTCAAATGTTATTGCAATCTCCCAACCCAACCTCTTGCAAGTTTTTACAGTTTCTTGAGAACCAAGGTATCCTACTGAGCGTAACATCACAGAATGCAATTGAGGTATGTTGGAGATGAGAAAGGGAATGTGTCTGTTTTATAGTTTGATCAAGAATCAAACAAGATATTGTGTATGCAGTGTTTTGTTCCTATGTCTGTCACTCATGGGGTTGTTGCTGAAGGGATTCAGGATCGTTCTGTCATTTGTATCTTGCCCCAACCACCTTATGAATTTAGTAGGGTTCTTGTTGTCTTTAAAAATGGTTTACTTATTTTGTGGGGTATTAAAAAAAAACATGGTTATAGCAATAGGAGGCAATGAAGAGATTCAACAAAAGAAAAGTGTTACAGAAACATATCAAGGAGAGGTTCGATCCCTAGACCCCCCTAAAAGAAAAGATGGTGAAAAAGAAAAAGAAGTATCATCTGCATGTTGGGCATGCTCTAATGGGAGTAGGGTAGCTATTGGTTATACTGATGGAGACATCTAGCCATGGAGTGTGCCAGTAATGTCAAAAATGAAGTCCATGTCTGATGCTAAAGGTTTAGAATCATGTGATTCTCAACCTTTGTCAATATCCAAATTGCAACTTTTCACTGGCAAGATAAAATAAAATAAATACCCATAGTTTCAATCAGATGGCAGCCAGGTAATGATAGTTGTGGACATCTCTATGTTTTCAGAGTTGTTGATTCCACCTCTTAAAATGTTATTCAGGAGTTAGCCAGGCAGCAGGCATGTTACAGTATAGTAGAAGCCTTTATGAGCACTTCCATCAAGCGAGAGACCTGATGAAATTTATTCCAAAGATTCTCTATTGAGATTTTACTTGTTTTACGATGCAACTCATGGAAGAGGCAGGAGGGGTGATGTTGAACCAGGAGGAACAGGCATGAGCTATTTTTTCCCCTTTTCCAGCTATTTATTTTATATTGATTGCATGATTATTGCTTGTTCTCCTGGTAAATGTGTGCTGTTTTTGTTTTGGGATGGCTTTGCGTGTGAAAATATCAATTGAAATGTTGTGTGGTTGTGGTACGTATTTCCCGCAAGATTGTAGTTTTTTTCTTTTTGGGATAAAATGTGCGTGGAGTTTTACTGGATACATCTATGTTATGCCTATAAGAGTAGTTCTGTCCTTTTTCGACCTGGTATTGGACCATCTTCAGTGTGGCAATGAGTTATTGTTTGCTTCAGTTTTGTCCTACTTTAAAATATATATATATATATATAATATATATATATATATATATATATATATATATATATATATATATATATAATAATAATAATAATAATAATAATAATAAATGAATAAAAATATTTACCTCATGAGAAGTTGTGTATTTATTGCCTTTTGATGTTATCATATCTGGTATTAATTTTGTCTTGGAAATGATACTAGAGAGACCCTTGCTCATCCTTTTCTTTTAAGCAATATAATTTTGGTATAATCTCATCCCAATTTCATCCCTAGGAGGTTGACTAAAATGTTGAAACATTGTAAATTTCTATTTCCTTTTAGAAGCTTTAACAAATTGTATATTATGCTTGTCGGATGTGACTGGCTATGACTAGATAGTGGGTTTTTGACACCGTCTTATGACAACATGTTTTTGGCCAAATCTAACTTTCTTACCTAGCTTATGATGACCTTAAAAATTTTAGTACCCTGGCCAAGGGATATCCTCGTCAGTCCTACATTTGTATTACCTCCCTAATTGGTCTTATGAAAGGTCCACCGACTTCTTTGTGATGGAAAATTTGAGGGTTTGTTATAAGGAAAAACCTTACTCAAACCTTTGGAGAAAATACTTAAAGTATTCAAGGGACTCTCGTTTTGTACATGGGATACCGTATGTGCCCGACGTAACTGTGTAAGTTTACTTAATTCTCTTTATTATTATAAGAAAATCCTTTCCTTGTCGGACGCCCCCATGGTAGTGAGTGCATGAACAGTGTTTTACCCCTTCCGAGCAACAAACAATGAAGTATATGTCGAATGTGGTGAACATGGAACTAAGTTTGAGGCTTGAGATGCTTTCGGGGACTTGTGAAAGGTAAATTACATTTACCCCAAAGCAACAATGTTTTATGAGACCTTTCTTCGTTATATCAGTAAGTAAGTTAATAGTGTATAACATTGAAATATTTTATTATGTTGGGAATGAAGGGTTTTTTGTTGAGGGATGTGCGGAGTTGACACTTGCAGCTTAAGAGTGCTTTCAATGTTTCAACTTATCATTCATGGACGTTGTTTAACCTTGAATATATAAATAAATATTGGGTATAACAATCAAAAACGTCAGCTGCATTCTTTAAGGTGCACACATGTGCAATGCATTCCTTTTTACATGATCTTTGAATTGGGTCCTTGAGTGGCCATAACCCCCCCCCATAGGCTGTATGAGTTTTTAGTGGACTTGTGTGGCATTCTTGGTCTGAGTAGGGATGTTCGGAAGAATAAAATTTGTTACCTTTTTTCGACATTATCAGGAGAATTTACTATTTCCATATCGGGTGGTTGTTGTATGATTCCTTTATTCTGTTTTGTGAATGTGAAGCTGTTATTGCTATCTTACTTAAGGAAAATAAAAATGTGTATCATGTGGGAAATTTGTTATAATTTAGAATGTATGGTGTAAGGGTAACCTTGGATAGAAAATGCACAATTTTGGCTTTCATATGTCCTGCAGTGTGCCTTTTGTTAACTAGATATCTATTTTGTTTTACATTCATACAAATTGCTTTTGCTTATGCCTTGGAATGGAAATCATGCACTAGTCATTCAATTAATTTTGATGAAATATCTAGGAAAAGGGAATGCATGCTCATGCTAGTTCTTTTGAACTGACAAAAGCTAACATGTTTTTGCAGGTTGTTTTTCCGAGCTCAAGTATGAAAGAAGTGGTTGTTGTAGTTGCATAGATGATATTCCCCCACTTTGGTGCTTGTACGTTGTTTTTTATGGTTATACTATTGATAACATCTAGTGGAAAAATTTTAGAAGAGGATCAATGTCTTAGTATTTTTGTATCGTGGATTATCTCATCTTAACTTTGGAACCTTGAATTGTCTGTCTATCTTGGAAAATATAAGAAATTTTTTTTACCACTTGTTGAGTGACCTCAGTGGATAAACGGTATTCTAAGAGTTGATGTAACCTTTTTTTTGTTTTCGTAAATGAATATTGTTAAACTTTATTCCTGCGATTAAATGTTGAGTTAAATCTTCCTAATACTTAGTCATAGTGTGTTATAAGTAAAATAAGATGGGTTGTTTAATACTTATAGAAGTTAAACTAAAATTTATATTGCAAATAAATTGGTGCAGAGGTGACCAACTTGAGAGAATGTAATTCCATAAGTGATCAAGATGAAACTATCCTTTGTTAAGTAGCATTATATAACCTGATTATCCCTAGCTACACTATTGAGCACTATCCCTTTCATGGTGAAATTCTTAAGTGAACTTATAGGAAATCTATGGTTAGATCTAGAAGATAATAAGATTTAATAAGCAGGAGAAAACAATTTAGAAACCACACAGTCTATCTCTCAGCCATTGGAAGGAAAATTGTTTTATTTTTATAAAACTCTTTTAGTAAAACCTAAGTAAAATATTTAATAATTCTAGTTAAGTTTTCAAGTCTCAATTATATCTTGGTAATAGTTAATGAGGTCCTGAAGATGATTTCAACTCAACCTTCTCCCTCTAACCTTTTTCCAAGGTGCCTTGTATTTCTTCTCTTAAGTATGTTAAACGCAAACCCATGTTGTCATATGGGCATGAACAAGTTCTAATAGTGTAAGTTTAAATAGATGGCCTTGTGGAATTAAAATTCCCCCTTTCTCTAAATAAACGAGTTAAGAAAATAAATGTCATACTAGAGAAGATTTAAGGATGATTACTCAGTGTCAAAAGAATAAACCTAGCTTGGTAAGATGAATTGTATGAATCATATCTTGAGCCTCCTTGAAAACGTAAGCTAAGAATTGCAAGATGTATTTTTAAATTAAAGAACCCTCAAAAATATCTCATTGTGGTTGGCCCTAACTGTAAGTATGTTATGTGGTTGGACATCTATGTTGTCTTGTCAAAAAGAAAAGAAAAATGTATTATCCTTTTGGGTGTGAACGTTTCCATGTTGACCTTGTGGTCATCCCCATAACAAGTGGTTCCCAGAGTTGGTTGTAACTTTGTGACGACATGTTGTGTCATGTTATGTGTCGTATTTGTGTGGAAGCAAGTCAAAAAAAAAATTATCCTGTCTTTTACTGTGTTGTTCGTGTGTGTGAATTTATAGTTCGTTACACTAATTTCTTAAAGGCTTCAACAAGTCAACACCAGGGATATAGATTTTGTTGCCCAAGTTTTTGGGGACACCATCTGATTGGGTCAATGAGAATTAGCTATAGGTCCCCCTCTCTTTAATGATAGATAAACAAGAATTATCATAATCAATAACCAGGATTGTAGCTACATGAAGTCCCACAACCTTCAAATGATGAAGCCATTGAACGTTCTAATCACCCAATACATTGCTGAAAGTAACAGGTGGGTTGGAGCAAGAAATCTTGATGATGATCAGTTGGAGATAAAATTTATACTGTGCAAACAACAAAAAACCATACTTATTGCAAATTTATGGGTTGATGCAGACCTCATAAATGGTGCTACAGGAACCATCACCAACATTATCTACTATGCATCAATACCACCACCAGCATTACCTTTATTTGTTGTTGTCAAATTTGATAGATACAACGACCCATGTTGGGATCCCTCCAACCCGTTACATATTCCTATAACCCCTATTTCAAGAGGGAATCGAAGACAATTGCTACTTAAAATGGCCTGGGGGTTAACTATCCACAAGTCCTGGGGACTTACTATACATAAAGCAACTGTCAACATTGGAACCAATGAAAGGCAGGGTCTGACATTCATAGCTTTCTCTAGAGTTCCATTGCTTGCAAACCTGTGCATTTCACCTCCTTTTTCATTCGAAAGGTACTAAAAATGGCACATGTACCAACACTTGGAGCAAGAACAAAGGAGGAAGCAAGACTATTATCACTCAACACTTCATAAATACTACACTCTACTTTGATAACACCTTTACTACTGCATTACTCAATAGTTCTTCTATCCTGGGAGACATTTCTGTTCAAGGGGTATCAAATTTACTCATGTTTACTAGATATAAAATTACCCTAAAAAATCTACCATTTATGATATAATTCTTTTCATATTAAGTTCAAATAAAATAGTCCACAAAATGATACCACTCATGATATAAAATTTGAAAATGTATATGCATGAATTTGTAACAAGTTTGAAATGAAGAGATGAAACCTTTAAATGAATTGGATCGTCTATATATCTACAATTACAAAAATACACTTTTCAACATGCATATTCAATTTTTCCTTTTTTTTGTTGTCCATTTCTTTATGTTAACCAACAACAACACATTTTTAATGTCTTCATCTGCACACAAATACCTACAATTTTAAAATTCCGAGAAAGAACCATGCAGTTTATAGTTGTTTCTATTAGTACTCAAAATAGTCTCACTCCATTCTGTCGTTGAAAATCTATCGATTTATGGTCTTTACCATATTTTATCCCCCTTTGTTGTGTTTGAGAAGTCTCTTCCTTCCTTTTTTTGCCATAATAAATCTATTCCTAGGCCAAAGATCACTTATGGATCCATAGTTAGCTCCTCGTTTCTCTGTTCCTCTGAAGGGGTCTGTAATTTGGGTCTCCCATTCTCTGTTCATCTAAAAACTCAGGATTTCCTGTTCTTTCCATTTTCCACAGTTGGGATTTACTGCCCTTGTCATTTTTTCCCTAAATACTTGAAGAAAAATGAATGGATGTAGCTCAAAGGAATGTATTTGAGCCTTATAACATTTCTAAATCCTCTATCCTTGGAGAAAATTTCATCTCCATGCTCAAATGGTAATTTTTTTGCATTTTATGGTTTGATGGGCATTTCTCCTGGTCAAATTTACATCCTTGCATCAACAGGAAACATGGCCTCTTTTGGTTGGATACAACTCAGCTGGGTACTTCGAGAAGTTTATGAATCGCCTCAACTTAAAAACCTGTCTACGTGGAAGAACGACGCTCATTTGAAGATTTACTTTATGGTTTGGCCTTAGAGTAGCACTGGGAGGACACGTGGAGGTTTTCGCTACTTCACCTTGACTTAGATAAATTTTTATGTAGCTGGATACAGTTTGGTGGGATAGGGACACGTGGCGAGCCCAAGCTCATTCAGGGTCTCAAACTTGGGCACCATTTTGAAATTGCGCCATGGAGACACGTGGAGGCTTCCATCGGGTCTTCCCATACTTAGTCTTTTTTCAAAATCCTTTTGGGAGGTTTGGGACACCTGGAGGAACCACGTATGTTCTGGGACCGACCCTTGAGTTTCATTTTAAAGCAGCACCAAGAGGACACTTGGAGGACTCCACTCATTTTACATTTTTCTTGGAATTTTCAATGGCCAAAGGAGATTGCCTTGGACCCTGACACGTGGTGCCCTCGGCTGAGCTTCAAGCCTTGAAACAAATTTTTTCAAACTAGGACACGTGGTGAGCCCATACTCATTCAAAGTCTCAAATTTTGGGGACCATCTCAAGATGCGTCATTGTGATGCGTGGTAGTTTGAAAAGTCAAAAGGATGGTGAGGAGGACCATCAGGGGTAGCTTGGATTTTTTTCCTCTTAAGAATTAAAATATCAAAATGGTTGTAAAACCCAACAAGGGATTATTAAAATTTTGTTTCAGGTCAGTGGTGGAGGTGCGGACTCTCAGGGGAAATTTGGTAAATTTTCCTTTTGGGAGAAAGGAGTTAAAAGTGTAAAAGGAAGCGTGGTTCTACTGGGACCCACATCAGAAACTAGAAGCAGAAGGGCGGAGCTGTGGGAAAAACTTAGAAAAATATCCCTTTTCCAAAAAAGAGGAGAAATAGCAAAATTCAGCAGCAATTCCTTTGGGACCCACATTGGGACACGTGTCGGGCCCATTTTTCGAAGGTAGAGGGGCAAAGCAAAATGGAATTTTTTTCCATTTTTTCAAAAGGGCTTCAAAAGTCAAAAGAAACCCCCGGGCCCATTTTAAATTGAATCTTCCACGTGGATGACCCAAATTCAAAGTTGAGATCAACGACAGTTGTGCGTCTGAATATGATTTTTCCCCCATTTTTACTAAAAAGCTCCTGGAAGTGCGAGTGTTCATGATTTCTTGGTATTTCCTACATGTCAAATAGAGAGGAGAGTTAATTTTGATATCTAAGTTTGGTGGGGGAGATGTAGAGACATCTTTCGCCATTAAAATAATGTGACTATTGGGCTCAATGTGATCTTCCACTTTTCCTTCCTGGGCACGCAAAGAACCAAATTTGATAGATTAGGGGTAGAAGTGGTTGGAAAATAGAAGGAAGATTGATTTACAAGAGGAAGAATTTAAATGCGGGAGATATTTGAAGAGATCTTCCGCTTGAGTACCTGACAACCTTTTATAGATCTAATCCTGGGAATTGTGATCAAGATCATTGCGAGCACAGTTGCACTCAATGTCTAGATTTTTTGGGGGGAAAACTTGGTTGTAAAATTTTATAAATGGAATAAATTTATCGTACAAATGGTTGGAGTGTTAGGGGTCGAGACTGATTTTCTAATAGAAAAAGGCTTGATAGAGCCTGTCTTTTTGGGAAGCCGTTTGAGAAGCCTGTATATCTTTTTTATATCAAAATTGATCATGTCAAGGTGGTTACGAGTGTACAGCCATTGATAAACTCTGATATTTTTCTAGAAACTTTCCCCTACTACTAAATTTAATCAAACTCAAGTTATTATGTGTTGATCTTGAGCAAAATGTGTCTGTTTCATCTCTGAATGTCTATAAATAGTTTTTCTTGTTCCTATTGCAATATTGTATCAAAATCCTTCCCAATCACATAGGTATCAATCCTTGTGATAATTTAGCGGCATCTAAAATTTCATTTCTCAGAAGAGCTTTCATCTGGGAATGAAATAAATGATTTAAAATCACTTTTCTTTCATCTGTTGACAAAGATTTTCTGTAAGCCTCTGGGTGTACCTCAGGCGTGATTGGGATTAGATCTTGATGCTTTATTGGGTTTTCTAACTCAATCCTTCATGTTAGAATCTCATATATTGTGGGACAAAGTGAAAATATGGGCCTTCGTTGAAGCACATATTCTGGTTAAAGAAACATTTTAGCTATTCTGTGGCATTACATGGGTTTAGCCTTCCATTTTGTAGAAACTCTCAAATATATGATGAATCAATTCCATCCTGCCTCACCTCCCACAAAAAAATTCATTTAAAAATAATCAATCCCACCCGTACAACCGTTGTTTTCCCTGTGTGTATACAAATTCGTAATTTTCATTACCAAGACATGCAGAAATAATCAGGGTTCCAAATGTCTGTAATAGCTTGAACCTTGTCTAGAAAATATCTCCACTATCTAGAGTGATAACTCGTGATAGTTATATTTTGTTGCATTGGTCATAATTTCTTCAAGGTCCCCTCAATAACTTCTCAAAGAAGGATATCTCCATCTTCTCCACAAACATCAAGGTACATAATGGTCCTCTCACCTTGGTTGAAAGGCATAACCATAAAGTAGTGAGGATAGATCAAATCTTCTTGAGGGTGTTATCCATTTCTCCACATCTAAGTGACAGAACACCAGCTAGATCCCATCCTTGGCTAAAAAATGACCTATTATGATCTATTTGTCTTTAATCTTCCTGTCAAACCTGTGATGCTACTCCGACTTTAAGGGAGAATCAATTTGGGTACCAATACCCAATTGGCACCGTTATCGGGGACTGTTTTAAATCGCTGAGAAGTGATTTGCATTGCTGAAACTAATTTGTTGATTTACTGCTAGTTTGTATCCATTTAGCCCGTCAACAACACCTTACTGGCACCGTTGTTGGGGAAATTGTGATTGTAGTTCATATTCAAACCCTGGTAAACACTTCTTACATGCTGAAAGTGCTAATACATTTTTTTAAACATCATCTTGTGTTCGAGACCTGTAAGAAGTATCAAGGTTACATGTGTTGTGTAGAATTGTGCCAGTTTCTACACCTATTGCACTAGCTTTCATTGATAAATCTGATAAAGAAGAGTCAGGTCTTTCCATTTCTAGTTGCTAGTATTGACAGATATTTGACAAATCATATTTTAGTGCATTTTCACAACTAAGGTGGAAATCCTTAGTGGCGACTCCCTGTTGATTCGATTCTTGATGAGTACCAGTTTCTTAACCTATGTCAAGTGAGATTTGTTACTAATATTTGCAAATCTAGAAGGAAGAAGATCTTTCTTTGCTAAAGATCCTACCAAGACATTATTTCCAGAGTTGTTAAAAACAAAGTTAGAAGGAAGAACAACATGGAGAGTTATTGGAGATCAAAAAACAAGAAAAGGGATCTCTGTTGATGAAAGTGATTGGCCTATCATTGAAGAATGCCATTCAAGTGATTCTAAATCAGGTAGCCTCTTTGTGGAATTGAATTCTCCAACTGGAGAGGGGCCTTAATTTGATTTTGAAAAGTTTACATCTCATTCTGCCCCTATCTTTTTAGAAGTTTATAGGGTTTTCCAGGAAACAAGGCCTTTAAGAGATATCCATTTTCAAAGTTATACTCCTATGTTTCAAAGACCCTCTGCTCCTTATCAATTTGTTTCTCCTCTAGGGTCGCCTCCTCAAATCAACATGGCCCATCCCCCACCCAAACATCCATTTTTTGTAAATACCTTTGGACCTATAAATTATGTGGGAATGGTTTGTTATCCAAATGAAGTTCCCCAGGATGTATGAAATAGATTACCAAAGTTCCAAGGAAACAATGCTATAACTGGCGATCAACATTTCAATCTTTTTATCAATATGATGGAAGACTTTAAGATTGAACATGAAGATGTATATATCAAATTGTTTATCCATACTTTGGAAGAAGATGTCAGGGATTGGTGTAAAACTTTTCCAGATAACTCTATTGATTCTTGGACTGAGATGAATAATGCATTTAGAATGCAGTATGGTGATAGAACTGACCCTAGGTTTCTTATATCAGAATTTGAAAAAATCAAGAAGAATCCTAATGAGTTAGTACATGATTTCAACACAAGTTTTAGCAAGACCTTGAGGTGATTTCCTATTGGCTTAAGGCCTTGTGATGAATCATGTTTGATCAAATATTTAGATGCATTTGATAAAAAAGATGCTTACTACTTGAGCGAAAAAAACCCTACTAATTTGAGGCAGGCCTTCACCATTTCTCTACGAATTGAGAATGACATCAAGGTAATTGGAAAGCCTCCAAAAATGGAGGGTGTGAAACTGATTAATCCAGAAAATCCTCAGGCAAGCAAGGCTGTTGATTTGAAATTTTTTTTGAAAACTTTGGTAGGGGATGTCAAAGAAATATCATACAAATTAGCCCAGGAAGAAAAAGGGATTTGACAGAGTTCACAAGGCCAAAACAAGTAACAAAGCCAAGACATGTTACAAATCACCAAAGATCTGATGACAGAGGCAAGGGACCTGTTGGATTTGGAAATAGACAGTCCTAGGCTAGGGAAAACATAATGGTACTTGACCCTTTGGCTGCCAAAGTTTCTATTGTGGAGGAGACAGATGTCATTTGTTGGTGTGACAAATGTTTCATTCCCCATGGTCCATGTGAGGAAGATCAACAACAACAACAAGAATTTGATGATGATAATGATGATGATGTCTACATGATGGGTTCCTCCACGAGCTCACAACAAGGTGCAACTTCAAATGAGGTGATAAGTGCTAGAAATGCTTCTGATTTTTAGGATTACATCCACCGGGTACCTATCCTTCCTCCCTCTCATGCTTGAGAAGTATATATTGTACAAGATTTTGAATTACCCAATAATGACTTTGAATATTTAAGGTCTTTAATGATAAAGAAGTATGATGGATGAATCCCATCTAAGGAGGATAGGTAGTTATTGATGAATGTTGTTTTGGATCAAGAAAAGGAGCACAACACAAGAAGTAGAGTTGTCAAAGGGGCAGGGCCTCACGCCAAACCAAAGACTCCATTGCTTTCAAATATTCCTAAAGAGGACCCTAAGAAAGATGCATCTGTCAAGGGCCTTGATGTCCCAAACAAAAATCATACCCCTCCTCATGCCCAAGCTGTCAAAAATCATTTGCCACCTAATGAGTGTGTCAGCATTCCTTCCAATGTTGCCTTGCCAAATTCCGTCCCTTATGATATTGCCCAAGTTTTGAGTCAGATCAAGATTTTAGTTCCAATTTTTGAGTTTCTTAGGATCCTTGAGCACAAGAAAAGGGCTTTTGAATATTTGGGGCTGAAAGAGGAGAAGACTACCCTAGGTAGAAATATAAAAATTGTGGAGACTCCACCAATCACTGAAGCAATAGAGACACCAATAGTGTTGGAGGAACTAGGTGAACCACCTGAGGTTTATTTGGGGACATCCTTGGTGAAGTCTCAGCTAAATGTGGATCCATTCTTCACCACTCTAATAATTAAGGATAGACTTTTGCACAACTGTATGTTTGACTTAGGGGCATCATGCAATGTCATGCCTTTAGAATTCATGAATGAGCTAAATATTAAAGTGACAATAGCATATGGGAAATGCAATGCCATGGAATCTAGAGAAGTGCTGGTGGTGGGATGTGTGAAAGGTCTGGTGGTGCAACTTGAAGCTTGATGTTTTCATTGTTGATTGCCTAGCCAAGTGTGGTATGTTGTTATCTAGAAAATGGGCTACAAGTGTTGGTGGGAGTGTCAAAATGGATATGTCTTATGCTACCATCCCAATTGAGGGAAGTCTTGTTAGCTTATATGGGGAAAGAAGATGTTGCACCTTATTGAAGATCCCAATAATGCATCCTATGAAGTATTGTACACAAGTGTTGATGCTGATAGCTTTGTAGGATTTTCTAATGGCAAAGAGCACAAAATTGAAGAATGCAAGTGTCTTGAAAAGGAAGGCTCTCCTTGGACTTTATTGTTTGATGGATCTTGATCTAAGTTTGGAAATGGTGCTGGTATTGTTCTGATCTCTCTAGGCTAGGAAAAGTTTATTTTTTCTTTCAAACTCAAATTTGAGTGCACTAACAACATCGCTAAGTATGAGGCACTGTTGTTAGGTCTGAGGATTGCTTGGAAATATGGTGTTAAGGACATCGTTGTTAAGGGAGATTTCGAATTGAATGTAAAGCGAGTCAGAAAACTGTATGCCACAGAAAATCAGTGAATGAAACAATACAAGCATGTAGTTTTGCATTTCATTGAGATGTTTGATTCATTAAACATTTTGCATCATAATAGGAAGTTCAATGATTTGGTAGACAGACTTGCAGTATTAGGATCTCGGTTTGGTAATTGTGTAGTGTCCCCATATTGTGAATATGATGTTGAGGTGTTAATAAGGCTATATGTACCTAACAATACTAAGCATTGGCAAGTTTTTGATGATGATGCTCAAATAAGAATATTTATACAGAACAAAGGATAGTTTGTGGATCAATACATTGATTGGGAACCAATGGTGTGTGCAACAGAGGGAAAGGAAACCTTTCTTGGCAAGGGCATCATCCATCTAAAGACTAATACCATTCCTAGAGGGCTGGTTGCTCTTGAATCAAATTTCATAATGCTGATTGCATTATTAATAGACATATGGCACCCTCGAGGGATGTTGAGGAGCATGATCTTAGTACAAAGGAGAGACCAAGGAAAATTTGGTTAGACAACAAATCTCATCAAAGAAGAGAAGCATTTCTACATCGAATTGTTAAAGAAATACCAAGATTGCATGGCTTGGACCTATTCTAAACTAAAAGCATATAGAGGGGATCTGTTTCAACATAAGATTCTAGTAGAGTCCAATGCAAAGCCATTCAGGTAGAAACATAGGCCAATCAATCCACTCTTATCTCTTAAAATGCAAGAAGAACTGAAGAAAATGAGAGATGGAGGGATTATACATCCCACAAGGTATTCTTCTTGGGTTTCAAATCTAGTACCAGTTAGAAAGAAGAATGGTGACATCAGGCTATGTGTAGATTTTAGGAATCTAAATAGAGATTCAATGAAGGATAATTATCCTTTACCAAATATGGAAAACATGTTACAATTAGTGACTGGTTCTGAGTTGCTTTCCACCTTAGATGGTTTCTCTGGTTATAACCAAGTTGTGGAGAAGGAATCAGAAAGGATCAAGACAAACTTTACTACTCCTTGGGGAACTTATGTATATGTCAGGATTCCCTTTGGTTTGATGAATGCTAGAACCACCTTTCAAAGAGAAATGGATGTTTCCTTTTTTGGTTACATTAATGAGTTTATTGTTGTTTACCGAGATGATGTAACTGTGTTTTCCAAGAAGAGAAGTGACCATTTACAACACTTGGAGAAAATGCTAATAATATGAAGGGAATATAGTATTTCACTCAATCCAAAGAAGTGTCATTTCGGAGTACGGAGGGAAAATTTTCTTAGCCACATTGTGTCACAAGGAGGGGTAATGATTGATCCAGAAAGGGTAGAGGCCATCAGCAAGGTCCCAATTCTAAGGAACAAGAAGGGGATTAAGTCCTTCTTTGGGCAGATAAACTTTATCAGAAGATTCATATCAAACTTTTTTGAGTTGACCATTCCAATCACTTCCATTCTAAAGAAGGACCAGGTCATCAAATGGGAGGAGGATGCCATTCAATATTTCAATGGGATCAAGGAGGCATTAAAGCATGCCCCTGTTTTAGCAGCTCCAGACTATAAGAAGCCTTCCCAACTATTTTCCTTTGCTTCAGAAAACACTATTACTTCTTTCTTGCTGTAAAAGGATGATGAAGGGGCTGAGAGGCCTATTGCCTTTTTCAGTAAGGCATTGCAGAGGGCTAAGCTGAAATACACTATTATGGAGAAGTAGGTATTTTCCTTGGTAAAAGCAAGAAAGGTTTTCAGGCCTTACATTTTGAGTTTCAAAATTTTTGCATATGTTCCCCACACCATGGTCAAAGAAATCTTATCAAAGATGGAAGTCTCAAGAAAAAGATGCAAATGGGTGAACAAGTTGCAAGAATATGACATGGATATCCAAATCACAAAGTTGGTGAGAGGTTTGGGCTTGGCTAAGCTTATGGCTGAGAGCAACTTGCATAATATTGAGGCAAATGAGGTAGAAGAAAAAAGGGCAGGTTTTTTTAAAAAGTTGATGAGTTTTGAGTGGTACAAAGATGTAATTTTTTATCTCAGAAATTTATACTACCCTGAGTATTTGAGTAAGAAACAGAAAAGAGCCCTTAAGTAGGCTTCCGAGAAATATGTCATTACTGACTATGGGTTAGTTTGAAAGAACCCTAAGGGTGTTCTTTTAAGGTGCATTACCGAAGATGAAGCCCCCAAGATAACTGCTGATCTACATGGAGGAGTTTGTGGGGGGAATTTTGCTACGAGAATCACAAAACACAAGATCCTAAGGGCAAGTTATTGGTGGCAAAATATTTTTAGGGATACAACCTTGTTAGTTAGAAGATGTGAGAGTTTCCAGTGTTTCTTTGGAAGATTGAAAGCTTCAGGCTCCTTTCCTTTGTAGCCTTATCAATTGAAGCCCCGTTTAAGAAATGGGGAATGGACATCATTGGTGAGATTTCAGACCCTTCAAGTGCTGGTCACAAGTTGATTCTTGTAGCCACCGATTACTTTACGAAATGGGTGGAGGTAATCCCTACCAAGAGTGCAACACACCAAATTGTCATAGAATTTATGCTAAACCATATCATCTGCAGGTTTTGAGTGCCTATCAAAATTGTAGTTGACAATGCCATGAGTTTCAGAGCCAAATATTTGGTGGAAATGTACAAGGATTATGGGATCAACTTGACATATGCCTATAATTACAATCCCCAAGGAAATGGACAAGCTGAGTTCAGTAATAAAAACTTGTTGAAGATTATCAGAAGAGCCTTGGAGCTGAACAAGAGAAAATGGGGTGAATAGCTGAAGTTTGTTGTTTGGGCTTAGAGAATCATTGTCAAGAGAGCTACTGGAAAGAGTCCATTTGAGTTGGTGTATAGAACTCAAGCCCTAATGCCCTTGTATATGCAACTATCCTCATATCAGTTTATTCAATAGTTGGGAGATTAAGAGGTTAGTCCATATGATGCTCGCATTAACCAGATTGTTGAGCTTGATGAAGAAAGGAGGGCATCCCACCAGATGCATGTACAGTTCAGAGAAAAGATGAATAATTTATTTGACAAGAAGGTCACTCCCAGAGCTTTCACTATTGGAGATCTTGTACTACTATGGGATAGTAGGCATGAAGATAAGGGAAAGCATGGAAAATTTGATGCATTATGGATGGGCCCTTACTCCATTGATATATGAATTGGTGAACATACCTTATTCTTGAAGGACTTGGATTGAGAATTGCTCAAGTTACCTATTAATGGCATGAATTTGAAGCATTTCCTAGATTGATTTCCCCAGAATCAAGGTAAACGTATTATGTACAGTGTATAACTTGTTTATTTCCAATCTTTTGTGTTTTTACTCATTCTGGTCCTTAGTGACCTGTTTTTTTTGGTTTCTCTGTTCATTTTTGAGAGATGGCTCTATTTCTTTTCTCTGCAAGCTGACTCTGTTGCCCAATGGATATGTTTTTAGAACTTGTTCAACCTTTGTTCTTGTGGCACTCACAGGGAGCACCCATCCCCGAGTCCGAGCTGATGTTGGTGCTCAAAATAGTCTCTCCCCATTCTTCCTTTGAAAATCTATTGATTTACGGTCTCAGCCATATTTTATCCCCTTGTGTTGTATCTGAGAAGTCTCTACCTTCCTTTTGTTTCCATAATCAATCTGTTGTTGGGCTAAAGATCACTTATGGATCCATATTTAGCTCCTCGTTTCTCCATTCCTCTGAAGGGGGTCTGTAATTTGGGTCTCCCATTCTCTGTTCATCTAAAAAACTCAAGAATTCCTATTATTTCCATTTTCCATAGTTGGGATTTGCTACCCTTGTCATTTTTACCCTAAATACTTGAAGAAAAATGAATGGATGTAGCTCGAAGGAATGCCTTTGAGCCTTGTAACATTTCTAAATCCTCTGTCCTTGGAGAAAATTTCATCTCCGGGCTCAAATGGTTGTTTTTCTACATTTTACAGTTTGACAGGTGTTTCTCCTGGTCAAATTTACATCCTTACATCAACAGGAAATGTGGCCTCTTTTTGTTGGATGTGGCTCATTTGGGTACTTCAAAATTTTTATGAATCAGCTCAACTTAAAAACCTATCTACCTGGAAGAACGACACTCATTTGAAGATTTGCTTTTTGGTTTGGCCTTGGAGTAGAGCCGAGGGGACACGTGGAGGTTTCCACTGCTTTCCCTTGACTTAGATAAAATTTTATGCAGCTGGATACTGTTGGGTAGGACAGGGACACGTGGCGAGCCCACACTCATTAAGGGTTTTGAGCTTGGCCAAGACACGTGGTGAGCCCGTGCTCATTCAAAGTCTCAACTTTTGGGGACCATCTCAAGATGCGCCATTGTGACGTGTGGTAGTTTGAAAAGTCAAAAGGACAGTGAGGCAGACCAACGAGGGCAACTTGGATTTTTTTCCTCTTAAGGATTAAAATATCAAAATGGCCCACAAGCCCGATAAGGGATTAGTCAAAGTTTGTTTCAAGTCAACGGTGGAGGTGCGGACTCTTGGGGGAAATTTGGAAAATTTTCCTTTTGGGAGAAAGGAGTTAAAAGTGTAAAAGGAAGCATGGTTCTGCTGGGACCCACATCAGAAACTAGAAGCGGAAGGGTGGAGATGCGGGAAAAAATTGGAAAATTTTTCCTTTTCCAAAAAAGAGGAGAAATAGTAGAATTTAGCCCCGGTTCCTTTGGGATCCACATTAGGACACGTGTTTGGCCTATTTTCTGAAGGTAGAGGGGTGGAGAAAAATGGAGTTTTTTTCCATTTTTTCAAAAGGTTGTAAAAAGTCAAAAGGAAACCCCAAGTCTGTTTTAGATTGAATCTTCCACATGGATGACCCAAATTCAAAGTGGAGATCAACGACAGTTGTGTGTTTGAATATAATTTCCCCCCCATTTTTTACTGAAAAGCTTCTGGAAGTGTGAGTCTTCATGATTTCTTGGTATTTCCTACACGCCAAATAGAGAGGAGAGTTAATTTCGATATCTAGGTTTGGTGGGGGAGATATGGAGATGTCTTTTGCCATTAAATTGATCTGACTATTGGGCTCGATTTGATCTTCCATTTTTCCTTCCCGGGAACGCAAAGAACTAGATTTTGTAGATTAGGGGTGGAAGTGGTTGGTGAATAGAAGGAAGAGTCATTTACCAGAGGAAGGAGTTGAATGTGGGAGATATTCAAAGAGATCTACCCCCTGAGCACCTGATAACTTTTTATAGATCTGATCTTGGGAATCATGATCAAGATCATGGCAAGCATTGGTGCACTCAATGTATGGATTTGTTTGGGGGAAAAGTTGGTTTTAAAATTTTGTAAATGGCACAAATTTATCATGTAAATGGTTGGAGTGTTAGGGGCCAGCATTGATTTTCTAAATGAAAAAAAAGCTGATAGAGCCCATCTTTGAGAAGCCATCGAGAAGCCTATATATCTTTTTTATATTAAATTGATCGTGTGTCAGGTGGTTACGATTGTACACCCCTGACAAGCTTGAGATTGTCTAGAAACTTTCCCCTGTGTAAATTGTAATCAGAATATAAATTTATTTTGTTGTGATCTTGAGAAAAAATGTGTCTGTTTTCACTTGAATGTCGGCAAATAGTTTTTTTCTTGTTCCTATTGCAAATTTTATAAAAATCACTTCTCAATCACACAGGGTCTCAATCTGGTGATATTTAGTGACATTTACAATTTCATTCTCAGAAGACTTTCATCGGGGAATGGAAATAACGATTTAAAATCCATTTTCTTTCATCAGATTGACAGAGCTTGTCTGGAAAAGCCTCTGGTGTACCGCATGCATGTTGGATTAGATTCTGATGTGGGCTTGTTGAGTTTTCTAACTCAAGCCTTCTGTTAGAATTATCATTAGATTGTAGTTGGATGCAAAATTTACAAATCTCGGCCTCCACTGAACGCACATATTCCAGTTTAAAGAAGAAAACATTTTAGTTGTTTTGTGGCCATTCGTTGGTTTATTTAGCTTCCATTTTGTAGAAGCTCTCAAAAGATCTGGTGAATCAAGTCCATCCTGCCTCAAACCTCCACCAAAAAATTCACTTAACAATAACCAATCCTACCCGTACGACCCTTTTTTCTATGTCTATACAAAGAATAAGTTCCATTACCAAAACCGTAGAAATAATCCGGGTTCTAACTGTCTTAAGAACTTGAACCTTGTCTACGAAAAATATCCCACTTCTAGAGTTGACAAACTATTGAAGTAGATAATGGTGTTGATCATTATTTTTCTGCAGGTCCCCTCAAATAACTTCACAAAGCAAGGATAATCAGTTTCTCAACAAACGCCAGGCACATAAGGGTTCTCCTCTCACCCTGGTTGAAAAGAACAACAATAAAGAGTGAGGATAGATCAAATTTTTTTTTTCCTCTTGAGGGTGGTATCCATTTCTCTGCATTGAGTTACAGAAGGCAGTTAGATCCACCCTAGCTACAAAACGTTCCTATTATGTCTATCGTCATAAGCTTCCGGTCAAACCTATGCGCTGCCTCAGATTTGAGGGAAGAATTCAATTGTGGTACAATAGTTACATCCAAAGCTTGTACATTTATCACTTGTTGCATTTTGAATAGTTTTAAGGGGTGAACACCTCATGTTGCACTGTTTAAACGAGGACCTCAGCTATATTTCTACACATACCAAAATACATAACCCATGTGAAACCAAACCAATTAAAAATGTAAAAACTACTCTATCTATAACCAAAAATAACTATACCATTTTTTGTTTGACAAAATGCCTCAAAGAAATGTGGTCTCATGGAATGTCTGACTGTAAAGATATGAACAAAATTAGCTCTAATATAATGCACTCAAACTCATGGAGGAATAAAAAATGTTGGATGTACCATAACCATTTCAGATTGTTTTATATAAATTGCTATTCTGTCTCAATTTTCGTTTCATGGAGAGATAATATGTTAAAGACTAGTCATTCTTTCAATCTAATTTCAAAGACGTCACATTCAAAAAATTCGTGAGAGTGATATTAGCAAACTTACATGTCTCACTGCATTATTTGCAACTGTTTTGGCTTCTTAATAGAAAATAATATTGTCAATCCACCCATTATCAACATCACCTACAAAAAGTAAGATATGTTTTTCTAATGAATAACAAATACCATTCCAGCGTCACCTTGCATTGTATAAAGGCAAGCCTAGTATATTTTAGTGAATTTGATGTATGTTTCGCACTAAATACTTGAATGTACCTATATTTTTTACCTTCAAAAATATAAATTATTTTTCAAATAAAATATTTTTACAAAGTATAGCTTTTAATACCCAGAAGATCAAGTAGGATTAGATTGAAGATTTTTCAATTAAAAAATCTATTACAACTATGTATTACTAAAATTCATTTTTAAGCTTCTAAGTATTAGCAAAGACAATGCCTTTATTACAAAATTCTTGAAGTTCATTGTATAATCTAAAACAAAAGAAAAATTCTTTACAGATTAAAAAAATCCTACTATTTCTCGGTCAATCCCCCCCCCTTCTATAAATTTTTGTTTACAAAAGTAGTTAAAATTTTCTTTAAACATGTCTTATATTCAACTTGGCGTGGATTATTCTTAATTCGAACTTGGAATTTGCTTCTACTACTCTAAAAAAAACTTAAATAAAAAAAAAACAAATCCCATAGTTGATTGGCTAGTAGGTTCGCCAATAATATATAAATTAAACATTTATCATGATTTTTAGACCAATAAGAGGGTGAGGATGATTGGTTGTCGGAATTATTATGTTTTATAATAAACAATTCCCCCCTCAGTGGCTTTAAAAAATCCGGTAAAATCGTATTCTAAATCATACCTTACTCCAAGTCAGATATGCATCTTCAACACACCCATTATTTTGATAGATTGTGACGTCATAGTGGAAGTGACCTTCGTACTAACATGAATAGTTTAAAGAGAAAGGATGAGGATGGATGCTTGCTTAATGTAGCATTCAAACATATAATAAAATAATATTTAAAAATTACTATTAAAAACAAACCTAACTATCTAATTTGGAAATGCATCTTCAATATCTCTTAGAATTACTTCTGCCCCTCTAAAAAATCCTTACCCCAACTAAAATTGCATTGTACAACTATCTACTCTAAATTTAAAATGGTGGAAGAATCTAAATTGATTTAAGGGAGGGAAAGAAATGAGTTTTTTTAAAATGGATTATTTAATACTTGTAAGATACAAGACTAAGAAGGTTAGATTGTAGGGTTCTATTGTTTTCAATTTCAAAAAAGGATTGGGAGGGGATCTGTTTCCCATCTGATTTGTACAAGTATTGATTGGGTCTTAAAATTGGGGCAAACCCTACCCCCATAAATAAATGAGGAGATTGTTTTAGATCCACCCTGTAGCATGTTTTATTTGCACAATCTATTAGTTTTATGCATTGTTTTGGTTGCTGGGTGGTTAAATGCATAAAATTTTCATCTTAAAAATTAAAGGGAACCAGATAAAAATAACACACAGGTGCGGATCCAGATGGTTCTATCGCAAGTGATAGAACCACCGCACAGAGCAGACCAGCCTTCCTAGAACCACCGCAATGCCTGGGTGACAGACTGCGGCCCGCCACCTTGCTGAGTGACAAACCTAGGACCACCACCCTACTAAGCGGCGGTTTTGGGACCGCCATCTTAGCTTGAGTGGAAGTTACGGGAATGCTACTCTGCATATGGTGGCAGTTTAAAAAAAAAAAAAAAAACCTTAGTCCGAGAATTTCCAAACGACTAAAAGTTACCAAAAAGTTGAAAAAATCATTCTAATTTTGTTTTTGTTCATTTAAAGTTCCAGATCTGAGATTTATTGCTCTTTTATTATTTTATTAGTTAAAAATTTATCATTTTAAAGTATTTGAAAAAAGAACACCAATACTAACTACTAGATCTATTCCATATGTTCAACTAAACTTTCCTTCTATTTCCATGAGCAACAGAAATTTAAGTCTACTTATACATTATTAATTTCTTGCCATAACAAAATAAACATTTCTAAATAACAACATGTTCCAATTTGTTCTCTTTTTCATTTCACTATATTTCAAATATATTCAAATGGCTACAATACTTTATTTTCCATTCATATGCAATTTGTAGATTCAAAATTACTACAACAACTTTCTTTTTCTATTGAAAATCACCCATCTTATTTTAAAATACAACTAAGATTTCAAACAAAAGAATTACTTTCATTTTTCATTTCACATCTCATTCAACACAAATCCTCCTTTCTCTTTTCAATATACACATATTTTAATGTAAACACTTTTCCAAAAAATTATTACAAGCCATCCACTCAAGGTGGGAAATAAACACAATGTAAATAAGGTAAAACTACCATAATACAAGAATGCAGTTAAGGGGCACTATAACAATAAAAATTCTTCCACTTAAGTGGGAATACAATAAATTTATTTACAAGGATAAAAAAAATCTCAAAGTCTCCAACAACATTCCAAGCTCCACAACTCCAAGAAAAGTATATCCTTCAAGTTTATTTGATTCACAAAAAAAATAGGGGGAGAGGCAACGCTCTCCACCCAAACAAGAAATCCAATGAAGAGGAGAAGCCATCCTCTTTGTTGGCCCCCTAGCCCGAACCACATCACAATGGAAGATGATTCAACACATAACGACTACTAGCTTCCACAATACTTAACAAATAGTCTCACAATCAATTCCATCCACATTGAAAACAACAACAACACAAGAAAAGGAACAACAAAAAAATAATATCATAAGGCTTATCAAGAAATCCAAAAGAGAAAGACCTATGGGGAGGCCACTTATTCCTCCTAATGGGAATGGGTGCCCAGCTAAAAGCCTCCAATGTAAAAATCAAATCCCCTACAAACTCTTATGTCTCCTTTAATCTCTTATGCCTCCCTAAAAAATAAAAACAAGAAGAATGCCAACATTCCTCAAACAAGGTGGGGAACCCAACCCAAACTCCCTCCTCAAAAAGTAAGATCTTATGCCTCCCTACAAAATAACTCCCCATAGTCTCCTCCTACTCCAAACTTAGGAAATCTAACCATACCCAAACAAACATTCTAAAGGGAAATAACATTCAACACAAACATATAAACACAAAAATAAACAACATAATTTAACAAGGTGAAACTCCTACCTCTCCATAGTATAGCTTGTTCTAAGGATGAAATTCAAAGCTCCTCAAGCCCAAGCAAGCATCCAAAAAGTTCCAACAATCCATAGTCACTCACAAAATCTTCTATCTCCCCAAAATACAAGAGTCCAAAATGATCAAGTAACCCCCAAAAAAGCAAAAGAGAAACAATAAATAGCAAAGGCAGGGAGGAGGATGAGATGGCTCCATGTATGATGCCACATCACTCATCCTTAACTCCACATCACTTGGTCAAACCTCAACCCCAATGCACCATAAATTGGTGGGTGAGAGGAATGAAAAGAAACGTACACACTAAAACTAAACCTACACCGCCAAAGGAAAAAAATTAAATATTTGAAAGAAAGTGCAATCAATAATTCACCTTTTTCTCTTCCCAAAACACCTATTGGGGTCTAATTTTGACCCCCCACCACCCCATAGGTAGGGTTGGTACATCATTTTAAGAGGTGTGGGCCAAGTTTAACTTGTCCCACAAGTCTTCAAAATTGGCCCTAAAGGTCAAATTCGAGTTTTCCATGGAGGATAGAGTGTACAACACTCAAGATCTCAAGCATTGAACACACAATACAAAAACAAAGAGCACATCAAGTCTAATAAATGATCTCCTTTTTGGTCACATATTTAATTAGTTTAGGAATAGATTAATATGACTCTAATTGATATAATTAGACCCAATAAGATAAAGGGGAAACAATACATCAAAATTCTAATTAAATAAAATAAGTAATTCACGTCACAAAAAGAACCACATACAACATTAATAAAGGAACTATAAATAAAAGACAACACATGCCCCTTGGTCAGAATTTCCCCCTAACAAAAATTCAAACACACACAATTACATGTTTCCATGGTGACCCTTGTTGAATCATCAAAAATTCTCATGTGGTTGGTCTCCAATCCCCTGATGTTGTTGTGAATATAAATATACCTGTAAAAATACAATATACCTCCTTCGGCCTCGTGGCCTCATTAAAACATCCATGTCAAAATATACAATGTAAATCTAAAATCACGTATATATGAATTAATATCATCTAGATAATTATGAATCAATTACAGATTTATAGCAACATTTCTATCCAATGTTTTATCCATATCAAAATGATCACAAAATTAATTTAATTATCAAAGCCTACTCATGGAGATCAAAGTATACCTTGTGTCAGTAATATATAGAAATAACCATGTACACAACATATACATATAAATATAAAATGTAACTAGTAATCCACATACACCATATATGAATCGAAATCAATAACAATACAATATATCTAACATCTAGTATCATGATAAATTAAAAGTGACAACAATAGTGTCCATAAGTGCAGTTGATAGTATCATAATCAAAATCAAAAGTGTTGAAGGGAAGTGGGCACTACATCCCCCTCCCCTTAGACTCGACTTCCTCCTGGAAGTCATTGGAATAAGTGTGGAAACTGATCTCGTAGTAAGGTAGCATCCTCCCATGTAGTAGCAGTCTCATCATACATGTCCCACTGAACCTAAACCTGGTCAATCTCTCTTCCTTGAAGACCCAGGGTCTTGTGCTCTATAATGCAGATGGGCTCCATCATCACCTGACCCTGATCCTACGTCTACAATGCAGTCCAATATAATATGTGAGAAGGATCAAAAACATATCTCCTAAGCACATAAACGTGCAACACATCATGGATGTGAGACAAGTTAGGTGACAACGCTAGACGGTACGACAAGGTACCGATGCACTCCAAGATCTCAAAGGGACCAAATCTAGGAGCAATCTTTGAACCTTTTCCATAACAGATAGGGCTATTATGTGGTCTGACAGGAAGAAACACCTTCGTGCCCACATCATAACTATGATCTGTCCTATGCTGGTCCGCATACTTCTTCTCCTTGTTCTGCACCTCCTGCAATCTCTGTCTGATCAGAACAACCTGCTGCTCCATGTTTTACAATAAGGCTGGCCCAAGAGAAACCCTATCCTCTAAGTTGTCCCAACTAAGAGGTGTCCTACACTCTCTGCCATATAGTTCCTAAAAATTAGCCATGCCTATCAAAATTTGGAAACTATTATTGTTGGAAAAATCCATCAAGTACAGATACTCCTCCCATCTAGACTGGTGATCCATAACATACATCCTAAGCATTTCTTCTAGGATCTGATTCACCTTCTCAGTATGTCTATGTAAAAATATACATTGTAAATCTAAAATCATCTATATAGGAATTAATATCATCTAGATAATTACGAGTCAATTACAGATTTCTAGCAACATTTCTATCCAAAATTTTATCCATATCAAAATGATCACAAAATTAATTTAATTATCAAATCCTACTCATGGTGATGACGATATACCACATGTCAGTAATATATAGAAATAACCATCTCCACAACATATCAATATCAACATAAAAATGTATCTAATAATCCACATACACTATATATGAATCAAAATCAACAACAATATAGTAGCTCCAACATCTAGTATCATGATAAATTAAAAGCGACAACAACAATGTCCATAAGTGCAATCGATAGTATCATAATCAAAATCAAAAGTGTTGAAGGGAAGTGGGCACTACATCCCCCTCCCCTTAGACTTGACTTCCTCCTTGAAGTCACTTGATGAGGTGTGGAAACTAATCTTGTAGTAAGGTAACATCCTCCCAAGTAGCACCATTCTTGTCATACTTGTCCCACTGAACCCGAACCTGGTCAATCTCTCTTCCTCAAAGGCCCAGTGTCCTACGTTCTATAATGCGGATGGGCTCCATCATCAGGTACCCCTGATCCTGTACCTGCAATGCAGTCCAATCTAATAAGTGAGAAGGATCAAAAACATATCTCCTAAGCACATAAATGTGCAACACATCATGGACGTGAGCCAAGTTAGGTGGCAATGCTAGATGGTAGGACAAGGGACCGATGCGCTCCAAGATCTCAAAGGGACGAAATATAGGAGCAAGCTTAGAACCTTTTCTATAATGGATAGGTTTCTTATGCGATCTGACACAAAGAAATACCTTCGTGCCCACCTCATAACTATGATCTGTCCTATGTTGGTCCGCATACTTCTTCTGCCTATCCCATGCCTTCTACAATCTCTATCTAATCAAAACAACCTGCTGCTCCATGTCCTACAATGAGACTAGCCCAAGAGAAACCCTATCCTCTAATTTGTCCCAACTAAGAGGTGTCCTACACTCTCTGTCATATAGTGCCTGAAAAGGAGCCATGCCTATCAAAATTTGGAAACTATTATTATAGCAATACTCCATCAAGTATAGATACTCCTCCCATCTAGACTAGTGATCCATAACATACATCCTAAGAATTTACTCTAGGATTTGATTCACCCGCTCAATCTATCCATCTGTCTTAGGGTGATATGTTGTGCTGAAGTTGATCCTCATCCCGAGAGCATGTTGCATGGTGGTCTAGAACTAGGAAGTGTACAAGGGATCATGGTCACAAATGATCTTTCACAGAATCCTATGCAATCTGAAAATCTCATCAAGATACACCTGTGCCACTGCACTAGGTGTGTAGGTGGTCTTCACCAGAGAAAAATGAGCCACTTTCTTCAATTTATCTACCATGACCATAATGGCGTCATGGTGGTATCTCGACGTCGACAACCCAATGATGAAGTCCATTGAAATCGTGGCCAACTTGATGTTGATGCTCGTCTTTCACCCTTTGGCACTCTAAATAGGATGAAACAAATTGAGCCACATCTCTCTGAAGTCCCCTCCAATGGTAAGGCTGTGTCAAACTGGCATGTATCTTCTTCACCATAGGATTGACTGAATAAGGTGCATAGTGAGCCTCTACCAAAATGTCATGTCTTAAACCTCCATCTCTAAGAACATATATCCGACCTGTGTATCTGAGAAGACCAGCTACCTCTAAAGAAAATCCATCAATTCTCCCCTCAAGGGGTTTCTCAGACTTAATCTCTGTTCTAGCTGCAAGGTAGAAGCTGTCATGAGGAAGCTGCTACAAAATCCTGCTCCGCAAATATTTACCCATTGGAGTAGCCATAGCCATATGTCTCCATCTACTTAGGGCATCTACAACCACATTCTCCTTCCCCTTAACATGCTCTATCTCCATATCATACTCACAAAGCAACTCCATCCAATGCCATTGATAAGAATTGAGATTGGGCTGCGTGAAGAGGTGATGAAGACTCAAATGATTAGTCCTGAGTGTAAATATCCAACCAATGAGGAAGTGTATCCATCATACCAAGGTGTGCAAAACTATTGCAAGCTCAAGGTTATGAATTATATAATTGAGCTATTAGTCCTTGAGTTTGTGAGGCTCAACCGTAACTAATCTACCCTCTTACATCAACACACCTCCAAGTCTTACCAAAGAAGCACCTGTACAAACTTAAAACTCACCTTGAGGATCTGACACTGCTAAAATAGGTGCTATCATGAGGCATTCCTTCAATGTCCTGAATGCCTGCTTATAGCTATTAGACAAAAAAAACTTCTTCCCTTTCCGCTGAAGGGAAGTGATCGGGTGCGCAATCTGAGAAAAGTCCTAAATAAATATCCAGTAATATCATGCCAATCCCATGAAGTTGCACACCTCTATCACACTGGTGGGTGCTAGCCAATCCATGATAGCTCGAATCTTAGAAGTATAGACTATGACACCTTCCCCAGAAATGATGTGGCCTAAATATTGCACCTCTAACTGAAAGAACACACACTTCTCCAAGTTCCCATAAAGATGTTTCTCATGAAGACACTAAAGAACCTGATGAAGGTGCTCCTCGTGCTCCTCACACATATGTGAGTAAATCAGAATTTCATCGAGGAAGATGAGCATAAAGCTATCTAGAAAATTCCTTAACACCCCATTCATCAAGCTCATGAACACTGCGGGGGCATTTGTTAGACCAAAAGGTACCACTGTGAACTCGTAGTGAACATATCTCATGCGAAAGGTTATCTTATGAATATCTGCCTCTGAAATCCTTGTTGGTGATACCTTGAGTTCAGATCTATCTTGGAGAAAACTGTGGCCCCCTTCATCTGATCAAATAAATCATCAATGCATGGAAGGGGTAATGATTCTTGATCGTTACTTTATTCAGCTGGAGGTAATCAATACACAACCACATAGATCTGTCCTTATTTTTTACAAAAATCATTGGTGTACCCCAAGGGGATGCAGTAGGATGGATTAGGCCTTTCAGAAGGCCCTCAAGCTGCAACTTGAGCTCATAGAGCTCAGGGGTAGTCATCCGATAAGGTGCTCATGAGATAGGCTCTGCGCCTGGAACCAAATATATGTGAAAATCTCTCATGTGGGGGAGGTAACCCTGATAGTTCCCTAGGAAAAACATCAGAAAACTATCTCAGTATGAAATGGTAATCAAGGGATGGTCCACTAAACTTATCCTCCGATCTATCACTAACTGTAACAGCATACATTTAGCAACCTCATCGCACACATCGCTCAAGCTGCATAGTGGAGATGGTGCAAATAGAAATAGGCCTCCTAACCCCTACTATCACTGACTCGACTCCTAATTCATCTATACAAGCAATGGTCTTATGGTAACAGTCCAATCTAGCTCTATGTCTAAACAACTAGTCCATGCCTAAGATAACACCATAAGAACCCAATGGAAGGATTTGAAGATCTGAGGTAGTGGTGAAGGGTCCCAAATCCACTACACACTCCTTAACTAAGGATTCTACAGAAATTTTTTCTCAAGAAGCCATCTTAACGTCCCAACTACGACCCTGCCTAATTTTCACCAACCTTCAATGCTCTACTAGGGATGGTGTAATGAAAGAATTGGAAGAGCTAGAAAAAAAAAATAGAGATAGAAACACCACCAATACTACCTGTCATCTCTATGATGGTACTCTGATGCTCAACCTGGCGGTTCTTGACCGTAACATAAATCTGATGGCTCTATTGCATATCTCTAACAGTCGGCTCTAAGATCTGTGTCTTACCCTTATTACTAGGGTTATGTGGACACTTTCTCCAATGGTTTCCAGTGACATCGTAACCATAACATCTTCCTAGTCCTCTCCAGTGGGAAGAAGCTCCAGTCGGTACTCTCGATGTTTGTACTGTGGATCTTGACGATCCTGCTATGGACTGTTGAGGTCTCTGCTGACGAGATCCTACTGACTGAGCTCTTTGTACACCCTATTTCTTGATGGGACCCCTAGGAGGAGGACCCATACTCTGCCCCCTCTGTGCGTAAAATATCTGAGGAGGTCTATACGGTGGGCGGGTTTGTTATTGCTGCTAAGGTGGCTGCTCAGGTGGCCTGAAGGAAGACTACGCCGAACCCTATCCACCATGGGGAGGAGTTGACCCTCTCGACCTATTGTCCTACATCTATTGAATGTTGCTCCGAACTCTATCTCTCGCTTACTGTGTCTTCCCCCATGTCTCCTTTATAATATAGGCCTTCTCAATGGCATATACTAAAGTCTGTGGGTAGTGAATGCGTACTGCACTTCCCAAATCCAAATTCAAGCCCCAAATGAACCTATGTATCCATACCTTCTCATCATGCATGTAGTCGACATAGGGGAGTAGATCCAAAAATTGACTCTTGTACTCAGCTATGGTCATAGACGCCTGACAAAGGTCATGGAACTCATCTATTTGTTGCTAAGTAAACCTCATGGGTAGCTACCTACTCCTGAAATGCTCAATAAAAAGCTCCTAGGTCACTGTCTCTGAGTCTACATGGAGCTTTTACTCCTCATTCCACCCCCAAAATCCTGCTCCATCCCTTAGTAGATGGATCACAACATGAGCTTTCGTGTTGCTAGAACAAGGGAAAATCTTGAAGCATCCGCTCAAGATCACTAACTAGGCCTCTACCTGAAAACCTCCTGTGTCCCCAGAATAATGTGATGGATGAAGCTTCAGGATCTCCCTGATATGGTCTGTAGTTGCAGTCTGGCGACCCCTAGGCCTCTCTGTATGCTCATCTCTAAGCCTAAGGCTCTGAGACCTATCCCTGTGACCTAAAATCCTATCCCCATGCCCTCTTTGAGGTGACTATGCCCTGACCGACTCCACATAGAATTTCTCTTACCCATGCTCCTCACTGTATCGAGGGGATGCCCTAGCGTCAACTGATGGCTCCATATCCTGCCTAGTAGGTCATCCTCCTAGTGACCCTCCATGTAATGCCTGTTCATTATTTACTCCAGGCAGGTGACCTATCCCCACAGCGTGGGGCTCCAAAATAAAATAAAATAAACATTTTTATGCTTTGGCTAGCTGGCAGTTAGGTGGCGAATTATGTCTCTTGTTTGGCGTGGGACAGTGGGAGGTGGTGGAGTGTGGGGCGCAGCTTCCCTTTATTCAATTTTTTGATTCACAAATCTTCTATTGACTTCAGTGGTCTGCATGCCTTGCTCTGTCCTGGACGCGTGATTGTGTGGTGAGGGAACAGAATCTCTTCAACAAAGACAAAAAAATCTGCCGGTTTCTTCTCCAAGAAACACAATGTTGAGATGGACCCTGCTTTATTTTCTGAGCAAATTCCATTACTATGCATTATCTTTCTTATCTTTTATTAGGCTGCACAGCTTTGGCTGGTAAAACTATTCGCTGCATCATGACCATGCCTGTGTGATTGATGAATGTGTCTTTCTTTTCTCTCTCTCTTTTAGTCGTTTGGTGAAATGTATTGTCGTCTATGTGTTTCTTTCTTTATATTATTGTGAGTCGGATCTTCCACAAGAATAGTAGTGCCGTGGGAGTTGAGCGATGGAGTAAAGAGACGGTTCACACTAGACCACGGGGCTTAGTTTGGCTTATGTAATGAATGATGGTGGAATAGCGTTGGGAGAGGGAAGACTTGGTTCATACCAGACCCACGGGTAAATCCTTCTGCTACCGAACTTATCTCAGAAAATCAATGGCCTCCAGAGAGAGTTATGTGCAACTACTGCCATAGGGCGATCCCAAGGAGCCGTGGGTGTTGAATCCTGATGTTCTGATTTCACGCGACCACACAGTCATGATCAGTTATAGCAAAATCTTGCAGCTGTAGTAGAAGAACGAGTTGTTACAGTTGAAGCTGCAAGATAAGGAAGTAGGCATGTTACCTCCATGTTCATTGGGTGTTGTATGGTGTGTTCTTGTTGGGGATCCACAGCAACTACCTGCAACAATAATTAGCTAGGCAACAGGCATGTTGTAGTAGTAGAAGCCTGTTTGAGCACCCCAACAAGTAGGTGGTCCAACCTTGTTATTATCTGTTCAACATTGATTACACCCTCAAATTCGAGATTCTCCTTCAAGGAGACAAATCACACCCACGGGCACAGGAGATCTGTGCAATGTTGGAGAAAATGTCTTGTGAGATGAAGGTAGCAGGATATTTCTCAGATCCAGAGTTTGCATTGAGTTTGTATATCTAAAACTGATTCGTGACAGTGGGAGTATTACCAGAAGACCTGATGAAATTTATTATTAAGTTTCTCTATTGTTTTCTTGTTGTCTTACGACGTAACCCATGAAAGAGAACCTCATAGAGGCCGACCTATTTCATATCAGATTATTCATGAAACACAATTTGCTTTGCAATCATTTCAGCTGCTTCAACGAGTCACCAAGTTGGCAAGCATAAAGGTCTCTTTTGGTTTTTTCGCACCTTGCAAGCTACAGCTAAAATATTTTGCTGCACAAGCAACACACTTGATATTTTGTGGCAGCTTCTTCACAGGTGAAAATACATTTGGTTTTCTTTCTCAGGGAGGTCATGGGTTTTGACAGCAAGAGTATCATAAATATACAATCACTCCCTGGAGAATATTTCTGTCCAGTTGGTAGGTAGCGTGTTTACCCTAATGAGGCTGTGCAAACCCAATGTACACATCCTTTCTGCAAGCCTTTCCTAACTTATGTGCTGAGTACTACTAGGGCCTACCCTTATGACGGGTATTTGGTTACTGATATAGATTCGAAGGCAGTGCAAGAGGCAAATCTGGTATTGGCTAATGCTATAGGCCATGTGACATTTCATTGCCTGCACCACAAGAGCGGCTGCACTTGGCAAGGGCCTCTTTCAGAGAGTATAGCTCATGGTAATGGTTACCAGTATGGTTCATCCGCTATTGTATGTAATAGATGTGGCACCCAGTTTGTTCACCGACAAGGACAAGAGCATGGCCGTTAACAAAGTTTGGAACTTTAGCAGGCTGAGGAAGAGAAGCTACGCCGGTTGGGTTGCTGTTGCAGGCCCTGTCCATCTTGTGATCGACTGCGGGAGCTTAATCAGGCACGATATTCTCTATACCATTAATTCTTATGCTGTTATTTAATTGAATCATTAAATAACTCTACTCTTCATATAAATGTCTCGTGTGATGGTATGTTGTTTGGTTTCCACTTTCCTGGCTCATTTGTATTTTTTTTGGGATTAGAAATGATTGCACTGGTTGAAGCCTTTTATATTGTTTTCTGGGTTTTAATAAATATTAGTTGGGTGAACTTTTTTATTAAGTCTAATAAAACAAAAGAGGTGGGGGTCCTGTAATGAACACCCCCTAGTTCCTTATGTTGGTCTCACGATTGAATGTTTTATCAAACATTGTTGTTGGACTCAACCTTATAGTTCCTGTTTTGTTCTTATTCTTGTTTCGGTTTGAGATCTATAGTCCTGGGTTATGTTGGGTATTTGTGAATTAGGGATTGAGTACTGCGAGTGCATTGTGTATAGGTGAATGATGCTTTCCTGTCTCTATTCTTTTCTTTTAGTTGTTTTAGTTTCTAGTAACCCTTCCCAGTTGGCTTGGTGTGTGCTTAGCTTGACTGATTATTGAATTGAGCCAAGTTGATATTACTCTCAACTAGGTTAGTTGCTTTTGTTATTTTTTTAAATCGCTCAAAGAAATACTTTTATTCGTCAAGCGTCATGGTTGATCTTCATAATTTGATATCAATTCATGTTCACCATTTGGAGATTGTTTTCTTTGGAACCACCTTCTCTCCCTTGGTGACTATTGTATGTTTGAGGAATGTAGCTGATCCTATGGAATGCCTTCTTTAGACGTTACTCATATTTCTTTTAGATAGCTTAAAATGTCAGAGGAAATACTCCTTTTCGTACCTTGATTTTGTTTCACACATGTTGGAGGATACGAGATCTACTTGATCACTAGTGAGGAAGTTACAAATCTTAAAATTGGGATGCTGGCTTTATGCGTGAGAAATTACTCTACGTCTTGCTCCGTAAAGATGCTTAAATTTCATTCTTCTACGACTTAGAGGTTGGTGTGTTTGGAAACTCATTGGTTGACTGGTTTTTGTGATGATCGTTGTGATATGACCTCCTTGCTGTCATTGTAGTACAATGGTTATGTGTTGACCAGAAAGGTTTAAGTCAACTTGTTGTTGACGACAGATCCTTTGGAAGCTATGTATCCTGTGTTGTGTTCTTGTGAATGATTGAGTAACCCTCTTGTAAGATTTATAATGGTTATGTTTGGTCTTGCCAAGTTTGTCCTTTTTTCTTAAGACATTCTCTTGATTAGAAGAAAGTTTAATAGAAGGATTGTTAGGATAGGATGTAACCCATACAAGGTCATTTGTACGTTTCATGCCTTTTCTGTCCAATTTATTTATTCTGTACTGACAGAAAATTAACTGTTATAGGTACATCATCTTAATATTAATAAGTCATGTTGGTTTAGATATTCTCATGTCGATTGATTGTTTGGGATCTTCCAGTGGCATAGTGAATCCTTGGCTTGGTGAACTAACTTAAACAAATAGGGACAGATCACGTTTGAAATTAATTCTCTTCCTGTAATTGTTTTTGTTTCGAAATGTTATCTTGTTAAAATGACGATCATTATTGTGATATGGGTGAAATTCACTATGATGTTTACTAACTACTCCTATGAGAAAATGATAATTAAATAGAGTTAGTGCCATCCCTTTTATTTAGACATTTTATGCTTTTGGACAGCTCTTTAATTGCTCTTGTTTAGTTTCTTGAATTATTGTTTTCTTCTTCAACGGTGCTTTTCTTCCTTGAAACAGTTAGATAACAACATATTGTCTTAATGTTATAGCTTTTATCATGCTAAGTTCTTGTGAACTGACATGTGCTAACAAATGTGCAGGAGGATTTCCTGAGTAGAAAAGAAAAAAAAAAGAGAGAGAAAAAGAAACACGTGTAGAAAGTGGATTCCAACCTTCTTAAGAACTGCGGTTGTACGAATGTTTTTCTTTTGCTTTACAACATTGGTATGGAAATTGTGGAGACTATCTAGAAGGCATTGTGTTATAATTTTGTATTGTTCTCATGTAGGTTGTTGTTATCGTTTGAAAGTCAATTGGAGAAATATTATTGTCAATAAGATTAAATGAACTTGTTTTGACATGCGTATCCTTTGTTGAATTTTCACTTTTCAGAATATGATTTATCCTTGAATTGTCAAACCTAATTCTAATTATCCAAACTTGAATCATCTTGCATCGCTCTAGTTACCTTGGTCTTGTGTCGTTTGGTAGAGGACTATGTTTTTCAACCTAGCAAAAAGAAAACAAGAGAAACAAATATACCTTGTGATCCCGCGTAAACAAATCAACAATCTCTTATTGTGGTGAGTCCTTAGAACGGTCTTAAGGTGAAATCAATGATTAAATTCTTGGAAGATAACAAGATTATAATAAATAGAAGGAACTTGCCTAAGAAACTCTTCGATCTATCTTACCCGTTGAAAATGTAAATAGTATACTTATTTCTATCTCTTCAAGTGAAGCCCAAGTGAAACCTTTAATTTTTCTGATTAGACTCTTGACCCCAATGAAATCTTATTAACAACTAACAAGATCTTAATGATGAATCCAAGAGTTAGACAGTCATGTACTAGAATAAAATAAAATAAAATAAAATTGACCGCTTGAAAAGGTACAACATTTATGTTCAAAAGCTCAACGTCGAAAACAGATTGATAAAGTTAAGAGCCTTGAGAAATTAACTGCCTCCTCACAAATGAATAAGTTAATCAAGTAAATGAAGTAAGCTCTTGCTATCCAATAATTGGTTTACACTGTATATTAACATTAACAGGGTAGGAGAAAATTCTTCAAAGGAGACATGAACTTTAGATTTTCCTATCATGATCTCTCTGGGAAAAGTAAATAATGTAAAAGCACTTACAGCTAAAACATGATTCTAAAGAAACCTTCTGTGGGAAAACCTTGTTGTAAAATTGCATACTTCAGATGAACCATTGTGTCCTAAGTGTGTGCCTCATGTTTATGTGTAACCAATGTGGGTCCGTGTTGTGGAAATCATGTCTTTAGTTGATTGTATTCCCTAGAGAACTTGTGTAGTGTCGTATTATCTTCAAGTAAGTCAAAAAAAAAAGTTATCCTGTATTTCATTGTGTTGTCCTTGTGTTGGTATTTTGGTGTGTTACACTCCACATATAATGACATTAACGTCCTGAAGCGTGTGTAAAATCTATGAAAGAATGACCACTATGGCCTAATCTAGTAGTCTTATACCTAGGTCTATATGGAAAGACCCCTTATCTAGTCCATGCCTCCTGCACAAACCAAGGCAAGAGTTAGTTCATCATTTAGGTTTCGTTTCAGTTTTCTATGTTTTCTAAAATTATATAAATATCAGATAGTGTGGTTTTGTAGATTTAGAAGAATAGTTTTATGCTAGGTGAAAAGTCCATGTCTCTTGTTTTCTAGTGTGCCTAAGGGTCCAAGCTTTGAAACCCATGGCTCTGATACCAAATGTAACGTGCACAAAAATGACGTTCTAGGAACACGCTAACACCTAACACTTACCCCAAATATTATGACTAATTTTTTTAAAGAACAAGATTAAGGATACAGGTAATTGAGTTAACACATGATTAATCCCTTAAGGTACAATAACTAACTTACACCACTAAACTCCCTATAGTTTAAGAACCAGGTCTAGTTAAAAGGTTAACTCTAGGGTCAATTAACCCATTTTGACAAGGAAGGTAACATATTTTAATTTACTTAGTCAAATGTTTTCTTCTTATTAATAATATTAAAATCCTAATATGTTTGGCCTCTTGCTTAATTAATCTAAAAACCATTATCTTAATAACTTAGGGTCTTTTCTATTATTAACTAAAGTTTGATAATGACTCACAAAGGTTTGAAATTCTAAGGTAACAAAGGGGCCACATTCCCCATTTGTACATACCACTAAAGTTTCAAAACAACCTTTTATAAATATCATTCTCACCTAACAAAAGTACGGTGAAATCTCCACCCTTAGATCAAGTCAAAACCAACCACAAGATCCTAGGGTTATCACAAGACCTAACTTTTCTTATGAGTTTTATTAAAGTATTTCCTTTGTTCTTTTCCCTCATTTAGTATATTTTTTTTGTGAAAATGTAGGTTGGAGAGGAGAAGTCAAAGGGAGCAAGAATGGAGAAATCATGGAGGACTTGCACAAGGACCAAGCTTTAGAATGTTTAGATTGTAGTTTTCTTATTGTTTTCAAATTTCAAATAAGGATTGGGAGGGATCTCTTTGCCCCAATCTTATTTTGTTACAAAGTATTGTATTTGGGTCTTTAAAATTGGGGCAAATCATACCCCCATAAATAAAATGAGGAGATTGTTTTAGATCCACCCTTAGCATGTTTTATTTGCACAATCTATTAGTTTTATGCATTGTTTTTGTTGCTGGGTGGTTAAATGTATAAAATTTTCATCTTAAAAATTTAAGGGAACTAGATAAAAATCACGCACAGGAATGGATCTAGAGGGTTCTGTTACAAGTGATAGAACCGCTGCCCACAACAAACCGATGGTCCTAGAACCGCCACCCTGCCTAGGTGGCAGACTGCGGACCACCGCCTTACCGAGTGACAAACCTAGGACCACCACCCTACTCAGCAATGGTTTTGGGACCGTTTCCTTAGCCTCAGTGGTGGTTACGGGACCGCCGCTCTGCACAGGGCGGCAGTTCTATTTAAAAAAAATAGAACCTTAATCCGAGAATTTCCAAAAGACTTAAAGTTACCAAAAATTTGAAAAATGCATTCTAAGTTTTTTTTTGTTCATTTAATGTTCCATATCTGAGATTTATTGCTCTTTTATTCATTTATTAGTTAAAAATTTCTCATTTTAAAGTATTTGAAAAAAAACCAATACTAATGACTAGATCTATTCCATTTGTTCAACTAAATTTTCCTTCTATTTCCATGAGCAAAAGAAATCTAAGTCTACTTATACATTATTAATTTCTTTCCATAACAAAATAAACATTTCTAAAGAACAACATGTTCCAATTTGTTCTCTTTTTCATTTCACTATATTTCAAATATATTCAAATGGCTACAATACTTTATTTTCCATTCATATGCAATTTGTAGATTCAAAATTACTACAACAACTTTCTTTTTCTATTGAAAATCACCCATCTTATTTTAAAATACAACTAATATTTCAAACAAAAGAATTACTTTCATTTTTCATTTCACAACTCATTCAACACATATCCTCCTTTCTCTTTTCAATATACACCTATTTTAATGTAAACTCTTTTTCACAAAATTATTACAAGCCATCCACTCAAGGTGGGAAATAAACACAATGTAAATAAGGTAAAACTACCACAATACAAGAATATAGTTAAGGGGCACTATAACAGTACAAATATTTCCACTTAATTGGTAATACAATAATTTTCATTACAAGGATAAAAAAATATCAAAGTTCCCAAGAATACTCCAAGCTCCACAACTCCCACCAAAGTAGCTCCTTCAAGTTTGTTTGATTCACAACAAAATGGGGGGAGAGGCAACGCTCTCCATCCAACCAAGACATCCAATGAAGAGGAGAAGCCATCCTCTTCATTGGCCCCCGAGCTCGAATGACATCACAATGGAATATGATTAAACACATGACAACTACTAGCTTCAAAAATACTTAACAAATAGTCTCACAATCAATTCCATCCACATTCAAAACAACAACAACACAAGCAAAGGAACAACAAAACAATAATATCACAAGGCTTATCAAGAAAGCCAAAAGAGCAAGACCCATGGGGAGGCCACTTATGCCTCTCAATGGGAATGGGTGCCCAACTAAAAGCCTCCAATGTAAAAATCAAATCCCCTAAAAACTCTTATGCCTCCCTCAAGCACTCCTTATACCTCCATATACTCTTATGCCTCCCTCAATCTCTTATTCCTCCCTCAAAAACAAAAACAAGAAGAATGTAAGAATTCCTCAAACAAGGTGGGGCACCCAACCCTAACTCCCTCTTCAAAAAGTAAGCTCTTATGCCTCCCTACAAGATAACTCCCAATAGTTTCCTCCTACTCCAAACTTAGGCAATGTACGCATACCAAAACAAACATTCCAAAGGGAAACAACATTCAACACAAACATATAAACACAAAAATAAACAACATAATTTAACAAGGTGAAACTCCTACCTCTCCATAGTAGAACTTGTTCTAAGGATGAAATTCCAAGCTCCTCAATCCCATGAAAGCATCCAGAAAGCTCCAAAAATCTAAAATCACTCCCAAAATCTTTTAACTCCCCAAAATACAAGAGTACAAAATTATCAAGTAACCCCCAAACAAGTAAAGGAGAAACAATAAATAGAAAAGGGAGGGAGGAGGATAATGTGGCTCCATGTAGGATGCCACATCACTCATCCTCAACTCCACCTCTCTTGGTCAAACCTCAACCCCAATGCACCATAAATTGGTGGATGAGAGGAATGAAAAGAAACTTACACACTAAAGCTAAGACCACACCCCCAAAGGAAAAAAATTAAATGTTTGAAAGAAAGTGCAATCAATAATTCACCTTTTTCTCTTCCCAAAACATGTATTGGGGTCTAATTTTTACCCACAACCCATAGGTAGGGTTGGTACATAATTTTAAGAGGTGTGGGACAATTTTAACTTGTCCCACAAATCTTCAAAATTGACCCTAAAGGTCAAATTCGAGTTTTCCATGGAGGATAGAGTGTACAACACTCAAGATCTCAAGCATTGAACACACAATATAAAAACCAAGAGCACATCAAGTCTAATAAATGATCTCATTTTTGGTCACATCTTTAATTAATTTAGAAATAGATTAATATGACTCTAATTGATACACTTAGACCTAATAAGATAAAGGGGAAACAATACATCAAAATTTTAATTAAATAAAAAAAGTAATTCACATCACGAAAAGAACCATATAAAACATTAATAAAGGAACTATAAATAAAAGACAACATATTCCCCTTGGTCACAATTTCCCCCTAGCAAAAATTCAAACACACACAATTACATGTTTCCATGGTGACCCTTGTTGAATCATCCAAAATTCTCATGTGGTTGGTATCCAATTCCCCCGATATTGTTGTGAATATAAATATACCTGCAAAAATACAATATACCTCATTCGGCCTCATGGCCACTTTAAAAAATCCATGTCAAAATATACAATGTAAATCTAAAATCATCTATATACGAATTAATATCATCTAGATAATTATGAATCAATTACATATTTCTAGCAACATTTCTATCCAACGTTTCATCCATATCAAAATTATCACAACATTAATTTAATTATCAAAGCCCACTCATGGTGATGAAATTATACCGTATGTCAGTAATATATAGAAATAACCATGTCCACAACATATCAATATCAATATAAAAATGTATCCAATAATCCACATACACCATATATGAAATAAAATCAACAATAGTACAGTATCTCTAACATCTAGTATCATGCTAAATCAAAAGTGACAACAACAGTGTCCAGAAGTACAGTCTATAGTATCATAATCAAAATCAAAAGTGTCAAAGGGAAGTGGGCACTACACATCCTCAAGAGAGGAGGGGATGAGCGTATTTATAGGTTTGATGATGAGCCAAATGGGTCACTGGTGACTGCAAAATATCATTGATTTGGGTGGTGGAGATTTCATTGGCTCGATGAAAAAAGGCCTTATGAGGTGAAATTAGGGCTTCAGGTGGTTAATGTAGATAAGAGTTTCTTATGGAGGATAAAAATCAGATAGGGGACAAGAATGTGATGAATGAGGTTATATGTGAACTTAGGGATGATATAAATGATGTTTATGGAGGACAAAATTATTAGATGAGGGTTTAGGGATAATACACGGGATGTAAATATGAATAATTAAATGGGATTAAGGGTGAATTAGGGGAATAAAAAAAAATTATGGGGTGAGATAGGGAAGTGAGAAATTTGAATAAATGTGATTTTAGAGGGAAATGAGGAATTTGAGAGAGATATGTATGTGAAAGATGGTGAATGGGAGTGAATGTGGGGTGAGGGACAAGGGATACCAAAATTTTGTGTTTACATTTGCCCTATTTTATGGAGTGGCTTGAGTTGGGCAAGAATGAGACAAAAATGAGAATTGATAGAAGATGATGAGCGAGATGCTCCCCCTTAAACTAGGTATTGATGACATGAAGTGGAATCGATCTTGAGTTTGAAAAAGATAGACAAGAAAAGGAGAAGGAGAAGAGAAGGAAATAAAAATATGAGAGAAGATGCCCCAAGTGGAGAGGGATAAGGATAAAAAATGAAAAACAAAAGTATGGTGGTAATTTTGTAATCACTTCGGTAGGGAACTAAATACATCCTCAATGGAGATTACGAAAATGTCTTACAAACTTGTGAGTAGGAGAAAATCATGGTAATATGGAGGGAGTCTAATGGGAATACACTCAGATGGATGTGCAAGTTGTTGGACCAACGGGTCAAAGGAATACATGAAAAATATGTGCAAATGAATGTTAGGATTGTCAGGACAAGGGGCATGACAAGATGCGGAGGAAAAACAGATGTGATATCCTTAATATATGAGGAATCTAAAATATGTGTATGGGTAGGATGAAGACAAAATATGGAGACAATGGCCACAATGATGGGCTTAACATAAGAGTATGGTGTCCCGAATGGGAACACAAGGGTGGCCACAGAGTTGACTACTGGATGTGATGAGGTAAGCCAAAAGATAACCCACCAAGGCTAGTGGGACAAACAAAAGGGTGTTATGAGGAACACAACCAATTGAATGATGTGGAGGCATTTATAGAGCATGTTAAAGGTGTGAAATGGTAATGAATTTACTGTGCATCCAATGAATTATATAAATAAAATTTGAGCTTTTGGAAGAGACCCCCCTCAGTAGGAATAGATTTCATTCAAATGAATATTACTTGTTTATTAGGTGACTAAATTGTTGGCCTCGGGTATCTAGACCTTAAGATTTAATTGTAATGTGCAATTTACATATTGAACAACAATGGTTAGCATTTCCAGTATCTAGAATGACTTTTAACTATATCAAAGCTTTGGGCCATGGGAAGCAACATTGTAGCATCGTTAAGTGGTAGTAAATAAATAAAATTTTCTTGAAATACAAAAATATGTATGTTTTGGAAATAAAATCTTAAAGAACAGAAAAATTAGAAATCAAATTTTCTTACTTGATTTAAAAATTTATCATCTAAACAAGAATACAAAAGTTGGAGCTTATCGTGTTCAATGAAAACACTAGACATATAGATTTTAGTTGAACTCAATAAATTTTTTTGAATATATATGGTCTAGGAATCGTACATAGAAGTAGGTTTAATCACATCTACAAGACCAAAAACAATCAATGTACTCATAAAATGTTTAGTTCTGGAATCTAGTACATGAAAAACACTGTATGACCATTGGGAATTCTCCATTTACTTGGCTATAATATTCCTCCTAGAATTAATTATATTAGTCCCCTAATTCAGGTGTTCCAAATGTGGATCGTATACCCTAAGCCTTGTCACCTCAAAAATTTAAAACATCATTCACTAAAATTATTGAACAGTTCATTGTCACGTGGTTGCTTAACCTATTAAGCAATTTTCATTTTTAGCAATTAATATTTTTTAATATTTCCCAAGGTCTAAAATTCAAATACATGCCATAACCTCATAAACTCCTTTTTATTTTCTATCAATCCCCAACTAGTGAAATTTATGTTTGGCAAGACCGTGATGGTACCTAAATTGATTCTCCCTTAAAGTTTGAGCAACATCACAAGTTTGACAGGAAGCCTAGAGACAAATACATCATAGTGAGTCATTTTGTAGTGGGGGATGAGATCTAACTGGCCCTCTATCACTTCAGATGTGGAGAAATGGATGGCACCCTCAAGAGGATTTGATCTATCCTCACTACTTTATGGTTGTTCCTTTCAACTAGAGTGAGAGGACCCTTTTACAACCTGTTGTTTGTGGAGGAGATGGAGATATCCTTCCTTGTGAAGTTATGAATAAGACCTTGGATAAAATATGATCAATACAACAAAACCTAACTCTCACGAGTTATCACTATAGATAGTGGAGATATTTTCCAGACAATGTTCAAGCTACTAAAGACATTTGGAATCCTTATTGTTTCTGCATGTTTTGGTAATAGAAATTATGCATTTGTACACACACAAGACAAACGTGGGTAATACAGGTAGGATTGTTTGTTTTTAAAATAAATGTTTTGGTGGGAGGTGAGGCAGAATGAACTTGATTCACCAAATCTTTGAGAGATTTTACAAAAATGGAGAGCTTATAAAAAAATGCCACATAACAGATAAATTTCTCCTTTATCAAGAAGGTGTGCATTAATGGAGGCCTAGATTTGCACTTTTTCACACAATCTATGAGATTCTAGCATGAAGGATTGAATTAGAAAACCTAATAAAACATAAAAATCTAAGATCAAATCATGCCTGAGGTACACCTAGAGGCTTACAAACAATCTCTATTAACAAATGAAAGAAAAGTGATTTTAAATCATTTATTTCATTCCTAGATGAAAGCCCTTTTGAAAAATGAAATTGTAGATGCCACTAAACTATCACAAGGATTGAGATCTATGTGATTGAGAGGGATTTTGATAAAAAAATTGCAATAGGAACAAGAAAAACTATTTGTAGATAGTAAGAAATGGAACAAACATAATTTTGCTTGAAGTCAACACAAATTTACTTAGATTTGATTGAATTTATCGGCAGGGGAAAGTTTTTGGAACAATCTCAGAGCTTTTCAATGGATGTACACTTGCAACCACCTTGGCATGATCAAATTTAACATAAGATAAATAAATAGGTTCCTCAGACGGCTTCTCAGAAAGATGGGCTCTCTCAAATTTTCCTCTTAGGAATTTTCTCCAACCACTAACACTCCAATCATTTGCACGATAAATTCATGCCATTTATAACATTTTACAATAGATTTTCTCCCCCAATGCAAAAACATTTAATGTACAAGTGCTCGTTAAAATCTTGATCTCGATTTCCTGAATCAGATCTGTAAAAAGTTATCAGGCGCTTAGGGGTCCAAATCTCTTCAAATATCTTAGCATTCAAATCCTTCCTCTTGTAGATAACTCTTCCTCCTATTTTCCAACTACTTCCACCCCTAAACTATTATATCCATTTCCTTGCGTGCTCAGGATGGAAAAATGAAAGATTAAATAGAGCTCGAAAGTTAGATCACTTCTTAATGGTAAAATACATCTCCAGATTTCCCCCCACAAAACTTAGATAGCAAATTAACTCTCCCTTCTACTTGGCATGTAGGAAATACCAAGAAATCATGAAGGCTTGCACTTCTAGGAGCTTTTTAGTAAAAATAGGGGGAAAATCAGATATAGACACACAGTTGTCATTGATTTCTATTTTGAATTTTGGCCGTCCACATGAAATATCTAATTTAAAACGGGCCCAGGGGTTCCTTTTTACCTTTTACACTTTTTAGAAAAATGTAAAAATTTCTCATTTTGCTCTGCCCCTCTGCCTTCAAAAAATGGGCCTGACAGGTGTCCAAATGTGGGTCCCAATGGAAAGGCACTCCCTTTCTTCATTTGAACCCCCTTTTGAATTTTCAAACTACCACATGTCTGAATGGCACATCTTGAGATAGTCCCCAAAAGTTAAGACCCCGAATGAGCATGGGCTCACCACTTGTTGGAAAATTTGTTGAAAATTGAAAGACAAGTGAAAACCGCCATGTGTCAAGATCCGAGGTAGTCTCCTTTAGCCATTGAAAAGTCCAAGAAAAATGTAAAGTGATCAGAAGCCTGTAAGTGTCCTCCTAGCGCTTCTTTAAAATAAAACTAAATGGTCAGTCCCCAAACATGTGTGGTTCCTCCACGTGTCCCAGGATTCTCAAAACTTCTTGAAAAAGACTAAGTATGGGAAGACCTAGCAGAAGCCTCCACGTGTCTTCATGTCACAATTTTAAAATGGTGCCCAAGAGTAGAAACCCTAAATGAGTGTGGGCTCACCATGTGTCCCTATCCCACCAAACTGTATTAGTTTCATATATTTTTTGATAAAGTACGGGAAAAGTAGCGGAAACCTCCATGTGTCCTCCCAGCGTAACTCCAATGCCAAACCAAAAATCAAACTTTCAAATGAGTGTCGTTCCTCCACGTGGCCAAATTTTGGGTCGAGGAAAACCATAGAATTTTTAGAGTACCATGTTTCCTTTTGATGCATAGATGTAAATTTGACTAGGAAAAAAACCCGTCAAACCATAAAATGCATGAAAATGACCATTTGATCCCAGAGATGAAATTTTCTCCAAGGACAGAGAATTTAGAAATGTTACAAGTTTCAAATAAATTACCATGAGCTATATCCATTCATTTTTCTTCAAGTATTTAGGATAAAATGACAAGGACAACAACTCCTAGCTGTGGAAAATGGAAAGAACAAGAAAACCTGAGTTTTTCATGCAATTTACAAACCTTTTTAGAAGAAAAGAGAAATGAGGCATCAACTATGGATTCATAAGTGATCTTCGGCCCAAGGAAGGATTGATTATGGTAAAAAAAGGAAGACAGTATTTTCAAACACAACATGAGGAGATAAAATGTGACAGAGGCCATAAACAGATAGATTTTCAATGGAAAATGGGGCGAGACAAATTTGAGCACCAACATCGGCTCTGACTCGGGGATGGGAAGTCCCTGCAAGTGCCACAAGAACAAAAGTAGACCAAGAGACAAAAATATCCATTGGGAAAAGGAGTCAGCTTGCAAAGCACAAAACCAGAACCGTCTTCCCAAAAACAAATTGAGAAACCAGCAAAACTAGGCCACAAGGGACCAAAACAAATAAAGGACACAAAAACAAGAAATAACCAATGAACTATGCACTGTACAAATGACATGAAACCTAATTCTAGAGAATCAATCTAAGAAATGCTTCAGATTTCTACCATTAATAGAAAGTTCAAGTAATTCCCCACCCAAGTCCTTCAAGAAGAAGGTGTGTTCACCAATTCTAATATCAATGGAGTAAGGGCCCATCCATAATGCATCAAATTTTCCATGCTTGCCCTTATCTTCACGCCTGCTATCCCATAACAAAACGAGATCTCAAGCATTGAAAGCTCTTAGAGTGACCTTCTTATCGAATAACTTGTTCAATTTTTCTCTAAACTTTACATGCCTTTGGTGGGATGCCCTCCTTTCTTCAACAAGTTAAACAATGTGGTTAATGCGATCATCATATGGACTTACTTCTTGATCTTCCTATTGTTGAATGAACGGATATGAGGATAATTGCATATGCAGGGGAAACAAGGCCTGAATTCCATACACCAACGCAAATGGACTCTTTCCAATGGATCTTTTAACAATAATTCAGTCAGCCTAGACAACAAACTTCAAATGTTCACCCCATTTTCTTTTGTTAGATCCAAGGTTCTTTTGATAATCTTCAGTAAATTATTATTACCGGACTCAGCTTGTCCATTTCCTTAGGGGTTGTAATTAGAAGCATATATCAAATTGATCCCATATTCTTTGCACGTTTCCACCAAAGGTTTAGCTTTGAAGCTCATGGCATTGTCAGCAATAATTTTAACTAGTACCCCAAACCTGTAGATGATATGGTTCAGCATGAAGTCCATGATAATTTGGTGTTTTTTTCTATTGGTGGGGATTTCCTGCACCCACTTAGTAAAGTAATCAGTGGTTACAAGAATCCACTTATGGACAGCACTTGAAGGGTCTAAACTATTTCCAATGAAATCCGTTCCCCGTTGCTTGAATGGGGCTTCAATTGATACAAGCTATAAAGGCAAGGAGATTGAAGCTTTCAGTCTTCTAGAAAAGCACTGAAAAATCTCACATCTTCTAACCAAAAGAGTTTTATCCTTGAGGAGAGTTAGCCACCAATAACTAGCCCTCAGGATCTTGTGTGCTATGACTTTTCCAGCAAAACGCCCCCCACAAACTCCTCCACGGAGATCAACAATTATCTTCAGGGCTTCATCTTCAATAATGCACCTTAAGAGGACTCCCTTGGGGTTATTCCAAGCTAACCCATAATCAGTAATAACATATTTTTGGGAAGCCAACTTAAGAGCTCTCTTCTGTTGTTACTCAAATACTCAGGGTAGTATAACTGTTTGAGATAAAAAATCACATCTTTGTACCACTCAGAATTCATCAAATTTTCAAAGAAACCCACCCTTTCTTCTCCTACCTCATTTACCTCAATAGTTTGCAAGTTTCTCTCATCCATAAGCTTAACAAAGAACAAACCTCTCACCAACTTCGTGGTTTGGATATCCATGTCATATTCTCACAACTTCTTCACCCATATGCATATTTTGCTTGAGATCTCCATATCTGATAATAGTTCCTTCACCATGGTGTGGGGAACATAAGAAACAACTTTTGAACTCAGAATCTAAGGCCTGAAAACCTTTTTTTCTTTCACCAAGGAAAATTCTTGCTTCTAAATAATAGCGTATTTCAACTCAGCCCCTTGCAATGCCTTACAGAAAAAGGAAATTGGCCTCTCATCCCCTTCATCATATTTTTGCAACAGGACAGATGCAACAGTGTTCTCTGAAGAAAAATAAAATAGTTGGAAAGGAAATTATTATAGTCTAGAGATGCCAAAACAGGCACATTCTTTAATGCCTCCTTGATCCCATTGAAATCTTGAATGGCATCCTCCTCCCATTTGATAACCTAGTCCTTCTTTAGAATTGAAGTAATTGGAATGGTCAACTCAACAAAGTTTGATATAAATCTTCTGATGAAGTTTATCTACCCAAATAAAGAATGAATTCCTTTCTTGGTTCTTTGAATTGGGACCTTGCTTATGGCCTCTACCCTTTCTAGATCAATAATTACCCCCTCTTGTGACATAATGTGACCAAACAAATTTTCCTTCTGCACTCCAAAATGGCACTTCTTTGGATTGAGTGAAATGCCATATTCTCTACATCTTATCAGCATCTTTTCCAAGTGCAGCAAGTGATCACCTCACTTTTTGGAAAACACAGTTATATCATCCTAGTAAACAAAAATAAAATCATTGATGTAACAGACAAAAGCAACATCGATTTCTCTTTGAAAACTTAGTCCAACATTCATCAAACCAAAGGGCTTCCTGACATATACGTAAGTTCCACAAGGAGTGGTAAAGGCTATTTTAATTCCTTCTGATTCCTTTACAACAACTTGGTTATAACCAGAGAAACCATCCAAGGTAGAAAGAAAATCAGAACCAGTCACTAGTTGCAACATGTTTTCCATTTTTGGTAAAGGATAATTATCCTTCATTGATGCTCTGTTCAGATTCCCGAAATCCACACATAGCCTGATATCACCATTCTTCTTTCTAACTAGTACTAGGTTTGCAACCCAAGAAGAATACCTTGTGGGCTGAATAATTGCACCATCCCTCAATTTCTTCAATTCTTCTTGCATTTTAAGAGATAGGAGTGGATTGATTGGCCTCTTTTTCTTCTTGAATGGTTTTGCATTGGATTCCAAAGGAATATCATGTTGAAACAGATCCTCTCTGTATGCCTTTAGTTCAGAATAAGACCAAGCCATGCAGTCTTGATATTTTTTCAGCAACTAGACATAAGACTGTTTTTCCTCCTTATTCAGGTTGCTTCCCAACTATATCTTCCTTAGCTTCTCCTTTGTTCTAAGATCATGCTCCTCAACATCCCTTGAGGCTGTTACATATCTTTTAATAATGCAATCAAGATAATGCCTTTGCCAAACAAGGTTTCTTTTCCCTCTACTGCACAAACCATTGGATCCCAATCAATATATTGATCAACAAACTCCCCTTTTTTCTACAGAAATATTTTGACTTGAGCATCATCATCAAAAACTTTTTCAGTGTTTAATGTTGTCAGGGAAAAATGGTCTTGTCAATACTTCAACATCAAAGTCACAATATGGGGACATTGCACAACTATCAAACCAAGATCCAAATACTGCAAGTTTTTATAGTAAATCATTGAACATCCTATCATGATGCATAATATTGAATGAATCAAACATCTCAATGAGATCCCAAATTGCATGCTTGTAATGTTTCATTCGCTGATTTATTTTGGCATAAATTTTTCTGACTTGCTTAACAATTAATTCTAAATATCCTTTGATAATGAAGTTCTTAACACCATATTTCCAAGAAATTCTCAAACCTAAAAAAAATTCCTCATACTCAACAATGTTGTTAGTGCACTCAAGATTGAGTTTGAAGGAAAAAACAAACTTTTCCTGGCCTGGAGAAATCATAACAAGACCAGCACTATTTCAAAATTTGGAGCAAGCTGCATTATACAATAAAGTCCAAGGAGATTCTGCCTATCCAAGACACTTGAATTCTTCAATTTTGTTCTCTCTTCCATCAGTAAATCCTACAAAGTTATCAGCATCAACACTTGTGTACAATACTTCATAGGATGCATTGTTGGAATCTTCAATATGGTGCAACATATTCTTTTCACCATAGAACCTGACAAGGCTGCCTTCAATTGGAATAGTGACATAATACATATCCATCTGCACACTCCCACCAACACTTGCAGCCCACTTTCTTAACAACAGCATACCCCACTTGGCTGGGCAATCAATAATTACAACATCAAGTTTCAAGTTTTTACCTAGGTAGGGTGTAAGTTGCAACACCAAACCTTTCACACATCCCACAACTGGCACTTCTCTAGAATTCATGGTAGTACGATTCCCATATATTGTTGTTACTTTGATATCCAGATCATTTATAACTTCTAGAGGCATAACATTGCATGATGCCCCCGAATCAAACATACATTTGTGGAGAAATCTATCCTTAATGATCAGAGTGGTGAAGAATGGATCCAAATTTAGCTGAGATTCCACCAAGGATGTCCCTAAGTAAACCACAGGTTGTTAACCTAGTTCCTCCAATGCTTGTGGTGTATCTAACTCTTCAATGATTGGAGGAGTCTCCACAATGTTTACATTCCTTCCTAGGGCAGTCTTTTCCTATTTCTGGCGCAAATACTCAAAGGCCATTTTCTTGTGCTTAAGAATTCTAAGCAACTCAACAATTGGAACTGAAATCTTGATCTAACTCAAGACTTGGGAAATATCATAAGGGACACATTTTGGCAAGGAAGCATTGGAAGGGAGATTGACACACTCATCAGATGACATAGGACTCTTGACAATTTGGGCATGAGAAGTATAAGTTTTTCTTGAGACAGTAAGGCCTTTGGTAGGTGCATATTTCTTAGGAGCCTCTTTAGGAATATTTGAAAGCAATGGATTGTTTGGCTTGGCTTGAGGCCATGCCCCTTCGACAACCTTACTTCTTGTATCGTACTCCTCTTGGGAAACAACAATGTTCATCAATAATTGTCTTTCTTCCTCAGATGGGATCCCTCCATCATACTTATTTATCATCAAAGATCTTAAGTATTCAAAGTCATTATTAGGTATCTCAAAATCTTGTACAATATCTATTTCTAAATTATGAGAGGGAGGAAGAATAGGTACCTAGAGGATGCAATCCCAAAAAGTTGCAGCAGTCCAAACACTTATCACTTCAATTGAAGTTTCCGCTTATTGTGAGCTTGTGGAGCAACCCATCATGTAAACATCATCATCATTATCATCATCAACTTCTTCTTCTTCTTGTTGATCAAATTCACATGGAGCATGGGGCATGAAACATCTGTCACACCAATCAATGACATTTGTTTCTTCCACAACAACAACTCTGGTAGCCAAAGGATCAAGCACCACTCTGTGTTCCCTACCTTGGGGTTGTTTTTTTCCAAATCCAATAGATCCCTTTCCTCTATCATCATATCTCTACTCATTTCTATGATGAGTTGTAAATATTTCTTGGCCTTGTTACTTGTGTTGACCTTATGAGCTCTACCCAATACCCTTCTCATCCTGGGCTAATTTGTATTAGATTTCTTTGACAACCCCTGCCAAATTTTTCACAACCTTCTCCAAATAAGCACCCTTACTTGCTTGAGGTTTTTCTAGGTTAATCAGTTTTACACCCTCCCTCTTAGGAGGTTTTCTAATTGCCTTGATATTGTTCTCAATTTTCAAAGCCATGGTGAAGACCTGCCTCAAATTTGTAGGGTTCTTATCCCTCAAGTAGTAAGCAATTTTTTTTATAAAATGCATCTAAATATTTGATCAGACATGATTCATCACATGGCCTCAAGTTAACAGGAAATATCCTCAAGGTCTTGTTAAACCTTGTGTTGAAATCATGTACTGACTCATTAGGATTCTTCTTGATATTTTCAAACTCTGATAGAAGAAACCTAGGGTTTGTGCTATCACCATATTACAATCTAAATGCATTATTCATCTCCACCCAAGAATCAATGAAGTTATCTGGCAAATTTTTATACCGGTCCCTTGCATCCTCTTCCAAAGTATGGATGAAAATTTTGATATATACATCTTCATATTCAATCTCAAAGTCTTCCTTCATGTTGATAAAAATATTTAAATGTTGATCACCATTTATAGCATTATTTCCTTGGAACTTTGGTAATCTATTTATTACATCCTAGGGAATTGCATTTGGATAACCAGCCATCCCTACAAAATTTATAGGTCCAAAAGTATTTACAACAAATGGAGGTCTGGGTTTTTACCCCTAATTTATAGACCTTTTCAGATGAACAAAGAAATGAGGCATCTAATATGGATCCATAAGTGATCTTCGGTCCAAGGAAGGATTGATTATGGAAACAAAAAGGAAGACAAAGTCTTTTCAAGCACAACATGGGGAGATAAAAGGTGACAGAGGCCGTAAACAGAGATATTTTCAATGGAAAATGGGGCGAGACAAATTTGAGCACCAACATCAGCTCTGATTCGAGGATGGGCACTCCCTACGAGTGCCACAAGAAAAAAATTAGACCAAGTGCAAAAAATATCCATTGGGTAAAGGAGTCAGCTTTCAGAGAAGAAAACAAAAACTGTCTCTCAAAAACAAACTGAGAAACCAGTAAAACTAGGCCACCAGGAACAGAATGAAAAAAAAACATGAAATACAAAAAACAACCAACAAACTGTACACTGTAAAAATGATGTTCACCCTAATTTAAAGAAAACAATCAAGGAAAAACTTCAAGTGCCTACCATCCTAGATATGACCATGCTAAGCAGTCCTGATATGTCTTTAACAACTAGTCATATGATTGCCTCTCTTTTCCATCCAAGTTGCTATCTGGCCACATTTCTTCAGGCTTATCCTTTGTGCCTGGGTCAAATTTTATAACATCCTTCGAGGATACATCGAACATCAAATTTTCAGGAGAATCATTCTACTCATGATACTTGCATTGATCAATTTCATACTCCTTGAAAGCAACATAACTCACAGAGTTATCAATATCAATATCTACATGCAATACTTCATAAGAAGCATTTTTGGGGTCCTCAATAAGATATAACATCTTCTTTTCACCAGGTAACTTCACAAGGTTTCCTTCAATTGGTTTGGTGGCATAAGATATGTCCATTTGAACATTTCCACAAACACTTACAGCCCATTTTCTTGGTAATACATGCCCCATTTGGTAGGGAAATCAACAACAACCACATCAAGTTTCAAGTTCTTACCTGGGTAAGCTGCAAGTTGCACCACCAAACCTTTCACACATCCCAACACTAGCACTTCTCTAGAATCCATGGTAGTGCACTTCCAATATGATGTTGTTACTTTGATATTTAGCTCATTCATAACTTCCAAAGGCATAACATTGCATGATGCGCTCGAATAAAACATATAGTTGTGGAGAAATATGTCCTTAATGATCAAAGTGGTGAAGAATGGATCCACATTTAGCTAATATTCCACTAAGGATGTTCCCAAGTAAACCTCAGGAGGTTCACCTATCTCTTTCAGTACTTGGGGTTTTTTCAATTCTGTAATGGCAGGAGGAATCACAACATCTCTTCCTTGGGTGACCTTTTCTTCTTTAAACCCCAAATATTTGAATGCTCCATTCCTATGCTAATGGATTCTAAGAAATTCAAAAATAGGAACAAAAATATTGATCTGACTCAAGACTTGGGCTATGTCACAAGGAACATACATGGGTAATGCAGTGTTAGGAGGAAGGTTTACAAATTCCTCTGATGGCACATGACTTTTTATAGTATGACCATAGGGAGGGATACAAATATTACTTGAGAAAAAAGACCTTTTCCAGATATATCTTTCCTTGAAGTTTCTTTCGGGATACTGGTAAGCACTGGAATATTTTGTTTGGCCTGAGGCCCTGCCCCTTTGGCAACCCTACTCCTGGTATTATATTCTTTTTCATGGCCAACCACAACATTCATTAACAACTACATATCCTCCTCAGAAGGTATCCCTCCATAATAATTCTCAATCATTAGAGCTCTTAGGTACTCAAAATAATTATTAGGAAGTTAAAAATATTACACCATATCAATTTCAAAAGTATGAGTGGGAGGAAGAGGTAATACTCGGTGAATGCAATTCTAGAAATCTTTAGCAGTTCTAGCACTCATCAACTCAGTTGAAGTTACCCCTTGTTGTGAGCTCGTGGAGAAACCTTTCATACAAACATCATCATCATTATCATCATCAGATTCTTCTTTTTCTAAATCTATTTCACATAGAGCATGGGGCATGAAACATATGTCACACCAATCAATGACATTTGTTTCTTCCACAACAAAAACTCTAGCAGCTAAAGGATCAGGCACCATTCTATTTTCCCTATCTTGGGTTTGTTTGTTTCCAAATCCAATAGGTCCCTTGCCTATGTCATCAGTTTTATGATGATTTGTAAATATGTCTTGGCCTTGTTGCTTGTGCTGACCTTATGAACTATGTCTAATCCCCTTCTCAGCCTGGGCTAGTTTGTATGAGATTTCCTTGACAGCCCCTACCAAAGTTTTCAGAACTTTCTCCAAATCAGAAGCCTTACTTGTTTAGGGTTTTTCTGGGTTAACCAACTTCACACCATCCCTCTTAGGAGGTTTTCCAATCACCTTGATGTTGTTCTCAATTTGTAGAGCCATGGTGAAGGCCTTCCTTAAATTGGTAGGTTTCTTGTCCCTTAAGTAGTAAGTAGGTTTTTTATTAAATGCATCTAAATATTTGATCAAACATGATTCATCACATGACCTTAAGTTAACATGAAATCTCCTTAAGGTCTTGTTAAACCTTGTGTTGAAATCATGTACTAACTCAGTAGGATTCTTCTTGATGTTTTCAAATTTTGATAGAAGAAAGCTAGGGTCATTCCTATCACCATATTGCAATCTAAATGCATTATTCATCTCTCTCCAAGAATCAATGGAATTATCTGGCAAAGCTTTATACCAGTCCCTTACATCCTCTTCCAAAGTATGGATGCACAATTTTATATATACATCTTCATATTCAATCTCAAAGTCTTCCATCATATTGATAAAAATCTTTAAATGTTGATCACCAGTTATAGCATTATTTCCTTGGAACTTTGACAATCTATTTCTTACATCTTGGGGAACTACATTTGGATAACCAACCATCCCTACAAAGTTTATAGGACCAAAGGTATTCACAACAAATGGAGGTCTGGGTGGGGGATGGGCCATGTTGTTTCAAGGAGGTGACCTTGGGGAAGAAATAAAATGATAAGGGGTAGGGGGTCTTTGAAACACAAGAGTATAGCTTTCAAAATGGATATGCTCTAAAGGCCTTGTTTCTTGGAAATCCCTCTTAACTTTTGAAAACACGGGGGTAGAATGAGAAGCAAAATTTTCAAATTAAAATGAAGGCCCCTCTCCAGAAGAAGAATTCAATTCTACAAAGAGACTACCAGATTTAGAAGCACTTGAATGGTTGTCTTCAATGATAGGCCGATCACTTTCATCAATAGAGATATCCTTTCTTGACTGCTAATCTCCAATAACATTCCAGGCTCTTCTTCCTTCTGACTTTGTTTTTCCTAGCTCTGGAAAAATTGTTCTAGCAGGATCCTTAGCGAAGAAATATCTTTTTCCTTCCATCTTTGAAAAAATTAGTAGCAAATCTCACTTGACAGAGGTTAAGACACTGGTATTTATCAAGAATCAGATCAACAGGGAGTCGCCACTAAGGATTTCAACCTTAGTTGTGCAAATGCACTAATAATATGATCTGTCAAATGTCTATCAACACTAGCAACTAGAAATGGAAAGATCTGAATTTCTTTACCGAGATTTAACAATGAAAGATTGAACACTTCACTTTGTAACTTTGAACACTTCTTATAGGCCTAAACACAAGATGAAGTTTGAAACAATGTATTAGCACTTAGAACATATAAGAAGTATTTACTAGGGTCTAAATATGAACTCCAATCACAATGTTCCTGGCAACGGCGCCAGTAAGGTGTTGGTACCCAAATTGATTCTCCCTCAGAAGCTGAGCAGCATCACAGTTTTGATGGGAAGCCTAGAAGCAAATAAATCATAGTGAGTCATTTTGTAGCTGGGGATGCGATCTAACTGGCCCTTTATCACTCAGATGTGGAGAAATGGATAACACCTTAAAAGGATGTGATCTTATCCTAACTATTTTAGGTTGTGCCTTTCAACCAAGGTAAGAGAACCTATTTTGTAACCTCTGTTATTGAAGAATGCTGGGAAATCCTTCTTATGCACAAATTTTATAGAGAAGACCTTGGGAAAATATGATCAACACACAAAATATGACTCTCAGAAGTTATCACTTCCAGATTATGCAGATATTTTCAATACAAGGGAAAGGTTACTAAAGACATTTGGAATCCTGATTGTTTCTGCATGTTTTGGTAATAGAAATTATCCATTTGTACACACACAGGACAAACAAGGGTAGTATGGGTAGGATTTATTGTTTTTAAATGAATTTTGGTAGGAGGCGAGGCAGAATGAACTTTATTTTCCAGATCTCTAAGAACACCTACAAAAATGGAAAGCTTAGACAACAAAATGCTTTGAGATAGGTAAAATGTTCCTTTAACTAGGATATGTGCTTCAATGGAGGCCCAAACGAACACATTTTCACACAAACTTTAAGAATCCAAAATGAAGGCTCAAATTGAAAAACTTAACTAAACACTCTCAACCTCTATTTTATCATGCCTAAGATACCCTCAAAGGCTAACAAACAATCTTATAGTCATGCTAGGAGTCATAGTGATTTTTAATTTTTTTATTTCGCTATCAAATGAAATCTCTTTTGATAGATGAAATTGTAAATGACACCAAACTATGACAAGGATTAGATCTTGTGTGATTCACAAATATTTCAATTTGAACAATAAAAACTATTTATAGTTATTCAAAAATCAAGAAGACATAATTTTTCCCAGAATCAACATAGAATAACTGAAATTTGATTAAACTTATCAATAATGGAAAGTTTCTAGAAAAATATTAGAGCTTATCAATGGTTATACACTCGCAACCACCTTAACACAATAAAATTTAATACAAAAGAGATAAACAGGTTTCTCAGACGGTTTCTCAAAAAGATGGGCTTTATTAAGATTTTATTGTAGAAAATTTGTCCCGACCTCTAACACTCCAACCATTTACATGATAAATTCATACAACTTATAACATTTTACAACAGAGTTTTCCCCCAAAAAGCAAAAAACATTCAATGTACCAGTGCTTGTCATGATCTCGATTGTGATTCCCAAAATTAGATCTGTAAAAAGTTGTCAGGCACTCCAGAAGGAAAATCTCTTAAAATATCTCAACAATCAACTCTTTCATCTAGGAGATCACTCTTCCTCCTATTTGCCAACTACTTCCACCCCTAATCTATCAAATTTGGTTCTTTGTGTGCCCAAGAAGGAAAAATGGAAGATCAAATCAAACCCGATAGTCAGATCACTTCTTAATGGTAAAAGATGTTTCCGAATCTTCCTCGCTAAACTTAGATATCAAATTAACTCTCCTTTCTACTTGGCATGTAGGAAATACCAAGAAATCATGAAGACTCATACTTCCAGGAGCTTTTCAATAAAAATGGGAGGAAAATCAGATACAGACGCACAACTTCCATTAATCTCTATTTTGAATTTGGGCCATCCACGTGGAAGATCCAATTTAAAATGGGCTCAGGGTTCCTTTTTACCTTTTACAACTTTTTGAAAAATGCAAAAAATTCTCATTTTGCTCTGCCCCTCCACATTCAAAAAATGGTCCTGACAGGTGTCCAATTGTGGGTCTAAATGGAAACGCACTCCCTTTCTTCACTTTAACCCCTTTTTTTCACAAAAGGAAAACTTTCAATATTTCCTCCGCAAGTCCGCACCTCCACCGTTGACCCTTCCATCAAATATTGACTTATCCTCTGTCGGGCTTGTGGGCCATTTTGATGATTTTAACCCTTTTGATGACAAGAGGTAAAAAAAATAAAAGTTGTCCATGATGGACTGCTTCCCCGCCCTTTTGACTTTTCAAACCGCCACACGTCTTAATGGCACATCTTGAGATGGTCCCCAAAAGTTGAGACCTTGAATGAGTGTGGGCTCACCACGTGTCCTAGCCTAACAAAATTTGTTGAAAGTTGAAAGCTTAACAAAAGGTGCCATGTGTCAAGGTATGAGGCAATCTCCTCTGGCCATTGAAAAGTCCAAGCAAAATGTAAAGTGAGCAGAAGCCTCCAAGTGTCCTCCTGGTGCTTCTTTAAAATAAGACTCAAGGGTCTCCATGGAAAAATTTCAAAATGGTGCCCAAGAGTGGAGACCTTGAATGAGCGTGGGCTCACCACGTGTCCTTGTCTCGCCAAACAGTACTGGCGGCATAAAAAATATTCTAAGTCCAGGCAAAGCAGTGGAAGCCTCCACGTGTCCTCTTGACGCAACTCCAAGGCCAAACTAAAAAGCAAACTTTAAAATGGGCACTGTTTCTCCGCGTGGACAAATTTTGGATCAAGGAAATCCAAAGAATTTTTAGAGTACACCTCTGATCCACGTCCAACCAAAAAGGGCCACATTTCCTTTTGATGCAAAGATGTAAATTTGACTGGGAAAAATGTCTGTCAAATCATAAAATGTGGAAAAAATGACCATTTGAGCCCAGAAATGAAATTTTCTCCAAGGAAAAAGAAATTAGAAATGTTACAAGGTTTAAACATATTCCCCCGAGCTATATCCATTCACTTTTCTTCAAGTATTTAGGACAAAATGACAACGACAACAATCCCTAATCGTAGAAAATGGAAAGAATGGGACAACCCAAGTTTTTACACCTGATTTACATACCTTTTCAGATGAACAGAGAAATGAGGCATCAACTATGGATCCATAAGTGATATTTGGTGCAAGGAAGGATTGATTACGGAAATAAAAATGAAGACAGAGTCTTTTCAAACACAACACATGGAGATAACATGTGATAGAGGCCATAAACAGAGAGATTTTCAATGGCAAATGGAGCGAGATAAATTTGAGCACCAACAGGGCATACACCTAGGATTAACCCTTTGTATAGACCTACACTGCCACCCATGCAAGATCCAATTTTTAATCAGGAGTGGTCAACAATTAAGAATTCCCTTCAAGCATTATGAGAGGGCCAAACCGGTAACAATAAAAATAAGTATCAGTTTTATGAGTTATATCTTTACCCATTTGATAAAGCCATACTATAGGTATCTTTCCTAAGACATTTTTACCATCCAAAATTTGATAAATATAAGGGAAAAGGTGACCCTCATGATCATATAAAAGACCTTTATATGGCATGTCAAGAGGTGACATTCAACGACAATTATCTTATGTGTTTGTTTCCATGAAGTTTAGGAGCAACGATGCTAGAATGGTTTGTGCATATCTCTAAGGGATCTATATCAACATCGCTAGAACTAGCAGAGAGTTTCATACGAAAATTCTCTTTCAATATAGAAAATGATGTTACTATGTTAGATCTCTGCAATGTCAAGCAACAAATCAATGAAAACTTTGCTGTATTTTTACAAAGATGGAGAGGGTTAGCTAGTCGCTTCCCTTACTCCCTACCTGAAAAAGTAGTTGATAGGAATATTTGTTCCCAACCTCCATCTAGACATTACATTCATTTGTAAATGCAATGCGGTAACAGATTTGAATAGGTAGTAGAAAACGAGAGTCAAATTGGAAAGACATCGTTAGCTAGGGGGAATCTACAACCATTCTGCCGCGAACACAACTATTCTATATCTAACGATAAAATTTTTTTTGTTCAGAATAAAAAAAATCATGCCATTAGTGATGGGATAATAGACTCTAAGTGGGTGTAATTTTTTCAAAACCACACACCTTTAACAGTTGTAAAGGGTAATCAACCTACCAAGTATAAATGCCGCACTTTTACTCCTCTATTTGAATCCATATCATATATACCAAAACAATTAGAGGCCGTAAACATGGTAAAATACCTTGAAACACAACCCTATGGGGATGATACACCTGAACCATCATGGTTTATGGAGAATGAATTTTTAGAGTTCCACTACGTAAAATTTCACAAAACAGACAAGTGTTTAAGATTAAATCACTATTTTAAAGACCTAGTCAACAATGGTGATATTGAAGTAGATTCCATTACAGATGAAAAATTTCCAAATGAAAAATTAGGGATCTTCAAAAATCCTTTTCCCAATCACAAAGAAAAGAAAAATTCAGATCAGGGACAATCATCTCATAATAAGAATGCTAACTGTGTGTTAAAAAAATACTATTTCAATGCCCTGATAGGTTGTGTTGACCCCCTCATTGAGAAAATAAATATAATTAGAATCAAGAAAAGAGAGTGTGTTGTGGCAACATAGTGGTCTCATCTCATTATAAAGTATGAACCTACTCCCCCTCCTCCTCAAGAGAGTCACTATGATGTGTTAGATCAATAAGAAAAAACTGCAACTAAGATTTCCATCCGAGAACTTATAAAGATCTCTAGCGTCCATAAGGCTATACTTTACAAAACCTTACAGGGATTAGGAGTATCCATTGATGTTGACCCAACACATTTGCAAGCCACAGTAGCAAAAATTGTTTCTTTGGAAGATATAACCTTCAACACTACAAAAGCCTTAGTTAAAGATCCTTCAGATAACCTACCCTTGCATATTGAGGTTATCATAAAATGTAAGAAGGGTTAGAGAGTGCTTATGGATGAAATATTGGGTCTTAACATATGTACTCTCAAACTAGTCCACCGACTAGGTTGTACATAAGTTGATCTAGAAAAAAGGGTCATCACCAATAGGGCATATGACAATGAAGAACGGAAATCAACTGGAATGATCATTTCTCATTAGAAGTGGGTCCCATAACACATGATATAAAGTTCCACATCTTGGACCTAGAACTCCCTTACAATATATTACTTGGGTGCCCATGGATTCACACCATGCAAGCTGTGCCATAAACATATCATTTGTGTTTAAAGTTACAATATGAGGGACAAACAATTACCATACATGGGGACCCCCAACGATTTGCTCATTATAGAGTGTTGTTAGGATTTTTTCCTACAATCTATGAGTGTCCATCTATAAATATTTATATTCCTATCCATCCAATGGCCCTTGCTTTACGAGTGGATATAGATACCTTGTATATCAATGAAAATGGTGCTTCCACCTCAGAAAATCCTTTTTCTACATGGGAGATGAAGGTCAAACCAAGCGGTTATGTAGAGTATAATCTACACAGGCCGTAATGGTTCACAATAGTCCACTATAAGCCCAAACGCATGGTAGTACATGCTTTAAAGTTTAGAGATCAATAGAGACTTTCCATTTCAAGAATTTTACTCGTAGCGGCTTGCTGGAAGACGAAAAAATTCTTATGGAAATTGTGTTCCATCTTGATGATGATGACATGTATACATGCTATAAATAACATAAATATCCCATTCCTAATAAAATAATGATTTCCATGAGGTATAAAGGATGCGGGTGCAACCACTAAAAACAAGACCCATTAGAGGCTCTTCCAATACCTTGTGGTATAGTAGGTAAGTCACGTATAGGCATCCATTTATAAGATTCTCACTCTTTAGATGAGTATGCCTCTTTTGAGAGTGAGGATAGTTTTTTCGGAAAGGAAAGTGAAATGGATTCCTGATGTAGTCTTTACGAAGACCTTGCCTCTATGAACCTATTCACCAATATGGCTATCCTTACTATAATCCCTATTGTACCCACCATATCCCCTATAACTCAACCATTAATCCTCACCTACCCATCACTCGCGAATTGGGATCAATAACAACACGTACCTATTGACATGTTTCAGAATGACAAGGCCATTGGTGAGTTCCTAGGAATCAGAGAAAACATTCCAAGAAATGATCATAAGAAGGGGTTTTCCATTCAGATTAATGCATGTGCATACTTTGGAGAGGAAGTAGAGTTGTGCAAGAATTTAAGTAAAAAAGTGAGCAAGGGAAAATGTTCCAAAGAAAAGCCTTGTGAAAATAAAAAGAGGAAGTCCTATAGCAAAAACCTCTTTGAGGCGCTTGTGGACAAACAAGAAGAACAACATATGTAAAATATAATGTACTTGCTTCAAGATGAAGAGCTCCCTAAACCACCTTTGATAGAGGACGATCTCAATATCCCTCCAAATCCTACATGCATGGGGGATGAATCAAATTTATTAGTGGAAGATATAATAGATGTTAATATTGGCATGGAGGAACTGTCGTGGATAGTTAAGTTGGGAGCTTCCCTCTCAACCAATGAACAAAAAACATTCACAGGACTCTTAAGAGAGTATGCAAACATCTCTACTTGGTCTTATGATGACATGGTAGGACTTGATCCTGCAATGGTGGTACATAATCTTGTGGTACACCCAGATGCCATGACCATCAAACAAAAAGTCTGAAAGATGCATCCTCATGTCACCTTACTGGTAAAGGAAGAGCTAGAAATGTTACTAGAAGTAGGCTTTATCAGGCCTATCAATTACTCAGAGTGGATCTCGAATGTGGTCCCGGTTTAAAAGAATCCAGTTAGTATTATAATGTGTACTGATTTCAGGAATATAAACAAATCTTGTCCTAAGGATGATTTTCCTCTTCCAAACATCAACACGATTGTCGATTCTACAACAGGTTATGAGATGCTTTCACTCATAGATGGCTTCTCAAATTATAATTAGATAAATATTGTAGAATAATATCAACACAAGATGACTTTCACAACCCCACGGGGAACGTTTTGTTACTAGGTCATGCCTTTTGGTCTTAAAAATGCAGGTGCTACATATCAAAGGGCGATGATTGTAATCTTCCACGATATGATAAGTGACATCATGGAAGATTATGAAGATGATATATTGGCTAAATCTAAAAACCACGAGGAACAACCATAAATTTTGTGGCGTATCTTTCATCGTCTAAGGGATTACAAAGTCTGACTTAACCCAAAGAAATGTGTCTTTTGTGTGCTATCTCAGAAAATACTAGGATTCATTGTGTCACGGAGAGGAATAGAAGTGGACCCTAAAAAGGTCACAGATATCACAAAACTTCCTCCTCCTAAGAATATCAGACAATTGCATAGCTTAGAAGGGAAAATTCAGTACATCAGAAGGTTTATTTCATAGCTAGCAGACAAGTTTCATATATTTACACATCTTCTTAAGAAGGATGTTAATTTCAACTAGGGACCAAAAAAAAAAGTTTTTATCTTTGTAAAATAATACTTGGAAAAAATCCTTTTTCTCATGCCATCCGCGAGAAGAGAACCCTTGTTACTTTATATCTCTACTACACATTTTCCAATTAGGGCACTGTTGGCCCAATATGATAAAGAACAAAGAGAAAAGATTGTATACTAATTGAGCAGGACATTGGTAGCATATGAGCTAAAATATCCAAAAATTGAGAATCTGTGGTGTTTGATTTCCATACGTTATGTCACTATATGCTTAACAATAAAATCAAGCTTCTTTCAAAGGTTGTCCCTTTGAAGTATTTATTATTCAAACCAGCATTAATTGGAAATATGGCTATTTGGATCTTCTTATTAAGTGAGTTTGACATTGAATACGTTCATCAAGATTCAATAAACAGATAGGTGTTAGTAGATGAACTGGCAGAAGCTCCACTACCAGGTACTAAACCCTTGAGTTTAGAACTACAAGATTCAGTCATTATGTACCTCAAAGAATCTACGGTTCTGCAAATGTACTTTGATGGCTCTTTTACCTTTCATGGTTCAAGTGTCGGAGTTGTGCTAATCACTCCCACAAGAGACTTGATTCCGTAGGAATTTCAACTTGGATTCCCTTACACGAACAATATAGCGGAATATGAAGTTCTCATTGCAGGAATGAAGCTAGCCATAAAATGGGATATCAGACAATTAACTAGAGACACCAGGGCGCTCGATCTGAAATGTGTTAGAAGGTATTTGGAAGCACATATGTTTGAATAGGTTTACTGGTCAACAACCAATGGGATGTTTACCACTTTCTGGGGGGAATTTATCATTGACATTTGACCAGTTAGCCTATGCAAACATATGTGATGTTTAGGCTTCCCGGTTTCAGAGATGGGTGGTACTACAAAGTTTCTATGTATAACTGAATTTATCATGGATAACGAGTTTCAGAGATGGGTGGTGTACTTCACCACACCACACAAATTACAGAAGTGTGGCAAAAAATTGGATTGATTAATGGCCACAACCTTTATGGTTTCCAATGATTCTATAATTTTTTTTAAAGGCTCATCCTCTTATGAGCCTCGAATCACATTGAGGTGGATTTTAGATCACTAATTAGACTAGTGACCTTCATTTATTCTTTAATTCTCTCTCTTTTTCAATAATAGTATCCTTTTATTGTTTAGGATTAGCCTTGAGCTAAATATTCATGTTTACGACTCCACATAAACTTAAAATTGATGTTTTCATAGTCCAACAGTTATTCAAACAATTTTAATTCAGGGGATTTTTAACCATACCTTTCTAGAAAGAGGATTGTTCACATTTATTTTCATCTAACACAATTTATAGCACCACTACTATGTTTTTAAAAATGAGTTTTAAAATAAATAGAATTTTCCCTTTAGGAAAGTTACAAATTATTCACAAAATCGTGTTTTCTCACATTTGTGCTCGAAGTTTAAAAGTATTACCAAGATTAGTGGGACCCTTGGATCCTCTTAAGAGAAGTTGAAAATGGTGCTCCATAACTTTTCATAAATACCTCTAATATTCTGAAGCACTGAAGTCAAAGTTCAAATATATTAGCGTTGTCCTCTTTAATTGAAAAAATAATGAAAAAATCTTGTGATCCAAGGCGAGTATTGGCATGACTCTTTCAACTTCCATTGCTTTGTTACCCATATGCATAATTATTTTTCACAAGGAACTCACCAATATTTACAATAATACCCATACACTTCATCCTCTCAAATTAGTTGATCACCCCCTCGTACTACAAATCCTCACAATGCAAAATTTTCAAAATAATATGCATGAGATTATACACTTGACAACAAGTGTTAAGAATATGGAATGCTGAGGAGATACTGTCAAATACAAAACCACGAGGAAAAATCTTGTAGTTGATATTTCTTATTGTTTTTGCAGGCATAGAGAATGGCCTAAGATAATGGTCTATAAAGATAATAGTAAACCACTTGACCTTCCATGTTTTGTGGTTATCAAATTCAGATGCTACATAAAATTGATATGGGATATCGAGTCCCCTTCATGTTTCCCTATCTCTAAATTATTTGCGGCACCTACAAGTGAGTTACCCTAAACTTTTGGTGTGCTCTAACTATCCAAAAAATACAACTGTTGATATTGCAAAAAATAACTATTGACATTAGGAGTATTTATCGATATGACCTTTCTTTCCATGGTATCTCTAAAGTTTGTTGCCTTAATGATCTATGCATCAAACCACCTTTATCATTCAAATTATTGACATAAATGACATGTGGTTCATATGTGTTTTCTCAAAGGAAATAATATTTTCACATACCTCCCCCCCATCCCCCTCGACTCCTCCGTCAACCCCCTCACCCCTCTTCCTCTTCTAATATTTCAATCTTTTAAGATTTAGATCTTCAACGCATATTCTTCGGCTTCTCTATTGTATTGTTCGCATGTAACTACTATTTATTTTTAGAAAATATTGTGGAGTGTGGAAGCCAAAATTAGTGAAAGGGATACTTAGATTTTTTTTTTCGAGTAATAACAATGTTAGCTAGATCGAGATATGTCAATTTTCTTGTTGGTAATTCTAGGCTTAAAAATAATGTGAAACCACCAACATGAAATATTTGCTTTTGAAAACAGAGTGAATGAATCCATAAACATGAATTTTTATTTATTGTTAGGGTTTCATAAATTTAATTGGAATATGACATTTAAATAGGTAAGATAAATCTTATAATTTGAAATATATATTTACCTTAAAAAGTTTTATACTTCTATTTATCTATTTGTTTACTTATTAAATAATATTTTACATTTATTTACATGTATTTAAGTATTTATTTGATAAATTTAAAATCTAATTTAATTTATGATAAAATGTAATATTTAAATTAGCTATTTCATGGCATAATAATGTTAAACCTATAAATCTTAGATAGAGATATTTAAGATGTATGTTTTTTTATAACATAAATAACGTATGTTAGATTTATCATGTTTGTGGTGCATTATGTTATACATCTACTTTCAATTCACTAATTTATAGGATAGTAAAAATGAATAATACAATCTATATTGAGTTTGTCGATATGTCTATAGTGATTCTATAAAATTTTTTACAGGCTCATCCTCTTATGAGCCTTGAATCACATTGAGGTGGATTTTAGATCACTAATTAGACTATTGGCCTTCATTTATTCTTTAATTCTCTCTATTTTTAAATAATAGTATCCTTTTCTTTTTTGGGAGTAGTCTGGAGCTAAATGTTCATGTTTATGACTCCACATACACTTCAAATTGATGTTTTCATAGTCCAATAGTTATTCAAACAATTTTAATTCAGGGGATTTTTAACCATACCTTTCTAGAAAGAGGATTGTTCACATTTATTTTCATCTAACACAAATTATAGCATCATTACTATGTTTTTAAATATGAGTTTTAAAATAAATAGAATTTTCCCTTTAGGAAAGTTACAAATTATTCACAAAATCATGTTTTCTCACATTTGTGCTCGAAGTTTAAAATTATTACCAAAATTAGAGAGACCCTTGGATCCTCTTAAGAGAAGTTGAAAATGGTGCTCCATAACTTGTCATAAATACCCCTAATATTCTAAAGAACCAAATTCAAAGTTCAAATATATTAGCATTGTCCTCTTTAATTGAAAAAATAATGAAAAAATCTTATGATCCAAGGCGAGTATTGGCATGACTCTTTCAACTTCCATTTCTTTGTTACCCATGTGCATAATTATTTTTCACAAGGAACTCACCAATATTTACAAGAATACCCATACACTTCATCCTCTAAAATTAGGTGATCACCCCCCTCGTACAACAAATCCTCACAATGCCAAATTTTTCAAAATAATATGCATGAGATTAAACACTTGACAACAACTGTTAAGAATATGAAATGCTGAGGGTATAGTGTCAAATACAAAACCACAAGGAAAAATCTTGTAGTTGATATTTCTTATTGTTTTTGCAGGCATAGAGAATGGCCTAAGATAATGGTCTATAAAGATAGTAGAAAACCACTTGCCTGCCATGTTTTGTGGTTATCAAATTCAGCTGCTGCATCGAATCAACATGGTATATCGAGTCCCCTTCAAGTGTCCCTATCTCTAAATTATTTGTGGCACCTACAAGTGAGTTACACTAAACTTTTGGTGTACTCTAACTATCCACAAAATACAACTGTTGACATTGCAAAAAACAACTATTAACATTATGAGTATTGATCGATATGACCTTTCTTTCCATAGTATCTCTAAAGTCTGTTTCCTCAATGATCTATGCATCAAACCACCTTTCTCATTCAAATTATTGACATAAATGACATGTGGTTCATATGTGTTTTCTCAAAAGAAATAATATTTTTGTGTACCTCCCCCCTCGCCCCCCCAAATTTCCATGCCCCTTGACTCCTCGCTGAACCGCCTCACCCCTCTTCCTCTTGCAATATTTCGATCTTTTAAGATTTAGATTTTCGACGCATCTTCTTCAGCTTCTCCATTCTACTGTTTGCATGTAATTGCTAGCTATTTTTAGAAAATATTGTGGAGTATGGAAGCCAAAAGTAATGTAAGGGATACTTAGATTTTTTTTTCGAACAAAAACAATGTTTGCTGGATTGAGATATGTCAATTTTCTTGTTGGTAATTCTAGGCCCAGAAATAATGTGAAACTTCCAACATGAAATATTTTCTTTTGAAAACAGAGTGAATGAATCCATAAACATGAAATATTATTTATTGTTAGGGTTTCATAAATTTAATTTAACAACATTTAAATAGGTAAGATAAATCCTATAATTTAAAATATATATTTACCTTAAAAAGTTTCATACCTCTATTTATCTATTTGTTTACCTATTAAATAGTATGTTATATTTATTTACATGTATTTTAGTATTTATTTGATAAATTTAAAATATAATTTAATTTATGATAAAATGTAATATTTAAATTAGCTATTTCATGCCATAATAATGTTAAACCTATAAATATTAGCTAGAGATATTTAAGATGTATCTTTTTTTATAACATAAATAAGGTATGTTAGATGTATCATGTTTGTGACACATTATATTATTCATCTACTTTCAATTCACACATCTATAGGATAGTAAAATTGAATAATATGATCTATATTGAGTTTGCATATATATCTACTGTATATTTATCTTAGATAAATGTATGTAAAAGATATCATGAGATATCATTCTTCAGGTTCCTATATTAGATTTGTGACATATAGAGGCATCTATTGCACTTATGTCACAAATCTAATTTACGTACTTTGAGAGTGATACCAATTGGAGTCTTTTACATAAATTTATCTAAGATATGTATGCTAGTTTATATATTGTTTTTTAATAGTTTATATTTGAATTATTTTTGCATTGTGCCAGCCATAAAATAGTGCCAGGTTGATTTTTTCTTACGAGCATGATATTAGATTTTTCCCCTCATTGTTGCCATTGTAGCATGCCTTTGGAAGTAATTACTATTTTTTATTTTCTTCTCATATACATTTTTTAAAATGACAATCAAATGAATGTAATATTTAATATACATAATAAAAGTTGACATGCTCATATTATTAGATCCTACCCCTTGCTTGTTAAATGTTTATAAATATAAATAATGTGTATTGACATGATAAAAATTCATTTTTTAATCCATTAAATTGTTATCATGCATGGAATTGACTCTTAGTTGATTCATAGAATACGGTCAAAATTACGTGGGTAGCTATTAAGAATTTTTTTCATGCTTATGTATATGGTTGATATATGTTTAAGAGCTCAATTATTTAAAGTTATAATTATCACTTAGGAAAAAATTTATAACAATATTTTAGATTATTATTTTTTATTCGAAAGCACACTTTTATATTAAAAATAAGGATATACAATGCTAATCATCCAAAAAATGGGTGGAAAACGTCACACCCTAGAATGCCAAAAGTTCCATCAAATCGAGCCAAAGAGGCCAGATCACATTATAAGACCAACATTAAAGCCACATAGTGTGATTGTCAATCAAAAAAAGGAGAACACAAAGATCAAGAAACGACAATGAACATGGTGGAAGGTGGTGGAGGAGGAGGCAGACTATCAGGCTTGTCACCCCAACCTAAGCCAGAGAGGTGAGCCTCATTGAAAATAGGCTCCCAGACATCCTAACAAGAATTGTTTTACTACTAAACATCAATAGCATCATCAAGCCTTATAGGAGAAATGGTCAGATCCAATCGAGGGAATTCCCGTTGAGACATGTCGATCCAATCAGAACCACTAAGAGGAGAATATGTAGGCAAAGGAATCCTCGATCAAGGGGAACGTTGTCTTGGCAAAGGAGGAGGGATTTTCCAACGGCGAGGATCTCCCCAACCATGAGCAAGTGGATGAGAACAGTGACACCAAGGTGGCGAGTGGCGTTGCATCTGACAAACTTGTAAAAATTTAAAAAATCATTAAAAATTTTAAAAATTGTAAAAACTTGTCAAAAATTCAAAAAAACTGTAAATATTAAAAAAAAACATAAAAAAAATCCAGTAAATCATAAAAAATCAACAAATCGTAAAAAATTAAAACAATCACACAAACTTTCAAACATCAAAATTAAAACCAAAATGGTCACATTAAAATTGTCAAATTTTCCAAAATTTAGAAATCTACCAATCCACCTCATTCTTTCACTTCTTCTTTTTTCTAAATGTCCATGTTTGATTTATTTCATTTTTTCTGTTTGGCCAATGATATGATGCCCCTTTTATTTCTTTTTCTTTTGCACGGTCCAATGATATGAGGACCTTTTTTAATTTGTTCAATGATATGAGCACAAAGGTATTTGGAAATTTAACCATCAGGGTCTTTATACCTTGGTGCACTTTCCCCTATACACATTAATAACGTTGCTAACAATGAACACATGGACAGTTTAGGACAACACTCATCCCTTTTAAAATCATCATTTAGTACTATCTAACATCATCCTCGTCTTTTCTAAATATCTATTCATACACATTTATCACTCCAACCCTTCTTATCCCCATCCAAACAATCGAAAACCCTTACAAACATTCAATTGATATTTACAATCAAAACCAAGAGTCTTAGAGGCGTGTGGTGCAATGGAACCAAAATCAATAAATTCAACCAATAGCCAACCAAGCCAAGTTTGAATCCTATTGTCTGCGCTTGGACACTGTTCCCAACTACTCAAACAAATCAATCAATCATTAGTTGTGCCAAGATCACACCCCACAATCCCTCAGTGCTTGGGAGGTATTCCCGATTTGTCAAACATTCAATCCTTTAAGTAACCCCTTTCATATATCATTTACTGGGGCATCCAATCACATTCCTCTAACTAAATCTTCCTAAATGGAACATTCAATCAATCCTTTCAATCCAATCAATCAGTTTCACCCCTCTTACATGGCGCATCCTATAACTTGATCACCATGGTCGGGGTATTATATCCCTCAACAATCTCTCTTGATCTCAACACTTCTTATATACTTCTATTAACATGATCTTTTCTTCCTTTCAAGTGGTCACTCGAATCGTTTCCTCCCCACCTGACCTCTCGAGGGGGCATCACCTGTGCTATCATAGAAATCTCTTTTTCTTTGAACGACCATTGCTTCGTAATAACCCTTCAAAGAGGGAAAAAATGTAGAAGGTTTATTTCGTAGCTAGCAGACAAGTGTCATACATTTACACATGTTCTTAAGAAGGATGTTAATTTCAATTGGGGACAAAATAAAAAATAAGATTTTATCTTTCTAAAAGAATACTTGGCCAAACACTGTTCTCATGCCGCCCATGATAGGAGAACCCTTGTTACTTTATATCTCTGCTACAAATTTTGTAAGTGGGGCACTGTTGGCCCAGTATGATAAAGAATAGAGAGTAAAGGTTGTATACTATTTGAGCAGGACATTGGTAGCATATGAGCTAAATTATCCACAAATCGAGAAAGTTGTGGTGTTTTCTTTCCATAAGTTACATCACTATATGCTTAACAATAAAATCAATCTTATTTCAAAGGTTGACCATTTGAAGTATTTATTATTCAAACCAACATTAATCGGAAAGATGGATAATTGGATCATCTTATTAAGTGAGTTTGACATTAAATACGTTCATGAAAAGTTAGTAAAAGGATAGGTGTTAGTAGATCAACTAGCAGAAGCTCCACTACCAGGTACTAAACCCTTGAGTTTAGAACTACAAGATTCAGTCATTATGTACCTCAAAGAATCTACAGTTGGAAAATGTACATCGATGGCTTTTTTACCTTTCATAGTTCAGGTGTTGGAGTTCTGCTAATCACTCCCACATGAGACTTGATTCTATAAGCATTTCAACTTGGATTTCCTTGCACGAACAAAATAGCAGAATATGGAGCTCTCATTGTAGGAATGAAGCTAGCCATAAAACTGGATATCAGACAAGTAACTGGAGACACTGGGGCACTCGATCTAAAATGTGTTGGAAGGTATTTTGGAAGCACATATGTTTTCATAGGCTGACTGTTCAATATCCAATGAGATGTTTACCACTTTCTGGAGGGAATTTATCATTGACAATTGATCAGTCACCCTATGCAAACATATGTGATGTTTAGACTCCCCAGTTTCAGAGATGGGTGGTACTACAAAGTTTATGTGTATAACTGAATTTCTTGTGGATAACCAGTTTCAAAGATGGGTGGTGTACTTCAGCACACCACACAAATTATGGAAGTGCGGCCGTAAATTGGATTGATTAATCGCCACAAACTTTAGGGTTTATAGTGATTCTATAAATTTTTTTACAGGCTCATCCTCTTATGAGCCTTGAATCACATTGAGGTGGATTTTAGATCACTAATTAGACTATTGGCCTTCATTTATTCTTTAATTCTCTCTATTTTTAAATAATAGTATCCTTTTCTTTTTTGGTAGTAGTCTGGAGCTAAATGTTCATGTTTATGACTCCACATACACTTCAAATTGATGTTTTCATAGTCCAATAGTTATTCAAACAATTTTAATTCAGGGGATTTTTAACCATACCTTTCTAGAAAGAGGATTGTTCACATTTATTTTCATCTAACACAAATTATAGCATCATTACTATGTTTTTAAATATGAGTTTTAAAATAAATAGAATTTTCCCTTTAGGAAAGTTACAAATTATTCACAAAATCATGTTTTCTCACATTTGTGCTCGAAGTTTAAAATTATTACCAAAATTAGAGAGACCCTTGGATCCTCTTAAGAGAAGTTGAAAATGGTGCTCCATAACTTGTCATAAATACCCCTAATATTCTAAAGAACCAAATTCAAAGTTCAAATATATTAGCGTTGTCCTCTTTAATTGAAAAAATAATGAAAAAATCTTATGATCCAAGGCGAGTATTGGCATGACTCTTTCAACTTCCATTTCTTTGTTACCCATGTGCATAATTATTTTTCACAAGGAACTCACCAATATTTACAAGAATACCCATACACTTCATCCTCTAAAATTAGTTGATCACCCCCTCGTACAACAAATCCTCACAATGCCAAATTTTCAAAATAATATGCATGAGATTAAACACTTGACAACAACTGTTAAGAATATGAAATGCTGAGGGTATAGTGTCAAATACAAAACCACAAGGAAAAATCTTGTAGTTGATATTTCTTATTGTTTTTGCAGGCATAGAGAATGGCCTAAGATAATGGTCTATAAAGATAGTAGAAAACCACTTGCCTGCCATGTTTTGTGGTTATCAAATTCAGCTGCTGCATCGAATCAACATGGTATATCGAGTCCCCTTCAAGTGTCCCTATCTCTAAATTATTTGTGGCACCTACAAGTGAGTTACACTAAACTTTTGGTGTACTCTAACTATCCACAAAATACAACTGTTGACATTGCAAAAAACAACTATTAACATTATGAGTATTGATCGATATGACCTTTCTTTCCATAGTATCTCTAAAGTCTGTTTCCTCAATGATCTATGCATCAAACCACCTTTCTCATTCAAATTATTGACATAAATGACATGTGGTTCATATGTGTTTTCTCAAAAGAAATAATATTTTTGTGTACCTCCCCCCCCCCCCCCCCCAAATTTCCATGCCCCTTGACTCCTCGCTGAACCCCCTCACCCCTCTTCCTCTTGCAATATTTCGATCTTTTAAGATTTAGATTTTCGACGCATCTTCTTCAGCTTCTCCATTCTACTGTTTGCATGTAATTGCTAGCTATTTTTAGAAAATATTGTGGAGTATGGAAGCCAAAAGTAATGTAAGGGATACTTAGATTTTTTTTTCGAACAAAAACAATGTTTGCTGGATTGAGATATGTCAATTTTCTTGTTGGTAATTCTAGGCCAGAAATAATGTGAAACTTCCAACATGAAATATTTTCTTTTGAAAACAGATTGAATGAATCCATAAACATGAAATATTATTTATTGTTAGGGTTTCATAAATTTAATTTAACAACAACATTTAAATAGGTAAGATAAATCCTATAATTTAAAATATATATTTACCTTAAAAAGTTTCATACCTCTATTTATCTATTTGTTTACCTATTAAATAGTATGTTATATTTATTTACATGTATTTAAGTATTTATTTGATAAATTTAAAATCTAATTTAATTTATGATAAAATGTAATATTTAAATTAGCTATTTCATGGCATAATAATGTTAAACCTATAAATATTAGCTAGAGATATTTAAGATGTATCTTTTTTTATAACATAAATAAGGTATGTTAGATGTATCATGTTTGTGACACGTTATATTATTCATCTACTTTCAATTCACACATCTATATGATAGTAAAAATGAATAATATGATCTATATTGAGTTTGCATATATATCTACTGTATATTTATCTTAGATAAATGTATGTAAAAGATATCATGAGATATCATTCTTCAGGTTCCTATATTAGATTTGTGACATATAGAGGCATCTATTGCACTTATGTCACAAATCTAATTAACGTACTTTGAGAGTGATACCAATTGGAGTCTTTTTACATAAATTTATCTAAGATATGTATGCTAGTTTATATATTGTTTTTTAATAGTTTATATTTGAATTATTTTTGCATTGTGCCAGCCATAAAATAGTGCCAGGTTGATTTTTTCTTACGAGCATGATATTAGATTTCTCCCCACATTGTTGCCATTGTAGCATGCCTTTGGAAGTAATTACTATTTTTTATTTGCTTCTCATATACATTTTTTAAAATGACAATATTTAATATACATAATAAAATTTGACATGGTCATATTATTAGATCCCACCCCTTGCTTGTTAAATGTTTATAAATATAAAGAATGTGTATTGACATGATAAAAAATCATTTTTTAATCCATTAAATTGTTATTATGCATGGAATTGACTCTTAGTCGATTCATAAAATACGGTGAAAAGTACGTGGGTAGCTATAAAGCGTTTTTTTCTCGCTTATGTATTATGGTTGATATATGTTTAAGAGCTCAATTTTTTAAAGTTATAATTATCACTTGGGACAAATTTTATAACAATATTTTAGATTAATTTTTTTATTATTGAAAAGCGCAATTTTATATTAAAAATAAGGATATACAATGCTAATCATACAAAAACGGGTGGAAAAAGTCACACCCTAGAATGCCAAAAGTTCCATCAAATCAAGCCAAAGAGGCTAGATCATCTCATAAAACCAACATTAAAGCCACATAGTGTGAGTGTCAATAAAAAAAAGGAGAACACAAAGATCAAGCAGCAGAAACGAACATGGAGGAAAGTGGCGGAGGAGGAGGTGGACTATCAAGCTTGTCACCCCAGCCTAAGCCAAAGGGGTGAGCCTCATTGAAAATATACTCCCAGACATCCTAAGAAGAACCCTTTTTCTTCTCAACATCAATAGCATCATCAAGCCTTGTAGAAGAAATGATCAGATCCAATCGAGGGAATTCTTCTTGAGACACACTGAGCCAACCAAAACCACTAAGAGGAGAAGATGTAGGCGAAGGAAGCCTTGACTGAGGGGAACACCATCTTACTGAAGGAGGAGGGATTTTTTGACGGCGAGGCTCTCCCCAACCACGAAAAAGCGGATGCAAATAGTGACACCAAGGTGCTGAGTGGTGATGCATCCGGCAAACTTGTAAAAATTTAAAAATGAATAAAAATTTTCAAAAATCGTAAAAAATTCAAAAAACCGTAAATATTAAAAAAATCGTAAAAAAAATCATAAAAAATCCAGTAAATAATAAAAAATAAAAAAATCATAATAAATTAAAACAATCGCACAAACTTTCAAACATCAAAATTAAACCAAAATGTTCACATTAAAATTATCAAATTTTCCAAAATTTACAAATCCACCAATCCACCTCATTCTGTCACTTCTTCATTTTTCTACATGTCCATGTTTGATTTATTTCATTTCTTCTATTTGGCCAATGATATGATGCCCCTTTTATTTCTTTTTCTTTTGCACGGTCCAATGATATGAGGACAAAGGTATTTGGAAATTTAACCATCAGGGTCTTTATACCTTGTGCAGTTTCCCTTATGCCACATCAATAACATTGCTAATGATGAACACGTGAACAGTTCAGGAAAACACTCATCCCCTTTAAAATCATCGTTCAGTACTGTCTAACATCATCCTCATCTCGCTGAAATATCTATTCATACACATTTATCACTCCAACCCTTCTTATTCCCATCCAAACAATCGACAACCCTTACAAACATTCAATTGATCTTTACAATCAAAACCAAGAGTGTTAGAGGCACGTGGTGCAATGGAACCAAAATCAATAAATTCGAACAATAGCCAACCGAGCCAAGTTTGAATCCTATTGTCTGCGCTTGGACACTATTCCCAACTAGTCAGACAAATCAATCAATCACTAGTTTTGCCAAGATCACACCCCACAATCCCTCAGTGATTGGGAGGTATTCCCGACTCATCAGACATCCAATACCTTAACTAACCCCTTTCATATATCATTTATTGGGGCATCCAGTCACATTAATCCGACTTAATCTTCCTGAATGGAACATTCAATCAATCCTTCTAATCCAATCAATCAGTTTCACTGCTCTTGCCTAGGGCATCCTGTCACTTGATCACCATGGCTAGCGTATTTTTTCTCTCCACAATCTCTCTTTAACTCAACACTTCTTATATACTTCTACGAACATGATCTTTTCTTCCTTTCAAGCGGTCACCCGAATTGTTTCCTCCCCGCTTGACCTCTCGAGGGGACATCACCCATGCTATCATGTAAATATCTTTTTCTTTGAACAACCATTGCTTCGTAATAACCCTTCAAAGAGGGGAAAAATGTAGACATGTAAAATGTTGACATAATCAATAAATAATTAAAATACTTATTAAACGTTATTAATTCTTATATTTCACCCCTATTACTAACTCATCACTTCATAAATCCCACATTCACCCTATAATAATTAATCACAAGATTAATTATTATAAATCCCTTTCCTAAAGTCATTAAACATTTCTAGGAATTACTAAGCTACCCATCTATCATACACTTATCCTCTCCGTGTAATCACATCCCTAATCATCCTTTATTAATCTAACATAATCCTAAATTAATCATATCCTCTACCTCTAAATTTAGAGGCTTCTATTTCTATAAGCCTCTTTAAACTCCTCCTTCCCTCCATTGAATTTAAAAATTTAAAAATTCAATGGAGGCTTCTCACAAAATCTAGAATTCTCCATTGTACAAATTGTTAATCCTCTCATCAATCCTCCACCATTGATCTTCATCCCACTTTGATCAATCCTCACCCTCTATTTCTCCTCTCACAAGCTATAAATTGACATGCCACTCTTCATGGAAGCCAACTTTGGAAAATCATAGCTAGGTGCTACCAAAATCTCTCAAGAAGCTCTCCAACATCTATCAAGCATTCATAGGAAATTCTCAATCTTCCAAGACGAGGTGTTGCCCATTTGTGTACACAAAATTTGAAGCAAGCAAGTCCAAGCAATAATCTTGAGCACAACAAAAACATCAAGGGAAATATCTTGATTGGTAAGTTGCAGGTATTGCTTCTTTTTCCCTTCCATCCTTTCTTAATCTGAGGTAGTGTTTAGGAATGTTAGATTATGAATCAAATTGTCTTAATTTCTAGCTTGTATTTGCAACTAACCACTTTTTTCTATCTACAGTTGTTAGTATATTTTATTATTAAATAACACAATATGTATTATTGGTGTTGGTAAAATATTAAATATTGATGACATTGGTTGTCCCAACATATTGCAAGAAATACAACATTTAAATCATGTTTTATGTTTTTAAGGCAGGAAATCCGTATGCAAAGAAAAATAATTGCTGTGAATGGTTTTTCCCATTTTTAATCTGCATAGAAATGTTTCTAGATGCAATACATACACTATTTGGTTTCACGAGCCTTCATTATATTAAAGCTAGTAGTTTGTCTAAAACAACTAGTTGATTTGGTGTCCAATCTAACATAAAATTTACATACACGATATTTTGGGGACACGAGATATGATTAAATAATATTAACTTCCATTATAGTGTTATAATAATAAACAATAATTATTATAATGAAAGAATTCAGTTAACATCTAAGTATCATTAATATGTGAGAAGGAACATTTAAAAGCCATAAAAACAAATTGATCAATTATTATGTTAAAGAGAGAGACAGAACTTTTTTAATAGATACAGCTTAATTAGTATAGAATACTTTGAAATTATAACAAAAGAACATAACACCAAATGGAACTTTGTCAAAAAAGTTCTGGTAAAATGAGACAAACACCCATACTTTTTAAGTTTTGATAATAAGTATCAAAAACAATTTCTAATTTGTGTCTGGTGCAACCTCCGTCAATCCCTGTTTTCTACCACGTTTCCCTTTCCTGTCATGTTTCCTGTTTTTCTTTTCTGGTTGTCCCTCGGCAAAGATCCTGAATCAGAGACTTCAACGGTGTTTTTACTACTGGGAAGCGGTCCATATGCCCAATTCTGTTGTGTTAACGCAGACTTATTCTGGCGTGGTGTGCAGCAGCTTGGGGGGTGTGGACTGTGTCCATGGTAGTTTGGGCAAGAATCTAAGTTGCCCATACTTGTGCCGGTAAAATTTTTGGTGCTGCTGTTGGTGTTGTAATTATGTGCTGCATTAAGGAGGTTAGATCGAGCAGAGACGTGGAGCATAAGCATAACGCTAAGTGAAAGAAGCATTAAACTCGCCATGTTCAGAAGTTTGATTTGATGAATTAAATGCAGAGAAAAAAATCTCCCTTCACAACTGCCGTCAACTCTTAGTCTGTTATTTGTGATCTGCAACCATAAAAATAACATCATTTTAATCATTATTTATCAGTAATTAATCATAAATACAAATTCCATATTTGCAGTGTATCTTTACGGGTAGATCTTGATCATACCAGCTAGAACCAAAACAAGTTTCACAGAAAAAGAAATTAACAAACTTGGACGGATTTTCCTTTTTTCCTGCAAAAAAAACACAAATGACGGGAATTTAAAATGTTCGGGACGTCCAAGAGGCAGGAAAAGAAATAAGTGGCGGACCGGTTTAACATGCGTTGCTAAGAGGCAGGAATAAGAAATAGGAAAAGATGCAACGAAGACTTTTTTAATCTATCCGTTATAGGAAGATGCAATGATTTCTTTATTTTTATACACGTCAGGAATATGTATGCAATGCTAATACAGAGAAACTCCATCAAATACACGTGGGTGCTTTTTCAACAAGAATTTGAAAGCATTGGATCTTGTAAAAATGCAACACTAATTCTTTTTACTGCTCAAAGTTCAAAGAATATGTTTGTATTTTTTTTTCTAACAGTGTGAGCTAACATAATATAATTTCAATGGTTTAGGTGTATTTTTTCTGCATTGAATTGAATAAATTAATTTGTTATTATTACGTTTATTTTCCTATCTTGAAATTCACTGAAGTTTGGTATTTATCTATATTTCTTTACCTTCATAAAATTATACATTTATTTTTCAATAGAATATTATTTACAAATAACATTTTTCTTTGAATGCCCAAAATGATTATGCTGGATTATATTGAAGAGTTGTAAATTTAGAAATCTATTACACCTATTTATTTCTAAGATCATTTTTATAGATTCATAGTACCAGGAGAAGAAAATGCTCATTACAAACTCTTCAAATTCATTGTATAAGTCTAAAATAAATGAGAAGTCTTCATGGGTTAAAAAATCTTACCTGTTTTCTTGGTCATCCCCTCTCCTCTATCTATAAAATGTGTTTAAAAAATCAGTAATGTTTTTTAAAATATATATATCTCTTTCTATTCAAATTGGATATACTTCTTCACTTCAGCTCAGAATTGCTTCTACTACTCTAAAAATACTTAATCAAAACATCAATCCCGTAGTTGATTGCTAGGCCCACACTAATATATAAACTGCAATTTATCATGATCTTTAGACCAATAGAGGTGATGTCACAATGGAAATCACCCTCTTACTAATATAATGGCTGATTGGTTATGTTTGCTTACTCAACTTTGTCCCCTCTTAGACAAATGTGAGCAGACATTCAGGACACTAAAGGAATGCCTCATGACAGCGCCCATTCTAGCAGTGCCAGATCTTCAGGGCGAGTTCTACGTTTGCGCAGATGCTTCTTTGGCAGGACTTGGAGGTGTGTTGATCCAAGAGGGCAAAGTAGTTACTTTTGAGTCTCGCAAACTCAAGGATTATGAGTTCAATTATCCAACTCATGATCTTGAACTTGCAACAGTTGTGCATGCCTTAGTGCGGTGGAGACATTTCCTTCTTGGCCAAAGATTTACACTCAAGACTGATCACTTGAGTCTTCACCACCTCTTCACGCAACCCAATCTCAACGCTTGTCATCGGCGTTGGATGGAGTTGCTTTGTGAGTATGATATGGAGATAAAGCATGTGAAGGGGAAGGAGAATGTGGTTACAAACGCTTTGAGAAGATAGAGACATGTGGCTATGGCTACTTTAGTAGTTATAGATTTGCGGAGCAGGATTTTGCAACAGCTTCCTCATGACAATTTCTACCTTGTAGCCAGAGCAGAGATTGAGTCTCAGAGGCCCCTTGAGGGGAGATTTGATAGATTTTCATTAGAGGCAGATGGTCTTCTCAGACACAGAGGTTGGATATATGTTCCTAGAGATGGAGGCTTGAGACAGGACATTTTGATAGAGGCTCATCGTGCACCTTATTCAGCCCATCCAGGGTGAAGAAGATGCATGCCACTTTGAGACAGTTGTACCATTGGAGAGGACTTCAGAGAGATGTGGCTTAGTTTGTGTCATGTTGTTTAGAGTGTCAGAGGGTGAAGGTTGAGCATCAACATCCAGTTGGCCTTCTCTTTCCTCATGCTATACTAGAGTGGAAATGGGACACCATTTCCATGGACTTCATTGTTGGGTTACCGACGTCGAGATACCACCATGATGCCATCATGGTCATGGTGGATAAATTGATGAAAGTAGCTCATTTTTCTCTGGTGAAGACCACCTACAAAGCTAGTGCAGTGGCATGAGTATATCTTGATGAGATTTTCAAATTACACGGGATTTCGTGGAAGATCATTTATGACCGTGATCCTTTGTACACTTCCCATTTTTGGACCAACATGCAACATGATTTTGGGAGGAAGATCAATTTCAACATGACATATTACCTTGAGACAGATGGATAGACTGAGCGGGTGAATCAGATCCTGGAGGACATTGCTTAGGATGTATGTTATGGATCACCATTCAAAATGGGAGGAGTATCTATACTTGGTGGAGTTTGCCTACAATAATAGTTTCCAGAGTTCGATAGGCATGGCTCCTTTTCAGGAAATTTATGGTAGAGAGTGCAGGAAACCTCTTAGTTGGGACAGGTTAGAGGATAGGGTTTCTCTTGGGCTAGCCTTATTGCAGGATATGAAGCAGTAGGTTTTTTTGATTAGACATAGATTGCAGGAGGTGCATGACAAGATGAAGAAGTATGCAGATCAGCATAAGACAGATCATATTTATGAGGTGGGCACAAAGGTGTTTCTTCATGTTAGACTGCATAAGAGCCCTATCCATTATGGAAAAGGTTTTAAGCTTGCTCCTAGGTTTTTGGGTCCCTTTGAGATCTTGGAGCGCATCGGTCCCTTGGCCTATCATCTAGCATTGCCACCTAGCTTGTCTCACATCCATGATGTGTCTCACGTTTATGTGCTTAGGAGATATATTTTTGATCCTTCTCACGTGCTATATTAGACTACATTGTAGGTGTAGGATTGGGGGTAGGTGATGGTGGAGCCCATCCATATTATAGAGCGTAGGACCCTGGGCCTTTGAGGAAAAGAGATTGACCAGGTTCAGGTCTAGTGGGACATGTATGACAAGATTGCTGCTACATGGGAGGATGCCACATTACTACAAGTTCAGTTTCCACACTTGTTCCAGTGACTTCCAGGAGGAAGTCGAGTCTAAGGGGAGGGGGATGTAGTGCTCAATTCCCTTCTGACACCTTTTTGTTATTGATTTGATACTGTCGACTACACTTATGGACATTGTTGTAGCTTTTTGATTTAGCATGATACTAGATGTTAGAGATACTGGACAATTGTTGATTTTGATTCATATATGATGCATGTGGATTATTAGAGAATTTTTACATTGATGTTGATATGTTGTGGACATGGTTATTTATATACATATTATGACATGCGATATACTTTCGTCATCATGAGTAGGATTTGATATTTGAATTAATGTTGTGATCATTTTGACATGTATGAAAATTGAACTATGATAGAAATGTTGCTATAAAATTTGTAAATGATGTCATATTTTCCTAGATGATATTTGATTCATATATAGATGATTGTAGATTTATATTCCTATATTTTTTCATAGATATTTTTAATGCGGCCATGAGGCCGAAGGAGGTATTTATGTGTTTTGCAGGTAAATTTATTCACAACAAATAACGAGGGGATTGGAGACCAACCACATTGGAATTCTAGATGAATTCAACAAGGGTCACCATGGCAACATGTAATTGTGTGTGTGTTAGAATTATTTGGTTAGGGGAAAATTGTGACCAAGGGGTCATGTGTTGTCTTTTGTTTTAGTTTCCCTTTTTATTAATGTTAGTATGTGTTTCTTTTGAGTGATGTAATTTACTTGTTTTAATTATTTAGATTTTAATGTATGTTTTTCCCCTTTATCTTAGTGGGTCTAAGTGTCTTATTAAAGTTAATAAATCTTGTCCTAAACTAATTAAAGATGTGACCAAAAGAAGTTCATTTATTAGACTTGATTTTCTCTTAGATTTTGTGTTGTGTGTTGAATGTTTGAGATCTTGAGTGTTGTACACTCTACCCTTCATGGGAAACTCGAATTTGGCCTTAAGGGCCAATTTTGAAGGCTTGTGGGACAAGTTAAACTTGTCCCACACCTCTTAAATTTCTATACCAACCCTACCTATGGGTTGGGGGGTCAAAATTAGACCCCATTAGGTGTTTTGGGAAGATAAAAAGGTGAAATTTTTATTGCACTTTCTTTCAAGTAATTAATTTTTTCCTTAGGGGGTGTGGGCTTAGATTGTGTGTGTAAGTAACTTGTCATTCCTCTCACCCACCAATTTATGGTGCATTGGGGTTGAGGTTTGACTTCTTAGGTGGAGTTGAGGATGAGTGATGTGGCATCCTACATGGATCCACCTCATCCTCCTCTCTCCCTTTTCTATTTATTGAAGTTATTTTGCTTGTTTGGGGGTTACTTCATTATTTTGTGCTCTTGCATTTTTGGAGAGTTAGAGGATTGTTGGGAGTGCTTGTGGATTGTTGGAGCTTGTGGATGCTTGCTTGGTTTTGAGGAGCTTGGAGATTTACTCTTGGAACAAGCTCTACTATGGAAAGGTAGGAGCTTTACCTTGCTTATGTTATGCCTTATTTTGTGTTTATGTGCTTTGTTGAGTATTTTTTTCTTTGGAATGCTTGTTGGGTGTGGGTAGATTGCCTAAGTTTGGAGTAGGAGGAGACTATGGGGAGATTTCATGTAGGGAGGCATAAGAGTTTACCTTTTTGTTTGGAGGGATTTTGGGTTGGGTGCCCCACCTTGTACAAGGAATGCTTGCATTTCTTTCTTGTTTCTTTTATGAGGGAGGCATAAGAGAGTTGAGGGAGGCATAAGATTATGTGGGAGGTATAAGGGGTACTTGAGGGAGGCATAAGAGTATGTAGGGGATTTGAGATATCCACATTGGAAGGCTTGAAGGTGGGCACACATTCCCATTGGGAGGCATAAGTGGCCTCCCCATAGGTATTGTTCCTTTGGCTTTCATTTTCAGCCTTGTTTTTGTTGTTTTTTTGTTCTTCTTTCTTGTGTTGTTGTTGATTTGAATGTGGTTGAAATGGTTGTGAAATATTTGTTTGTGTTGTGGAAGCTTGTTGTTGCCATGTGTTGGAATCATCTCCCATTGTAATGTGGTTGGGGCTCGGGGGCCAATGGAGAGGATGGCTTCTCCTCTTCATTGGATATCTTGGTTGGGTGGAGAGCGTTGCCTCTCCCCCCATTTTGTTGTGAATCAAAAAAATCTTGGAGGAGCTATATTGTTGGAGTTGTGAAGCTTGGAGTTTTTTTGGAGACCTTGTGAACCTTTCCTTTGAGAAAAATTTATTGTATTCCCACTTAGGGTGGGGAAACTTGTATTAATGTATTTTATTTTTCTTACATTCTTGTATTATTTCCCACCTTGAGTGGAAGACTTTGTAATAATTTCATGGAGAAAAGTTGCATTCCAATATTTGTATATTGTGTAAGATAAAAAATCAAAATGATATACTGTGTAAAAGTTTAGTTGGAAGTTGCATTGAAAAAAAAGGAAAATTACTTTCACTGTGAAGTTGTTTTATTGTAAATGAGAAAGAAGGAAATATAGAAGTTGTAGATGTTGAAAATGTATACATAGTAAACTTGAATGGAAAATAAAGTTGTTATAGTTTTTTTGAATATATATATGTTGTGGTAAAAATGGGAACAAGAAATTTGAAGTTTATTGTTATTGGAAATGTTGATTTTGTATCAATAGAATAACAATGTAAAAGTAGATTTAAATCCCTTTTGCTCATGGAGTTTCAAAGAAGACTAGTTGAACATAATGGAATGATTTTGTAAAGTAGATGTATTTTTATTGGATTAGATAATACCTTAAAAATGAGTAAATTTAACTAAGGAATGAACAAATAGAATTAAATCCAAAAACTGGAACTCTAGATGTACAAAAATAAGCTCAGAATGCATTTTAGCACTTTTTAGTAAATTTTAGTTTTTTGAGAAATATGAGATTTTAGGTTTTATTTTTCAGAAACAGGACCACCACCTGTGCAGAGAGGAGGTCTTGTAACCGCCACTCAGGCTAAGGCAGAAGTCTTAAAACTGTCGCTCAGTAGGGTGGCATGGTCCATGGTTTTTCACTCAGGTAGGGAGGTGGTCCTAGGACCACCAGTCTGCTCTGGGCGGTGGTTCTGTCACTTACAACAGAACTCCTTAGATCCGCACATGTGCTAAGATTTTAATTGGTTTGTACTAAATTTTAAGTTAAAAAATTGAACTAATAATCACCAACAAGAAAATAATGAGTAATCCCATGGATTTGAACAATAAAACATACAAATGGTGAATTACAAAACATTCTTTTCATTTATATTGATGGGGGTAGGGTTTTCCCTAAATTAGATAACCGAAATGCACATAGCTTGAACCAAAAACTAGATTGGTATGGAAAATCCCTCCCAATCCTTGAATGGAAGTAATAACAATAATAAAACTTTATTCTAAACTAGATCTCCTTGTAGAATCTTCCATAGTTCTTCCTCTTTTTCTCCCATGGCTTCCTCCTCTCCAACCTGCAATTTTAGCAAAACAAATAGACCAAATGAGTAGAATAGAATGAAGGAAATACTTTATTAAAAATTCATAATGATTTTAGGGCTAGTTTAGAACCCTAGGATCAAGTGCCCAAGATTGTTTTGATCTAAGGGTGGAGGATTAACCCTACTTTTGTTTGGTAGAAATGTAATTTAAATGTTTAAATTAAATATTTAAGGGTATGTGTAATTGGGGAGTGGGGCCATTTAATTGCCTTAGAGTGCTAAACCTCTTTTAGTTCTTATCAAGCCTTAGGATTCAATGGAAAGGACTCTAAGTTAATAGGATAATAAATTTAAATAAATCATCATAAGGTTAACCTTTTCAGGATTGAACATTACCTAAAGAGAAGAAAACATTTAGCTATGTAAATTATTCTATTGGGCCTTCCTATTTGATTTTTAATTAATCAACCTTAGAGGTAAAGTAAATTATAGGATAATAAATTTAAATAAATCATCATAAGGTTAACCTTTTCAGGATTGAACATTAACTAAAGAGAAGAAAACATTTAGCTATGTAAATTATTCTATTGGGCCTTCCTAATTGATTGTTAATTAATCAACCTTAGAGGTAAAGTAAATTATAGTGTGTAATCTTTTAGCTAGACCCAACCAATCAATCTTAAAGTTGAGTTTAGTGATGTAAGTTAATTTAACTAACCCTGAGGGTCAAACACCCTTGAAACCTTTTTTATAACTTAAAAAAATAAATTAGTCGCAATTTTCAGGTTAAGTGTTATGTTGTAGCGTGTTCCTAGAGCGTCGTTTTGTGAGCGTTACATTTTCTTGGCCTTGCATCTTGATTTAGCCACCCACGTACAAGTTTTCTTGAAGTGGCGGCATATTAAAAATGTCGAACATCTTGACTTAGTGATCAAATAATAGGTGGGTAAAAATAATGACTAGTGATCGAATTTGAAAGGCTCCGAATAATTTCATTTGAAAGGATAGGTTAAGATTGAAACTCTGTAAGTGACAGATTAAACAATACGTTGCCCTTCAATTGAAAAAATTAAATTTTAGTTACCTTTAAATCTATTGGTACCCAAATTGATTCTCCCTAAGAAAGATGAGCAACATCACAGGTCTGACAGGAAGCTTAGAGACAAGCAGATCATGTTGTATATCGTTTTGTAGCGGGAAGAGATGCAACTTGCTCTTAGTCACTCAGATGTGGAGAAATGGGTAGCACCCCCAAGAGGATTTGATCTATCCTCACTACTTTATGGTTGTACCTTTCAACTAGGGTGAGAGGACCGTTCTGTAGCCTATTATTTGTGGAGGAGATGGAGATATCCTTCTTTATGAAGTTATGAATAAGACCTTGGAGAAAATATGATCCATACAAAAAAAGCTAACTCTCACGAGTTATCACTCTAGATAGTGGAGATATTTTCTAGGCAAGGTTCAGGCTACTAAATACATTTGAAATCCTAATTGTTCCAGCATGTTTTGGTAATAAAAATTATGCATTTGTACACACACAGGACAAACAGGGGCAGTACAGGTAGGATTGGTTGTTTTTAAAAGAATTTTGGTAGGAGGTGATGCAGAATGAACTTGATTTCCCATATATCTGAGAAAACTTACAAAATTGGAAAGCTTAGACAATAGGATGCTTTGAGATAGCTAAAATGTTCCTTTAACCAGAATATGAGCTTTAATGGAGGCCTAGATCAGCACATTTTCACACAAAATTTAAGAATCCAAAATGAAGGCTCAAATTGAAAAACTTAACTAAACATTATCAACCTGTGTTTCATCATGCCTAAGATACCCTTAAAGGCTGACAAAAAAATTATAGTCATGCTAAAGTCACAGTGATTTTAAATTTATTTATTTCACTATCAAATGAAAGCTCTTTTGATAAATGAAATTGTAAATGCCATGAAACTATCACAAGGATAAGATCTTGTGTGATTCAAAAAGATTTCAATTTAAGATTGCAACGGGAACAAGAAAAAATATTTGCAGACATTCAAAAATGAAGCAGACATAGTTTTTCCCAGGGTCAACACATAATAACTACACTTTGATTAAATTTATCAGCAGGGGAAAGTTTCTAGAACAATCTTAGAGCTTGTTAATGGCTACACACTGGCAACCACCTTGACACGATCAAATTTAATACAAAAGAGATAAACAAGTTTATTAGATGGTTTCTTAGAAAGGCGGGCTCTGTCAAATTTTCCTCATGGGAATTTTCTTCGACCTTTAACACTCCAACCATTTGCACGATAAATTATTGCAATTTATAACGTTTTGCAATAGATTTTTCCCCCCAAAAATCCAAACATTGAGTTCACTAGTGCTTGCCATGATCTCTATCGCCATTCTCAAAATTAGATCTACAGAAAGGTGCCAGGTGCTCAAAGGGTAGATCTCTTCAAATATCTCCCGCATTCAACTCCTCCTTCTAGTAGATCACTCTTCCTTCTACTCACCAACCACTTCCGCCCCTAATCTTTGAAATCTGGTTCCTTGCGTTCCTGGGAAGGAAAAATGGAAGATCAGATAGAGCCCAAGGGTTAGATCTCATATTAATGGTAAAATATGTCTCTAGATCTTCCCCACCAAATTCGAATATCAAATTAACTCTCCTCTTTGTTTGGTGTGTAGGAAATATCAATAAATCATGAAGACTCGCATCTCCAGGAGCTTTTTAGTTAAAATGGGGGGAAAATTAGATACAGACGCACAACTATTGTTGATCTTTACTTTGAATTTGGGCCATCCATGTGGAAGATTCAATTTAAAACAGGTATAGGGGTTCTTTTTTACCTTTTACAACCTTTTGAGAAAATGAAAAAAATTCAAGTTACCTCCGATGGTCCACTTCCCCGCCTTTTTTGACTTTTCAAACTGCCACGCGTCACAATGGCGCATCTTGAGGTGGTCCCCAAAATTTTAGACCTTGAATGAGCACTGGCTCTCCATGTGTCCCTATCCTGCCAGACTATATTAGCTACATAAAAATTTGTCTAAGTTTGGGAAAAGTAGCAGAAACCTCCACGTGTCCTCCCAGCACTACTCTAAGGCCAAACCAAAAAGCAAATCTTCAAATGAGCGTCGTTCTTCCACGTAGATAGGTTTTAAAGTTGAGGTGATTCATAAATTGTTTGAAGTACCCTGTCGAGCCACGTCCAGCCAAAAGGGGTCATGTTTCTTGTTAATGCAAGGATGTAAATTTGATCGGGAGAAATGCCCGTCAAACCGTAAAATACAGAAAAATGACCATTTTAGCAAGAGATGAAATTTTCTCCAAGGACAGAGAATTTAGAAATGTTAGAAGGCTCAAATACATTCCTTAGAGCTACATCCATTCATGTTTCTTCACATATTTAGGACAAAAATGATAAGGAAAACAAATCCTGACAGTGGAAAATGGAAAGAAAGGGATAGACCGAGTTTTTAGATGAACAAAGAATAGGAGACGTAAATTACAGACCTTTTCAGGATAAATAGAGAAAAACAACTATGGATCCATACGTGATCCTTATCCTAAGAATGGATTGATTATGGAAACAAAAAGGAAGGTAGAGACTTCTTAGGTATAACACGGGGAGATAAAATATGGCAAAGGCCATAAATTGATAGATTTTCAATGGAAAAATGGGACAAGAGTATTTTGAGCACCAACATCAGCTCCGACTCAGGGATGGACACTCCCTACGAGTGCCATACGAGAAAAGGTAGACCAAGTGCCAAAAATATATGTTGGTTAAAGGAGTTAGCTTGCAAAGTAGAGAAATAGAGCCATCTCTCAAAAAAGAATAGAGAAACTAGCAAAAATAGGTCACCAATGACTAGAACGAGCAAAAACACAAAAGTCGGGAAACAAACAACAAGCTAGACACTGTACAAAATATGATTTACCCTGATTCTAGGGGAATCAATCCAAGAAATGTTTCAAATGCCTACCATTAATAGGTAGTTTGAGCAGTTCCCCATCCAAGTCCTTCAAGAAGAAGGTATGTTCAGCAATCCTAATATCAATGGAGTAAGGGCCCATCCATAATGTGTCAAATTTTCCATGCTTGCCCTTATCTTCATGCCTGATATCCCATAGCAGCACAAGATCTCCAACATTGAAAGCTCTTAGAGTGACCCTCTTGTCGAATAAATTCTTCATATTTTCTTTGAACTTTACATGCCTTTGGTGGGATGCCCTCCTTTCTTCATCAAGTTCAACAATCTTGTTAATGCAAACATCATATGGACTTACTTCTTGATCTTCCAGCTATTGAATGAACTGATATGAGGATAGTTGCATATTCAGGGGAAATAAGGCCTGATTTCCATACACCAACTCAAATGGACTCTTTCCAGTAGCTCTCTTGATAGTGATTCTATCATGCCCAAATAGCAAACTTCAACTGTTCACCCCATTTCCTTTTGTTTAGCTCCAAGGTTATTCTAATAATCTTCAGCAAATTTTTATTACTGGACTCAACTTCTCCATTTCCTTGGGGATTGTGATTACAATCACATGTAAAATTGATCCCATATTCTTTGAAAATTGCCATCAAAGGTTTAGCTCTAAAACTCATGGCATTGTCAGCTGACAATCTTAACTGACACTCCAAACCTGCAGATGATATGGTTCAACATGAAATCCATGACAATTTGGTGTGTTTCTCTCTTTGTGGGGATTTCCTTCACCCACTTAGTGAAGTAATCAGTGGCTATAAGAAACCACTTATGGCCAACACATGAAGGGTATGAAATATCTCCAATGAAATCCATTCCCCATTTCTTGAATGGAGCTTCAATTGATACGGGTTGCAAAGGCAAGGGAGCCTGAAGCTTTTAGTCTTCCAGAAAAGTGTTGGCAACTCTCACATCTTCTAACCAAAAGAGTTGTATCCTTGAAGAGAGTTGGCCACAAATAACCAGCACTCAAGATCTTGTGTGCTGTGACTTTTCTAGAAAAATTCCCTCTACAAACTCCATGGAGATCAACAATTATCTTGGGGGCCTCATCTTCAGTAATACACCTTAAGAGGAATCCCTCAGGGTTCTTCTAAGCTAACCCATAATCAGTAATGACATACTTCTGGGAAGCCAACTTAAGGGCTATTTTCTTATTCTTACTTAAATGACTCAGGTAGCAGTATAAATGTCTGAGATAAAAAATCACATCTTTGTACCACTCAGAACTCATCAACTTTTTCAAGAACACTTACCATTTCTTCTTCTACCTCATTTACCTCAATAGTTTGCAATTTTCTCTCAGCCATAAGCTTAGCCAAGCCCAAACCTCTTACCAAATTTTTGGTTTGGATATCCATGTCATATTCTTGCAACTTGTTCACCCATCTGCATATTTTTCTTGAGACCTCCATCTCTGATAAGATGTCTTTCACCATGGTGTGGGGAACATAAGCAACAACTTTAGAGCTCAGAATGTAAGGCCTGAAAACTTTTGTTTCTTTTACCAAGGAAAATTATTGCTTCTCCATAATAGTTTACTTCAACTTAGGCCCTTGCAATTCCTTGCTGAAAATGGCAATTGGCCTTTCAACCCCTTCATAATACTTCTGCAACAGGATAGATGCAACACTGTTCTCTAAAGCAAATGAAAATAGTTGGAAAGGCTTCTTATAATCTGGAGCTACCAAAAAAATGGCATGCTTAATGCCTCCTTGATCCCATTGAAAGCTTGAATGCAATCCTCCTCCCATTTGATGACTTGGTCCTTCTTTAACATGGAAGTGATTGGAATGGTCAAATCAGCAAAGTTTTATATGAATCTTCTGATGAAGTTTATCTTCCCAAAGAAGGATTGAATTCCTTTCTTGGTTCTTGGAATTGGGACCTTGTTGATGGCCTCTACCCTTTCTGGATCAATCATTACCCCCTCTTATGACACAATGTGACCAAGCAACTTTTCCTTCTACACTCCAAAATGACACTTCTTTGGATTGAGTGAAATGCCATACTCTTTACATCTTATCAGCATCTTTTCCAAGTGCAGCAAGTGATCACCTCACTTTCTGGAAAACACAGTCACATCATCCTGGTAAACAACAATAAAATCATTGATGTAACCAGCAAAAAGAAACATCCATTTCTCTTTGAAAGGTTGCCCCAACATTCATCAGACCAAAGGACATCCTGACATATACATAATTCCCCCAAGGAGTGGTAAAGGTTGTTTTAATTCTTTCTGATTCTTTCACCACAACTTGGTTATAACCAGAGAAACCATCCAAGGTAGAAAGTAGCTCAGAACTAGTCACTAATTGCATCATGTTTTCTCATATTTGGAAAAGGATAATTATCCTTAATTGAAGTTCTGTTTAGATTTTTGAAATCCACAGTAGCCTGATATCACCATTCTTCTTTCTAACTGGTACTAGGTTTGCAACCCAAGAAGAATACCTTGTGGGCTGAATAATTCCACCATCCCTCAATTTCTTCAATTCTTCTTGCATTTTAAGAGACATGAGTGGATTGATTGGCCTCTATTTTTTGTCTTGAATGGTTTTGCATTGGATTCCAAAGGAATCTCATGTTGAAACAGATCCTCTCTATATGCCTTTAGTTTAGAATAAGATCAAGCCATGCAGTCTTGACATTTTTTCAGCAATTGGACATAAAATTTCTTTTCCTCCTTATTCAAGTTGCTTCCCAACCAGATCTTCCTTGGTTTCTCCTTTGTGCCAAGATCATGCTCCTCAACATCCCTTGACGCTGCTACATATCTGTTAATAATGCAATCTGCATTATCAAAGTTTGATTCAAGAGAAACCAGCCATCTAGGAATGGTGTTAGTTTTTAGTTGGATAATACCTTTTCCAAACAAGGTTTCTTTTCCCTCAGCTAGACACACCATTGGCTCCCAATCAATGTATTGATCAGCAAACTACCCTTTCTTCTACATAAATATTCTAACCTGAGAATCATTATCAAAAAATTTCTAGTGTTTAATGTTATCATGGATAGAGGGTCTTGTCAATACTTCAACATCATATTCACAATATGGGGACATTGCACAATAATCAAACTGAGATCCCAACACAACAAGCCTATCTTCCAAATCATTGAACTTCCTATCATGATGCACAATATTGAATGAATCAAACATCTCAATAAGATCCCAAACTGCATGCTTGTATTCTTTCATTCGCTAATTTTTGTGGCATAAATTTTTCTAACTTGCTTGACATTTAATTCTAAATCTCCTTTGATAATGATGTCCTTAACACCATATTTCCAAGCAATTCTCAAACCTAACAATAGTGCCTCATACTCAGCAATGTTGTTAGTGCACTCAAAATTGAGTTTGAAGGAAAAAACAAACTTTTCATGGCCTGGAGAAATCAGAACAAGACCAACACCATTTCCAAATTTGGAGCAAGCTCCATGAAATAATAAAGTCCAAGGATAGACTGCCTATCCAATACACTTGCTTTCTTCAATCTTGTGCTCCTTTCCATCAGCAAATCATACAAAGTTATCAACATCAACATTTTTGTATAATACTTCATAGGATGCATTGTTGGGATCCTCAATAAGGTGCAACATCGTCTTTTCTCCATACAACCTAATAATGCTTCCCTTAATTGGAATGGTGGCATAGGACATATCCATTTGCACACTCCCACCAAAACTTGCAGCCCACTTTCTTGACAACAACATGCCCCACTTGGCTGGGCAATCAACAATGACCACATCAAGTTTCAAGTTCTTACCTGGGTAAGCTGCAAGCTACACCACCAAACCCTTCACACATCCCACCACTGGCACTTCTCTGGAGTCCATGGTAGTGCACTTCCCATATCTTGTTGTTACCTTGATATCCATCTCATACATGACTTTCAGAGGCATAACATTGCATGATGCCCATGAGTCAAGCATACAATTGTGTAGAAATTTGTCATTAATTATCAAAGTGGTGAATAATGGATCCACATTTAGCTGAGATTCCACCAAGGATGTCCCTAAATAAACCACAGGTCATTAACCTAGTTCCTCCAATGTTGGTGATGTATCTAATTCTTTAATGATTGGAGGAGTCTCCACAATGTTTCCATTCCTACCTAGGGAAGTCTTCTCCTCTTTCAGCCCCAAATACTAAAAGGCCCTTTTCTTGTGCTCAGGAAATCCTAAACAACTCAAAAATTGGAACTAAAATCTTTGATCTGACTCAAGACTTGGGAAATATCATATGGGATATATATTTAGCAAGTCAACATTGGAAGGGAGATTGACACACTCATCATATGGCATGGGACTCTTAACAGTTTGGGCGTGAGAAGTATAAGTTTTGCTTGGGACAGCAAGGGCCTTTGGCAGGTGCATCTTTCTTAGGAGCCTCTTTAGGAATATTTGAAAGCAATGGAGTTTTTGGCTTGGCTTGAGGCCCTGCCCCTTTGACAACCTTACTTCTTGTATTATACTCCTTCTCTTGGGCAACAACGACATTCATCAATAACAACCTATCTTCCTTAGATGGGATTTCTCCATCATACTTCTTTATCATCAAATCTATGAAGTATTCAAAGTCATTATTAGGTATCTCAAAATCCTGTATAGTATCTATTTCTAAAGTATGAGAGGGAGGAAGAATAGGTACTTGGTGAATGAAATCCCAAAAAGTTACAGTAGTCCGAGCACTTATTACTTCACTTGAATTTTCCCCTTGTTGTGAGCTCATGGAGCAACCCATCATGCAAACATCATCATCATTATCATCATCATAATTATCATCATCAACTTCTTCTTCCTCTTGCTTATCTATTTCACATGGAGCATGGGGCATGAAACATCTTGTCACACTAATCAATGACATCTATTTCTTCCACAACAACAACTTTGGCAGCCAAAGGATTAGGTACCACTCTTTTTTCCCTACCTTGGGGCTGTTTGTTTCCAAATCCAATAGGTCTCTTACCTCTCTCATAGAAGTTTTATGATGATTTGTAAATCTGTCTTGGCCTTGTTGCTTATGCTGACCTTGTGACCTCTACCCAATCCCCTTCTCAGCCTGGGCTAATTTGTAAGAGATTTCTTTGACAGCCCTTGCCAAATTTTTCACAACCTCCTCCAAATCAACATCCTTACTTGTTTGAGGTTTTTCCTAGGTTAACCAGCTTCACACCCTCCCTCTTAGGAGGTTTTATAATTGCTTTTATATTGTTCTCAATTTGCAGAGCCATTGTGAAGGCCTGACTCAAATTTTTAGGCTTCTTGTCCCTCAAGTAGTAAATTTTTTTTTTTATCGAATGCATATGAATATTTGATCAAACATGATTCATCACATGGTCTCAAGTTAACAGGAAATCTCCTCAAGGTCTTGTTAAACCTTGTGTTGAAATCATGTACTGACTCATTAGGATTCTTCTTGATATTTTCAAACTCTGGTAGAAGAAACCTAGGGTCTGTTCTATCACCATATTGCAATCTAAATGCATTATCCATCTTCACCCAAGCATTAATGGAGTTATCTGGCAAAGCTTTATACTAGTCCCTTACATCCTCTTCTAAAGTATGAACAAAAAATTTGATAGGTACACATCTTCAAACTCAATCTCAAAGTCTTGCATCATGTTGATAAAAAGATTTAAATGTTGATCACCAATTATAACATTATTTCCCTAGAACTTTGGTAGTCTGTTCCTTACATCTTGAGGAACTGCATTTGGATAACCAACCATTCCCATAAAATTTATTAGTCCCAAGGTATTTATAACAAATGGAGGTCTGGGTGGGGCATGGGCCATGTTGATTTTGAGGAGGTGACCTTGGGGGAGACACAAACTAACAAGGGATAGGGGGTCTTTGAAACACAAGAGTATAACCTTCAAAATGGATATCCTCTAAAGGCCTTGTTTCTTGGAAATCCCTATCAACCTTGGAAAACACAGGGGTAGAATGAGAAGCAAACCTTTAAAATTCAAATAAAGGCCTCTCTCCAGATGGATAATTCAATTCCAAAAAGAGACTAACTTATTCAGAAGCACTTGAATGGAAATATTCAATGATAGGCTGATCACTTTCATCTAATGGGGATTTATTTTCTTGACTGTTGATGATCTCCAATAACTCTCCAGGATCTTCTTCCTTCTGACTTTTTTTTTCCTAGCTCCAGAAATAATGTTCTAGCAGGATCCTTTGTGAAGAAAGTATCTTCTTCCTTCCATCTTTGCAAAGATTAGTAACAAGTATCACTTAACAGAGGTTAAGACACTGGTATTTATCAAAAATTAGATCAACAAGAAGTCACCATTAAGGAATTCTACCTTAGTTGTGTAAATGCACTAAAAATATGATCTTTCAAATTTCTGTCAATACTAGCAACTAGAGATGGAATGATTTGACCTTCCATTACCCAGATTTATCAATGAAAGATAGTGTAATAGGTGTATTAGACTGGAAAATAATTACACACAACACTTGTAACTTTGAAACTTATTACAGAACTGAACACAAGATGATGTTGAAACAGATTCTGGCACTTAGAGCATATAAGACATGCTTACCAGTCTGAATATGAATATAATCACAATGTCCCCACAAAATGACGCCACCAGGTTTTCTGATGAGATATGGATACTGTACAACAAATCAAAGAAATTAGTCTCAGGAATGTAAATCAATTCCCAACTTAAAAAAGTCACCTAACGGCACCACTCAGGTGTTGGTACCCAAATTGATTCTCCATCAGAAAGTTGAGCAACATCACAGGTCTGACAGGAAGCTTAGAGACAAACAGATCATGTTTTATGTCATTTTGTAGTCAGGGAAGAGATACAAATTTCTCTTACTCACTCAGTTGTGCAGAAATGGGTAGCACCCTCAAGAGGATTTGATCTATCCTCACTAGTTTATGGTTGTTCCTTTCAACTAGGGTGAGAGGAAACTTCTGTATCCTATTGTTTGTGGAGGATATGGAGATATCCCTCTTTCTGAAGTTATGAATAAAACCTTGGAGAAAATATGATCAATACAACAAAACCTAACTCTCACGAGTTGTAACTCAAGATAGTGCAGATATTTTCTAGGAAAGGTTCAGGATACTAAAGACATTTGGAATCCTGATTTTTCCTATATGTTTTAGTAATAGAGATAATGCATTTGTATACAAACAGAACAAACTGGGGTACTACAGGTAGGATTGGTTGTTTTTAAAAGAATTTTGGTAGGAGGTGAGATAGTCTGAACTTGATTTTTAGATCTCTGAGAACACTTACAAAAATGGAAAGCTTAGAAAAAAAAATGCTTCGGGATAGCTAAAATGTTCCTTTAACTAGAATATGTGCTTCAATGGAGGCCCAGATCAGCACATTTTCACACAAACTTTAAGAATCCAAAATGAAGGCTCAAAGCAACCTCTGTTTCATCACGCCTAAGATAACTCTCAAAGGCTGACAAAAAATATTATAGACATGTTAGGAGTCACAGAGATTTTAAATTTGTTTATTTCACTATTAAATGAAATCTCTTTTGATAAATGAAATTGTAAATGCCAAGAAACTATCACAAGGATAAGATCTTGTGTGATTCACAAAGATTTCAATGTAAGATTGCAACGGGAACAATAAAAACTATTTGTAGACATTCAAAAATGAAGTAGACACAGTTTTTCCTAGGGTCAACACATAATAACTCAAGTTTGATTAAATTTATCAGCAAGGTAAACTTTCTAGAATAATCTTAGAGCTTGTCAATGGTTGTACACTTGGAACCACCTTGACACGATCAAATTTAATACAAAAGAGATAAACAGGTTTTTCAGACGGTTTCTTAGAAAGGAAAGCTCTGTCAAATTTTCCTCTTGGGAATTTTCTTCAACCTCTAACACTCCAACCATTTGCACGATAAATTCATGCAATTTATAACATTTTACAACAGAGTTTTCCCCCCAAAAATACAAACATTGAGTGTACCAGTGCTTGCCATGATCTCAATTGTGATTCCCAGAATCAGATTTGTAAAAAGGTGCCAGGTACTCAGAGGGCAGATCTCTTTGAATATCTCCCACATTTAACTCCTCCTTCTGGTAGATCACTCTTCCTTCTACTCACCAACCACTTCCTCCCCTAATCAGTCAAATATGGTTCCTTGTGTGCCCGGGAAGGAAAAATGGAAGATCAAATCAAGCACAAGGGTCAGATCTCATCTTAATGGTAAAATACGTCTCCAGATCTTCCCCACCAAATTTATATATCAAATTAACTCTCCTCTCTATTTGGCGTGAAGGAAATATCAAGAAATCATGAAGATTCGCATCTCCCAGATCTTTCTAGTAAAAATTGGGGGAAAATCATATACACACACAACTACCATTGATCTCTACTTTGAATTTTTGTCGTCCACGTGGAAAATTCAATTTAAAACGAGCCTGGGGGTTCTTTTTGACCTTTTATAACCTTTTGAGAAAATGGAAAAAAAATTCCCATTTTGCTCCGCCCCTGCGCCTTTGAAAAATGGGCCTGACACGTGTCCCAATGTGGGTCCCAACAGAAATGTGCTCCCTCTTTATACTTTAGCTCTTTTGCACAAAAGGAAAATTCCCCCAAAATTCTGCACCTCTATCGTTGACCCTCCCATCAAATTTTGACTTATCCTTTGTCAGGCTTGTGGGCCATTTTGATGTTTTAATCCTTTTGATGACAAGAGGCAAAAAAATACAAGTTTCCTCCGATGGTCCGCTTCCCCACCCCTTTGACTTTTCAAAGCCAACCTTGACCTCCCTTTTGTCGGGCTTGTGGGCCATTTTGATATTTTAATCCTTAAGAGGCAAAAAATCCAAGTTTCCCATGATGGTCCACTTCCCCGCCTTTTTTGACTTTTCAAACTGCCACGCGTCACAATGGTGTATCTTGAGGTGGTCCCCAAAAGTTGAGACCTTGAATGAGCGCAGGCTTGCCACGTGTCCCTGTCTCACCAGATTTGTTTAAAAGTTGAAAGCTCAGCATAAGGCAAATTTCAGGGTCTGAGGCAGTCTTCTTTGGCCATTGAAAAGTCCCGAGCAGAAACCTCCACGTGTCCTCCTGGCACTACTCCAAGGCCAAACCAAAAAGGAAATCTTCAAATGAGCGTCATTCTTCCACGTAGACAAGTTTTTAAGTTGAGGTGATTCTTAGAATTTTTTAAGTACCCTATCGAGCTGCGTCCAGCCAAAAGGGGCCATGTTTCCTGTTGATTCAAGCATGTAAATTTAATTAGGAAAAACCCGTCAAACCGTAAAATGTAGAAAAATGACCATTTGATCTTGGAGATGGAATTTTCTTTGAGGACGGAGAATTTAGAAATGTTACAAGGTTCAAATACATTCCCTTGTGCTACATCCACTAATTTTCATCAAGTATTTAGGACAAAAATGATAAGAACAACAAATCTCGGCTGGTGGAAAATGGAAAGAATGGGACAGCCCAAGTTTTTAGACACCCAGAATACAAATTACAGACCTTTTCAGATGAACAGAGAAATGAGAAATCAATTTTGGATCCATATGTGATCCTCGACCTAGGAACGGATTGATTACGACAAAAAAAGGAAGGCAGAGACATCTCAGGTACAACACAGGGAGATAAAATATGGCAAAGGCCGTAAATTGATATATTTTCAATGGAAAAATGGGGCGAGACTATTTTGAGCACCAACACAATCTATATTTGATCATTTTCTATGAAATAACTAAAAATGATTAAATATTGAAAAATAACTATTTTTTTAAAGGTAGTTAAATTCAATAATAGAGATTCAAAAAAGTAATTACATGTTGCATCACTCAAAAGAAGAGATCTCTGACATTTCATTCTTTTCCATTCCTCATATAACTCATTCCAATCTACTATATCCAACTTTTGAGGTGCAAAAAGAGATAAAAACATTAACGTGTCTAATGTATCCAAATAGTCTACACCTTTCAAGAGTTTGAATGCGATTTAACTTAGCAAATCGTTTCTCACATGCTGATGTACTTTTTTGCAAGTGTGAGAACATTTTCCATAGTTTCATTAAGTTAGGGAATAAATCTTTCCACATTTCATCTTCACAACATTAGTTGCATGTCTTGAACACAGTCTTCTTCAAATGTGCTTTATGTAGATTCACTACAAAACTTATATTTTACTTCTCATATATTTTCCAGCCTTAAAATTTTAGGACTATAAAAAAAATTCCTTTGGCATTCAATGCCAAATTGTTGGTATAACAAATATAAGATTTGTTAGACAATTTAGAGCGATCAAAGAAATTGTAATTTTCAAAAGCCTATTAAGGTTGTAATAATAAACACAAAATATTTATTACATACAAAATAAATGTAAAACATGAATTTTTCAGACTTCAAAAATCTAAATGCAATTTAATCTTACATATCTTAATCTATCTCGAATGCAAGAGTAATTTAGAGCATGGAAGATTTCTAAAATAATCCAGCTATCCATTGATTACACAATATTGAAGTTGTTAACTTAGAGACATCACAATTAGCATTATTAACTTAACAAAAATATGGAAATAATAAGAACCCAATTTTCAAAATAAAATTAGGGCATTGAAAATAAAATCCCCAAATTGATTTAATGGCTAGAAAAAATTAAAAAACTAATACTGCTCTTATGAAAATAGAAACACTCAACTAATTGCTTATTTAGTGGTGATTCGTCTTCTCCTTAGATTTTGTGCATGATTTTTTAAAGTGAAAATAAATTTATTTTCACATGGAAAATAGAAGTAAGTATGAGTTATGCACTACAATTATTCATTTAATAATTAATTAATTAAAATGAATCCAATATTTATAAAAATTAACATTACATTTAATATATATATAAAACGAGATTTTTTATATTGCCCTTCTAATGAAAAATTAACTTAAGTGACTTCATTTCAATAATGATATGTAATTTTAAATTTTAAATTTTAAATTTCTTTTAAAGTATACATTTGTAAACACCTTCTATGACAAGGTAAAATACATTTGAAGGGCATTGACAACTTCAAATTTTATCCCTTAATTAATCAAATGAGTAGTAATCAAGATATATCCCGATCATAACGTAAATAGTTTGTGGTGGATGTTCATGGGTGCTTTTTCAACATGGGAGATTGAAGGGCCCCGTGTCATCCTTTAAAGCAACCCCTACACGTGAAATAGAATCTTTAATGTTGTGGATCTTTGGTCTCATGGACATCATTAAAAATATTTCTTTCTTTCAATAAATTAAAATATTCAAATGCCTCCATTTAAGAGAATATGATTTTTTGCAATATGCGGACTTGTTAGTTTTGCAATATGAGGATCTTTTAAAGACATTGTTAGAGGTGGTGAGCGTGATGAAAGTGACGGGGTGCTCGGTGGATATGTCATGGATGGTCGTGAGCGGGATGAAATGTACAGAGGATTTAAATCCCATAATCACTAATTTTCTTAGAGACATGAGATGGACTTGGGTGTGTACGTAGGCTATGGATATGTAATAGATGCTTTAAATCCCATAATTATAAATAAGTTTTATTATAATTTTTTACCATGTGGAAATTAAGTTGACACGACATTCTCTTTACTACTCAAACTTCAAAGAATATGTTGTATTTTTCCAGATCATGTGAGCTAATACAATTACGCTGAAGGCATTACCCCTATGGGAAAGGGATTCATGAACATTCATGGGACTGTGTCAAATTCGATGACTTAAAGGACGGTTTTGCTATTTTTAACAATTTTGCTTTTACAATTTGTAACAATTTTGTTTTTTATTTTTCTAACAATTTAATTTTTATTTTTTAAATTTTATTTTATAGCTTTTGCATGCATTAACCTTTGCGTTTGGTATTTTAAACAATTTTGATATTTGCTTTTCCAACAATTTTGTTTTTTTGATTTTGCATGCTGCTTTGACTTTACTTTTAACGTGAAGGTTTTGACATTTTTTTATTTTTTTTATTTTTTAAAAGATAATTTTAGTGTTTCCTTTTTTAAAAATTGCATGGTGAATGGCGCGCGCGCGCGCGTGTGTGTGTGTGTGTGTGTGTGTGTGTGGTGTGCAGTGTGTGTGTGTGTGTGTGTGTGTGTGTGTGTGTGTATATATATATATTCTGCAAGAATATTGTTTTCTAACAATTTAGTGGATCGGACATGCAACCCTTGGATTTGCAGCAGTATGCGGTACTTGACGGAATTGTTGTCTAAGTAGTAGAAGTTGGGGTCATTTGTGTAGGTTCTTCCCATCTACAGTCTTCTTCTGAATCAAGGTAAGCTTAATTTATTTAAACCTTGTGCTAATTTCTTAAAGGCTTCAACAAGTCAACACCAACAATATAGATTTTTTTGCCCAAGTTATTGGGGACACCATCTGATAGGGTCAATGAGGATTACCTACAGGTCCCTCTCTCTTTAATAATAGATAAACAAGAATTATGATAATCAATAACTAAGAGTGTAGCTACATGAAGTCCCACAACCTTCAAATGCTGAAGGCATTGAACTCTCTGATCGTCCAATCCATTACAGAAAGTAAAAGGTAGGTTGGACAAAAAAATCCCGACGATAATCAATTGGAGCACAAAGTTCTGTTGTGCAAACTGTAGTGCCCACTTCCATTTGACACTTTTTATTATTGATTTCCAATACTTTCGACTATACTTATGGATA